>CM052441.1:121363393-121392584 GCA_028533085.1 Varecia variegata
CATGCGTACAGACCAAGGGAGTTATGTAAGGAAACCTGTCAATCACCCAAGGGTGGGAAATGGAAACACCACCTAAAGAAAGGAGGGGCAGTTAATTTATCATATAAAGACATGTGTGCCTAGCACTCTGGGAGGCCGAGGCGGGTGGATCGCTCAAGGTCAGGAGTTCGAGACCAGCCTGATCAAGAGTGAGACCCCGTCTCTACTAAAAAAAATAGAAAGAAATTATCTGGCCAACTAAAATATATATATATATATATATATATATATATATATACACACACACAAAAAAAAAATTAGCCGGGCATGGTGGTGCATGCCTGTAGTCCCAGCTATTCAGGAGGCTGAGGCAGTAGGATCGCTTAAGCCCAGGAGTTTGAGGTTGCTGTGAGCTAGGCTGACACCACAGCACTCACTATAGCCCGGGCAACAAAGCGAGACTCTGTCTCAAAAAAAAAATAAAAAAGACATGTGTGCACTAGAACTCAGGGTAGTTGCCACTCGTGGAGATAGACCCATTCCCTCTTTGGAACGTACTGTGCTTAATAAATCTTGGGGCCTGGCTTGCTTGCATCTGTCTGGCCTGCTCATTTGTTCCTTTGACTCAGTCTCACTAACCATTCTTAGAGACTGAGATAAGAACCAGGGAACACCAACCTGACAAGATTAGAGCAGAAATAATAAAATAAAGACTAGAAAAACAATAGAGAAGATCAATTAAATCAAGGGCTTTTTTTTTTTTAAAGATAAAATTGACAAGCCTTTAGCTAAACTAAGAAAATAGAGAAGACTCACATAAATAAAATCAGAAATGAAAGAAGGCTGGGCATAGTGGATCATGCCTGTAACCCCAGCCCTTTGGGATGCTGAGGCACAAGCCTCGCTTGAGGCCAGGATTTTGAGACCAGGGTGGGCAACGTAGTGAGACCCTGTCTCTACAAAAAAAAATGTTTTAAAAAAATTATTAGCCGGGCATGGTAGTGCATGCCTGTAGTCCCAGCTACTCGGGAGGCTGAGACAGTAGGATCGCTTGAGCCCAGGAGTTTGAGGTTGCAGTGAGCTAGGCTAAGGCCAAGGAACTCTAGCCTGGGCAAGAGAGTGAGACCCTGTCTCAAAAAAAAAAAAATGAAAAAGAAATTTTGATTTAATAAAAGTTTTTTAAAAAATTAGCTAGGTATGGTGGCACACACCTGTAGTCCTAGCTACTTAAGAAGCTGGGAGGATTACTTGAGTCCAGGAGTGCAAGGTTATGGTGAACTATGATCGCGCCACTACACTTCAGCCTGGGCAACAGAGCTAGACCCTGTCTCTAAAAAATAAAAAAGGAAAGAAAGAAAAAAAAGAAATAGGAGACATTACAACTGGTACCACAGAAATACAAAAGATCATAAGAAACTACTATAAACAATTACAGGTTGAGTAACCCTTATCCAAAATGCTTGGGGCCAGAAATGTTTCAGATTTTGAATTTTTTTACATTTTGGAATATTTGCATTATACTTACTAATTGAGAATTTCTAATTTAAAAGTCTCAAATTCCAAAAATTTGATGCTCCAATGAGCTCCAATGAGCATTTCCTTTGAACATCACGTTGGTACTCAAAAAGTTTTGGATTTTGGAGCATTTCAGATTTTGGATTTTCAAATTAGGGATAGTGAACTTGTATATGCCAACAAATTGGATAACCTTGAAGAAATGGATATATTCCTAGAAACACACAATCTACCCAATGAATCAAAAAGAAGTAGAAAATCTGAACATTCATAACAAGTAACGAGATTGAATTAGTAATCAAAAATCTCCCAACAAAGAAAGCCCAGGACCACATGGATTTACTGGTGAATTCTACCAAACATTTAAAGAAGAATTAACACCAATCTTTCTCAAACTTTTCCAAAAAAATTAAAAAGGAAGGAACAATTCCAAACTCATTTTACCAGGCCAGCATTACCCTGATGTTGAAGCCAGACAATGGTAATATAGCAAAAGAAAATTACAGGCCAATATCCCTGATCAACATAGATGCAAAAATCCTCAATGAAATACTAGCAAACTAAATTCAGCAGCATATTAAAAAGATTATACACCATGATCAAGTGAGATTTATCCCTCGGATGCAAGGATTACTCAACATATGCAAATCAATAAATGTGGTACATCACATTAATAGAACAAAGGATAAAAATCATATGATCATCTCAAGAGATACAGAAAAAAAAATTGTCAAAATTCAACATCCTTTCATAATAAAAATTCTCAACAAATTAGGTAAAGAAGGAATGTACCTAAACATAATAAAGGCCATGTAAGACAAGCCCACATCTAATATCATATGCATCAAAGCTTTTAGCTTTTCATCTTAGATCAGGAAGAAGACAAGGATGCCCACTCTTGGCCGGGCACAGTGGCTCACACCTGTAGTCCTAGCACTCTGGGAGGCTGAGGCGGGAGGATTGCTAGAGGCCAGGAGTTCGAGACCAGCCTGAGCAAGAGCGAGACCCCATTTCTACTAAAAAAAAAAAAAAAAAAAAAAAAAAAAACAGAAAGAAATGATTTAGACAGCTAAAAATATATATTGAAAAAAATTAGCCAGGCATGGTGGCACATGCCTGTAGTCCCAGCTCCTCGGGAGGCTGAGGCAGAAGGATTGCTTAAGCCCAGGAGTTTGAGGTTGCTGTGAGCTAGACTGACGCCACGGCATTCACTCTAGCCAGAGCAAAAGAGCGAGACTCTGTCTCAAAAAAAAAAAAAAAGATGCCACTGATGTGCAATAGTGGTAAAAAATAAAAATAAAAAAAAAAAGAAAGAAAGAAAGAAAGAAAAGGATGCCCACTCTTGCCATTTCTATTCAACATTGTACTAGAAGTCCTAATCAGAGCAATTAGGCAAGAAAATGAAATAAAGGGCATCCGAATCAGAAAGGAAGAAGTAAAACTGTCTCTGTCTACAGATGGCATGGTGTTATATATATACAAAACCCTAAAGACTCCACCAAAAAACTATTAGAACAAATGAATTTTGTAAATTTGCAGGATACTAAATCAACACACAAAAAATAATTGTGTTTCTATATACTAACAGTGAACTATCTGAAAAAGATAACAATCCCCATCTACAATATCAAAAATAATAAAATACTTAAATTTAACCACAGAGATGAAAGTTCTGTATATAGAAAACTATAAAACTCTGATGAAAAACATTGAGCACACAAATAAATGAAAAGATATTCTGTATTCACAGACTGGAAGAACTAATATTGTTAAAATATACATACGACCCAAAGCTATCTACAGATTCAATGCAATCTGTATCAAAATTCCAACAGTATTTTTCACAGAAATAGAAAAAACAATCCTAATATTCATATGGTACAACAAAAGACCCCAAGTAGTGATGCAATCTTGAGAAAGAAAAACAAAGATGGAAGCATCACACTTCCTGATTTCAAATTATATTACAAAGCCATAGTAATCAAAACAGTATGGTACTAGCATAAAAAGACATGTAGACCAATGGAAAGAATAGAAAGCCCAGAAGTAAACCCACACATACACAGTCAGCTAATCTTCAACAAAGGCACAAAGATGACAGAATGGGGAAAGGCTAGTCTCTTTAATAAATGGTGCTGGAAAAACTCGATATCCATATGCAAAAAAATCCTAAAGTTGACCCTTATGTTACATAAAAGGCAACTTAAAATGGATCAAAAACTTAATCAGAAGACCCAAAACTGTAAATAAGAGCCAGGCATGGTGGCTCATGTCTGTAATCCTAGCATTCTGGGAGGCTGAGGCAGGAGGATCGCTTGAGGTGATGAGTTTGAGACCAGCCTGAGCAAAAGCAAGACCCCATCTCTACTAAAAATAGAAAAAAATAGCCAGGTGAGTATGCCTGTAGTCCCAGCTACCCAGGAGGAGGAGGCAGGAGGATAGGTTAAGCCCAGGAGTAGTTTGAGGTTGCAGTGAGCTATGATGACACCACTGCACTTTAGCCAATGTGACAGAGCACGACCCTGTCTAAAAAAAAAAAAGAAATCCTGCCATTTTCGACAACATGGATGAACCTGGAGGAGGTTATGCTAAGAGAAATAAGACAGACACAGAATGATAAATACCACATATCATTTATATCACTTATATGTGGTATCTAAAAAACTCAAACTCATAGAAACAGAATAGAATGATGGTAACCAGGATCTGGGGGGTGAAGGTAATGGAGAAATGTTGGTCAAAGGGTACAAAATTTCAGTTATAAGATGAATAAGTTCTGGAGATCTAAAGTATAGCATGCTGACTATAGTTAATAACAACGTATACTTGAAATTTGCTAACAGAGTGGATCTTAAGTGCTCTCACCACACACATACACACACAAAAGTGTAACTATGTGAGGTGATGGATATATTAATAACTTTCATTGTAGTAATCATTTCACAGTGTTTATGTATATCAAATTATCACATTGTATATCTTAAATGTATATAATTTTTATCTGTCAATCATACATCAATAAATCTGGAGGAAAAAGATTATCAAAGATAAAAAGGGATATCATCTAAAAAATAAAATGCTTAATTCATAAGGAAAAAATCATAAATATGGCATCAAAAAAGAGTTTCAAAATACATGAAGCATACTGGTGGAATTAAAGGGAGAAATTGACAAAATCACAATTACAGTTGGAGATTTTTTAATACTCTTCTCTCACTTAACAAAACATATTAATAAAAACATATAAGGTCTGAAAGACACTAACAACCATCTTCACTTAATTGACATTTATAGAATACTATATCCAACAATTGAGAAACACACTTTCTTTTCAAGTACACACGGCATATTCACCAAGATAGACCATATTCTATGAAATAAGTTTTAATAAAAGCAAAAGGATTGAAATAAGAGTTTCTCTGCCCACAGAAGAATTAAATTAGAAATCAATAAGATATCTAGGAAAACCCCTACCTATTTGGAAACTAAACGACACACTTCTAAATAATTCATAGGTTAAAAAAAAATTTTAATATATGCATAGTAAACTGAATAGTAATTAAAAATACAACATATCAAAATTTCTGGGATGCAGCTAAGGGAGTAGATAGTAATTTATAGCTTTAAATACCTATATTAGAAAACAAGGGCCAGGAGCGGTAGCTCACACCTGTAATCCCAGCACTTTGGGAGGCCAAGCTGGGAGGATTACTCGGGGCCAGGAGTTCAAGACCAGCCTGGGCAACATAGTGAGATCTCATCTCTACAAAATATAAAACAAATATTAGCCAGGTATGGTGGTGCATGCCCATGGTCCTAGCTACTCGTGAGACTAGAGGATTGCTTAAGCCCAGGAGTTTAAGATTACAGTAAACTACAAATGCACCAGTGCACTCTAGCCTGGGCAACACAGCGACACCCCGTCTCTTAAAAAAAAGGAAATAAGAAAGGTATAAAATAAATGACCTAAAGTACAACTTTAAAAAACTAGGGGAAAAAAAGGCAGAGTAAACCCAGAATAAATAAAAGGAAGGAAATAATAAAGAACTACACTCAATTAAGCGATTGTAGTTCACTGTAGTGACTAGTCAAGGGAAAAAAATAGAGACCACCACCAATGTGAGGAATGAAAAAGGGTATCACCCTAGATCTTACAGACATTAAAAGGAAAACCAAAGAATATTATGAATAATTTTATCCCAATAACCTTGACAAATTAGATGAAATAGACAAATTCCTTGAAATATACCACTTAAGAAGACTTAACATAAGATGAAATAGAAAATCCGAATAGCCCTAAGTCTATTATATTTTTAGCCCTATGTCTATTAAAGAAATTGAATTAATCATCAAAAACCTCCCCACAAAGAAAACCAAAGCAAAGATAGTTTTACTGGTGAATTATATCAAACATTTAAAAAAAAGATAACATCAATCTTATACAAAGTCTTTCAGAAAACAGAAGAGACACTTTTCAATATTTCATGAGGCCAATATAACCCAATATCAAAACCAGAGAAATTACAAAAACAAAAAGGAAGAGAGAAAGAAGGAAAGCAAGAAAATTATAGACTGATTATCCCTCATGAACAAAGACATAAATATCTAAAACAAAATATTAGCAAATTGAATCTAGCAATATATAAAAAACAATAATATATCAAGACTAAATGGGGTTTATCCTAGAGATGAAAAATTGGTTTAATGTTTGAAAAACCAATTGATGTAATTCACCATATTAACAGATAAAGGACAAAAACCATCTAAATACATGCAGAAAAAATATTTGACAAAATTCAACATCTATCCATGACATAAACTCTCAGAAAATTAAGAGGAGAATCAAACTTCCTCAATCTGATAAAGGACATGTACAAAAATCTACAGCTAACATCATACTTCATGATGACATTTGACACTTTCCCCCTAAAATCAAGGACAAGGTAACCATGTTCACTCTTACTTCTATTCAATATTGTACTGGTAGTTCTAGTTAGTGCGATTAGGCATGAAACAACATACAAATGAAAAGCATAAAGATTGGAAAGGAACAAGTAAAACTCTGTTCACAAATGACATAATCATTTACGTAGAAAATCCTACAGACTATATGAAAAAATTACTAAAACCAATAGTTGTGTGTTGTAGGATATAAGGTCAACATACAAAAATCAACTGCATTTTTATATATTAGTAGAAAATTATTGGGAATATAATATTTTTTAAAACTATATGTTAGGCCGGGCACGGTGGCTCACGCCTGTAGTCCCAGCTACTCAGGAGGCTGAGGCAGGAGGATCCCTTGAGCTCAGGAGTTTGAGGTTGCTGTGAGCTGGGCTGATGCCACGGCACTCTACCCTGGGCAACAAAGTGAGACTCTGTCTCAAAAAAAAAAAAAAAAATTAAAAAAAAACCCAAAACAACTATATGTTAGCTTCAAAAAACAAAAACTACTTAGGAATACATTTATCAAAAGTTATGCAAGATCTCTACACTGAAAACTGTAGTATATATATGTGTATATACACACATATATAATGTTCGTGGATTAGAAGACTCAAGATTTCTATTCTTTGCAAATTGATCTATATATATCTCCAATGTAATCCCATTCATATCTCCACCAGTAATATAGAAACAGAAAACCTGATTTTTTTTTTTTTGAGACAGAGTCTTGCTCTTTTGCCCTGGCTAGAGTGCCATGGCGTCAGCCTAGCTCACAGCAACCTCAAACTCCTGGACTCAAGCAATCCTTCTGCCTCAGCCTTCCGAGTAGCTGGGACTACAGGCATGTGCCACCATGCCCGGCTAATTTTTTCTATATATATTTTTAGTTGTCCAGACAATTTCTCTCTACTTTTTAATAGAGACTAGGTCTCGCCGTTGCTCAGGCTGGTCTCGAACTCCTGACCACGAACGATCCTCCTGCCTCAGCCTCCTAGAGTGCTAGGATTACAGGCGTAAGCCACCATGCCCGGCCCAGAAAACCTGATTTTAAAATTTATATGGAAATTCAAAATATCTAGAAAATCCAAAGCAATCTTAAAAGAGAATAACAAAGTTGGGGGATTTACACTACCTGATTTCAAGATTTAATATGAAACTACAGTAATCAACATAGTATATGATTCTGGCATAAGAATAGACAACTAGGTCAACAAAACCTAATAGAGAACACTCAAAAGACCCACACTTGTACTAACAACTGATTTTTAACAAAGGAGCCAAGGCAATCCAATGAGAAATAGAAAATATTTTCAACAAATATTGCCAGAACTGGATATCCATAAGAAAAAAAAAACCTTAATCTCTACCTCACACTATCCACAAAAATTAATTTGCAATGGATCAGACACCTAAACAAAAAGCTAAAACTATAAAGCTTCTGTAAGAAAATATAGGAAAATATCTTTGCATCTTGGGGATAGGCAAAAGTTTCTTATGGTAGGAAAATAATAATGATAAAAGAAAAAATTGACAATCATCAAATTTTAAAAATTCTGTTCATGTAAGACATCATTGTAAAAAAGAATAATTCACACAGTGGAAGAAAATATTTGCAAAACACATACCCAACAAAGACTGATATCCAGAATGTATTAAGAACTCCTACAAGTAAGTAAGCAAAAAGACAATTTAAAAATGGGCAAAATAGTTGAACACTTTCCAAAGTAGTTATATAAATGGCTAATAAGCACATAAAAGATTCTCAAAATCATAAGTCATCAGGGAAATGCAAATTAAAACACAAGATATTATTACACACCCATGAGACTAGCCAATATTAAAAAGATTGAAAATACCATATGTTGGTGAAGAGATGGAGCAGCTAGAACTCTCATACATTTTTGGTGGCCATATAAAATGGTGTAACAACTTTGGAAAACATCAAGTAGTTTCTTAAAAACTAAATGTATACCTACCTAATGATCTAGCATTTCTACTCCTAGCTATTTACCTCAGAGAAATAAAAGCTCATTTCCACAAAAACAACTGCATAAGAATGTTCACAGTTTTATTCAGAGTAGCCAAAAAAACTGGAAACAGCCCAGATGTCCATCAACAGGAAAATAAATGAGAAAACTGTGGCATACTCACAGAGAACACTACTCAGCAATAAAAATAAACTACCAATACATGCAATAATATTGATTAATCTCAAAAAATATGCTGCCTAAAAGCAGCTTTCCATAAAAGTGTGGGGAACCTGCAGCCTAGGTCCTTAAGTGCGGCCTTTTGACTGAATCCAAATTTTACAGAACAAATCCTTTTATTAAAAGGGGTGCAGCAGAGAAAGATGAAGCTTTTCTTGCCTCCTTTGGTACTTAAAAAACAACAATCTTGAAATCATAAGGCCACAGTTTTGCCACCCCTGGCCGTAGCATGAGTGGAGATTGATTGGGAAAGGACATGAGGAAACCTTCTACAATAATAGTAATGTTTTTATGCTGATAGGGGTTTGAGTTACCAGGTAAATGCATCTGTCAAAATTCATCAAATGGGGCTGGGCGCAGTGGCTCACGCCTGTAATCCTAGCACTCTGGGAGGCCGAGGCGGGTGGATCGCTCGAGGTCAGGAGTTTGAGACCAGCCTGAGCAAGAGCGAGACCCCGTCTCTACTAAAAAATAGAAACAAATTATCTGGCCAACTAAAATATATATATAGAAAAAATTAGCCAGGCATGGTGGCGCATGTCTGTAGTCCCAGCTACTTGGGAGGCTGAGGCAGAAGGATAGCTTGAGTCCAGGAGTGTGAGGTTGCTGTGAGCAAGGCTGACGCCATGGCACTCACTCTAGCCCGGGCAACAGAGTGAGACTCTGTCTCAAAAAAAAAGAAAAAAAAATTCATCAAATGGCAGAATTAAGATTTATGCATTATATTGTACATAAATTTTACATTTAAAAAAGTAAACAAAGATTGGACTGAAATAAATATTTTCTTGTTTAGATATTCAGGGACAAACTTTGCAACTTATTTTATTTTAAAATATTAAGGGGATACAAATGTTTTTGTTATATGGATACTTTGTATAATGCCTAAGTTGGGTCTTTTAGTGTGCCCATCACCAGAATAGTGTTCACTGTACCTGATACGTAAGTTTTTACCCCTCACCACCCCCCTGCAACTTATTTTAAAAAGCATCCTAAAATAAGATGGATAGAGGGATGCATAAATGGATAGAACATGTGATAAAGCAAATATAGTAAAACATCAATTGTAGAATCAAAGTTGTAGGTTTAGGGGTGTTCACTGTTCAATTCCTTCAACTTTTCTGTATGCTTGAAAAATGTTATATAAATGTTGGAGAAAAACAAAAACAAAAGTAAATAATAATATTGAATCAAAAGATAAAGGTCAATGTCAAATTAAAGTGCCATAGAAAAATCAAAATGTAAAGAGCTATCAAAAGCATTCAATCACTTTTTTTTTTTTTTTTTGAGACAGAGTCTCACTCTGTTGCCTGGGCTAGAATGAGTGCCGTGGTGTCAGCCTAGCTCACAGCAACCTCAAATTCCTGGGCTTAAGCGATACTACTGCCTCAGCCTCCCGAGTAGCTGGGACTACAGGCATGCGCCACCATGCCTGGCTAATTTTTTCTATATATATATTTTTAGCTGTCCATATAATTTCTTTCTATTTTTAGTAGAGACGGGGTCTCGCTCTTGCTCAGGCTGGTCTCGAACTCCAGAGCTCAAACGATCCGCCCGCCTCGGCCTCCCAGAGTGCTAGGATTACAGGCATGAGCCACCGCGCCCGGCCAGCATTCAATCATTTTTAACACTTTAAACATTTCAAACTTTAACTCAGGCTGAATGACTGTATCTACCTAAATTAAAACTGATCTGGAGGCTGGGTGCGGTAGCTCATGACTGTAATCCTAGCACTCTGGGAGGCTGAGGTGGGAGGATCATGTGAGGCAGGAGGATCAACACCAGCCTGAGCAAGAGTGAGACCCCTGTCTACCAAAAATAGAAAAAATTAGCCAGGAGTGGTAGTGTATGCCTATAGTCCTAGCTACTTGGGAGGCTGAGGCAGGAGGATTGCCTGAGCCCAGGAGTTTGAAGTTGCAGTGAGCTATGATGATACCACTGCGCTCTAGCCAGGGCAACAGAGTAAGACTTTGTCTCAAAAAAAAAAAAAAAAAATCTGTATTTGGTCTTAGGTAACACTTATGAAAAGTATTTATACCTTTTATACCTTACATATAAAACACCAAACTCAAGAATAACCATGTTGAAAAATATATAAATTATTATAAATCTAAGTGGTGACAGTTCATATTTCTACTGTGATAATTCAGTTATTATAATAAGAAAACCTTAATATATTTAAAATGTGGTATATCAGATTATACAGAATTATTAAATTCTACTTATCAAGGTGGGCAAAATTGATATTGAGACCTTGTAACTGTAGAATTGTACAGATATAAACGAATAATACTGTGATGTATTTAATGTAAAATTTATACTCCAGATCTCAGGTGTAGTTTAACTTTATCACTATATAAAGTTAAACATAATAATATTTTACAAAGGCACTAATAATACATTTTAAAATTTGATGTTAGCGTATTATATGTAGTAGTATATATGTATGTTAGTACATATTACATATTAATACATATATGCATAGAGAGAGAGAGAGGAGGATTATGGGACTATGCAAAAACAGAGAGGACAAAGACTTGAGGTAAAAAGATGAAGGGAGTATAACAAATCAGGAAAGTTCAAGAGGAATAAAAGAATCAAATTTAAATGGAATAAAAAAGGTAGGAGAGCAGAGAGTACCTGCCAAGCCAAAATAATTACTAAATACCCACCAAAAAAGTAGTAAATTTCATGTAAAATGATCACTGTTCCTGGTATTTATAACCGTATTACATAGAGAGCAGTTGAAAAATTATAATTATAGTATAAGGCAAGATACAGTAAACATCATGTCCTCGGGGAAAAATAAGTAAAATATAAAAGCTCAGAAAAGAGACACATACTTAACTTGGAATCTTCAAGGAAAGTTTCAGGGAGAAAGGAGACTTTAAATGGCCTTTGAAAGATGGGTTAGATTTACGTAAGTAGAAAGGAGAAGGAAGAGTACTCTAAGAAATGTGAAAAACACATGCAAAAAAGACACAAAGAATAAGAACGGTGTGTGGGGAAGAAGTGGGCAAGGAAGAAAAGTGTTAAGTGTAACCTTAGCAGAAAATTACTCCCCTAGACCACATTAAAATGAACTTAGGCAGAAAGTTCATGTGAGGAATAACAGGGGGAAATGGTTAAGGATTACAGGGGATATTTATAGAATAACATACTTCATCAGAGCCTTAGTTTTCATTAAGTAGACCCACCTGTGTGCTCCTTGGTACCAGTCCCTCTCATCAGCTGTCTAACCTCTATGTATGGGATATGGCCCACTATTCCAAAAGTTCAAAGTCCTAGCGCTCACTTAATAACTTCTGAAAGGAAAATACTGCCCCATTCATATGGGTCCTGAGTGTAGCTACTAAGTCAGTGCAGAAAGCCTGGAATTTTGTGCTTGAGCAGGATGTAGTATTCCTACACCAGGTGGATGAGGAGGAAAAGTTTTGTTGCTAACGAAGTAATTCTTAACATTTTAGGGTTATAGACTTCTTTGAGAAACTAATAAAAGTTCTTCATTACTTTAGCAGATATTGAGCATACATCCATGTACTGGGGATAAGGGTAAGAACAGGACAGTGTCTACCCTCAAGAAATGTATAGTTGAGCAGTAAAGACAAAAAACATTATTGAACAATCGTAGGCTGCCACCTCTGATCAGTTAAATTAGATTTTCCCTTTATTCCTGTTCATGTCCTTTATAGCATTTATCATAATCTGATAATATGTGATAATTTCTATTCTGGTTATCTATTGCTGCATATTAAACCACCCTTTAAATTTAGTAGCTTAAATCAATTCATTCTCTTTCAATGTTTTGTGGATTGACAAGGCTCATCTGTATAGTCCTCACTTGACCTTCTCACTTGTGGTTGCAGTCAGATGGTAACAGAGGATGAAGTCATCTAAAGGCTCAACTGGATTGGATGTTGGCTCACAAACATGGCCAGTTAATTCTGGCCATTGAAATTCAGCAGCGGCTGTTGATTGGAGTACCCACACAAGTCCTCTCCATGTGTCTTGAGCTTCTTACAACATTGTGGTTGGGTTTTAAGAATTATTTAAAAAAGAAAGAAAAAAAAATATTCCAAGAGACCCAGGCAGAAGCTGTTAGGCTTCTTGAGACCTAACTTTAAAATTTCAAAAATTACTTTTGCCACATTCTATTGGCCAGCCCAGATTCAAGGAAAAGAGAATTAGACTCTAATTGTTGACACAAAAAACAGCATGCATATACACAAAGAGAAGGAATTGATGGTGTCCACCACAGACTATCAAAACAGGTCATTTAATACCTGCCCTCCCCACCAGATCAGAAACTCAGTATTAAGACAGGAACCATATTTGCCCTCTTTCTGTGCTATGCACACATCACAGTGGTTGGCACATAGTAAGCCCTCAATAAATATTTGCTGAATTCAGTTATTGAAAATTTCAAAAGTACACAAAAAGTGCCACAAAATTATGCTAGAATGAAAGTTCTGTAAAAAGAAATTTACTTTCTGGTGGCAGAAAGAGATATCTAACTGAATTCTATAAAAGAAATTTACTTTCTCGTGGCAGAAAGAGATATCTAACTGGAGCCTGAGAAATTAGGCTACTTGATAAAATGAGAGTATGTGATTAAACTATAATACTTGTTGAATGTCTGAAATATGTAACAGGGTTCTTGTATGCCACATCAGGAAAAGGCAATAGGCTAGGTATTTGCATGGCATACATATATGCAAAGGGTCACATCTGGGAATCATCTAAGAAAAAATGAAAATAAAGATGCCTTTTGTTCAAACAGAAGTCAGCTGTCAAATGAGCAAGAAAATAACTAGCGGATCATAGCTGATTTTTCTGATACTACATCCTACTTTGCGACAGAGAGGTTAGCTAGTGAATTTTGCAGAATTCCTAGGATCAACTCACAGAGACACATAATGAAAGCAGTGAAAATTTAACCTGCTACTAGAAAGAAGAATGTAAGCAGGAAAACAAGTTAGAAGGCAATGAGTAATGAAGATCTGAACTAAGGGGGTTGCGATAAGAATGGAGAATGAATCTGAAACACATTTCAAAGGAAACAATGACAGAATGACAGCAAGTAGATGAATAACTACTTTCTCATAGATATGGAAAAGAATAAGCCATGAACCTGAAGGAACCCTAAAGAGGTGCTGCTTGATGAGGAAAAGAAGAAGAATGTCGATTTGGATATACTGAAACGAAAAGTGAAATATTTCCTATGTTCTATTAGAATTTGGGGCTTGAGCTCTAGTGACAGTGTGGAGCTAGAGGTGTAGAAGTCTATGAGCATAAACAGACTTAAAAAAGATCATTTAATTGCTTTTACTAGTCAATCTTTCAGTCCAAAACAGATGAACACTTTATGTCCAGTTGGATGGTCCATTTTGTGGTATGTCATTATGAAATTTCTCAATTTTGAGAATACAAAGGCAATGTAGCTGAAGCATATGCCAGTTAATTATTAGGAATAATTCAGCTGATCTGGCTGGTTAGGTGAGTTCTGGATCATTAACCAAAAATAAATTTATCAAAAATCATTTTAAGTAAAGACTGAATTCATTTTTTTTCTTTTATCCTTTCCCCTCCAATAGAATGAACTCATTTAACTCTTTAGTTGATTAGCTTTAATCTTTATAATAGCATGTAAAAGAATGTTCAATTTGTCTGCCCTCCCTCCCTCCCTGCTATTGCTGCCAGAGACTGAGAGGCAGAGAAAGGGAGAGCACTAGACCTAAAGCCTTCAAATTCTGCACTGATGAAGAATACATTCATTATTATTATATTCCTGAATATGAAATATTCTTGTCTGTCCACCTCCTCTTCAACAGCAGCAAAGAATTAGAGCAGAAACAAATTGAATTCTTTCAAATGTTACTAAGAAGATGAAAACAGATCAATTAAAGCTAGTTAAAAAGAAGTAAATTCAGAGAATTGGCATTTAATGAAGTGGATTGCTTCTGCTAAGTAAATGTACCCTTCCTCCCTCACAATTACATGCGAAGCTACATCATGACAAAAAGAGTACTATTCTATCAGACTGAAGAGCCTCATTCTTCTGTCTAGGGCATACAAATAACTAGAGAGTCACCTTGTTAATCTTGAAGAAATAGTCTATCTGGATGAAAATCAAGCAAAAAAAGAGTTTATGCAGTTTGATGTGTGAAAAACTTCAAAAATAGAAACCTGAAACAAGAGTTTGTGTAGAGAACTGGCATTTTCATGTTTTAAAGAAAACCATTATCTCTGAATGTGGCAGAAGCAATTTTTTTTAGACCATTACATTTCAAAATTACTGTTTCTTTTTAAGCATTTTATTCTTATGATTGTAATTTTGTTCCATATATTTCAGCCTATAGCAATAATTATGAGTTGTAGACACTTATTTTAAATACCAAACACATTTAAATTGAAATAGCTACTAACTGCTGAACACTATTAAGTGAATATACATTAGAAAAGACTTAGATGTCTGGATCAGAAATGCTAATATTGCGTGTATTTTCCTTGAAATAATAAAATTTAAATCTTTAAGAAATTAAGAAATTTAGATTTACATTTAGGTATTAAGGACTCCTAATTCATTTTCCATTTTCTTTACTGCATCATTTACTCATTGAGTGAAACAATTTCTGTATTGGTTACGTATGCTCTCTAAATCCTTTGAAATGGCAAATACTATACAAATGGGAATAATACAAAATGATTAGTCCACGGGCTTCAAGAATAACAAATTACTAAATCTACAGAGAAAAATTAGTTTTTAGACTCCCATTTTTAAAAAACAAATTTTGGGCCAATAATGTATTAGTACTTAAGTCATGTGTATTCAATGAACTTCTGCTCAAGAAACCTAATCTGTTCTCAGTTTGACTGTTATTGGACTATAAAAAATAAAAAAAAATCAAAAAACAACAACAACAAAAAAAGAAACCTAATCTGATATAATCTATTACTGTGGGAATTTTGTCATTATAACTATTTACATCCAGTCTGGGAGCCAGTGAGGTCTGGGAGTCACACAGCCCTGTATGCTATATCTTTGCCACTTACTAGTTATATGACTTTGGGCAAGTTATCAAACTTTTCTGAGCTTTGAATTCCTTATCTAATAGAATTTGTGTGAGAATTAAATATGTTATGCACACAAAATTATGTGGCTACAGGTATCAGCTGCTACTGTTATGTTAAATGGGTCAACTTAACATCTGTCTCCCTCCCCCAATTCTCAAAATCAAAATTATATAACAAGTCTCCAGCGGTTTTCCATATAAGTTTGGAAGAAATCCTTCCAGAAATTTATCTAAGGAAATTATCCAACCGAAGGCTAATAGTTTATGCACAAAGATTATGAATGCAATGTTATTTAAATTAAAAATTAGAATAAACTCAAATATTAAAAATAAGGGACTAATTCATCAAATTATGTATAACCTGCAGACGGAACATTAGGCAACAACAAAAAAATATGAAAATCTACATAGCAATATGGAAAGTATCATATATTAAGTGAAAAGGCCAAAATACATAATACGATATGATTGCAACTCTGTAAAACTTATGTCTATGAAGAGGGGACTAGAAGGGAATGCACAAAATAGTGAAACTGTTGTAAGGGTGGCAGAATTATGCATTAAAGCAGTCACTACCTCCTTATCCATGGTTTCCCTTTCTACAGTTTCAGTTACCTGTCAACTGCAGTCCGAAAACATTAAATGGAAAATTCCCAAAATAAACACTTCATAAATTTTAAATTGTATGCCATTCTCAGTAGTGTGATGAAATCTCAAACCATCCTACTCCATCCCACCTGAGACATGAAATCATCACTTTGTCCAGCATATCCACACTATATATGCTACCCACCCTGTTAGTCACTTAGTAGCCATCTTGTTTATTAGATTGACTGTCAGGTATGGTATGACAGTGCTTCTATTCAGGAACCCTTATTTTACTTAACAATGACCCCAAATTGCAAGAGTAGTGATGGTGACAAATAAAATATGCTAAAGAGAAGCTGTGAAGTGCCTCCTTTTAGTGAAAAAGTGAAGGCTCTTGACTTAATAAGGAAAGAAAAAATCATTCCAATCTTGTTAAGATCTATGGTTAAGAATAAATCTTCTATCCATGAAATTGTGAAGAAGGAAAAAGAAATTCTTGGTAGTTTTGCTCTTGCACCTCATACTGCCAAAGTACTTAATTAAGATGGAAAAGGCATTAAATTTGTGGAAGACATGAACAGAAACCTATTCCAATTGATGTAATCAGCAACCAGGTTTGGAGGCATCCACTGGGGATCTTGGAACATATCCCTTGCAGATAAAGGAGGCTACTGTACTTTCTCTCCTGCATTCCATAGATTTCATAATACTTTTTATTAAAAATAAAAGTTATACTATTCCTTTAAAAATTCAAGTGGCAGTACAATTCAATGGGGAAAAGAATAGTCTTTTCAACATATGGTGCTAGGACAGCTAGATATGCACTTGCAAAAAAATGAATTTGGACCCCTATCCCCACCGAGCACACAAATTGTCTCAAAATGGATCATACATCTAAATGCAAAAGCTAAACTGTAAAACTTTTAGGAGAAAACATAGGAGTAAATCTTCATGACCTTGGGTTAGACAACACCAAAAGCAAAGTGACAAAAGAAAAAATACATAAACTGGACTACATCAAAATTAAAAACATTTGTATTGCAGATTGTACCATTAAGAAAGTGAACAACTCACAGAACAGCAGAAAATATTTGCAAATCATATCTGATAAGGGACTTGTGTCAAGAATATGTAAAGAACTCTTACAACTCAATAATAAAAGACAACCCAATTTAAAAAATGGGTACAGGAGGCTGGGCACAGTAGCTCACACCCATAAGACCAGCACTTTGGGAGACTGAGGTGGGAGAATTGCTTGAGCCCAGGAGTTTGAGACCAGCCTGGGCAACATAGCAAGAACTTGTCTCTACCAAAAAAAAATAAGAAAACTCAGCTAGATATGGTGGCTTGCATGCCTGTAGTCCTTGCTACTCAGGAAGCTGAGGCAAGGGGATTGCTTGAGCCCAGGAGTTTTGAGGCTGCAGTGAACTATGATAGCCTCCTCTAGTAAGGGTGACAGAGACCCTGTCTCAAAAAAAAAGTGGGGGGTAAAGAATTTGAATATTCATGAAGTCTGAGGGGGAAGATAATAGAGAATACTAAACGTATGAAAAAATTATTAAAAATGTAACATTTAATATCTTAAAAAAAGAATTTGAATAGAAATTTCTCCAAAGGAGATATGCAAATGGCCAATAACCATATGAAAATATGTAAAATCCAACCAATACATTCAAGACATCTGAACTTGAGTTTCCTCTATCACGTCCTTACTAAAGCAGTAAACTAGCCTTGGTCAAACACTATGCACATGCACTACTGCCTCTCAAAGCATCCTATTATTTTCTAGATAGCTCTAATCACTAGAAAATTGTTCCTTCTTTTGTGCTGAAGTCTTCCCATAACCTTTGGTTTCCAAGCTGTTTTATGACTCCGATTAAGTCTAATCCTTTTTCCACATGACACTGCTGTCATTTGGACATATGTCAATTCTCTCAAACATGGTACCTAAATCTGAATACATGCCAGGTGTGCCCTAACCAACCTCCCTTGTTCAGAAAACTATAATAATTCAATTTTGGCAGGCAAATCACATTGCTGCTTCATATTAAGTTTCCCAGTAAAACCCCCTTTGTTATAAATGCTCCCATTAGGCTATTCATCCTTCAATTCTTCTTTTGACTGACTTATTCCAACCGAAATGCAGGATTACATATTTAGTTATACCAAATTTCTTATTTAAACCAATCTGCTAAGTCCTTGTTGCTACAGACTTCCAGATTATTTTCATCGCTTGCATAAAGGTCCATCAAGCTTTGTGTGTCATCTCTGAATTTGATCAATATGCTGTCAATGTCCTTACTCATTGCTCACCTCCAATCTTTTGGCATTTTCCTATTGTCAATAATTCCTCCAAGGTTTGGCTTTCTTACCTACAAGTTCACAGCAACCTCAGATATAATTAATTCAGGTTAGAAAAAAAGTCATATTGAGCAGTTAAGATTCTTTCTTAATTAATTTCATCTATATTGAATCTCAGTTCTCCTTTACTAAGTGATTTTTTTTGTTGCTGTTGTTCCAGAACAAAGATTGTTCTCCTTGATGGAAAATATGGAAACAAAATAGGAGCTGTTAATATTAAATAGGCATATATCTTCCATATTCCTGTTTCTGAATATAATTGTAAAATCTTTAAAATTATCTTTAACATATTCCTCACATCTGTTAATTCTGAATTTTAACTTTTCTGACACACTTAAATTTGTCATTTTCTACATTCACCTTCTATAAATATCCTTTGTAAAATCTGAGTTATTATTGTTCCAAGTGGAGTCACAGTTTTAGTTGCATTTGCCTTTTTAAAAAACTCATTGTTGGCCAGGCGCGGTGGCTCACGCCTGTAATCCTAGCACTCTGGGAGGCCAAGGCGGGTGGATGGCTTGAGGTCAGGAGTTCGAGACCAGCCTGAGCAAGAGTGAGACCTCCGTCTCTACTAAAAATAGAAAGAAATTATCTGGCCAACTAAAAATATATATAGAAAAAATTAGCCGGGCATGGTGGCGCATGCCTGTAGTCCCAGCTACTTGGGAGACTGAGGCAGGAGGACTGCTTGAGCCCAGGAGTTTGAGGTTGCTGTGAGCTAGGCTGACGCCACGGCACTTCTAGCCCAGGCAACAGAGTGAGACTCTGTCTCCAAAAAAAAAAAAAAAAAAAAAAAACTCATTGCTATAATTTATAATTGTAAAATTATACAATAATTTTTCAGTGTTTCCCAACTTTCCCAGTCGAAGGTCATAAGGTCATGACTGTATATTTTTTGGTCATTTTTTTAAAGTTTTCTTCCCACAATCTAAACAATGCATGTATATGTGGCTACTTCTAGAATTCTCCAACACAGTTATCACAAACTTTATAATGATACGGTCATTTTTTTTTTAAGTTTTCTTCCTTTTTACCTTGTTTCTCTTAAAGCTTTATTTGACATGTTTATTTTTTCTTGTAATCCTTTAAGTCTTCATTTCTGAAAAAAAAATTTTTTTGAGCTAGGGTCTCGCTCTGTTGCACGAGCTAGAGTGCAGTGGTATTATGTCAGCATAGCTCACTGCAGCCTCTAACTCCAGGGCTCAAGCAATCTCCAAAGGTTTGTACCATTCCTACCTACCAAGCAATTCTTCCTCATTGGGTGTAAATAGATCCAGAGCAGCAGTACCCTTTGTTGCATCTTCTACCTCCCCCTATATTTACTAAACAAATAACATTTTTTGTTTCAAAAAAAAATAAAAACACAGTAAGTAAAAAAGATTTTGAAAAATCTAAAATCTTACTATCCAGAGAAAATCCATCCCTCAAGACTTACCATACAAATATATATTTTTCTCTTACATTCTAAGAAAATCTTAGCAAGGCAAGAATTTGTCAAACACTCAGTGTTATGTTTCAAATGCATTTGGTTGGCCCTGAAGCCTGCTGAGAAATCTGCACTTTTATTTGAATGTTTCTCCTATCCAAAAAACATCTACCCTTACTCCAAATGCTTATAAATCTTATATTCATGTCTTAGCCAACTATTATAGATTCTCAGCCTTCAATTCAAGCATTTTGACAAAATTAGAACTCCTTTCACAAACTTGCCAATCTTCCTAATTATAAGAGTTATTATCAGAAGTAATGACTAGATGTGTCAATTTGGACTAGTTAAATGTAATGGTATCCAATACAAAAATAATTCCCAATGAATTAACATAAAAAGCTATAAATTTCTAGAGGAAAATAGAAGAGAACAGGTGGGGAAGGTTAGTTAAACCCTTTTAAACGTAACACAAATCCGAAAAGGCATAAAGAAAAAAATTAGCCAATTTGACCAAGTACAAAAATTTAAACTTCTATATAAGAAAACTATTCCATAATAAAATTTTTAAAGACATTTTATAGACTGGGAGAAGCCATTTTGCAACACATAACACTCAAGAGGCTATCCGTAATACATAAAGATTTCCTACAAATCAATATAAAGATAAAAATATAAAAGTTCATAAAGGATATAAATAAGCGATTTAAAGAAATACAAGGCTGGGCGCAGTGGCTCACGCCTGTAGTCCTAGCACTCTGGGAGGCCGAGGCAGGTGGATCACTCGAGGTCAGGAGTTGGAGACCAGCCTGAGCAAGAGCGAGACCCCCGTCTCTACTAAAAATAGAAAGAAATTATCTGGCCAACTAAAAATATACATATAAAAAAAAAAAAATTAGCCGGGCATGGTGGCACATGCCTGTAGTCCCAGCTACTTGGGAGGTTGAGGCAGTAGGATCACTTAAGCCCAGGAGTTTGAGGTTGCTGTGAGCTAGGCTGACGCCACGGCACTCACTCTAGCCCGGGCAACAGAGCGAAACTCTGTCTCAAAAAAAAAAAAAAAATATATGTAAAAAAAGAAATACAAATCACCAATGAGCATAAGATGCCAAACCAATATATTCAAATAAGATTTTTTTTGCTCATCAGATTGGCAAAAATTGAAGTTGAAAATATCTAGTGTTAACAGCATGGGGAAACCTTCTCTGTCATATACTACTGGAGTTAGTGTAAACTGATATAAATATTTTGAAGGATAATTTGAAGAACTAAAAAAAAAATTTAATGTGTATCACCTATATTCTAAAAATCTCAATTCCAGGAATTCATCATACAAAAATATATGCAGGTGTGCACAAAGATCTACATTTATGAATGGCTGCTGCAGCATTCTTTGTAATACAAAAACCTGGAAGCAACATGAATCTTCATCAATAGTGGAAAATTTAAATTATGATTCACCTATAATGGAGTATCATGCAGAAGACAAAAGAATGGGGTAAATCTTTACATGTTGATATGAAAAGATAGCCATGATACACTAAAAAAATTTTTAGGGTGTATAATAATCTCATTTGTGTTTAGGAAAAAAACTATGTGAATAGATATTGATATAAAGAATGAATGCATAGAAAATCTAAAAAACATATATGTATCAAACTGATAAGGAAGACTTTTACATTTTAACACTTTAGTAATAATTTATTACAACCAGCATGAGTTACTTTGGTAAATACACTTACACATTTTTAAATAATTACATCTACTGGCAAAAAATTGAACCAAATTTATCCAGTAAAAGGGGCACAACTGAATTACAGATTATTCATAAAAGAGACACTATTTTTTCAACTGCAGACTGCAACCCATTAGTGAGATGCAAAATCACTTTGAAGGGATGTCCCAAGCATATTTTAAAAAATAAAAGACAACAGAAAATATTAGAATGTATTATACTTAGTAACTATTGTCTTATAATTTTGGATATAATTAAAAACTTGTATGTGGGCCTTGATCACAAAGCAAAATGTATTTCCTATTATGAACTTTGAGCAAAACCACACTGGGACCCTTAACAACCTTTCAACATTATATTTTCAAGGAATATTTCATGACTTTGTAATAAAATGCTCACTTGAAAATGTTAAAATGAAAAAATCAGAGCACAAAACTATATGTGATATATGTATCTTCTCGATTTAGTTATAAATATATTTGCATAGAAAAAAGGGCTAGAAAAGATATTCCCAAAGGATGGCTAATTTTTCTGTTCTTTTTTTTTTTTTTGAGATAGTCTCGCTTTGTTGCCCAGGCTAGAGTGAGTGCCATGGCATCAGCCTAGCTCACGGCAACTTCAAACTCCTGGGCTTCAGCGAACCTCCTGCCTCAGCCTCCCAAGTAGCTGGGACTATAGGCACAAGCCACCACGCTCAGCTAATTTTTTCTATTTTTAGTAGAGACGGGGTCTCACTCTTGCTCAGGCTGGTCTCGAACTCTTGACCTCAAGCAATCCTCCCGCTTCGGCCTCCCAGAGTGCTAGGATTACAGGCGTGAGCCACTGTGCCCGGCCAATACAGGTTCATAAAATATCTTCTCATGTGAAATACAAAGTTAAAATGATCCTTTCTCTTTAAGAGTTCCACAGATAATTCAATGTTCATATTGCTTTTCAATTTACTAGATTACAAATTTACATTGGAAAAAATAAAAATACCTTAATTATGCTATCAAAAGCCATGATTGCTGGGCATGGTGCTTGCACCTTTAATCCCAGTCACTTGGGAGGCTGCAACGAGCTATGATTGTGCCACTGCACTCCAGTCTGGGCAACAGAGTGAGAGTCTGTCTCTTAAAACAAAAACAGAAACAAAAAACCACATGATTAGGCATACCTATGATTTTCTTATTCAAGATTCCTATAGCCTACCTCCTCTTTTTGGAACCCTTCATCCTAATGGTTAAACTTTCCTTCATTTTCTCTTCTGGGTTTTTCTCTAGTTTAGTTCTCTTCTTCTTAGCTCTCCTGATTATAACAGAGGCTGGTGGTATTCAATTAAACCACTTAACCAAGTTAGTGTTTTGAAGGGACAGATTAACTTTTAAACATAATTGACATATTAAAACACAGCCCAATATTCATAAGTTCATAAGTCAGGTATTTCTACAGGTGCTTAAAGAACTTCCAGTATTTATTTATCAAAATAAAGCAACAAGTGACACCTAAAACGACCAATTTGGTAAATTAAAAATGAGGAAATGACACAGATCAAGGACAAATATTTTATTCATGTGTACCACAGACATTAATTTAAAAATGTACTTTTTGTAGAGAAAAACTTCACTAACTTTTATCAGAAAAAAATGTATTACTAAACATCCTTTATATTAATTTTTCAAAATCAGTATGCAAATTTATCTAGTTTTTATTTCATAAAAATCCATTAACTGTTCTAATAGCTTCTAAAAAGAAAATTAAAATTACTGGACTTTCATTTGGGTCAATCAGTGCTGAAGATATGAATATTTTCCCTGCCCCTCTTTTTTTAAACTACAAATGACCATCTACAATCATAAATATCAAAAATGGCATGCCAAAACAATCTTTGAAACTCAACTAATTTTAAGTAAATAAACCTTGATATTACTAAATATAATCAGTAGAAGCAAGAATAGCATTAAAAATAATTCAAACAAGGTATTGTTCAGATATAGGCTGAATTTGTTTAAAATATTTACTTGGAAACATCTGACATCTAATTGCTGGAAAATGTTCCTGGTAATGATTACAACAAAGTCAAATGAATTGCTAATTAAAAATGTAACAACATTTTAGTAGAGTGGCAACTGTGAAGTTAGTTGGTACCAACTCATACCCTAGCCACTTACCAACAGTGTAAACTTAGACAAATCTTTTACTTTGTACTTCAGTTTCCTTACCTATAAGAATGATAACAGTACCTATCTCTCATTTGGTTGTTATGAGGATTACATGAATTAATGTATGCAAAATACTTGGACCAAGTGCTCTATATTACAAGCATTATTTAAGCATTTCTTTATTACTATTATAAAGACAGCTTAAGTTTATAAAACTATAATATCACATTAGAAATAAAAGATCTATCTAGATGAAGATTTTGTATTAGACTTGCTTGCTACAGCTTATCCTAGTTCTTATCAATTCAATAATGTATAAGCCAAGATAACTGGCATTCTTTTTTTTTTTTTACTCACCAATATACTGATGAGGACAAGATAAGTGGCATTCTATGAACAATTTCATATTTGTAAAAAATCACAGATAAAGCATTCACAGACAAGTAAATCTAGAATACAATTTATTACAGAAAAATATATTTTTAAATATTATCTAAACCACAATATTTCTAACAATACTATTAGTCACAAATTATATTATAGAGAATGATGCCCTAAAAGGCAATCTATGCATATAGCAATATAGGATGTGTAGACACTATGTTCGATACAACTTTTCTTAGTCTTTAATTATAAAACCATGGTGATTTACTGTGAATACACTCATAGAAAATGGTCATCAATATTCAAAATTATTTACATCCAACTATGCTTAAGATTGAACATTCTAAAATATTGAACATTGGTCTTCACTGACGTATAGAAAATTTTGCATTGAAAATACCTTGTTTGTTTTCTTCTTATATATCTACTATGTACTAAATGTTAGTTTATTATTTTTAACATTATACACATCTGTAACTCATTTAAATGCAACTTTTATTTGGATTCCTACATTCTCCCTAATGCAGTGGTTCTCAAACTTCAGTATGTATCATAATTATCTAGAGTTTTTATTTAAAACAGATTCCTGGAACCTATCGAAATTCTCATTCACTGGATACGGGCAGGAGAATAGGAATTTGCATTTTTGACAAAACACTCCAAATTATTCTGATGTAAATAATTCATGTCCAACACTTAAGAAACACTGCTCTAATAATTTAGTTTATAATATACATGCTATGCTTTAATTCGTTAAATATTAACTCAATGCCTTACAAGTACAAGGCTTACTTAGTGCTGTGGATCAAACATGAATTCTGCTTCAAGGAAGGTATAGTTTAATAGAGGAGATGAGACAGCATATAAATAACTTATAACAAAAAGGAATTATTGTATGTCTTTTAAAAATATGAAGATAAAATACTGAGGTAGTTCAGAGGAGAGAATGATACTACAGCTGACCTCAGGGAAATTCTTCTAGTAGGAGATAGCATTTGAAATGAGTGTTGAAGCCTGTCTCTTTAAATTATAAGGTCAGAAAAAATAAACTAATAAATAATTATCTCATTGAATGATAAATGTGTCTATTAACATCACCCCTTCAAACTCAGAAAAATTATTCCCTACCTCCTAAATTTTTTATGTTGATTTATTATCTGGGTCATGGTCTTGTGTTGTCCTGTATATCCATCAGCAGCTTGGTGTGTTTCTATCTCTTCAGGCATGCCCTTGAAAGGATCTGTTTTAGTACTTTTAGTACATTTATCCTCTGAAAGATAAGGTCACACAGTGGATACTGATACAGAGAAACATACTTATCCTTTCACAACTCTTTAGGAAGTAAATAGGATTTAAGCATAGTTGAAATGGAAACACTTTAGGCAGTCTTCAAGTTCTAAAATCTCCACACAGCTTGGCATCAGGTAGCATGATGAGAGAAATGATCAGGAAAAAAAAAAGAGAGAGAAAGAGAAAGATTTTACAATTTAGAAGCTATTGTTCTAAAAGCCAAATAAAACAAATTAGAGGGCAGAAGTGGAGCATAAGACTCTTCTGTTTCCTCACTATGGGGCATCTTGTTTAACTTGAGTGGCTTTTCTATGACTTTTAGTTTTTAAAATTCCAATATCTTCCCAGAAATGCAGCAAACTCAGAGTCTACAGAGCCCTTTATTAACTGAATGAATGAATGAATGAAAGAATGACTTCCAGGTCATTTCTCTGGTATTTCTTGCAGGTTTATCGTTCTTTATTAAGAGAAATAAAAGTTAGCCAGACAAGCCCCAAATGGGCTCTGCTTTCTCATCTCCAAGCCATTGCACATGGTAACCTCTCTGCTACAATGCTTTTCAGCTCCCTCCTCCTCTTGGATAACTCCTACTTAGTCTTCTAAACTTAATTTAAGCATCCCCTTCCAGAATCCAATGGCCTACTTTGGCACACCCGCCTCAGTGTCCCCATAAAGTCCTCTGCACTATAGTGTCTTAACTCTTATCAGTACACTGTATAAAGGCAGCAAGATAATAAGCTCTCGAGTCAGACATATCTGATTTCAAATTCTGATTCTACCACTTACTGTGTGACCTTAGACAAGTTACCTAATGTGTCTCTAAGAATTAATTTTTTATATGAAAAACGGAGAATAACAGCATGTAAGGTGGTTAGCATATCACTTCATACATAATAGAATAACTTTTATTATACTCACATTGTATTGTACTTGCTGGTTAACTTTTCTGACTTTTCCTCTAAATTGCACACTTCTTGAGGAAAGGCACATGCTTATTTCTGGATAAGTAGCATTTAGCACAGTGTTTGGCATATGGTAGGTACTTAATGTTTTTTTTTTGATGAATAAATATTACTCCCATTATAGTAAAATTAATTTGCCACTCGAAATCCTTTCTGTAATGAGGTGGAAAACAAGTAAGTAAAATAAAAAAAAAGAACTCATTGATGTCAGTTGTTTAAAAATAAGGATTGACTTTTAATTATACTTATTATGAAATACCAAATGACTCAATATCTTGCTTGAACATAGCTGATCATATATGCCTAAGGAACTCCATACCTATAATTTTTTCAAGGTCTATATTACCACAAGAATTACCAAGCCATACATAAGACTATGTTTCTCTGACAATCACTTAGAAAAGTTACAATAAAATAAAAAGCCTTTTAAAACTAAAGAAATTCTCAGTATAGAAAGCTTAATTAATTACAATCTTTTATAGTCCTTGGGGAGATGAGAAGAAATTCAGTTTTGTAGTTTGTTAATTTTGACCTATATAAGAATATACTAATTATTCAACATAATATTTAATGACTTTTTTAAAAAAATTTTCTTTTGAAGAAAGTAGTTTGATCAAATAATGGACTTTTCTATTGTGATTTTCTATTATGATGTTTAATTACCTGGTTTGAATAACTTTAAGGTATAATTTTTGCTATTCATTTGTAAGGTGTGATTCTGAGAGAATGCTTTTATTTTATATTTGATCTTCAATATATTTTAATTAATTAATTAAACTTAGAGATGAGGTCTCACTGTGTTGGCTCAGGCTGGAGTGTAGTGGCTATTTACAGGCAAGATCATAGCACACTGCAACCTCACACTCCTGGGCCCAAGCAATCCTCCTACCTTAGCCTCCCAAGTAGTTGGGATAACAGGCGTGTGCCACCATGCCCAGCTCAATTATATTTTCATCTTCAATATATTTTTACAGACCTGCACTAAAGCTAATATCACTTGTCCTATTTCCTCCTCCTTTCCTTGACAGTCAAGGATAGTTTTACCTTAATATTATACTTAAATATAAACTGGATATCTTAATATATAAAATGGAATTCTGGTTCTAAAGGACAAGCTTTACTTTGAGCCATTTTTCAATTAATTATGCAAAGGAATGATTTTATAATGATGATTGCAAAACCATATTACAGATATAGATCCAATGATGAGGGTTATATTCTATGACACTTTTAAAATACAAGTGATCAATGCTTTATGTTAATTTATAATCCACTGCTTATCAATAACCAGTGTTTATTGGCTTCTAAAAGATAACATACTGAATATATAACATTAGAATAGATTGCATGGCCGGGCGCGGTGGCTCACGCCTGTAATCCTAGCACTCTGGGAGGCCCAGGCGGGCGGATCGTTTGAGCTCAGGAGTTCGAGACCAGCCTGAGCAAGAGCGAGACCCTGTCTCTACTAAAAATAGAAAGAAATTATATGGACAGCTAAAAATATATATATAGAAAAAATTAGCCGGGCATGGTGGCACATGCCTGTAGTCCCAGCTACTCGGGAGGCTGAGGCAGTAGGATTGCTTAAGCCCAGGAGTTTGAGGTTGCTGTGAGCTAGGCTGACACCACAGCACTCACTCTAGCCCGGGCAACAGAGTGACTCTGTCTCAAAAAAAAAAAAAAAAAATAGACTGCAAACTAAACAAAAATTTTTCTCTTTTCCCTAACTGAAAAAAAGGATTTCTTTTCAAAACAGATACTTGTTGAGTAGATGGCTATTATCTCTATAAACAGTATAGAAAATAGGTCCCTTTGGCTACTTTAGTAATTAATATTCAAACTGAAAATTTTAAACAGATTGCAGGATTACTCAAGTATGGAAAAAATATCCCCAGGCATTTTAGTAAATGAAAAAGTATGTTTTTAAAAAAAAATTTTGCCATTGTTATGAACCATACAGTAAGTTCTTAACTGTTTTCTTTAGTCTATTGTTTAAAGAATTTTTAGATTTTAAATTGTGTTTTTAATAATTGCTAACTTTTTCTTTTTTTTCATTAGAGGCAAGAGTGTAGAGAAATATTTGGTGCCAAACCCTTAGACTGCTCTTTATCTATCGGTATTACATGAGCAAGATAGACTTTTTGGGTGGAAAATAAAATAAAAATCTAACCACCCTTCCCGCTCAAAAGGGAGGTTAGTTATAGTTAGCCAGGAAAGTAGATGCTCCACGCAGAAGCAGCAGAATCTACAAAGGCAGAAAGGCCAGAAATAACATGATATTTTTAGAGAATCACAGTGAGTTCAATAATGCTGGAAAATCCAGGGAAGCAAGATTAGAAGGGAAAGAGACCAGTGGCAGGGAAATTAGACAGGAGATTACTAATCAAGGCAAAAAGCAAGAACTAAGCAAATGGCAGTGGTCAAAATTCAATTTCTACATTTGCACATTCACTGAGATTTTTCCCTATAGGAAATATGTTTGTAATGTAGCATGAGAATCATAAAATGAACATCAGAACTATAATCTCTCAAAGTCAAACTGCCTAGGTTAATGTCCTAGTGACAACACTGATGGTGAAAACATGT
>CM052441.1:121392684-121409501 GCA_028533085.1 Varecia variegata
GCACTCACTCTAGCCCGGGCAACAGAGTGAGACTCTGTCTCACAAAAAAAAAAAAAAAAAAAAAAGAAAACATGTTCTTTAAATTCTCTGCCTCAGATTTCTCAACTGCAAAATGGGTTAATAATAAACTCTATCATATACTTTGTGATGATTAAGAGTTAATATAAAATAGTGCCTAAACAAGCTCTCAATAAAAGTAGTACATAGCAGCAACAGAAACAGCTTATTACTCTTATTGGTACTATAATTATTGTTTCACGTACAGACACTGCTTTGCAGGTTTATGCTATTAACTAAGTCTTACACAAAGATATTTTTATTTCTCAATCCAAGATTAGAGAATACTTTGGGCAAAGGGTTTTTTTAATGCAAATTGGTTTTATCTGTCTTAAAACACTGAAAATTGATGCATAATCGACTTTCCATGTGACCCTGAAAAGTTTAAAATATTGTTTTTCTGATTATAGATTGTGAATAATAAGCCAAGTATCTCTCTGTAAGATGAAACTATAAGCTTCCTTAAACCAAGACTATAACGAACTAATAAATATTCAGAATTGCCAGAAATCAAATACCAAAACCTCAGACATCATTCCTATTGCAAAATCAATGATATCTTGATTTAATGACTGTCACCTCTCATATTTATATAACATGTTTTAATAAAGAATATGATTATTGCCTAAAATATATATACCTCCACACATTTAAAAAAATACTACACTCTCTCTCTCTAAAGGAATTACATTTTATTTTTTGTTGTTTGTATTTCTCATGTAAAGGTGATGTTAGCTGTAGTATAATATTCTCAAAAAAGTTGGCTTATTAGTATTTGTTTTAGTTTTTGTATTTAGATCGTCAAAGTTGAAAAAATGTGAGTAAGAAACTACTACATAAGATCAAAGTTCAGATACTGCACCTTGTGGTAAAAGCAGCTCAAATACTTTAATCATAACAAGACAACAACTGTAATGTTTCTAAGGAATCAAGTCACCAGGAAAAAAATTATCTTTTGATATTTCTAACCAGCAGGCTAGTCTTTGGTTCTTTTTCTTTGTTGACTTAAACTAAGATAGGAAGTAATGAACTGGTCTTTCTCAGAGCTATACATAAGTGAAATTATACATGAGGAATTAAGAATACTCTCAATCTTTTAACTAGTTCATTACTCTCCATATAGTATCATTGTTCTTCAAACCTGTCATTTTTCACAATATTCTCAAAAGAATACTCTTTAAAATCCATGAAAAATGTTCATTACAAAGTTGTGGAATGTTAATCAGTAATGAGAATTACAAACATTTCTATAGCTAGTTGAAAATGTTAACAAAAACAAAACAAACACACCAATAAAAACATAAAATAGGAAGCCGAACTTGAAGTGGAGATGTAGGAATGGAATATTCTATTCTTCCATTTCCTTTATTCTTTACCTTTCAGAGAGCAGAGAAGGGAAATAATAAAAAAGAGAAAGAAGGGGATGAGAAGAGACCTATAAAAACCTGGAAAGGAAAGAGTCTGGTAGACTAAGCAGAGAAAAAGTTGAAGATTTATCATTTATTCAACAAACTTTTATTGAGTGCTTACTATGTGTCAGGAACTGTAGTAGGTACCGTATATACAAAGGTGAACAAAACCTTTTATCTCTTGCCCTCAGACTGGGAAAGAGACATTAAACACATAAATATATATAAATTGTGATAAGTGGATATACAGAAAAAGTATAGAATGCTATGAAAACTGAAAAACAGGACTTTAGACCAGAAGTAAGGAAACACTTCTATTTTATTTAAGATAAAAAATAATGGTTGAATTGGACAGTTGGAGAAAAGAGGAAAACAAATGTGCAGAGACCCTGAGGCAGGAGAGAGCATGGCAGGTTCTGGGAACTAAATCAATGCCACTGTGATTGGAGCATAGTAATTTATCATGAACAGAGGTTGATCAAGGTGAGACCAGATAAGGTGGCCAGGGACAAGATTAGGTGGGGCACTGTAGGTCTCCTCAAGCACGGTAGATTATACCCTAACTATAATTTGAAGACATTATGGGTATTAAGCAGAAAAGCACCATGATCTACTTACAATTTTAAAGTGCACTCTGATGGCAGTACACAAAATTGTTTGAAGGGAGGGAAATGTGGAATGAGAGATACCAGTTAAGAGTATTTCTCTATCCCAGCTAAGAGGTGATGGTAACTTGTACCAGCTTGATGGGAATGGAGACAAAAAGAAAAGGACAAAGTATTTTGTTTTCATTTAGAAGTGAAATTAAAAGACTTCTAAACAAAATAACTAAAATGCTCTTCCATCTTGCTTCTCTATTGTGGTGTGCAGAATTTCTAAAATGGCCCCCCAAAGATGTCCACTGTAATTACTGAAACCTGTGAATACTAATGAGACATCACTCCCGTGATTGTGTTATGTCACAAGTTGATCTTAAGATGGGCAGATTATGTGTGCCTTATCTAACCACATGAGCCCTGAAAAACAGAGAGCTTTCTCTGGCTGGCAGCAGCAGCCTGAGAGATTTGAAGCATGAGAAGGATTCCATGTATCACTGCTGGTTTGAAGATAAAGGGACCCATGTGAGAAGGTGAGTGGCCTCTAGGAGTGATAATCAGTCCCTGCCTGACAGCCAGTAAGGAAACAGTTGACCTCAGACCTACAGGAAGGAACTAGATTCTGTTACCAATCAGAATGAGCACAGAAGTAGATTCTTCTTCTGAATCTTATGGCTGATACCTTGACTTTGGCCTTGTGAGACTTTAAGCAGAGCAGTGAGCTGAACCTGCCTGGACTTCTGACCTACAAAACTGTAGGATAACAAATGGGTATTGTTTTAAGCCACTATGTTTTGTTACACAGCAAAAAAATGATATGAGGTGAAATTAACAATTCAGTAATTTAAATCAGATTATTCTCTAGTTATAGAATGAAATCTGGGGAAAATAAATTCAGCTTGCTATTCTTCCAAAGGCTAAATAAAGATGTATTTGGGGATTGGAGTGAGAACATTTTTGTGATATTATGATAGGTTTTCATCTATAGGTCCTGGGTCATACCTCCCATAGATAGTCTTATAATGTTGGGGCACTTTAGGCCTCAGGAAACAGAGCCTCTCTCTTTGACCTTCTCCTGCCCTCCTTTCACCTGTGCAAGGCAGGACTCTAATCTGAGTGTGGGTCATAAGAGAGGGTCATTCTAGAGAGGGTCCTGCCCCATATTGTAGAACAAAGAATGCTGCACAGAGAGGCCAAAAAATATCTGGATAGACCTTGCCGGGTTTAGATCATACCCTTTTTGTCCAAACACATTGCTACACAGTTGTCAATGATGCCTATCCAATAAAGTCTTCATAAAAGGCTCCAGAAAAGAGCTTCCAGATAGCTGAACACGTGGAAATTCCTGGAAGGTGGCACGCCCAGGGAGGGCATGGAGGGCTTTCTCCATACCTGGCCCTACGCATCTCTTCTCTGCATCTTTTGTAATATCCTTTTTTTTTTCTTTTTTTTTTTTTTTGAGACAGAGTCTCACTCTTGTTGCCCGAGCTAGAGTGCCGTGGCGTCAGCCTAGCTCACAGCAACCTCAAACTCCTAGGCTCAAGCAATCCTCCTGCCTCAGCCTCCCAAGTAGCTGGGACTACAGGCATGTGCCACCATGCCCAGCTAATTTTTTCTATATATATTTTTAGTTGTCCATATAATTTCTTTCTATTTTTAGTAGAGACAGGGTCTCACTCTTGCTCAGGCTGGTCTCGAACTGCTGACCTCGAGCAATCCTCCTGCTTTGGCCTCCCAGAGTGCTAGGATTACAGGCGTGAGCCACCGCGCCCGGCCTGTATCCTTTGTAATATCCTTTGTAATAAGCCAGTAAACATAAGTGTTTCTCTGAATTCTGTGAGCCACTCTAGCAAATTAATCAAATCCAAAGAGGGGGGTCAAGGGAATCCCAACTTGAAGCTGGTGGATAGGTAAGAAGTTCTGGAGGCCCAGACTCGCAACTGGTCTCTGCAGTGGGAGGGCCAGTTTTGGGGACTGGGCCCTCAACCTGTGGGATCTGATGCTATCTCTGGGTAGATGGTGTCAGAACTGAATTGGAGGACACCCAGTTGGTGTCCACTGCAGAACTGATTGCTTGTTTTATGGTGGGGAGAAAACCTACCCTTACCCATCACATTTGATCATAGAAGTCTTCTGTGATGACCATGTGTTATGAGCGCAGGGGAAAAATACAGTTTTTTTTCCAAAACACCTGTTAAGTATGATTTTAAAACTGTCAGATCTGTATTATAGAATTAAACTTTTTGTTTTTGTTGTGGGTTTTTTTAAATATTAAATCTAAACCTGAACTGTTCTTTATGATAGCCACTAGTCCCATATGGCTATTAAATATTTGAAATGTGATATTCCAAATATGCTGTAAGTATAAAATATACACAGGATTTTAAAAATTTGGTATAAAAATGTAAACTATATCATTAATAATATTTTAATATGGATTACATGACGAAATGGTAATATTTTGGATATATTGGGTTGAATAAAATAAGCTGTGAAAACTAAATTCACCTGTTTCTTTTTACTTTTTAAAGTATGGTTAATAGAAATTTTTAAACTACATATGTAGCTCATATTATATTCCTATTGGACAAAGTTTATGTAGACTTTTAGGCAGTGTCCTCTTCCAAAATGCCCTAAATCAATATAGTCAGCTATAAGTATTCTCTTTTCCACATAGTTCAGTGGCAATATGGCACACAACTATGTAAAAAATAAGCTTTATGGTATGGCAGTTCAAACAGTATCAAGAACATAGAGAAATCAGACCTTTCATACAGTGCTGTTGGACAAAGCAATTAGGCAATATTTAACAAATTAAAAATGTACATAATGTCAATCTGATAATTCTACTTCTAGATATATACCCAAGAAACCTATGAACATATGCACAAGGAGACATGTCCAAATTGTAACATTATTTGTAGGGCAGAGGCTGCCAGCTATCCACCAAGGTTTTGTACTCTTTTTCCATAACATAGAATTGTTTCTTGGAATTAACTGCCAAGCCAGTGACACATTTCCTAGCCCCCTTTGTTGGGAAATGTAGGTGGTTGCCATATGACTTGAATTCTAGTCAATGGAAAGTGAACAGAAGTGGAATATGCCACTTCTAAAGACCGGCCCTTAAAAACCTCCAACACCATTCTCCACTCTATACTTATAAGAATATGGATAGATGTTGCTGCCTAGAGCAACCTTAGAAACCATAGCATGAAAATGACAGAGCATCTATCAGCCTGGATCCCTCAATAACTCCTTAAAATACAGCTCCTTCTTCTCCACTGAAGGGACTCTATGTGAGCAAGAAGTAAACTAACATTATGTTTAGCCTTTGAGATTTCAGGACTAAGCCATAACTTAATGTATATGTAATATCCAAAAATTAGAAACAACTTACATGTCCATCAATAGGAGATTGGATAAATAATCGTACAATCATACAATGGAATATGTAGTAGCTAAAATGAAAGAAATAGATCTACATGTATCAACATAAATCTTAAAAAAACACTTTAGTCTCAAAATAGCTAGTTAACAAAAACAAAAACTCCACCATATATTGACCATACACATTCATGTGTAGTAAAAATATTAAAACACAGACCAGGAGGATATATTCCCAGAATTCTCAGATTACCTCCTGGAAGAAAGAAAAGGAAATGGGTTTAGAGATGGGAATTACAAGGAAGTCTTCAATTCCATATGAAATGTTTTATTTCCTTAAAAGAATCTGAAACAATTATAATTTGTTGAAACTAGATGATATTTTATTATTCTCTATTATTTTCTAAATGTTTAAATTATTTCATAATACCAACAAATCTTTTTCTTATATAAATACCTGCTTGGAGGGTAAACTAGTAAAACTTTGTTAGAGGACATTTTTAAACTACATTATCAAAAGCCTTAAATATCTTTTAATAAACATTTTATTTTATTTTATTGAGACAAAGTCTCGCTCTGTTGCCCGGGCTAGAGTGCCATGGTGTCAGCCTAACTTACAGCAACCTCAAAATCCTCAGCTCAAGCAGTCATCCTGCCTCAGCCTCCCAAATAGCTAGGACTACAGGCACGCACCACCATGCCTGGCCTTAAATATCTTTTAATATAGCAATCCCAACATTAGAAATATATCCTAAGAAAATCAGAGACTTACTCAAAAACTGACCATCACAATATTCTCAGAGTAACCAAAAACTGGTAACATTTGAAATATACAATAGACTTGTGATTCAATGACTGAGTACTCATTAAATAATAATTACAGAGAACATAATGGGAGATGAAGTGAGATGTGTGGGATTTAGATGAAACAAGATTGATAATTGCTGAGGCTGAGTTATAAGTATACTATTTTATTTTTTATATACTATTAAAACTTCCTAAGTTTTTTAAAAACAAGTTAAAATAGTAAGAACAATTATCTTTTTTTTTTGAGATAGGGTCTCACTCTGTCACATGGGCTAAAGTACAATGGCGTGATCATAGCTCACTGCAGCCTTAAACTCTCAAGCTCAAGCAATCCTCCTACCTCAACCCCTCTCAAGTAGCTGGGACCACAGGCATGTGCCACCACACTCGGCTAATTTTTATTTTTTTTGTAGAGACAGGGGTCTCCCTTAGTTGTCTGGGATAGTCTCGAACTTCTGGCCTCAAGTGATCCTCTGCCTTGGCCTCCCAAAGTGCTAGGATTACAGGTGTGAGCCACCACACCTGGCTTTTTTTTTTTAATCTCTTAGCTCATTCATTGGATCAGCCAATATTTATTGTGTGTTATATATGTGCCTGGCACTGTAAGACCTAGGGATATGATGGCAAATGAGTAGCTAGTAATGTAATGCAATTGCCTCCAAACATTTGCTCAATCACCCTATAAAAAAAATCAAGCATCATGAACCCCCCGATGTATGTATACTTCTTTATTATACATATATACATACACGCATACCATTTTCACTAATAATATTTTAGTAGTTCTCTCTTTAGAGATGTAGTCTTACTATGTTGCCTAAGCCGACCTTAACTCCAGGGCTCAAGGGATCCGCCTGCCTCACTCAGCTTTCTGAGGAGCTGAGACTACAGGCACACTACCACTGCACCTGGCTAATACTTCAGTATTTCTTTAGGCAGTATTTCCTTATTTCATATATACCCATATTTCACATAATCTACTTAACAATTCTATTTTTGCTGATTTCTCTAATATTGATTATAACATCTTATAAAAAATCTAAGGTAACTAAGAGAACTTCAGGCTCTTAACTTTAGTTGTTTTTTATGCTTGCATTATCAATATTATGTCTAACCCATGATTTCTTTGCAGGTATTTTTAAAAGCCAATTGTCCATTTTGTGAGGGTTAATTTTATTAAAACTAGGAAATATAATTCACAAATTCATTTAATCAGGCATAAGTAAACTGCAATACTTTGTAATGTCCTAAAAATTAGAGGAAAGATGGCACTGTCATCCCCACTCTGAGCTGTGGAAACTGTACTCCCTCAAGACCTCATCTACTATGTTTGACGTGCAATCAGTTGTCATACAGAACAAGTTGCCAATCTCAATAAATATATCAAATATTAATAGCACTTAATTTCATATTTTATATACAAGATTTTAGTATTTTCTTCCTTTGCCCCAGTGAATTAGTTTAGGTGCACCCCACTTTGAAGACCATTGGTCTACTGAAAGAGCTATAAATATTTGTTGATAAAAAATAATGAATTTAGAAAGTACTTACAAGAAGAATAGCATTGGGTATTATGTAAGGGCACATGGAAGGGACTCCTAACTCACTGAGTGTGGGAATAGTGAATAAAGGCATCCTAAAGGAAACAGGTTAAACAGAGACCTAAAGAATGGATATGAGATTGGATGGGGTGGAGGTGAGAGTGGGTGCCAGGAGAGTATGGTATTACAAGCAGAGGGAATAGTGTACTATGTGCAGAAGTGAGAGCAAGCACAACACAAGCTAATATATTAGTAATCTAATATAGCTGAAATGTACTTTCTAGAGGTATAGATGTGGGATGAAGTGGGTAGATAGTGATTCCAGAGATGAGGCTGATGAAGCAAAATTATAAGGCCTTACCTATGGATTTTATCTGGAGGGCAAAGGAGAGATAGATGATAAAGGGTATATAGTAAAGAATTTGGCCTTGCCCAAAGAGAAGTCTTGACCAAAGGGTAACCTCTAATCCTCCAGAATTTCTGGAGTAACAAGAGTATTTCTGTTATTCACTGTGGGCCCTTTGGAGCACATGGTATCAGCCTGACCTTTGGGGAGGAAGGACTGGAAACTGAGTTCAACCATGGGGACAATCAGTCATAAGACTCAATTAAAATTCTAGACACTGAACTTCTTGAGTAGGCAATACTTGGAGTAGTACCATACATTCATGCTGGGAAGGTAATGCATCCATGAGGACAATAGGAGCTTCACACCTGCAACCCTCCCAGACTGCACCCTATGAATCTCTTCCTTTGGCCGGTTCTAACAAGTAGTGTGTCCCTGTAATGAATCATATCCGTTAGCATAATAGCTTTCAGCGACTTCTATGAGTCCTTCTAGTGAATTATCAACTTTAAGGGTGGTTTTGAGAAACCTCCAAACTTGAAGTTGATGTCAGAGGTGAGGGTAGTTTTGTGTGGACTATTCCTTCTAACTTTGTATTTGGACCCTAACTCCTTACAATGGGGTAAGAAGTCTTGATCAGACTTGGCAGTGTGGACGACTATGCCTTTAACCTCACAGTTTGGCTAATTCCAGGTAAAGGGTAAAAATGTTTAAGCAGTGTGACAATTAGACAATCTACATAATCTAGATTCTAGAAAAATCACCTTGGCCACACAGGGGAAAATATATTACAAAAAAGGTAAGACTGGCAAGAGATGGCAATGATGATGGGAATGGAGAGAGACATATTTATGAGATATTCACAAGGCAGAATTAACAAGACTTGAATGAATGTGAGGGAGAAAAGGAGAAGTCAGGGAGTATCAGGTTTTGTTTTTTTTAGGGAAGGAAAAGGGGGCTAGAGGATTGAATTCAGTTTTGGACAGTTTAATTTGAGGAGCTTTTTAGACATCCAGGTGGAGCTATTCCATTACCAGTGAAAGCAGGGATGGAGATAGAGTTGGGAGCCTTTAGCATAACCTACAATACTGAAGTCATGTGAGAGACTGATAATGACTAGGGACAAATAAGTCAACCAGACTAGAGAAGAAGGTCAAGGACAGAACACCAATATTAAAGGGATGGGCAGAATATTAAAAGCTCACAGAGAAGAAGTGTGGCAGCCTGAGAGTTAGGAAAAAAAAAAAACTGGAAAGTATGATTAACACTGAATGGTATTTGTTTTCTTCTTTTTGCTTAAATGAATTTTCTCCACTTCTTACAGTGAATATTACTTTTTAATAAGAAAAAATGTGTAGTTTAAAAATGGATATAACTTGCATCCATGTATTTTTCCATTTATATATGTAAATGAGACAAAGTTTAATGATTTTCTGACCTATCTCGAAGTCATTAATGACTCACACAATTCTATATAACTGAATTAGTAGTGTCTATAACTGATGATTTTCTTTTCCAAGCCATTTTTAAAGTGCCCACCCTCATTACTACTGCAAATCATCTCGAACTACTTAACTTTGCCAGGCTGCTGGGATATCTGTCACCCCCTTGGGAAGTTCAACAAACACTAAACAAATAACTGAGGAAACAACTGTTCTGAAAATGTGATGACATATAGCTCTAGTAAAGACTTCAGAGTATTTATTTCTTTTGGATTAAGACAAATAGATTTATCCCTAGTGTTGTATAGAGAATTAAATACATAATATTGACCTATATAACCTACAAAAGTAGCCCCATAGTCAGTCATATCTGCTGTAAGATCAATTATAAATTTGCAAATTATTTCAAAGTTATAAAATACCTCACCTCCACTTTGTCAAAGAATCTCTCATTAACCTCAGAGATCCTAAGATTATGTCATTAGAAATTATTTTAATCTCTTGAAGGACATTTAAATTTAGAGAAAGGAATAAAACATAGGTCATTTTTATACAAGCAGCTAAGGTTCCAAATCACTGAAATTTCTTATTGACAAGTAACAGACTAATTTAGCAAAAGTTCTAAAGTATTACATGAATCTATTACTGATTCTTGAGATTTCATAAATTGAAACAAATTTGATTAAATGGCTCCTTAAAAAAGCATTTATAGTCCACAAGAGGTCTTTCTCATCCAAGGGGTTGTTTGCCATTTTTGAATTATTATTTTTTAAATGTTAAATATTATTATCTAGTAGAGGAATATCTAAGTACAATTTTCCCATTTTTGAAGCTTAAAGACAAAAACTTAACCCTAGATAGTATTGCTCTGAAAATGTTTAAGTTGCTAATTATAACTATATTTTGTTCATTTAAACCTGGATCTTATCTAACTGCTTGAGCTGAGTTTACCAAAATGAAAAATGATACATTTCTGCTGTTCTTATTCTAAAACCTGAGTGAAGCAAAATAGAGAAAAATAACGTCACTATATTACTTTCTTAAAAAGTAAAATTTCACCCAGTGTATACATAAATCAGTATTGAGAAGCATCTTTCTTTTTTTTCTTCAGAGAACTTCAATCTGTTTAACAGCTATATATTGTATATTTCTGAAATAATGACAGAAAAAACACACTAGAGACTTATGAAACGGGTATTAAATGCAGTGGTATTTTCTTCTCACACTGGTCCCAACTATCAGATTGGTGAATATACACTTCAGCTAACTTCATTTAGAAATGTTAGCACCATTTGACAGACATGAAACTGTTAAGAATTCTCAAATAAACGCAGTTAGTGGGCAAATGAGAAAATATATAGGAAAAAAAAAGCTTTACTTTCCCCAAATAAGCAATTCCAACATACTCATAATCAGATTATTTAAAAGTATTTCCTAGGAAATTTGAGAAACCAACATTTTAAATGTATCAGTGAGAGTTTTGAGGTTCAGAGATTATACTGAAAAATGTTGGAATAATTTGTACAGAATTTGTCATTTCTGAATCTGGATCCATAGTTTTCTCATCTGTGAAATGAAGTGCTTGGAAGGAAAAATGATCTATCCCTGCAGAGTCTTCCAGTATCAATTCTTGTGACTTAAGTCATATGCTTTTCTTTTATAAATAAAATAAAAACTAAAAGCATCATTATAGTTTTTAAAACTGTTAAGGACCTTAAAGATACTTTACATAAACAAGCCAGCCATTTTACATCTGAATAAAAATTCATTAACAGATTCTGTACAAAACACTGTATAAACAATGAAATCTCTGATATAAGGGAAAATATTTTCCAACTTTAATTTTGCTAGTTTTATTTCAAATCCAAACTTCTGTTCTCAACTAGATGGCCATTTTATCATTTTAATCCTTTTTCTAGTTTATATTTGTATGGCAATTAATCTTGCTTCCCTTCCACATGAAAAAACACACATCTTCTTACCATCATATTTATATAGGTTTCATTAAAAACAAAAAACCTTCGTGAATGGCAAATGTTCAGGGTTGTATTAAGCTAATCACCTTTTTCTGGACATTCTCTACTGTTTGAATTGTTTAATTCTGTAACTGCATTGGTAAAGGTAAGAATTAACTGTCAAAATAGAACTAGTCTGATGCTGAGATAAATTCCTTCACTTTGGTAAACATTTCTATCTTGTTTTAAGCAGGAAGCTTTATCTGTCTTTAGTGTAAAAAAAAAAACGACATTTCATAAGTCCTTTTCTACTATAGTTTACAAAGACTAGAAAGAAATACTTTAAAATGCTAATACTAAAAAAAAATAAAAATAAAAAAAATAAAATGCTAATACTGTTTATCTCTGGGTGGTGGTATTATACATTATTTTATTTTTTACATTTCTCCAAAAGCATTACTACTTTGGTAATCGAACAGTATTTTTACATTAAATTTTATGTAGCTTATAGTGTGAGACATCCACATAGTCTACTTCTACAAGAGATTTGTTAAATGCTTTTTCCCTATTGATAGGAGGCTGGTTTAACAGGAGAATGATTTGATCACGTGTCTCTAGGTTGGATGAAGACAAAACAGCTTTATTTACCAGGCCCTGCTTTTATTTAGGCTTTTGAGAAAATCCAAGAAGTGAGTTTGAACTTAATTACAGCGAATCATGCAGTAGTAAACTTTTTGGGTGGCCAGAGTAACACCTTTCATTACAACTAACAGCTGAATGGTAAAAAGACTCCCAGGTTTACCAATGTTTTCAGAGACTTGTTAGTATTCTCCTCTGTCATTATTTCAGAACAATTCCCTTTAAAAAGAAACGCAATTGTAAACCGTTTCTATTTCAGGCCCATAAAAACCAGAACTGGGCTGAAAGGCAAAGCCTTGACCTTTCTATTTTAGACTTGCATCTGTGTAGCTAAGCCATCTGCTTTCTCCCCACCCCATCTACTTAATGGACTGAAAATACTGCACCTAATTGCAATTTTATCGAAACGGCCTGGCTTCCACTTTAACGAATTATGACTCTGTCTTTCACCTGAAGGCTCGCTTGCACAATTTTGCTTACCCTTCCCTCCCCAATTCCTTCCCACCTCCCTCAATTATGAGTTGTCAAATGTCTTTAAACTAAGATACTAGGCTCCCTTGTATTAAGCCATCTAAAGAGCTCTTCACTTTCAACATTGAGCACCTAACGGAAAATCTACTCCAGTATCTCCTCATTTGGACATTATCATTGTTGCAGTTACGCAGGAGGCACCTCGAAGCCCAGCCTAGAAAGGAGTCGCATCTCTCCGCCACCAAACAACAAGGGACCCAGCCTGGGAAAAGACAGACTAGGGTGGGAGGAAACCTCCGGGAGGAAGAAGGGAGCTGGGAAGAGGGAGCTCAAGACTGGGAGGAAGGACCATCCAAGGCAGGAAGAGGAGAGGGTGTGTGAAGTGAAGCAAGAAGCGGGCGGCCGAGGTGAAGGGGGATGAAGGGGCCGGGGCCCGGCGGGAGGGCGCGAGGGGCCCGGAGAGCGGCTCCAAGGCCGGGAGGGAGGCGCGGGGGCCGAGGCGGGCGTGGGCTCGCAGCCGACCGCCCGAGTCCGAGCAGAGGGGGCGCTTTCAACGGCGGCAGGCGCGGATACGGGGGAAAGGAGCAGAAAAGAGAGCAGTTTAAGGGGCCGAGGGAGCCGCGTCCGAGGCCGGCGCGGCGGGGACAGTGGGCCCACCCCCAGCCAAGCCCCGCTACTTAACTATTTGTAGAGCTGCTGCAGGCACAGGTCCAGGCTCTCGCCCTCCACCTCCTCGCGGATGATGCGCTCCGACAGCGGCCGCGGTAGTGGGGGCAACGGCGGCAGCTGGGGCTGCGGCGGGGGCGGCACGGCCGAGTGCCCCGGGGCTACTGCCGCTGCCTCCTCCTGCTCCTCGCTCTCTACCGTCGCCGCCTCCTCTTCTTCCACCGCCTCCTCCTCGGGCTCCGGGTCTTGCTCCTGCTCCCTCTCCTCTGTCGCGGCTACCGTGGCCGCCTCCTCCCCGGGTTCCTCAATTGAAGCCTCGGCCGCCTCAGCTGCTACCAGTTCAGGCTCCGGCTCGGGCTCGGACTCGAGGTCGGGTTCCGGCTCCGGCTCGCCGCCGCCGCACGGTCCTCGAAACTCGCCCAGGAATAGCTCCAGGAAGCGCCGGTAAGTTTTCTCCTCAGGGATGCAGCCTGCCATCGCTGCTCATGCCCTGGGGGCCGACCGGGAAGGGGGTGGGGTGGAAGCCCAGGAAGGGGAGGGGGCTGCTTTTGAGCCTCGGGCTCCCGCAAGGGCCGTTAACAGCCGCACCGGCACGAGCGATCAGCACTAGGTTGCCTGGAGAGGGCTCCCGCAGGCGTGCGCGCCGCCGAGCGCGGACGTGCGCGGCCCGGGGGCGGGGCGCGCCGTCCCTCTCAGGTCTGGAGGGAAAGTTGGCGGCGGGCGCGCGCGCAGGGTCCAGTGGCGGCCCACCGTCTATCCCTACGAGAGCTCAGCCCACGCTGCCTAGAGACTGTCACCATGGCAACCAGTTCTAATTAAGAATTTCAGGGTCCCTCCCCGTCGAGTCCGTGGAGTCGAAAGGACACTCGACTTGCCCGCTCTCCAACTCTGAATGTCTTTATTGGATGTGGATGAATTCCCTAGCCTCATGCGGTTAAGGTGAACTAAGACATCTCCAAGTCTAGCTGTTGGTCCCCACTTGGTTTACATTTATGTACTTCAGTTTCCTTATCTGTTCCTGCCTTGCCTTATGGTATCTTTTAAAAAACACCACACTGTGAACACCTTTTTGTTGATGACACCCACTAAATAAAGTTCAGGGAGAGAGGGGGCCTCAAACACCTACAAAGTGATAGGCTCCTTTGAATAGGTTCTCTCATTTGATTCTGTGAAGAAAATGATGTTATCTTCATTTCCCAAAAAGAAGAAACTGAAAATTATGATAGTAATTTACTTGCTTCGGGGTCTCAAAATGTCTAGTCACAGCGTTGGAATTAGAGCCCAGGTCGTTAGTCTCCAAGGCCCTCTTGACCATTTTTCCTTAACTCTTCTCTGTCTCTGAAGATTCAACAGTGTAATGTGTCTATATAATGCCTTAATTCTGTTGGGCTTTAAGTTATTTTCATCCTTTAATCCTTACCACTGCCCCTTGAAGTACAGGGCATTATCATTATGATTCCATTTTATAGATGAGGAAACATCCTTAAGACACAGTGACTTTGCTCAAGGTCACACACAACCCAGGTCTTTTCACTGGATTTACCCACTTCAATGGATTTCACCCATTAGTTTTCCAGTATACCAAGATTCCCCTCTTTATTTTCTGCATAATGCATACTTTATTACATAATATGTGTTTCTTTCTACATTTTGTTTGCTCTTCTTTCCCATCCCCCCAAGTCTCTTTTTTTCCTTCTTAGATTGGGACTGAAATGACTTTAAATGATTCTAATTTTCTTACCAAACTACACACAAGCCTATTATTTCCAAGCCTTACTGAGGGGAGTGGGAGAGGGAGAAGCTGTGTTGTTATACAGCTGTATAGATGATAGCATCATTACTGCATACTCCCAATGTCCATGGCAACATATAATTCAGCAAAAACATAGTGATTCTTCCTCTGCTTTGAAAAACATGTTCTCAGCAATTATCCACCCCATCTTCTCCATTTACTGTTTCTAGATTTCAGTTACATTTAGGGTCTGAAATACCACTGTTTCCAGTCAGTTATTAATGGCAGAAGAGGGAGTCTCCCTGCCAACTGTTTTCATATAATACTGTATTCTAAATCCCTGACCTGATACTGTTATTTTAAGATTAAGTGGGTTGAGCTCACTAATGTACATTATGGAATCATGTAAAATAATTCTTTTCTCTCCCCTAGCTTGAGATTAAATAATACATGATGGAAAGTATATAGTGAGTAATGCACTTGAGTCCTCTATATAACTATTTATTTTTTTCTCAAAAGTAAATGGAAAGATCCAATAAGTCTGTTTCCAGACATGCTGAATGTATTTATACATGTTTTGTTTAAAACATCACCAGTGTAGAGCAACTTCTCTATGAGATGCCAAGAAAGTCTTTAAACTCCTCATTTGTCTTTGTTTTCAATCCACCTGTTCATTTCCATTTCAGAACGTCTAGAAAAGATTGACAAAACTTTTTAGGCTGCAAACCTAAATGTCCACAATTTTACATTCCAACAACTGTTCAAGATCTCAGAATTTGACATGATGACATTTAGTTCAAGAGTACATAGCTGTCAACTGTAACAATTCATATCAAGTTACACCTTCCTACTTTGTAATGTAGTTGCCTCCCTCATCTAGATGACATTAATTTATGACTCAACCCACATATCAAAGGGAAGTGATATAAATTGGGGAAACATTACTACTAAGAGTAAAAGAAAAAGCCCACACCTTTATATTACTATAAATGAGAGGCGTGTTTGCTTATATTAATAAAGATATTCCTTCACAAAGATCAATATGGATCCTATTGTACCTATTTGACAAAGTAGCTTTACCAGAAGGTTGCTGATAACAGTGCTGAGATCTCAGAGCAGCTGTGTAGGAAGATTTTGTGATTGTCAAGAAGTCTTTTTAGTAATTATTCTGCATCGCTTTGCTTTCCTTTTCAGTTTCTCTCCTCTTATACTTCCCTAATCCACTTTCTTGCTATTAAAAAATACTGAGCTATGAAAAGCTTAATGTATATCAAAGGTATTAAAATTTTTGAGATTTTTTTCCTCATAAAAATTGTTCTCCCTCTAACCCTTAGCTCTTTGGAGGAAATGCACAATGTCTTTTTATGGACATTAATGGTAATAATATTTATAAGGTTAAAAAGAATTGTTGACCCCCCTCCGCCCATGTCTCACTTTTTCTTATTTTTTCCCTTTTCTCCTTCATGAAAAAAAAAATTTAAAAAAAGAAAAAGAGGCCGGGCATGGTGGCTCACGCCTGTAATCCTAGCACTTGGGAGGCCGAGGCGGGCGGATTGTTTGAGCTCAGGAGTTGGAGACCAGCCTGAGCAAGAGCGAGACCCCGTCTCTACTAAAAATAGAAAGAAATTATCTGGCCAACTAAAAATATATATAGAAAAAATTAGCCGGGCATGGTGGCGCATGCCTGTAGTCCCAGCTACTCGGGAGGCTGAGGCAGTAGGATCGCTTAAGCCCAGGAGTTTGAGGTTGCTGTGAGCTAGGCTGACGCCACG
>CM052441.1:121410001-121447783 GCA_028533085.1 Varecia variegata
CTCACAGCAACCTCAAACTCCTGGGCTTAAGCGATCCTACTGCCTCAGCCTCCCGAGTAGCTGGGACTACAAGCATGTGCCACCATGCCCGGCTAATTTTTATATATATATTTTTAGCTGTCAGATCATTTCTTTCTATTTTTTAGTAGAGGCGGGGTCTTGCTCTTGCTCAGGCTGGTCTCGAACTCCTGAGCTCAAAGAATCTGCCCGCCTCGGCCTCCCAGAGTGCTAGGATTACAGGCGTGAGCCACCTCGCCCGGCCGAAAAAATTCCTTATTTTGGAAGGTAGTAATTTTAAAACTGGAAAAACAAAAGTGTTTACGACTGACTAAATACAGTACAAGTCAGATTTCTGGCACCTTTTCATCCAAAATTCTCCAGAAACAGTTATTTTAAATATTCTTTCAATATAGATCTTTCCTATAGAGAGTTACTAGTGCAAGCTGACATTGATAAAGAAATTCTATGAAAAGCAGTAAGAAAAGGTGCCTACTCTGAAAGAATCATCAGTTCCATAAGAAAACTGAGAAAGAAAAGGCTGTGTGGCTGTTCCCATTGCAGTGGTAACATCCTAAAATTTCTGTTGAGCCACAAAGGAGAAATCTGTGATCTACCCAGGTCTCAATTAGATACCAATTGGATGACATGACTTCTAGTTCCTCTCCCCTTAAGTGCCATAGTGCTTACCCCATTTGTTATCTCACACCAGGCATCTTAGAATAAGCTAAGCAGGAATCTAAATTGGTAATTAACTGAAATATATGACTAACTGGCATCCCCAATATGCTGAATAATACACTTTACTGTATATACTACCAAGTGTTTAAACTCTAGCAACTGGGACATTTACTTATGCACACACTTTTTGTTTAGAGGTGCCGCTATCCAATTTATAGCCATTAGCCATATGTAACTTTTTAAAGTTAAATTAAAACTAGAAATTCAGTTCCTCAGTAGCATTAGCCATATTTCAAGTGCTCAAAAGCCATGCTGGGTACTAGACTGCACAATTTCATCTTTCCACAAGTTCTACTGGGCACTGCTGGTTTAGAAAGAGTATTTAATTTATCCATTATATACCTTCCAGAAAACATAAATAGAAGTACCGGTTTACCAGCTGTTGAACATCTCAAATTTAGATTTTACATTAGTAGCAAATATGTGTAAAATAATTATACTACTTCTATAAAAATGTTGGGCTCCGTAATACAAATGAAAATTACTGTGACTGCTCCAAGGTTCTAAAGAATGTCTTTAAAATAGTAAAGTAATCACTTTGAAATTATAAACTTCAGTGCTTTAAAAATACTTCTGCTATCCAAATATCCTTCAACTGATGAACAGACAAAACAAAATGGGGTATAGCCATAAAATGCAAAATTATTCTACTATAAAAAGGATACTGGGCCGGGCACAGTGGCTCACGCCTGTAATCCTAGCACTCTGGGAGGCCGAGGCGGGAGGATCACTCGAGGTCAGGAGTTCGACACCAGCCTGAGCAAGACCGAGATCCCCCCGCCCCCGTCTCTACTAAAAAATAGAAAGAAATTATCTTGACAACTAAAAATATATACAAAAAATTAGCCAGGCATCGTGGCACACGCCTGTAGTCCCAGCTACTGGGGAGGCTGAGGCAGAAGGATTGCTTGAGCCCAAGAGTTTGAGGTTGCTGTGAGCTAGGCTGATGCCACGGCACTCTAGCCAGGGCAAAAGAGCAAGACTCTGTCTCAAAACAAAAAAAAAAAAAAAAAAAAAGAAAAAGAAAAGAAAAGACTATGCTAATCACACAATGGAATACTACGCAGCTGTTAAGGTAAGGTAGACTTATAAGTAGTGTACATGGGAGATGTTCACAATATAGTAAGTGAAAAACAAAAAACTGCTTTGCATAACAGTATGCATAATATGATCTCATTTTCTAAAAAGTATATTTGTATATGTATAGAATAAAGTCCTAAAAAATATTTACACCACACAATAATCATCTCTGGGAAATGGATAATCACTTACTTTCTACATTTTTCATTGTTTAGAACTTTTTGTTACAACAAATATACATAACTTATAATTATAAAATATGTTTATTATCAAAAGTCATACATGCCAGCCTGAGCAAGAGCAAGACCCCGTCTCTACTAAAAATAGAAAGAAATGATTTGGAAAGCTAAAAATATATATAGAATAAAATTAGCCGGGCATGGTGGCACATGCCTATAGTCCCAGCTACTCAGGAGGCTGAGGCTGAAGGATTGCTTGAGCCCAGGAGTTTGAGGTTGCTGTGAGCTAGGCTGACGCCATGGCACTCTAGCCTGGGCAACAGAGCGAGACTGTGTCTCAAAAAAAAAAAAAAAAGTCATATATGCTTCCATACTTGCTAGCTGGGGAAAAAATATCCAGCAAAGAAGAATTTATAAAGTAAGGGGGAAAAGTATATCCCTAATCCCATAAAATCCTATCCCTAGAAGTAGCCACTGTTAATGTTTTGGTTCTTTCAGACCTTTTTCTTTATATATATAAATATAAATGCACACATATAATTGTAATTTTTCTCAAAAGTGGGATCACACTATTTATTTATTTATTTATTTAGAGACAGGGTGTTGCTCTGTTGCCCCAGGGAAGAGTGCAGTGGCATCATCATTGTTCACTGCAATCTCAAACTCCTGGGCTCAAGCAATCCTTTCACCTCAGCCTCCTAAGTAGCAGGGACGATAGGTGCATGCCACCATGCCCAGGTAGTTTTTCTATTTTTTTTTAATACAGACAAGGCCTCACTATGTTGCTCAGACTGGTCTCAAACTTCTGGCCTCAAGCAATCCTCCTGCCTCGGCCTTTTAAAATGCTAGGATTACAGGCATGAGCTACCATGCCTGGCCACACTAAATATATTTTTATGCAACGTAAATTTTTTCAAATAATCTTTTATCTGCATGTATCTTGTTCCATGTTGGTATGTTTATATTTACATTACTCTTCTTAAATAATGCATACTATTTGATATTATCATTTGGATTACCTTTTTAACCAGAAAAGATGAAGCTATTTCTTTTAAAACAGAAACCAAAACCTAAGGAACTATGCAACCCATTAGTCTTGAGTGCCCCCTACTGGAGGCACTCATTGACATTAACAGAATGTTAAATTACAATTAATAGCAAGAAATATTAATAATTCAAACACAGGGCACTATATTTTTCAGCATATGGCAAAAAATCTGGAAACTCAAAGAAAAGACATATGATTTTAAATGTAAATGATTTTATCGCGATAGTTCTTTATTTACTTATGATGTTATTGCAGGTATGTGCTAAGGACCCTAATCAAAGCAAAGACAAAGAAATCAAGTTAAATAGTTTGACCTTCTTCCATCTCATTCCCAGACAAGTGTGCATATTTGTGCCAGTGATGGGATGGGGTTACAGAGTAGGAAGTAATGGCAAACAGGGAGTTAAAAAAAAGTTTTACTTCATTCCTCTGTTATCTCTTCACTTCTGAGCCTATATTTACCTCTCCTCACATTTCAAATCTAGAAGAGTTATTTAGACCTACCTCAAAACATCTAGGTTATTTACACTATGTAATTTTCTAATCAATCTGAATCTGTGATTATACACTATGTACTAATCAAAATTCAGAGTAAAAGAAAAACAGAGATGTTGGAAGAGCTTACCTGAAAAACTCCGAGTATATTTAGACAAAGAAAACACTGCAATTACCAAAGGTAGCATTTCATTATCAAAGTCCATTTTTAAAAATGACATTGGTTATGCTTATTATTTTACAGGAAAACTGCCACACAACATTTATGACAAGAGTTGATTTTTTTATAGAAACCAAACTAAACCAAAACAAAACTATACTTAAAATGGCATGTCTGTATTATTTGCTTTTGTCCAGGGAAATTCTATTTTGCTATTTCTAGATATTAATATTTTATACACTCTTGATTTTGTTATATAATTCTCTTCACTAGTAATACTTACAGCTAATTTGTAATTATTTGCAAGGCTGATCATTTGCTGGGCCAGGCCATTTAGTAACCGAGTACGAAGAGATAGGTCATCCAAGTCGTGACGAAAAGGAAAAGCAATACCATCCACTATCACCAATCGAACCTGAATACAAAAGAGATAATGATACTAGATTAGCTACGAAAAATAAAATAATAAAAGTGACATCCATTACAGAAAAAAAAATCTTGAAATTCAGGGCTTTATCTCCAACTCTCCAAGGAATAGTTTTCTCATGGAGAGGTGTTTTCTGTTTGTTTGTTTTATAAGAGACAGGGTCTTGATCTGTTGCCCAGGCTGGAATGCAATGGTAGGATCATAGCTCACTGCAGCCTTGAACTCCTGGGCTCAAGTGATCCTCCTGCAGCATTCCCACCCCCTCGCTCCCAGTAGCTGGGACTACAGGGACTACTATGCCAGACTGAGAGTTGGAAATCTATTTATCCAATGCTTTCTATAGTAATCAATAAAAGTCAAAATGTACTGTGGTTTGATAATTTGTCAACTTAAAAAAAGTAATCCAAAAAGAAAAAGAAAAAATTATAATTTTCTTATAACTTGCCACTATACAGTTTTTACTGATAAAAAGCACATTTAAAGTCTTGGCAAAACAAATTTCTTAAATATACCAACTTTACTTTCAGAGTTCCTTTTATATCAAAAAAAAAAAACCCACACCACCTTCAAATATTAAATTATACCTGAGCATGGTAGCTCATGCCTGTGATTCCAGGATTTGGGGAGGCCAAGGTGGGAGGATTGCTTGAGGCCAGGAGTTCAAAACCAGCTTGGGACCCCATCTCTAAAAAAAATAAAATAAAATAAGAAAAATTTTGAGTATTGACATTGGAATGTAAAAAAGAAAAAAAGAAAAATTAGATATGTGAAATGGCATGAGCCTATAGTCCTAGCTACTTTAGAGGTTGAGACAGGACAATTGTTTGAGTCCAGGGGTTCAAGGCTGCAGTGAGCTATGATTATGCTACTATACTCCAGCCTGGGCAACAGAGTAAGACCTGTGTTTTTAAAAAAAAAAAAAAATTAGGCCGGGCTTGGTGGCTCATGTCTGTAATCCTAGCACTCTGGGAGGCCGAGGCAGGAGGATCGTTTGAGCTCAGGAGTTCAAGACCAGCCTGAGCAAGAGCAAGACCCCATCCCTACTAAAAATAGAAAGAAATTATCTGGCCAACTAAAATACATATAGAAAAAATTATCCGGGCATGGTGGCACATGCTTGTAGTCCCAGCTACTCGGGAGGCTGAGGCAGGAGGATTGCTTGAGCCCAAGAGTTTGAGGTTGCTGTGAGCGAGGCTGATGCCACAGCAGTCTAGCCCGGGCAACAGAGTGAGACTCTGTCTCAAAAAAAAAAAAAAAGAATGCAAGTGGGGACATTACTACCAACCTTACAGAAATAAAAACAATTAGAAGAAAGCGAACATTTGTATGCCAAGAAATGAAATAACCCAGATGAAATGAACAAATTCCTACAAATAGACAAACTACCACAACTGACAGAAGAAGAAAGAGAAAATCTGAATACACCTATAGCAAATAAAGAGATTGAATCAATAATCAAAAGCCTTCCAAAAAAGAAAAGCCCAGGATTAGATGGCTTCACTGGGAATTCTATTAAGTATTTAAAGAAGAATTTACACAAAGTCTTCTCAAACTTTTCTAAACTATTCTCTGAGGCCAGTATTACACTGATACCAAAGCAAGACAAAGACATCACTAGGGAAGAAAACTACAGACCAATATTCCTTATAAATACAGATGCAAAAATCCTCAACAAAATACTAGCAAATCAAATACTGCAGCATATTAAAAAAATTACACAACATGATCAAGTGGGATTTATCTAAGGAATGCAAAGGTGACTCAACATATGAAAATCAACAAGTGAAATACACCAAATTAATAGAATGGAAAAAAGCTACATGATCATCTCAATGGATACAGAAAAGCATTTGACAAAATCCAATACCTTTTATGAAAAAAACACTCAACTAGGAATAAAAGATTGCCTCCTCAACTTGATAAAAGACATCTATGAAAAGCCACTGCTAATATCAGAAAGTCCATTCTTGTAATTCACTGTAGTTATAGTCTGTAAAGCTACCACCAATACTGAAGTACTGAATACCGAACCATTGCTCCTAGGAAAAATACACGGTTAGGTGTCTGTTAGCCTCTAGTCACATATTTTCACCAACTGATCAATACATAACCTTATTTTATGTGTTGCTGTTTAAAGATAGTTATTATAGGCCGAGCACGGTGGCTCACACCTGTACTGCTAGCACTCTGGGAGGCCGAGGCAGGCAGATTCTTTGAGCTCAGGAGTTCGAGACCAGCCTGAGCAAGAGCGAGACCCCGTCTCTACTAAAAAATAGAAAGAAATTATCTGGCCAGCTAAAAAAATATATATAGAAAAATTAGCCGGGCATGGTGGTGCATGCCTGTAGTCCCAGCTACTCAGGAGGCTGAGGCTGTAGGATCGCTGAAGCCCAGGAGTTTGAGGTTGCTGTGAGCGAGGCTGACGCTACGGCACTCACTCTAGCCTAGGCAACAGAGCGAGACTCTGTCTCAAAAAAAAAAAAAAAAAAAATTGTAAAACAGCCTCAGGTCCTGCAAGTATTCCAAAAGAAAGCATTGTTAATATAGGAGATGACAGTTTATTGCCCCCAAAGACCTTGCAGTGGGACAAAAACGTAGAGGTGGATGACAATAATATTGATGATCCTGATCCTGTGTAGGCCTGTGTGTGCATTGGTGTCTTAGCCTTTAAGAAAAAGTAAATTGTTAAATGTTACTTTTAAAAAGTAAAAAAAAAAAAAAAAAAAAAAAAAAAAAAAATTAAAAACAGAAAAACACTTTTTTTTTTTTTTTACTTTTTAAAAGTAACATTTAACAATTTACTTTTTCTTAAAGTAAGAAAATCCAGCCACTGTATTTTTTTTTTATTTTTATTTTTTTTAGAAAAACACTTCTAAAATAAGGATATAAAGAAAATATTTTGGTATAGCTGTACAAAGAGTTTATGTTTTAAGCTAAATGTTATTACTTCAAAAGAGTCAAAAAGTTTTAAAAATTAAGTTTATATAAAGTAAAAAAGTTATAGTAAGCTAAGGTGAATTTATTGTTGAAGAAGAAAAAGTATTTTTTTGTTAGCAACAGGTTCTTTCTATGTTGCCCAGGCTGGAGGCTGGCCTCAAACTCCTGGGCTCAAGGGCTGAACACCTACTCCCAAGTAGCTGGGACTCCAGGCATGTGCTACTGCCCAGCTAGAAAGAAAAAATTTTTTTATAAATTTCATGTAGCCTAAGTGTACAGTGTTTATAAAGTCTACAATAGCATATAGTCATGTCCTAGGTCTTCACATTCACTCACTCACTGAGAGCAACTTTCAGTCCTGCCAGCTCCATGGATAGTAAGTACCCTATATACAGGTACTCCATTTTTAATCTCTCATACCATATTTTTACTGTACTTTTTCTATGTTTAGATACTATATTTCTATATTGTATTCCCATTGCCTATAGTATTCAGTATAGTAATATGCTGTATAGATGTACAGCCTAGGAGGAATAAGCTATAGCATGCAGTCTAGGTATATAGAAGGCTAGACCATCTTGGTTTGTGTAAGTATATTCTAAGTTTACACAATGAAATTACCTAATGACCCAAACAAATTCAGCAAAGCTGTGGTATATAAGATCAACATACAAAAATCACTTATATTTTTCTCTCTTTTTTTTTTTTTTTAGAAACAAGGTCTTTTCAGTCCAATGAGCAAACGAATAAAAAAATTAAAAAAAAAAAAAAAAAAAAAAAACAATAGAAACAAGGTCTTGCTCTGTTGCTCAGGCTGGCTGGAGTGCATGATCATAGTTCACCTCTCACCATAGCCTCGAACTTCTGGGCTCAAGAGATCCTCCTGCCTCAGCCTTCCAAGTAGCTAGGAGTACAGGCATGCACCACCATGCCTGGCCAATTTTTCTATTTTTTGTAGAGATGGGGTCTCGCTCTTGCTCAGGCCAGTCTTGAACTCCTGGCCTCAAGCGATCCTCCCACCCCAGCTTCCCGAGTAGCTAGGATTATAGGTGTGCCTAGTTCAATTCTAAAAATATTTAGAATATAACTGTGGGAGCCTTAGTATAGGAGTTAATGAAGCAAATTTCTCCAAGTTCTTACTTTCTATTTTCACAAAAGAGGTTCTCAGATAGAAAATGTATCTACATTGCCAAGGGATCTTTTTTCTAAACTATGCACATCCATGATACCACTTTGCAACTGAAGGGGTCCAGAATATGCCACTATGGCAATAAAAACTACCTTGAGGTGAGGGTATTTGAGTTCCAGAAATTCCTTATCTGCCTAAAAGCAGAGTGTCCCAGAAGAACTCAATTGTTATAAATACCCCTGTCAGAAAGAAGTCTGCAACATACCCAAACAGACACTGTCACACAACTCTATCTCCTATCTATTCTCCTAAGGGCCCATTCATTTATCTTCCCAAAAAGTCATTTGTTTTCCCATAAATGCCCTTCCCTTCCCTCCCCCTTTTTAAGAAGTCATTTGTTTTCCCTTAAGTGCTCTTGTCCCAATACCTTTCACCTATGGAGATGGAATACAAGCTCTAAATTCTAACTGTCCCTCTGAGTCTCATTTCTTTCTGAGCTCCCATACTTAAGAGTGCTTAAATCTGCTTTTTTCTCTTGCTAATCTGTCTTTTGTCAATTTAATTTGCATCCTCCCCCCAAACCTAAGAGGGTAGAGGAAAACTTTTTCCTCCCCAAAAGAACCTTAGCTCAGAAAAAACCAGGGGGAATAGAGAAAAACTTTGCTGAAGTTTAAAAGGCTTCTCAATCTTTTAAGGCTATTCTAATATATATCACCCATCTCCCACACCCAAGACCAAAAACCCCTGCTGTTTATCCTTTCTTATTAAAGCTAAGCATGTAAGGGCATCTAAGCATCTAAAAGTAGTGGTTCTGAAAGTGTGGTTCCCAGACCAACACCTCAGACCTTGTTGGAAATGCAAATCATCAGGCCATATCCTCTGTATTCTGCATCAGAAACTCTGGGGGTGGGGCCCAGCCATAGATGTTTTAACAAGCCCTCCAGGTGAAAGGCATGTTGAAAAAGTACTGTTTTTTTTTTTTTTTTTTTAAGAGACAAGGTCTTGCTATGTTGCCCAGGCTGGACTTGAACCACTGAGCTCAGGCCATCCTCCTGCCTCAGCCTCCCAAGTAGCTGAACTATAGGCCTATGCCTGTGTGCCCAGCTCAAAAGGCACTGTATTTTGAATGCACAGAAATCTTAGCCCTGAGGTAATAGCCAACCTCAAATATAAAAGGGTCAAATTAGCACAAGACCTTACAGAACCACTATCAAAAATGAGTTGCAAATGTATAATAATAAGCAAAATGGTTAAAAAACAAAATGATACAAAACAGAAAGACTCTCCCATCACTTCTTCCTCCAAAAAACCTAAAACGAAACAAAGGTTCAGAACAGAAATAGCTTCCTCTCACTCCCCAACACATGTCAATTTCCTGCAATATCCTAAAACCTATCTTTAGCATTGTTGCCTTAGGGAGAAGTAAAACCACTGGAGTGACTATTACTCCATGATAAATGTATTAAAAAAGAATAGTATTGTTAGTTGTGAAAGAGTAGAATAATAGAAGATAATTTTAGCATCCAGAAATATTAAATGATCATATTTTTTAAAACTCTAGTGTAGTCAAGTTATTCAACATGAAAAAATGCCCTATCTCATTCATAACTGAAAAAATGTAAATCAAAATAACAAAGATATGGCATTTTGTATGTAGAAAATCCTGGCGAAAATATCCATAGCCTCAGCATGATGGGTAACAGGCATTCTCATACACTGCCAGTAAGGATGGAAACTGGTGCAACATTTTTGAAGGGCAGTTTGTATTAAAAAAAAAAATTATTCTAACAAGTGTTAAAACAGTAAGGAAGACTTTATCCAAGACTACTGCAATACGGCCATCACAGTAGGGGAGAGAGAGTGGGTCCAAATCTCCATACAACAAGGACAAGTTTTCAATTCTAACACAGGAGCAGGGTGAAGGGGTCAGGGGATGGAGAATTGCTAAGAGGAAATATCAAGGGTAGGGAAATTCTTGTTAAATTGACAACAGGATTGTTGCTAAAGGCAGGCCAAGGACTTATACATCAAAGGTGGGGAATGAGATATTTGATCAGATAAAAAGAATGATCAGATTGTCAAGTGTGAGAGATTCTCTCTAAACTGACAGGATCGTGTTTCCTAGGACAGGGCTGGGTAGGCCAAAGACAGGATGGGGGCCAAATTTAGTCAAGGAGAATTTCTGTCATCAGTAATGTTTATGACAAAGATGCACACAACCTTTAATAGTCAAATTCCAATACTTAGAACTTATCCCATAAATATATAAATTATGCCAAGATATACAAGGATTATCCCAACCATCTTTAATAATAGCATCTAAAAGTCCACCAATGGGGGACTGGCTAAATAAATTAAAGTACTTAAAATGAAATAATATACAGCTGAAAAAAGAATGAGGCCTATCCATATGTGCTGACACAGAAAGACATGCAAAATATTTTAAGCCAAAATGGAAAGTGCAGAACAATGTTACAGTATAATCCCATTAACAAATGTGGAGATAGGCCGGGCGCGGTGGTTCACGCCTGCAATCCTAGCACTCTGGGAGGCCAACGTGGGAGAATCGATTGAGGTCAGGAGTTCGAGACCAGGCTGAGCAAGACCGAGACCCCCGTCTCTACTAAAAATAGAAATAAATGATCTGGACACTAAAAATATATAGAAAAAATTAGCTGGGCATGGTGGCACATGCCTGTAGTCCCAGCTACTTGGGAGGCTGAGGCAGAAGGATTGCTTGAGCCCAGGAGTTTGAGGTTGCTGTGAGCTAGGCTGACGCCACGGCACTCTAGCCCAGGCAACAGACTGAGACTCTGTCTCAGAAAAAAAAAACAAAAAACAAAACAAAAAAACAAAAAACAAAACAAATGGGGAGATAGATGCTGCAATATGTACAAAATTTTTCTGGAAAGATACACAAGAACTATAAATAATGGTCAACTTTGGAGAGAGGCATTAAGAAACAGTAGCAAAAGGGAAGTTTTTATTTTTTATCTCATACCTTCCTATACAAGTTTGTTTACTAGGAACTAGTCCACCATTACTCTTCCTATATTTTTTCAATTTCTTATGCTGGGCATAAACTGTGAATACATATATAGCAAAATAAATATTATAGGACAGGTAAGGAGGATATTTCCTGAGTTGGCTTTGACTTTAATTTTATGCTAAACTAAACTAAAAAAATATAGTTATTTTTCATGCTTATCAAACACTTCCAAAAATACTTGGTTAATTACATTTCAGTAGTTTGACCCATACCTTTGAGTGTTCTGAAAGGAAATCTGGAAGGAGATAAACTTGTGCCAGTAGCTCTGTGTAGTCATGACAACGAAAATAATAAATATGGGAAAGAATATTTTCCAGAGTGAAATCCTCCAAAGCTTTTTGGTGTTCTGAAACAAACAACAAAACACTCTTAAAATAATTAATTTCACCTGTTTCATTTAAAGGCCATGTATACTATGAAAAGCATTTTTTTAAACTTCTAGAGAAAATAAGGACTGCACAATCAAAAAATAACATAAAACAAAGCAAACGAAAGCAGTCAATCCAAAAGCCATTTAATTTATAATTGAAAGGACAAGAACCTGAATATAAATTACCTTTTCAAAAAGTTGTTTTAAAAATCACTTTATTTCCACATAACATGCACCCAAAAAACCTCCCAAACACTTTTAACAATTCAAATAATGCAGTTAAGAAGTCAGTTTTATACTATTCAAAGCCCCCCAAAGTCAATCAGTTTAACAATGCAAACATTTCCAGATGTGGTTTTCAAAGCTACCTTTGGTTTTGGAAAAATGAGAATGAGAGTCAATATATACTGGAATCCATTTAACAACATTTGCTTATATTAAGGTGTCCAACGTTAGCTTATATCTTGCAAATTGGAATATGATGATTTGAAATCAAACACTGGAATACATATATAGGTTTTGCCCCAAAGCTCCTGCAGTAAGAAGCGAGGACCATAGGTCAGGCTAGGCTGTGGCATTTCTTTTTCTGTAACAGAGATATAAGAGTTTCACACTAAGGCCGGGTGTGGTGGCTCACGCCTGTAATCCTAGCACTCTGGGAGGCCGACGCGGGCGGATTGTTTGAGCTCAGGAGTTCGAGACCAGCCTGAGCAAGAGCAAGACCCCGTCTCTACTAAAAATAGAAAGAAATTATCTGGCCAACTAAAAATATATATAGAAAAAATTAGCTGGGCATGGTGGCGCATGCCTATAGTCCCAGCTACTCGGGAGGCTGAGGCAGGAGGATTGCTTAAGCCCAGGAGTTTGAGGTTGCTGTGAGCTAGGCTGACGCCACGGCACTCACTCTAGCCCGGGCAACAGAGCGAGACTCTGTCTCAAAAAAAAAAAAAAAAAAAAGAGTTTCACACTAGTATACTGTCAATCATTAAGCTTCAAGTTCCAGATGGTCTCTTGCTGAGGTTTCGGATGAGCACAAATGTAACTTACTTTTATTATACAGGAAAAAAAAAAGGATCATTTGTTAACTTACCCTCTCTTATGTGTGTTCCTGCTATAAGCTGAAGGTGCTGAATGCAGGCAGTAGCAAGGTCTACCACTCTATCAACCATAAAACTTCCCTCTGTATCAATAAAAACCGCTTCACCTGCCACTCCTCCAAAACATTCTGGTATCTGCACATCTACTGCCAACTGAATACTGTCAAGACAAAAGTCAAATGATGAAATCATTATCATGATCATCTAAGACAGTGTTTTTTAAACTCCAGATAACAGTTACTTACCCCTAAAATTTTTATAAATGCAAATATGCTCCCCAAGGCAACAGAAATATCTGACTCTGTATGACTCTAGATATATGTGAATCAACTGATGTTTGGATTAGGGGGTAGACATGCCTATAAAACCAAGATTAAGAACTTTTTAATGATTTTTAGGCCTCTGGAAACAGAATCCTTTTCTTATACATAAACCTACTTTGAAACATCTGATTTTCAAATATATTCTCAGGAGTGAATTAATAAAGTAGAAGCTGCTTTGTTTACCCTTATGACTGCACTACATTGTTGCAAAAGAAACATTTGATATCAAAATAATTGCATCAATTTATCAAGATGGGGTACTGAAGTAACACAAATGTGATTTTAAGTTGGTTTTAGTTTGATGCACACATAAAATTAAAAGCACATACATGCCTTTTTTGGTCTCCTGACTGTAAACCAACAGCACAATACTGTCTTACATATTTTAATATATTAAGCCCACCCTTAAGAAGGGAACATTTTATTTTACCATAATTGTGTTTTTCCAACACCTGGTGCACCACAAATTTCTGTTGTTTTCATTAAGGGTACTCCACCCCCAAGAATATTATCTAGTGCTGAACAGAAGGTAATTATGAAGCCCTGGGTATGCTCTTGCTCAAGAAGTTCCAGTGCTGTACACTTCTTGCCTGACTCAGATGTACCAGCATATCTTGGTTTATTTGTGAGACATTCTCTTCTTATAATTTGCAGAGTTTCTAAGGCTTCCTCTTTTGATATCCCAACTTCTGAAAGTAAAATAAAAAAAAAATCCTAATTTTAGAGATTTAAAACAGTCTAATATAATAATGGGTTACTTTCATTACTTTTAATTTTTAGATAAGAATGATGCTAAAAGTGTGGAAACATAAAAATGTAACATTCCTTTAACTGTTTAATTTTTCAACTTAATAAAGGCAGTTGTCTCTGTTTTCTTAGTTGTCACATAAAGATTTACCTATTCAACTAAAGCATTTCTGGGTCTGGAAGGTGGCTCATGCCTGTAATCCTAGCACTCTGGGAGGCCAAGGCAGAAGGATCACTTGAGTTCAGGAGTTCGAGACCAGCCTGAGCAAGAGCAAGACCCCGTCTCTATTAAAAACAGAAAAAATTAGCTGGGCAACTAAAAATAGAAAAAATTAGCAGGGCATGGTGGTGTGTGCTTCTAGTCCCAACTATTCGGGAGGCTGAGGCAGGAGGATTGCTTGAGCCCAGAAGTTTTAGGTTGCTGTGAGCTAGGCTAATGCCATGGTACTCTAGCCCAAGCAACAGAGCAAGACTCTGTCTCAAAAAAAAAAAAAAAAAAAAGCATTTCTGAGTACCTATTAAGAGTGTCTCGGGGGTAGAAATAAAAATGTACTAGCAGTCAGTCCTTTTACTATCCCTTTTGGTCTTATGAAGCCATAATTATCTTGTTCTCATAAGGTGCACAAATTAGTTTTCAGATGAGAAAGAAAATGGCTTTTTTGACTGCCTAAAATAAGGTACAACTTTAAGAAGTGAATGTGAGGCCGGGCGCGGTGGCTCACGCCTGTAATCCTAGCACTTGGGAGGCCGAGGCCGGCGGATCACTCGAGGTCAGGAGTTCAAGACCAGCCTGAGCGAGACCCCGTCTCTACTAAAAATAGAAAGAAATTATCTGGCCAACTAAAAATATATATAGAAAAAAAAAAATAGCTGGGCATGGTGGCGCATGCCTGTAGTCCCAGCTACTCCGGAGGCTGAGGCAGTAGGATCGCTTAAGCCCAGGAGTTTGAGGTTGCTGTGAGCTAGGCTGACGCCAGGGCACTCACTCTAGCCCGGGCAACAGAGTGAGACTCTGTCTCAAAAAAAAAAAAAAAAAAAGAAGTGAATGTGCATAATAAAAACTTTGCCAGGGGCAGTGGCTCATGCCTGTAATGCCAGCACCTTGGGAGGCCAAGGGGTTGAGATCAGCCTGGGCAACACAGCAAGACCCTGCCTCTACAAAAAATACAAAAATTAGCCAGGCCTGTAGTCCCAGCTACTCAGGAGGATTACTTCAGCCCAAGAGTTTTAGGTTGCAGTGAGCTATGATGATGCCACTGCACTCTAGCCCTGGCAAAGAGTGAGATACTGTCTCAAAAAAAAAAAAGAGGAGACAATACACGTAAAAAGCTTGCTAGAATACAAGGCCATCCAAAATGGTGAATAATTGTTAATGATTATTATTCAGAGTCTCTCATTTCTTTGGAAAACCAACTTGTTGAAAGAAAAAGAGCCCATCAAACCGTTAGGGGATACAGTCTGTGGTATCACTTAAAACAAATAGTTAAGGTTAGGTCCACAATACTTATTCTTGAGTGGTGAGTTGAAACCTCCTTACTTTCCATCACTAAGGGCAATAACTTAAGATTCTATTCTATCTTCTTCAGCAAATAGCACAGGTCTGGGCATACTATAGTGTAATGTGCACAGCGAGAATGACCACAGCCAGCTTCATTTTTTTACATCTCAGGATGCTGTGATTCTCACTAATGTGTGACTCTGCAGGGCAATAGATTACGAGCTTTTGGGTTTTTCAGTGAATTACTAAGAGAAGGGGAAAAAGGGTGTGTTCTTTCTACTGCTTTCTCCAGGTTTTGGGGAATTCTACTCCCTTTCTCACTCTTAGTGTCTACAGACACTTCTACAAGAATCCTGCCTATCTAGAATTAAGATCCCGCTGTGGATCTTGGAAAAGCGAAAATTAGACAGTTTGTCTGGTTTCAATTCTAGACTCCACTATTACCTAGCCCAGTTATGTAGTTACTTAACCTCCTCAAGATGAGAGATCAGTTCTCTCATCTATATATTAAACATAATATTCCATGTAAGAGGGTTCTTTTGGGTATAAACGAGATAATTCGCAAAGCATTCAGCAGGCACTGCCACAGAAAAAGCAATTAACAAATGGCTTCACGCACAGTTCTAATCATTCGGACAATTTTTAAGTGGAGTTAAACAGCTGTTTCACGTTGTAAACGCTGCGGCCGGCCGGCCGTGGGAGGCAGCAGATTCTGGCGGAGACTGGGTTGAAGCCTGAGGCGGGAGAAAAAGGGGGCGGAGCCAAGGGCGAACTGGTGTGCCTGAGCTTGCCGTCGGGAGTCGTTACCTTTGCTGAGCTCGGAGGGTTTCACCTCTAGTAGTTCTTCTGCAGTCTGGAAACCAGCAGACACAAGCTTCACCCGCACCGCTGGAGAGAGCGGGAAACTTACTAAATCCCGCTGCATTTCAAAGCGGTAACCCTACGCGCGCACTCGCGCAGACACAAAGCCGCTAAACCGGGCGCAGCCAAACTCCGCCTGCCAGCGCCCGGCCGTGCCGTGTGACGTCAGGCGTAAAGTGGAAGGGGCGGGGTTTGCGGCCTTGCCGCACGAGGTTTTAGGCTTTGCCTTTCTGCGGTGCCACGTAAATTTTCACACTTAGGCACCATTTCCGTTATGATTTCTTCAAATCCCCTTTAGGCTTTCCCAGTCAAATGTACATCCTGTCAGTAAAGAGATGGATGGGTACTGTAGGGTGAAGAGGTAGGCCTAGTAAGTTCTACACATTGTTTCCTCACCTCCACCCTGGCTTGTCGGGTGGAAGCCTCAGAATCTTTAATAGGAACGATCTCCCAGAGTGAGAGTAATGAACGCACACCAGTTTTTTTGGTGTGAAAAGTCCAAGAAACAGTCATGTAAGGATTAATCTGCGTGTCCATTATAGGGTTCCAGTCTCTGGCCGGCCGTCCCCCTTGCCTGCCCCCCTCGCTTTTCCCGCCCTCGCGAGGGATTGTGGGCCAGCCCCCCACCACCGCGGGCGTCCTCTGCGCCCAATCCCCGCACCCACCCACGCCTTCCCGCGAGTCGAGTCTGGAGCATGGAGGTTTCTGAGACCGTTAGTGCTACATGGCCTGCCTAGCTTAAGAAGTAGCTGGAAAAGTAAGCAAATAATATCCCCACCGTGGACTGGGCCTGGGCTCCTCGGGTCCTGAGAGGGAGGGATTGGGCTGCGCAAGAGCTGTTCTGATACAGAATTGGGAATGGGGTGTTCATGGCGTAGAGGTGACCGCTTCTAAAATACAGAATTTCAGGGGAACTGGGAGGCAGTTTGAACGGTGATTTGTGAGGTCTTTTCTTGCCTAGGTATGATTTATTTAGAAAAGTAACATTCCCTACCTACCTAAGAAAAGTCTTAGCCTTGACTTTTCTTCCCAGCTTAAAGGAACTCTTTAAATATTGCAAATCAGAGTCCTTTAAGTGCTTACGGTCTACGGAAGGAAACAACGTATGTTGAGCACCTCAGCAAGTCCCACAGTTTCAAATGCTCCACGAGGAAGATAAAGACATAGAAACCCAGCACAGTTTTCTTGAAGCCAAAATTCAAACCTAGTATCCTTTTTACTACCGCGAGCTACCTCCAAACTGTGAACACCTATTGACAGGAAGAATGCGAGAAGCATTTGTACCCCGTTTGGTAGGTCAGGGAAAGTCTTGGGAGGACTGGTCAAAATGTGGTTCGCCGCTAAGTATATTGCTTAACTTCTAATATGAGCTGCGTCTGGGCACTTACTGGATATTAGATAAATATTGTCCTCAGGAAGAATTCATGCTTATATTTATAAAGCAACCAGATTCTTGGGCAAGAAAGAGGTGGTGTTACCACATTCAGCAATAGCTCTTTAGTTTGGTCAAACTCATTGGAATCGGTCATATTTAGAATTTTGCTTTATTGGCAGTGGAGAGTTAAGAAACTAGTCAGCTCTATCTGTAGCTATACAATTAGGTGTTGTTAATGTCTTCTGACCCGTGAGGTGCCTATAATAATTATTATTTTCATCATCATTAATATTTCTGTAATGCAGTTTGCTGTGTAGTCATGCTTTCAAACTGAGGTCCAGGTTTATGAAGGCAGGCACTAGGAACTAACGCTATGGGATAAATATGGAAGGTGCACCTTCCTGTCTGTATTGTCAGTTTTCTCAAAATTTTGTTTAGGGAAGGAAGAGTTGAATGATTTTACTAGTGAGTCATTTGAAATTTTTCATATTAAACAAGCATTAGTATATTGTGGAGTAAAATGCAAATATAAAAGTAAATTTTAAGATAAACATAAGATGTCAAAGACAGATCAGGCTTAAACTGGATGCTTGAGTAGTCTCCCAAAGCCCCTTGAGAATTTTTTTTGTTTTCCTTTGGAATTTGTGGTTAGTTGATGAAAAAAATTGACAGGCACTGCTGTGGACAAATGAGCATGGCCTTGGGTGTCATACAAATTTGGATTTCTATGCCAGACATCTCTGGAAGTTACCAACTGTGTGACCTTCAGCAAGTTACTCCATTTCCTCACTTGTAAGTACAAGAGGATGCTATTTCATGGAGTTTTGGGATAGATTAAATTAACAAATACAAAGTACTTAACACAAAAAAGGTACTTAATAAATTTTAGTCTCAGGCATGGCATGGTGGCTTATGCCTGAAACGAATGCCAGCATTTTGGGAGGTGAGGCAGGAAGACCACATGAGGCCAGGAGTTCAAGACCAGCCTGGGTAACGTAATGAGATCCTGTCTCTACAAGAAAAAGAGAAATTAGCTGGACGTGATGGCACGTTCCTGTACTCCCAGCTACTCAGGAGGCTAAGGCAGGGGGATGGCTTGAGCCCAGGAGTTTAAGACTGCAGTGAGCTATGATTGCACCACTGTACTCCAGCCTGGGTGACAGAGCAAGACCCTGTCTCTGAAAAAAGAAAAAATCTTAGTCTCTTTCTCCATTTTAAAAATATTCTAATGTGTGTATTCAATGAATATATCCTCATGGAACACCTAACTTATCAGAGTGCTAATGCTATGAGCCTGAGGTATTTTTTTAAAATGCATACAATTGTAAAAGTCCTAAAGTTAGAGTGCTTTTACATATTTTATTTGACTTGATCCTTATAGCAATCCTATGAACAGTTACTGGAGTCCCCATTTAAGGTTAGCACACTGAAGATTGGATTACTGAAGCAAGATTAAATATTTATTAAGTGCTAGTTATGTGCCAGGTAACAAGGTAAACAAGACAGATTCTCTGCCCTCACAAAGCCTATAATCTATCAGGATCATTATTGAGTATTTCAGATATGTTGTATTTATGACTTGTGTTACTATCTAGATATAATACTAAGGGTAGGAAGGAGTTACTGCTGTTTGTTTATCTGTAGTTAATCTGTCAAAGTTTTCTAATAATGAGACATTTTCATGTTGAGTGGGCTATTTTCTGGCGATGTAGGAAAGGAGTAATATGAATATTTTTGTTATGACCGGGGAGAAGTTTGTTTTCTTTTAGCCTAAGAACAGAGAACTACATGTTTAATTGGATTTGGGATAAGAAAGAAGAGTGAACATTGTTTGGACTGAGGGAAAAAAACCTCTGAATCAACGCTTAGCTTTAGAGGTGGTTATGACAAAAACTTCTTTAAGGCCTCAGACATATATATTTGGAGAAGCAGTATCAATTGCACAAGGCCATATACTTAGTAGAAGTTCCATATGTATTTGTTGTCCACAAATTCCTTGAAACACTCTTCTCATTTGACTTCTGGATGCCACACCTCCTGATTTCCTTCCTACCCATCTGGCTACAAATCACTCTGTTGCAAGCTCATCCTCCATAACCTGAGCATGAAAGGCTAGAGTTCTTTTAAGGTCCCTCTGCTGATTCTGTTCTCTCTCTTTGTATGTGTGTGTGTGTATATATATGTGTGTGTGTATATATATCTATCTATCTCAGTCTCTGCTATCTTATTCATATTCACAGCCTCACTATTTATATGGAGTGACTCTCAAATTTACATTTATAGTCCTGACCTGTTCTCTGGCCTTCTGATACAAATATCTAATTGCCTACTGGACAATTCAAAGTCTCTTCCAACTCAACCTATCTTAAACCTAACTCATTATCTTCATCTGGAACTTGCCCTCTTCCTGCATTCCCTACCTCCATGAACCACATATCTAACCTTTCATCTGCACAAACCAGAAACCTAGGAATCATGCTTGACACCGTCTTCCTTTTCACTCCCCATGTTCAATGTTCAAGGTATGCACAAATCATATCAGTTTTCTCTCTGAAATATCTTGATTATGTCCATGTCTCTTCTTCTAGTAGGTACTGTAAGAGCCTTTTAGCTGGTCCCTATAACTCTCCTCCCCGCCCCTCCAGTCTTCTCCCACACTGTAGCCAAAGTGATCTTTCTACAATACATTTCAGTTCATGTTACTGTCTATTTGCTTTTAGGGTAAAGACTAAATTTCTTTCTTTTTTTTTTTTGTTAAGACAAGGTCTTGCTCTGTCACCAGGGCTAGAGTGCAGTGGCGTCATCATTGCTCACTGCAACCTCAACCTCCTGGGCTCAAGCTATCGTCCTGCCTCAGCCTCCCAAGTAGCTGGGACTATGGGCATGTGCCACCATGCCTGGCCAATTTTTCTATTCTTTGTAGAGATGGGGTCTCGCTTTTGCTTAGGCTGGTCTTTGAACTCCTGACCTCAAGCAATCCTTCTGCCTCGGCCTCCCAAAGTGCTAGGATTACAGGTGTGAGCCACCATGCCTGGTCTAAATTTCTTAATAAGGCTTACAAAAAGCCTTGCATGTTCTGGCCCCTGTTTATCTCTTTAGCTTCATCCTTTTTCTTTCTCCCCTTTACTCCCTTCACTCCAGCCATTCTGGCCCTTTTTTAATTCTCTATGTGTGCCAGGCTTCATCCCTCAACAGAGCCTTTGCACGTGCCTGTGATATTACCTTGCCCTCCTTCACCCAATTAACTACTATTAATATATGTCCTTCAAATGTCAGCATGCATTGACCCCTATTCTGACCCTGAACCTCTACCTCAGCAAACTCCTTCAAAACTAGGCCAAATCTTTAAAGTTCTCATAGCACCAAATGCATTCACGTGATCATTTATTTGACATATGTCTATCCAATTAGACTGAAAAAAAGTTTCAATAGAGCAGGACCGTGTGGATTTTACTAATTGTTTTCCAAGGTCCCCTACACAGTGTATGGCTTTTTGTGTGTTTTTCGTTTGTTTGTTTGTTTTGGAGGGGATTTTTTTATTGTTTTTGAGACAGAGTCTCATTCTGTTGCCCAGGCTAGAGTGTGGTAGCATCATCATAGCTCACTGCAGCCTCTAACTCCTGGGCTCGAGCAATCTTTCTGCCACAGCCTTCTGAGCAGCTGAGACTATAGCACACACCACCATGCCTGGCTAATTTTTTTTTTTAATATTTGGTAGAGGCAGGGTCTCACTATGTTGCTCAGGCTCATAGCCTCAGGTGATCCTCCTGCCTCAGTCTCCCACAGTGCTAGGATTGTATGCATGAGCCACCATGTTCGGCCCAGTGTATGGCTTAGGTGTTTAGTAGGTACTTGTTCAGTGAATGGATAATTACATGATTAACTTGCTCCTTACTCTTTATATTTTTTTATTTTTTATTCTTAAATATAGTAGAAAATGTATACTTGTAGAAAGTATATACTTATAGAAAACAAAATATAGAGAATATAAAAAAAGAAAACTGATTCATAATCTTTTTCTTTAACTCAGACATAATCATATTATCATTTTGGTTTCTTTTTCTTTTCTTTTTTTTTTTTTTTTTGAGATAGGGTCTCACTCTGTCACCTGGGCCAGAGTACAGTGGTGCAATGAATGATAGCTCACTGTAACCTCTAACTCTGGGCTCAAATGATCCTCTTGCTTCAGCTTCCCAAGTGGCTAGGGCTATGGGCCCACACTACCACATCTGGTTAATTTTTTTAAAGTTTTTGTAGAGATGGGGTCTCACTATGTTGCCCAGACTGGTCTCCAACTCCTGGCCTCAATCCTCACAACTAGGCCTCCCAAAGTGCTGAGATTATAGGCATGAGCCACCACACCTGGCCTACAAGTTTATATATTTATTTTCAATACTTGTAATTAAATTGTGAAGAAATTTGTATATCTTTTATTTTTTACTTAATAGCTTGTCAAAAGCCACCCCCCATGGTTTCAGCACTTACACTCCTACTAACAGTGTATGAGGGCTGGTTTTCCCACCCCTATGGTAGCAATGTTCATTGGCAGTCAAAATCTTTGGATATGATTTCATTTTCATATGGCTTTATTTCATATGATTTTATTCATATATTGTTATCATCATGATTATCTCATTTATATCCCTTGCCTTTTTATTTTTTTTATTTTAATTAATTAATTAATTTTTGAGACAGTCTCACTCTGTTGCCCCGGAAGAGTGCAGTGTTGTCATCACAGCTCACTGGAACCTGCAACTCCTAGGCTCAAGCAATCCTCCTGCCTCAGCCTCCCAAGTAGGCCTCCAGGTGCGGGCCACCACACTCAGATAATTTTTCTGTTTTTTGTAGAGTCAGGGTCTTGCTCTTGCTCAGCTGGTCTCGGACTCCTGGCCTCAAGCAATCTTCCCTTCTCAGCCTCCCAGAGTCCTAAGATTACAGGCATGAGACAGCATGCCAGCTTATTTTTATTTTTAGTCATGGTAAAACACATGACAAAATTGACCATTTTCACCATTTTTAAGTTTATAGTTCAGTAGTGTTAATTATATTCACATTTTTGTACAACTGATTTCCAGAACAATTTTCATTTTGCAAAACTGAAACTCTGTACCTATTAAACAACTCCTGTTTCCTCCTTCTCTAGTCCCTCGCAACCACCATTCTACTTTATGTTTCTATGAGTTTAACTACCCTGTGATACTTCATGTAAGTGGGATCATATAGTATTTGCCTTTTTGTAACTGGATTATTTCACTTGGCATAGTATACTCAAGGTTCATATTGTAGCATGTGTCAGAATTTCCTTTCTCTTTAAGGCTGAGTGATATTCTTTTCTATGTATATACAACATTTTGTTTATCCATTCATGTGTGGACAGACACTTGGGTTGTTTCTACCTCTTGCTATTGTGAATAATGCTGGTATGAACATGGGTGTATATCTTTTGCCTACATTTTAACTGGGCTACATTTGATTTAAAATAGTTATTTGTAATAAGTCTATGTTACAAAAAATTATCTGGAACAATAGCTAACATTTATTGTGCTTATTATAGACCAGGTATTCTGCTCAGTTTTGTCTGACATCAAAACCCATGCTCTTGGCCTGGCATGGTAGCTTGTTCCTGTAGTCCCAGCTACTTAGAAGGCTGAGGCAGGAGGATCCTTTGAGCCCAGGAGTTTGAGGTTACTGTAAGCTATGATGATGCCACTGTACTCTAGCCTGGGCAACAGAGCCAGACCCTGTCTCAAAAAAAAAAAAAAAAAAAAAACCATGCTCTTAACCTTTATGCTGCCTATCCTCTCATATGCATATTCTGTCATACAGGCTATTTGCCTAATCTGTATATTGCAAATATCTTCCCACTTTGCCATATGTGTTTAAACTTTGTTTTATGAAGTTTTCTTTCTTTTTCCTTTCTTTCTTTTTTCTTTTCTTCTTTTCTTTTCTTTCTCTCTCTTTCTTTTCCTTTTTTTTTTTTGTTTTTTTTTTTTTTTGAGACAGAGTCTCACTCTGTTGCCCAGACTAGAGTGCAGTGGCATCAGCCTAGCTCACAGCAACCTCAAACTCCTGGGCTCAAGCGATCCTTCTGCCTCAGCCTCCCGAGTAGCTGGGACTACAGGCATGCGCCACCATGCCTGGCTAATTTTTTGTATATATTTTAGTTGTTTGGCTAATTTCTTTCTATTTTTAGTAGAGGCGGGGTCTCACTCTTACTCAGGCTGGTCTCAAACTCCTGAGCTCAAACAATCCACCCGCCTCGGCCTCCCAGTCTTTCTCTCTCTCTCTGTCTCTGTCTTTTTCTCTCTTTCTCTCTCTTTCTTTCTCTCTTTTCTCCTCACAGAGATGAAGAGGATTTCTACTTTATAGAGATTTGTGTATCTAAATCTAGTAAAATTTTGTATTTAATTCTGACTTTGGTAACTTGCTTAGAAAGTCTTTCACTTCTTCAAAATTATAAACATAATTTTTATTTGTATTTTTTCTACATGTGGTTTTGATTTACATTTGACTATTTTAATCTATCTGATTTTTTTAAAGATAAAGTAGGAGGAAGCATTTTTTTCTTCTTTCCAGGAGTAAGCTAATTTTCTCAGTAGTCTTTGTGGAGCAATAATCTTTCCCCCTTGTGTCTGAAATGATACTTTTATCATATATTTTTATGTATCTAGGTTCTATAGTCTTGGTATAAAACCTCTTGAATCATTGTGTCTGTTCTTTTAAAATATCCTACTTGATTCAGTTTATAAAGGTTTTATACATTTGGTTAAGAGTTTTGCATATTTGTTCATAAGTGAGATTGATCTGTGGGATTATTATGTCTGCTTTGTCTGGTTTTGGTAACAGTTATGCAGTCTTTGTTTAATGAATTTAAGAAGCTTCTCCACTTTTTTCTATGCTAACTTATGTTAGTATTTAACAAACACATATATTTCCTCATTTTTTTCTAATCAAAGACATGTTGTGGCTCTCCTCAAAGGATATTAAAGTATCCTCACAGAAGAGTTTCTGTGAGGATTATAACACTAGCATTTTTTTAAACTTGCTTGAGGTAGAAGAGAGTGGAGGACAGACACCTTTTTGCCCTAAGGCAGACTCTGTTGAGCATATCTTTCGATAACTCGGCCAATACAATGAAATTCTTGTGAAATATTTAACCTGGGCCTTGGGAAGATTATGGCCCCTTAAGGACTCTGTGTTATTAGTTTAAGAAGGCACTGCTAGTGACAAATCTTCTGAAACTGGCATTTTGGATGTAAGAATTTTTTGGTGGTAATAGCAGTATAATTCACATACATCATTTTTTCCCATATACAACTTATACTCAACTAGATTGCAAGGTATCTTAATTTTATTTCACAACACAAAATGTAGATATTTTATTTACAGATTTTATATATATACACATATGTGTGTATATATTACATAATACTTCCTTCTTTGAAAAGGAAAGTATATAAAAATCAAACTGGTAGACTGTCAGAAGATCAGACTTGAGGAGTACTTTCTGCTTGCCTCACAGAATCTCTCCCCCTTTACCCCAATACTTTTTTCTTCCGTCTCAGACACTAGTATGTTCTCAGTTGTTGCTTGTTAATCTTTAATAAAATTTTTAAAAACAGCATTATTTCTTCCTGTTTTAAAGATATAATCTGCTTGATTTATTTTGGCAGAGAGAATAGTTAAGAGTCCTGTAAAATAAAAAGACTTGGGAAATAGGGTGGTTCTGGTGTGATCTTGGAGAGACAACTGTTAAATTTGGAAACTCCAATTCTAATTTACAGTGAGGAAGGAAGGAGAGGGGTGAAAAGAGTGATAATATTTACTATGTGGTCATGAATATGTGAATAATTAATCATTGCCTGAGATAGGATTTGCTCTTTTTTGAGGAGTCTAATAGGCATCTAGGAGGGCTCAGGAGTTTCTTGTAGAGTGGATTCTCCAGTGGTCTTGTTCTGGATTTCGGAAACACCTGTGAAAAGCAGACGCTGACCCTGTGCTTGTAGTGTTGAGTACGGAGGGTTAATTCCTGATTGGAGGAGGGACACTGATCACAGAAGTATTTCCAGAGGTGAGGGCCATCTGTCGTACTCTGAGTGTGGAAGGGGGCGCTCCGTGAGGTTTTCCTAGTTTGTTTTGTTCAAAATTGGAAGTAATGTTTGTGAGCCTGGGCAACATAGCAAGACCTCCTCTGGACGAAAAGAAAAAAGAAAAGGGTTTGTGCACTTGATCTTTCGAGTAACAGTGATCTACGAAGAAGCACCCAAGAGAAGGGGAGAAAAAAAGTAAGAGGGATCATTTGCTGCATGTTTGAAAGAGCATTTTGTACTTACACCTGACGCTTTGGACTGACAACCTATATATAGACTGGATTTTCAAAGGTACTTTTACCGAATTTCATCTTGGTAGACTTGCTTATTTAGGTTATGGGTATAGCGGCTTAACTGCATCAGAAATCACAGGGACAGAGGCGGGCGCGATGGCGCGCCCCTGTTGTCCCCCCCTACCCCGGAGGCTGAGGCAAGAGGATCCCCTGAGGCCAGGAGTTTTCGCTGCGGGGGAAAAAAAAAGAAATCACAAAATCACAGTGCCATCAGTAACGCCAAATCTTCAAAAGCAGGAGCTAATTTATGTGCTTACATTTTAATCCGTAAAGCGTCTTTAAATTTTATTTCAGTAGTATCATCAAGCTTGCTGGCAAAGGACACGTTGAATGAGATCAGCAAAAGGGGTGTGGAATATGTAGATAAAGCGCAGTGACTGCTGGTCATTCGTACCCTAGGCCTATGTTTCTTAAGATTATGACGTATCCAGATATACAAAATTATTGCTACATGGTGATTATACTTGGAAAATCTTCATTCCGGAAGTGAGGGGCTCGATAGACCGCATGAGAAAAATGACCCTACTTTAGAGTGGTTTGAATCTGAGTGTGAGGGGCCAGGCAACGGTAGGAGTTCATACTTACCTGGCAGGGGAGATACCATGATCATGAAGGTGGTTTTCCCAGGGCGAGGCTTATCCATTGCACTTCGGATGTGCTGACCCCTGCGATTTCCCCAAATGTGGGAAACTCGACTGCATAATTTGTGGTAGTGGGGGACTGCGTTCGCGCTATCCCCTGTATTTGTTTTGTTCTAAGAGTAGAAAGTGTATTTGCGGGGTATCGTAAGAAGGTATTTGATTCCTAGCGTTTGACGTTTTTAGGGTTTCCAGGTTTTTGTTTCGTTTTTTTGTATGTGTGGGGGACTCGTCGGTAGTTTTAGTCTAATGTGTGACAAAAAGGGGTGTCAGTGAATCTATTAGCAGAGGAGTTTTAATCCTTGAAGAAATTTCCTGTTGTCTTTTCTCTCTATTCTGAGTCTCCGTTGTTCTCCGTTCTATGCTTAAATGTGTAGTATACATTATTTAGTTTCTAGTTGTCAGTGAGCACATACATTAGTTTTGTTTTTTCACTTAAGACAATGATCTCCAGTGAGTGGGAAAGGTTTTAAAGCCAAGTTCCTGATACCTGGGGTTTGTTTGTTTCTCTGTCATGGAAGCCCATATGTATATATCACTTACATTCTCCTCTCCCCATTAACCCTTTGTGGTAAAGGGTTACCACAAAGTTAGTGGTTTAAAGCTACACAAAATGTTTGACATCTCAAAGCAGTCAGAAGTCTAGGGGGCTGCGTTTCTCAGAAGGCTCTAGGGGAGAATCTGTTACCTTACATTTTTCAGCTTTGAGAAGCTGCCTTCACTCCCTCCATTTTCAAAGCCAGCAATTTAGAAAATCTGACTTCTTTCATTCTTGTAATCTCTCTTTCTCTGGCCCTCCTGTGTCCTTCTCATAAGGACTCTGTGATTATGTCAGGCTCACCTGGATAATCAAACATAATCTTTTCATCTTAAATCCTTAATCACATCTGGAAAGTAACAGATTCACAGGTTCCAGGGATTAGGAAGGAAGACATTTTTGGTGGGGTGTTATTCTGCGTACATCATCCAAAGTCTCCAATTCGTCCGGAGCTTTTGATGTCACCAAAAGGGGCTTGGAGTATGTAGATGAGCGCAGTGTCTTCTGGTCTTATTTACACTGTACATATATTTCTTAGGATTTTGCAAATATTCTCAGTCCAAAATGTTTTTGTCTGGCTCTTATAATTGGGAGACGTCTTTATGTTATGAGTGATAAGCTAGAACTTGTGCAAGGAGAGTGACCCTATGTGTAGTGTATTTGGAATCTGAGGGTGAGATGCCGATGCGGCTTTTCCAACTCATACTTACCTGGCAGGGGAGATACCATGATCACGAAGGTGGTTTTCCCAGGGCGAGGCTTATCCATTGCACTCCGGATGTGCTGACCCCTGCGATTTCCCCAAATGTGGGAAACTCGACTGCATAATTTGTGGTAGTGGGGGACTGCGTTCGCGCTTTCCCCTGTGTTACTCTTTGTTAAAGAATAGAAACTGTTCTCTCCAGTTGGTCTTATGTCCTGAGCTGTGGTTTTTCTGTTTCTTTACACTTGAAATTTGTAAAGTTAAAATAACTGGCCATGTTAAAGCTTGGTGTGATTGATGTAATGACAGGTTTCCCTCAGTGTTTTTTTTAGACCTTGAATTTGTTTTGTTTTTTTCTAAACTGGTTTTACTTCTTACTGAAGTATAAGGTGTGTATGTGACTTTGAGAACATTGTATAATGGGATTTGGCCTGAAAGAGTCTGCTGTCCAATTTTTAGCTGTTTTTCCTGGAAACTTAATGTTTTTGTGCTGGTATTTATAATAAGAATTTACTTAATATTTCTCACCTCAGTACCTTCCCTCCTCTAGCCTTGCACTATAAATGGAGCAATTTTTGGTTCCCATGGTTGTATACTTTTATTATTTGTTGACCACTCATTTGGAAATATGAGGATATTAGCAAGGCCTTATCCCACCCATAAAAAAATTAATGATGTAGATTGCATAGAGTGGTAGAAGAAAGGGCAAGAACAAATGTGAATGGTAGAAATATGTGATTGATTTACTACTTGTAAATAATAATGACTTCTTTCTGGTTGGCCAGTTTTTTAATTGATACATAATGATTGAACAAATTTCTGCAATACATGTGATGTTTTGATACATCATACAACCTGCAATAATCAAATCAGGGTAATTAGGATACCCATCATCTCAAACGTTTATCATTTCTTTGTGTTGGGAGTAATATCAATTTTTAAATTTCATTTTGCTTAGTGCTTAGTACAAATAAATACATGCATTGATCTTGTTTCCTGCAACTTTTCTAAGTTCAGTTATGAATTTTTAGGGTTTTTATGGTAACTGCTAATTTAGGGTTTTCTACATAAACTTCCATGTCATATTAATTAATTTAGGATCTTTAAGATGAAGAGTAAGTCATTGTCTCCTTCAATGATTAGGAGACACACAACATGGAAATAAAGATTTTATTATTTACAGGTCAAAGGGGATACAAGGTATGCCTGAGGGCCACACGGAGCCCAGTCAGTGTGAGGAGAAGGACAGAGGGAAGGACCCATGGACCAAAGCCTTTATTGAGATTTAGGGTATTACCCAAGCAGGTTTCCATGGGGAGTTCTCCCCCTTGCTCAGGCTTGTCTCAAACTCCTGAGCTCAAGCGATTCTCTTGCCGCCTCGGTCTCCCAGAGTGCCAGGATTACAGGCATGAGCTACGGAGACCAGCCAGGGATTAATTTTCTAACGTTAAACCAACTTTACATTCCTAGGATAAATCTTATTTGATCATGGTGATTGGTTTCTAATTTTTTAAAGCAATTTTGTTTGTGTTCATGAGGGATAATGGTCTGTATTTTTCTTGTATGGTATTTATCTGGTTTAGATATCAGAGTAATACTGGCTTCTGAAAATAAATAGGAAAATGTTCTCTCCTGTTCTATTTTCTCAGAGCTTGTGTGAAATTAGTGTTGCGGATTTTGAACAGAAGAATGACATGATCTAATTTAGGTTTTAGCAGGCTTCCTGGCTGCTCTGTTAATAGCCTGAGGGAGCAAGGATGAAGGGAGATGAGTCCAGACACTACAGCAATCTTATAGGCAGGAGATGAGAGCAGCTTGTCAAAAAGTGGTAACACACACACATACACACAAAGTGGTAACACCGGAGGTGAAGGGGTCAGATTCTGAATATAGTTTTAAGGAAAAACCAGTAAGACTTGCTGGTGGATGGAATGTGGGATATGAGAGGAAAGGAAGTAGAAAAGGATGACCCTCAAATCTGTTTTATATTTCACCTTTAATACATTTTTCACCTATTTAAAAATAGAATCTATACTTGAGAGGGTAATGGAGGAAAAAAATAAATGAAAAAATAAAGAAATAGATAAATAAAGAATAAAAATAAACAAGAGTTCTAGTGTTAAGTCTTGGCAAGAAAAAAAAAAGAATAAAAATAAAAATAGAATCTAGAGGGCTGCCTCTCCTGCCCTTCCTCTTTGCCCACTCCCATTCACAGGTGGGGAGGCTGGAGTATCAACATGTCAAGGTACTCAGAATCCTGAGGGGAATGCTGGTCTCCTTCTTGAACCTCTCTCTCTTTTTTTAAACTTATGGAACTTATACAAAACTTCTAATGTAAACTAAACTAGAATAATACAGAATACTCCCATTTTACCATACCAGTTTAAGCATGATCAATTCAAGGGCAGTCTTGTTTCATCTATCCCTCCATACCCTAAAATATCCCCCACCTGATTATTTTGAAGCAAAGCCCATATATCATAGTATGTATTTCATTCAAGATTAACTCATATCTCTAAAGATAGTACTCTATTTCTGGACATTTTTGACAGCTTTATTGATGTATAATTTATATACTGTAACATTAACCTATTGTATAATTTGATGATTTTTGGTATATTTATACAGTTGCCCAACCATCACCGTAATCCAGAATATTTTCATGACTCCCCTCCAAAATTCCCCCGTGTCCATTTGCAATGACTCCTGATTCCCATACCCCAACCCCAGCCACAGGCAGCAACTGATCACTGACTATCTCTATAGATTTGCCTTTTCTCAGAATTTCATATAAAACAGAATCATGTACTATATAGTATTTTGTGTCTGGCTTCTTTCACTTAGCATAATGTTTTTGAGGTTCATCCATGTTGTTATATTTATCACTACTTCCTCTTATTGATGAATAGTATTCTATTATGTATGGATATATCACATTTTGTTTATCCTTCTCTTGATGGATACTTGGGTTATTTCCACTTTTGAGCTATTATGAATAATGTTGCTATGGACATTTGCACACAAGTCATTGTGTCAACTGTGTCAACATATGTCTCCCTTTTTTTTTTTTTGAGACAAAGTCTCACTCTGTTACCCAGGCTAAAGTGCCATGGCGTCAGCCTAGCTCACAGCAACCTCAAACTCCTGGGCTCAAATAGTGATCCTCCTGCCTCAAGCCTCCTGAGTAGCTGGGACTATAGGTAAGAACCACCACACCCAGATAATTTTTTCTATTTTTAGTATAGACGGGGGTCTCACTCTTGCTCAGTTTGGTCTTGAACTCCTGGCCTCAGGTGATCCTCCCTCCTTGGCCTTCCAAAAAGTTGTGGAATTACAAGCATTAGCCACGATGCCCTGCCTTTTGTCTATTTTTTAATTGGATGGTTTGTCTTATCATTGAGTAGGACTCTTCCTCTGTATGTCCACAATACGCTTCATCATCTTTCCTCCCTGGCTATGTAATTTGCCAGCCCAGTGAAAAATGTTAATGAGAGCTCCTTGTTAAAAAATAGTTAAGAATTCCAAGACATTGATAGCAGAGTATTAAACCAGGTATGCGCAGGGCCTTGTGCTACTGTGTGGGTAACATGTCTATGAACCCAGCCTTGACCTTAAGCCCTTCTCCATCTCTTTTATAGATTTCCATAGGGCTCTCTTTCCCTTTCCCCCGGTTAATCTCTAACCAGCTGATAGCTTTGTTTAACCTAGAATCTATAATCCCCCCCAACTGAAACCTTCAGAAGAATCCATTGCCTCCCATACAAAGCCTAAAGTGGGTAGTTGGCATTCAGGGTCCTTCACTATCACACTCTAATGTTCCTTTCTGTGCCAGATGTCCATGAACATATACCCTTCCCCTCAGCCTTAAGACCAACATGTACTATTGACGATGATACATTCCTCTTGGCCTACAGTGCCTATCTTTACATGTGTAAATCCTACCCCTCTTTTCTTTCCTTAACATTTATTTTAATTACATATAAATAGACTTCACAATTAAATAAATAGCACATATAAATATCCCCTAACCTGCCACCCAAATCCCAGTTTTTCTTTCCATACCTTTTATTCTCCCTTCATAAGTAGTAGTATACTGTGTCTTCCCACTCCTTAAGACCTGTCTCAAATGTCATCACTTCTAGGGAGCCTGCTCTGATTCCCTCTAAAGAAGTATCTCTTGTTGGGGCTTCATATCCTGAGGGCAGTCAGGGGTATTAAAGGGCTCTGGGCAAGGAAGTATTAATGACATGATTAGATTAGAGGAACTCCAGTGCCCTTTCCTGGCATCTTGACAGTTTCTGAACCTTGAAAAAAAGAACTGGGATAGAAAAATGCAAATAGAAAAGATATTCCACAAAACAGGGACGGGCTGAGTATGCATAAGGGTGGATTCTTTGAAGAAAGGGAGCTGACCTGGGTATGGACCTTGACCAAATTTTATTGCCTATTTCAAACTCCACCTAACTTTTGAATTTATAATGGCTTTCTTGAAATTAGCATTTGTGGCTTCCTAAGCATTCTGTACTCTTTCAGAAGAAAAAAGGGAAAAGAGGAACAAGGCTGATAGTACTTGGAGTGACACTGAAAAACAGGCTTCAGTAAACGTTTAAAGGCACAGAGCATGAGAAGGAAAGGAAGCTGGACATAACCAAAGGATAAAAACCAGCTGGAGAAAACCAAAGTAAAGGGGGCTTCTTTGTAATAGGTAAATAGATAAACTCCAAAGCCACTGAGGAGAAACACGCCTTCCTCCAGGGTATTGACTGTGTGTTGGCAAACTTTTTAGCACTCTGCTGTTGTGTTTAAGTTGGAGATGGCTTTGTTCTTAGCTCTGCATAGAGAATTGGGACTTTGCAGAATTATAAGACCAACTAACCTTTAATGAGCGCTTACTGTTAAGTGAAGTCAAAAGTGCTTATTTGGACTGTGAAGTCAGTGCACTTATATATTAGAAGTGACCATGCCATCCATACACAGGCCTACAAGAGGGAGACTCTGGCTTTGGGTGAGATGAGAGGTGATTGTCCTGATGGGAAAGACATTCTGTCCTGAAGATGGATGCCTCAGTGTCAAACATTGAACTCTAAATTTATGGAAGTGCCAATGTATATTATATATATATTACATATATCTAAAAATGTGTATTAGCTTGTTATATGGTTGATGTTAAGATGTTCTTTTTTCACATATCTGTGAAATGAGAATTCATCTTGCAATCCATGTTTTACTATTAATTTGCAGGGTTTTTTCTTTTTTTAATTTTTAATTATTATGGGTACATAATAGTTATATCTTTATAGGGTTCACAGGATGTTTTGATACAGGTATACAATGTGAATAAATCAAATCAGGGTAATTGGGGTACCCATCATCTCAGGCATTTCACATTTCTTTGTGTTAGGAACATTCCAATTCCACATTTTCAGTTATTTTAAAGTATACCTTAACTTATTGTTGAATATAGTCATTTTGTTGTGCTATCAAATACTGTTCATTCTACCTAACTAACTATATTCTTGCACCCATTAACCATCCCCACTTTATCCCTCCTCCCTGCTGCCCTTTCCAGCCTCTGGTAACCCTCATTCTACTCTTGGTCTCCATGAGATCAATTGTTTTTAATATTTACGTCCCACATATAAGTGAAAACATGTGAGATGTGTTTTTCTGGGCCTGTGTTATTTCACTTAACATAACGTTCTCCAGTTCCATCCACGTTGTTGCAAATGGCAGAATTTCATTCTTTTCTGTGGCTATATGACACTCCACTGTGTATATTTACTGCAATTTCTTTACCCATTGATCTGCTGATGGACACTTAGGTTGGTTCCATATCTTAGCTATTGTGAATAGTGCGGCAATAAAGATGAGAGTGCAGATATCTTTTTGATATACTGAATCCTTCTCCTTTGGATATATACCCAGAAGTGGGATTGCTGGGTCATACGGTAGTTCTATTTTTAGGTTTTTGAGAAACCTCCATACTGTTTTCCATAGTTGCACTGATTTTTCCATAGTTGCACTGATTTACATTCCCACCAACAGCGTACGAGAGTTCCCCTTCCTCCACATTGTCGCCAGCATTTGTTATTGCCTGCAGGGTTTTCTTGTTAATGGAACATTAAAGAATGGTAGTATATCTTGAAATGAGTATCAGGTTAGATGAAATGTAAGTATTTATGTTATAGGTGATTATTCTTTTTTTTTTTTTTTTGAGACAGAGTCTTGCTCTGTTGCCTGGGCTAGAGTGAGTGCCGTGGCATCAGCCTAGCTCACAGCAACCTCAAACTCCTGGGCTTAAGGGATCCTACTGCTTCAGCCTCCCGAGTAGCTGGGACTACAGGCATGCACCACCATGCCCAGCTAATTTTTTCTATATATATATTTTTAGTTGGCCAGATAATTTCTTTCTATTTTTAGTAGAGATGGGAGTCTCGCTCTTGCTCAGGCTGGTCTCGAACTCCTGACCTGGAGCGATCCACCTGCCTCGGCCTCCCAGAGTGCTAGGATTATAGGCGTGAGCCACCGCGCCCGGCCAAAGGTGATTATTCTTAACGATATAGAGAAGGGAGAAGGACAGAAGCAAGGCAAAGAAAGGCAAAAGATAGCAGAAAGTAGTCTCCTGAACCAGATTACTTGAATCCAAGTCATGGCTCTGCCACTTATATTGACTGTGTAAACTTGAGTGAGTTAACCCCTCTGTGCCTGTTAAAGAAAAAATGATTCATTGCTACTTGTTAAAGCACAATAGGAAGACTTTATTTAGGACCATTGGATAGGTATAGGGACCACTCCAGTGGGATCTGCCGATAGGGGAGAAAGATTGGGCACAAGTCTCAATACAGCATGGATAAATGGGAATTTATAGCCAAGGAACAGTGTGGGGGATCAGTGGATGGAAAATTACTAAGAGGGAACATCAGGGGTAAGGGGCATTCTGGGCAAACTGACCTAACAGGAGGATTCTTATTGAAGACAGGCCAAGGTGAACAGATACCACCTGGGAGGTGGTGCAGGATGAGGAACCTGATCGGCTATCAAGAATGGGGGGTTCGGGCTGAACTGACTTAGTAGAGTTCTTTTACTAAAACTGGATTTTACAAGAAAATGCACAGGTGGGGGCCTCAGAGAAGGTCCAGAAGCCTGACTAAAGTGTGACCAAACAAAAGATCTTTGTCATGCCTCAGGTTCTAGGTTTTTTATCTGTGAAAGGGGGATGATTCCATTTCCTACCTCAAAAATGTAAAGTTCAGGTGCATAGTAAGCACTCAGTAGATGCTAGCTGTTAGTATTTCTTGATTTTCTTTAGGGTTTTTACTGGGTTGCCTGACTCATATGTTATTATTATAATTATGCTTTACGGTTTAGGCTGTTGCTTTGTTAATTTATTTGGTTTGATCCTCACAAGAACTCCTCCAAAATCAGTAATGCGTATTTTACAAACTGAAGAACAGGTTAAGAGGCTAGAAGCTTATTTAAAGTCGTGCAGTGTGACACTGGATTGCAGACTAGATCTTGGATTCCAAAATCCCCCCTCTGCAATACACTCCGCCAGACACCCTAGACCCTCTTGGAATAGGACGAAATGGTGCCGGGCTGGTGCGGAGCCAAAGAAGGCATGAAGTTGGCTCGCGACTAAAATCTCATTCGCGTCCGTTTTTTGCTCAAGGGAACTCTCCACACAGGAAGATACGAAAGCCTTCCGGTGCACCAGAAGTTAGGAGAGGGGTACATTTTGAAAATAGCTTGACAGATGTCACTAGACTAGGCGGAAGCAGGAGGAGGAGCCGGTAGTTGGAAGTCGGCCCAGAGGGTGCGCAGCGGCGGCTAAAGAGAATGTAGGTGCTGGGACTGCGCATGACGTCACGCCAGGAGGTGGAGTATGTAGATTGCAGACTGAGTGCATTTTGGAAGCACGTTCCCTGGAAAGAGATGCATATTATTTCTACCACCAATACAAAGATACAGTACGAAAATCTTCTTTTGCTTTGCGTGCGCTATGTGGATAGAGTACAGTTAGAATCATTTTTGGAGTGACCCGAACCTTACAGTGATGTGCGCTGCACCGGGTTTTGCCGGGGTCACATAACTCACTCATACTTACCTGGCAGGGGAGATACCATGATCACGAAGGTGGTTTTCCCAGGGTGAGGCTCACCCATTGCACTCCGGGTGTGCTGACCCCTGCGATTTCCCCAAATGCGGGAAACTCGACTGCATAATTTGTGGTAGTGGGGGACTGCGTTCGCGCTTTCCCCTGGTTAGTTTGGTTTAACGATAGATTTGGTTGGGTTTAGGTAAAGAGCGGTTGTATTGTAAGTTGATTAGAAAACGCCAAGTGTTTCGTGGATGGGTGTCTGTATTAAGATTGTTTTGTTCACTAAAGGATGGCGTTTTACATTACGGAGTTTATCATTTTGTGTCTATTTTTGCAAACAAGATTGTTAAGGTTAATTTCGGTTTGTCTTTTAAAAATACGGTTTTTGGTCGGGATTTAACTTGTAGTCTTAGCTAGTTAGAGCAGTTTGAGGCTGTGGTGAGTTATAATTATACCACTGCACTCTTCTGGGCAAACAAGCCCAGTGAGACCCTAAAAAAAAAAATTAAAAATATTTGCCATTGTAAGTCACTTCTCCTGCCCCCAATAATTTAAGGCCCTTGTAATACTCAAGTTAAAAATAAGAATAAATAAATGAATAAAAAAAAGAAAAGCTTGAGGCTGAGATCTGTTATTTAGACTCCTGCTGGTGTGCTAAGACTTAGGTATATACTTGCTTCCACGTCCATTAAAGGCCAACTTTTTATTCCTGACTGAAACCTCCCCCCCAAAAAATAATAATTTTAAGGCACCTCTTAGATGACTAAAGTAACAGGGAAAACTGGAAATGTACCCTAAGAAACCATCATTAATAACAAAGATATAAGTCCTGTTGATTGCAGTTATATATAAAATGGCAATTAATTGGAAACAACAGAATATTGATTATATAAATTATCTATGATCCAGTATATATAGTAAATTGAATCAAAAAATTATAAAATGGCATGTAAAGTATACTCCTTTAAAAAATATATATGTATAAAGTTTCAGAATTACCACATATAACATGTAAACAGGGATAATTTTGTAGTGAGATTGTCATTCTAAACTAAAAATAAAATCCTGCCAGGCTTGGTGGCTCACGCCTGTAATCCTAGCATTCTGGGATGCTGAGGCGGGAGGATTGCTTGAGGTCAGGAGTTCGAGACAAGCCTGAGCAAGAGTGAGACCCCTGTCTCTACTAAAAATAGAAAAATTAGCTGGGCGTAGTGGTGTGGGCCTGTAGTCCCAGCTACTCGGGAGGCTGAGGCAGGAGGATCGCTCGAGCCCAGGAGTTTGAGGTTGCTGTGAGCTAGGCTGACGCCACGGCACTCTAGCCCGGGCGACCGAGTGAGATTCTGTCTCAGAATAAAATAAAATCCTAAACTGTCCCCCTACCCCCCTGACAATGCACCCCTCTTTGCCAAGGGGACCCCAGAAAAATCCTAAAACTGAGTTAGTTCCTGGCCATGAAGGGAAAGGAGGTCTCTACATGCCTTATTATAGCCCTCCCTTTTGGAGTGTAGACACAGCAATTGAAGAGCATTAATGTTAAAATAGAGATCATAAAACTGACAAAACAAGGCCAGGTGAGGTGGCTCACGCCTGTAATCCTAGCACTCTGGGAGGCCGAGGCGGTGGATTGTTTGAGCTCAGGAGTTCGAGACCAGCCTGAGCAAGAGTGAGACCCCATCTCTACTAAAAAAATAGAAAGAAATGATCTGGACAACTAAAAATATAGATAGAAAAAATGAGCCGGGCATGGTGGTGCATGCCTGTAGTCGTCCCAGCTACTGGAGAGGCTGAGGCAGTAGGATTGCTTGAGCCCAGGAATTTGAGGTTGCTGTGAGCTAGGCTGAACCCACGGCACTCTAGCCCAGGCAACAGAGTAAGACTCTGTCTCAAAAAAAAAAAAAAAAAAAAAAAA
>CM052441.1:121448283-121461451 GCA_028533085.1 Varecia variegata
CCAGAATAAACTTCTAAAAATTATTTTAGGCCCGGCGCAGTCACTCAGGCTTGTAATCCTAGCACTCAGGGAGTCCAAAGCAGGAGGATCTCGTGAGGTCAGGATTTCTATTCTTTGTTCTTCTTCTTTTTTAATTTTTTGTTTTTACCTATTCCTGTCCCTTCTACAGAGGTCTGGAGTTCTAAACCAGCCTGAGCAAGAGCGAGACCCTGTCTCTACTAAACAATAGAAAAAAAAATTAGCTGGACAACTAAAAATAGAAAAAATTAGCTAGGCATGGTGGCACATACCTGTAGTCCCAGCTACTCAGGAGGCTGAGGCAGAAGGATTGCGTAAGCCCAGGAGTTTGAGGTTGCTGTGAGCTAGGCTGACGCCATGGCACTCTAGCCCAGGCAATAGAGGGAGACTATGTCTCAAAAAGAAATTATTTGACAGTTGTTTTTTGGTTTTTTTGTTTTTGTTTTTGTTTTTTCTGGTCTGTTAATGTGCTTGATTTTAATTTTTAAAAACTTTTCAGGCCGGGTGCTGTGGCTCACGCCTGTAATCCTAGCACTCTGGGACACCGAGGCGGGAGGATGGTTTGAGCTCAGGAGTTCGAAACCAGCCTGAGCAAGAGCGAGACCCCGTCTCTACTAAAAAATAGAAAGCAATTAGCTGGACAACTAAAAATACATAGAAAAAATTAGCCGGGCATGGTGGCGCATGCCTGTAGTCTCAGCCACTCGGGAGGCTGAGGCAGGAGGATCGCTTGAGCCCAGGAGTATGAGGTTGCTGTGACCTAGGCTGACCACCAGGGCACTCTAGCCAGGGTGACAGAGTGGGACTCTGCCTCAATAAATAAATAAATAAATAATAACTTTTCTGCCTTTTCCAAATTATCTGCCAGGAACATTTATCACTATTGTAATAATTAAAAATACCCCCCAAAAAATATAAAACAAAGGAAAGCTCCTTGGATACTATAGTTGCTGCAAACAGAATTGTTTTGCCTGGAGCCCCTTGCGGGAAAACACAATGTGAGGCATATTTGTCTAAAAAGAAGGGAGGAGCACTTGTTTTTTTCCCAAATCCCAGCCGCATGCTGCTTCCCTTTGGAAGAACTGCGGAGACCGGCTTTGGGTCTCAAAGTTTAAAGTACACAGGGCACCAGTCCAGGAGCAGAATGGCCTGGGTGGGGATTGGAGGCCTCGCAGCCGCATTTTACACGCATTCAGCCCTCACAGAATCCTTGTGAGGTAGGCAGTATTTCCACTTTATAATTTTCAGAAACGGCAACTGACAGAGCCTGAGAGTTTGATCAAATCCTAGGGTGTAGTGAATCAGACCAGGCACAACTGTTTCTGCTGCCTTCACCTGTGCCGTCCCCCACACCACCGCCTCCCACACTGCCCTGCAGCGCACGATTCAGACTCATGGTTACACATGCACTCCAGAACCTTTGCCTATGCCTGAAAAGGCAAGCAATCAAAATCCCCTCAGTCAGACCTGCCCAAATCTTTTGGCTTGTCGGGAAGGGTAGCAAGAGCGAACACATCTGGGAGGGAACAGTGTGAAGAGAGCCTTGAAGCGGAGGGTGACGTCACTACAAGAGGCAGGGATATGTAGATAACAAGCGCAGTGATTGCCGGTTCTAGTGTGTTTTTCGCACGGGAAACTTTCCAGCGAAAATCCAAAATTATGTAGTTTGGTCCTTGTCATATGAAAAACACTTGTGGCTTCCAACTGAAGGCCTAAGAACGCGTAATACAATTGACCATAACTAATAAGTGTGTTGAGGGCGAGGGTGAGGTAGCAGTCAAAAGCAACAGCTCATACTTACCTGGCAGGGGAGATACCATGATCACGAAGGTGGTTTTCCCAGGGCGAGGCTTATCCATTGCACTTCGGATGTGCTGACCCCTGCGATTTCCCCAAATGTGGGAAACTCGACTGCATAATTTGTGGTAGTGGGGGACTGCGTTCGCGCTTTCCCCTGACAATAGTGGTTTCAAATAATAGACGTTTATGTTTTTCTTTTTACCTTTTGCCTCGCACGTCTTGTAGTGTTAATTTTGGTAGCAACGTTTGATGTCTCAGAATGTTTTTACACAGTTGATTTTTCTGTTAGTGTTACCTTTTTATTAGAAATGTCGTTGGTTTCAGCAGATCGATGGCGGGGAGGAGTCGTTTGTGTATGTGTGTGTCCTTTTTTAAAAAATATTTCTGGTTTTAGCAAGCTTGGAAGGCTCATTTGAAATGATTCACTTAGTAGTCGTGATGTTTATCTTTCGATTTCAAACATAGCATTCTGCATTTGGACTTGTGTGATTCTTTTGTGAAAACTGCATAATATGGGGGTGTATGTGGAAAGTTTCTCCCCCCCCCACCCAAGGTTAAATTGCTAATATGCCAATTTAGCTTTTTATTTTTTTTCTAGTTGTGGGATGACCCGCTGAGGACAGTGGTTTTTTGTTTTTTTTTTTTGAGACACAGTCGGCTAGAGTGCCGTGGCGTCAGCCCAGCTCACAGCAACCTCAAACTCCTGGGCTCAAGCAATTCTTCTGCCTCAGTCTCCCAAGTAGCTGGGACTACAGGCATGTGCAGCCACCATGCCTGGCTAATTTTTCTATATATATATTTTAGCTGTCCAAATCATTTATTTCTATTTTTTAGTAAGAGATGGGGGTCTCGCTCTTGCTCAGGCTGGTCTCGAACTCCTGACCTCGAGCAATCCTCCCGCCTCGGCCTCCCAGAGTGCTAGGATTACAAGCGTGAGCCACCGCGCCCTGCCTGAGGGCAGTTTTAAAAGTAGACTAGAAATATTTGGGGAGTGGATGTTAGTATGTAGATGATGAGCATGTTTAAGTCTTTATTTAAACAGAATTAAACCATATGTATATTCAGACGACACAACTTGCTGTTATTAGTGTATTAGTTTGCTGGGAATGCCCTAAGAAAATACTACAGACTAGGTGGTTTACACATCAGTATTTTCTCACAGTTTTAGAGGGTAGAAGTTCAGGCAAGATCGAGGTGCTGGCACAGTTGGGTTCTGAGCCCTCTCTCTTCAGGCTTTCAGGTAGCCAACCTTTCTGCCTCCTTACACCAGTCCTGGCACCTGGTGTCTCTTCCTATAATGACACCAGTTATTGAATTATGGCCCCACCCTAAGGGGCTCATTGTAATTTAATCACCTCTTTAAAAAGACCTTATCTCCATATACAGTTACAGTCTAAGGTACTGGGGGTTAGTCTTCAACATGTGAATTTGGGGGCCAGGGGGACACAGTTCAGCCCACATTAGCCATGCAAATTTTTTTTTTTTTTTTTTTTACACAATGAATTGCTTTTATTTCGGTATGCATCCACATTTCAGCATTTAGTGGGCCTGAACAGAAAGTAGAAAACTGCAGCAATTTGCCAGGAAGTCAAGCCTACCAATTTCAGGGATCTGCTTTGCATACCCAATTCTTTCTGGATCCCTGCTGAGGATCATGAGAAGCAGCAGCACCAAAACCAAAGTATGCACTGAATTCAGGGTTCTTTTTGTTCCAGTTGTCAGATTCCAAACTAGACCTCAATGGATGGCAGGGATGACGAAATGAGAGCCCTGTTCAAAACTTCTTCAATGTTTAAAAGCAAAAGCAATTACAGAAAAGTAAAACAATTCAGAGGGATCGTGTGTGGCTTACGAGTGTCCTCATGTGGGCTTTCTCCAAGTTTAACCACCAAGAACTCAGAGCTGGCAGGTCTGAGTAACCCTGGTGACTATTCTTTTCACCTCATCAAAACCTGAGCTGAAAAAATGCATCAGCTGATGATGACAGCAGAGGATGGCAGGGCTGAGGACCCCATATTCATTTCCCAGGCTGGTGGACTGAATAAATGTGGTTACAAAACTAAACGAGGGAGGTCAGAGACTCTGTCCAACCTTACCTGATGGCTTCTGGCCAAAGCAAGGAGTTTCATGGAAAGTGTTGGGTGATGACAGTGCAAAGAGGGACTTGAGGAGGAGGGAGGAGAAAGCAGCACCCCTCAATAAAGGTGGGGGAGAGAAGATATGGGGAAAGTCCTGAATTCCTCACTGTAGACCAATCTCAGAGAGGAGCAGAGGGGTTACAATCTATGCTTTGGCTAAGGGTGGGAGCAGAGAGTGGGGAGGAGATGATGTCTTAGAAGGGGACATCATTTAAGACTTAAAGAAAGAAACCAGGGGTGCAGGCAAAGCACCCCACATACCCAGCAGTAGTCCCACAGGCTATGACCTGAAACCTTCACATCTACTCTAACAAGCCCCTAAGTTTGGAGGGCTGTTGCAGGGAGGGAATGAGGCAGGGAAAGGGAAAGGAGAGAAGTCAGAGACCCCAGGCCATGAAATCAGCAGCAAGGTGATTGTGTGATGTGTCTTTTCACTGTTGAGTTAGATGTGCTTCACCAGTTATGATGGGAACCAATTTAAATATACTTTTTTATTATTATTTTTAAAATTTTAAAAAATGAAGAAAATACACTTCACGAATTTGCATGTCATCCTTGCGCAGGGGCCATGCTAATCTTCTCTGTATCGTTCCAATTTTAGTATATGTGCTGCTGAACCAAGCACAAAATAAATATACTTTTTTTTTTTTTTTTCGAGACAGAATCTCGCTCTGTTACCTGGGCTAGAGTGAGTGCCGTGGCGTCAGCCTAGCTCACAGCAACCTCAAACTCCTGGGCTTAAGCGATCCTACTGCCTCAGCCTCCCGAGTAGCTGGGACTACAGGCATGCGCCACCATGCCCGGCTAATTTTTTCTATATATATGTTTTTAGTTGGCCAGATAATTTCTTTCTATTTTTTTAGTAGAGACGGGGGTCTCGCTCTTGCTCAGGCTGGTCTCGAACTCCTGACCTGGAGCGATCCACCCGCCTGGGCCTCCCAGAGTGCTAGGATTACAGGTGTGAACCACCGCGCCCGGCCTAAATATACTTTTTTAATCCCAGAAGTTCAACTACGTGGACAGTGATTACACTTGACAGGATGATTTGTTATAGCACAACTTACACATTTCAAATGGACAAAAAATTAGTATCATTTACAGTATCTTAAGGTAAATTGCCTTTGAATGGGAGTTTCCCTTACAGTACTTTGAGGGCTGCAAGATGTATCTAGAAAATTTACTACTGTGGAAAATGAAGACTGGTTAAATCGAATGGGGGGAAGGGGAAGGGCCTGTGGTTTTTCTTTTTGATTAATTGCTGTAACACTGTCCTTTAGGTGGCTGAGGGAGTTTCATATTTTCTTTAGACATCATCAGGTTCCGAAGCTCTTGCAGGACAACTGTGATGCTACATAAGTTCTGCCATCTTGCTAGCACTGATGTGGCTCTTGGATACACCACTCCATTAGAAGTGTTAACTCCATTCATATTAATTTTTGTTACAAATCTTACAAATGGGGGTGCTTCTGGGTATTTAGGGCCACATTCTATTTTAAGGCTGTATATTTGGTTTTCATAAATTGTTCTTGGAGACCCAGTGATCACCCTTGTCCATCTTGTAAGTGTCATGTCTTCGTCATCTTCTAGACCCCAGCTAACTGTGCCATCTCCTACTCCTTTCTGGCCTTCTTCGATTTCTTTCAACAGTCAGAAATTGCAAGGGACTTTTACTTCCGATGGTGGCTGCCATCTTGTGTCACTGTCCTAGCCATCCAACTTATAACGGAAATATGCCACTCTTTTTATACCTGGAAATAGAAGGAAGGCAGAATGGAGGGTGGGGAGGAAATGACAGCTTGCTATAAAATCTTCAGTTCATATATATTTAACATAAACATTATTTTCTATCACTTTTGTTTGCTTAAGAATGTTGTGATGCTGTTGGATTACAAGGATGCTGTTTGTAATCAATGGCATGCATATTAGCAGATATCAAAGGAAATAAAGTTAATGCACGCAATTTATCAGCACTAGGGCGGGGCGTGGTGGCTCATGCCTGTAATCCTAGCACTCTGGGAGGCCGAGGTGGGCGGATCGCTCCAGGTCAGGAGTTCGAGACCAGCCTGAGCAAGAGTGAGACCCCATCTCTACTAAAAATAGAAAGAAATTATCTGGCCAATTAAAAATATATATAGAAAAAATTAGCCGGGCATGGTGGCGCATTCATGTAGTCCCAGCTACTCGGGAGGCTGAGGCAGTAGGATTGCTTAAGCCCAGGTGTTTGAGGTTGCTGTGAGCTAGGCTGAAGCCACGGCACTCACTCTAGCCCGGGCAACAGAGCGAGACTCTGTCTCAAAAAAAAAAAAAAAAAAAACCCCAAAAATTTAGCAGCACTTTCCACATTTAGTGGATAAATTAAGAAGGTGTTATTTCTCAGTAATTTATAATCCCTGAGCCTCCTGGCTGGTGAAGACCCACTGAAGTGTCAACCTTCTTGCTTTTTCTTTTACTTGCCCTCATTTCACACCTGTGCTTCCCCATGGAGCCCTTAGTCATGCCCTTAATGTGCATGCTTGTTGATTCACGTCAATGGGGCTTCCTTGTCTTACCCACTGTCTGTGGAGCACCAACATGGTGCCAGTTGTCTGCCCAGCTAGACTGTGAGGATTGTGATAGCAATGATCTAACGCCTATCATCTTTGAGACACACGGTAGATGTCTTAGTCCATTCTCTGCTGCTGTAACAAAATGCCTGAGACTGGATTATTTATACTAAACAGAAATTTATTTCTCACAGTTCTGGATGCTGGGAAGTTCAAGATGGACGGGCCAGCATCTGGTGAGGGCCTTTTTGCTGCATCATCCCATGGCCGAAGGTGGAAGGACAGGGCAAGAGAGGCAAAAGAAGGCCAAAACTCATCCTTTTATAAGGAACCCACTCCTCGATAAGGACCTGCTCCCTTGATAATGATAATGACATCAATCCATTCAGAGGGTAGTGCCTAAACACCTCTTAAAGGTCCTACCTCTTCCCAACACCTCCACATTGGGGATCAGATTTCCAACACATGAATTTGGGGAGGCACATTCAAACCATATCAGTAGGTATACCACAAACACTTGATTGTATGAATGATGGTCAGGTGTGGCTGCCACATGTGGAAAGTTAAAATCTCTCTTTCTGATTCTTAGTAACAGCTAACAACTACAGAGAACTTGCTTGGTGCCAGGCAGAGTTCTAAGCACTTTACACATATTAGCTCATTTAAACCTCTCAGCAACCCTCTGGTTATTATTATCCCCATTTTACAGATGAAGAAATTGAGGCCTATCAATGTTGAATAATTTCTCCAAGGTCCACAGTGACAGAGCCAAGACAAAAACTTTAGAGTGTGAACTGTGAACCTAACCCACTACATTATAACATTATACTATCTTATTTTATACTGTTTTTATATATATATATATATATATATTTAGGAAATGGGGTCTCACTATGTTGTCCAGTCTAGGCTTAAACTCCTGGGCTCAAGCAGTCTTCCCCCCTCAGCCTCCCAAAGTGCTGGGATTAAAGGCATGAGCCACGATGCCTGGCTTTATTACATTAAACTATCTACACTATTGTATAATGACTACATTTGTGTTCTAACCTTTCAAAGGCAATATTTTCCTAATTAATGATATAATAAATGTGTATATTTCTAATTTTATTTCCTAGTAGTCATCACTTTTTCAGTCCTGGGAATTAGTGATAAATATATTCAGGTCTTCAATTTCAACAATAACATCTCGTAGAGTTTCAGTAATTGTTCCCCCAATCCTCTTCATTATTAATGAAGATGGGTGGACAAGTTTCTAAATGTGAAAGAATCTAAGTTGCTTCCTTGCATTTCTGGTTTGGTTAGAATAAACATGTTGGTCTCTTTTGAAACAGATGTCTCGGGCTATTCATCTTCCAGTCCCCTGTCCTGTTCAGCTTGGTACCTTAAGAAATGACTCCTTGGAAGCTCAGTTTCATGAGTATGTCAAGCAAGGGAACTATGTGAAAGTGAAGAAAATTCTTAAGAAAGGTAAGTAAGCACCATGTTGAGATGGGAGATGCAACTTGGTCCACGTTTCTGAATTCAGAGGAGAACCAGGGACATCATAAAACTATGAATGGGTTCTTGGGGAAGTCCAGACGTTAAATTTAGAGATTTGATAGTCTCTACCAGTATACTCATATTGTTCAATAGAAGTCATAAATCCCTGTTTGGATGCTATTTTGTTTTGTTTTGTGCTGGGGAACCACAGGGTCTTCCAACTGCTAGGCTCCTAATCTACCCACCTTTGATTTTGCCTGATTCCCTTTACTCTGTCAAATCTGCTCCATCCATTGAGTCCCCTGTGGCCTGCAGTTGACTGAGAAGCTCAGCTTTCACTGTGCTGCCCTTTATTTTTCTTTATTTCCACTCAGTGCTTTTGTTTCCAGGGTTTTCTTGCTGGAGGCTACTGGCAGCTCAGCCTACGAGATAGACAGAAATAGCAAACGTAGCTCAGGCAATCTTCAGAAGAACAAATAAAACAAAACCCACATACAAACAAAACCTCTCCTGGTGTCTGGCTCCGTTCAGTGTGACCAGAAGTCCTGCTGGATCCTCCTCTTTCCTTTTTAAAGGCAAGGCTTATGAAGCTTCTCTTTCCTGGTGTGTGGAACAGTCAGGGTGACCTGATTTCTCTCCAGTGTTTCTCCACTTGCTTTAGCAGCTTCCCAAAGACTTCTAGAAGGGTAACCTTTTCTAGGATCCAGCTATCCCACAGAATAGGTCCCTCAAAAAGTTCTCAAACTTTTCCATGCATCACCCCTAGGGTGTGTAGGTGAAATATCTCACTGTGAGCTCAATAATTGATGTGAAATATCCTGGGTTTTTTTTCTGTCAAAATTTTGCCTTTTATTCCATGATATATCCATGTGTGTTTTAACATAAACATTGATGTTCAATATAAGTACACTGTGACTTCTAGTGACTGTCTATCCATACCCTCCAGTGTGAGAAGCAGAGTTTTTTGACATTTGTTATCTCCTAGGCATCTCCTGAACATTCTACATCTTTAAATTCTTGATGTTCAGCTAGAGTGAGGGATGGGGTTAACAGCTGTAACTAGATATGGAACAGGACTTCGTCTATGTCTGGGAATTCCATCTAAAGCCTCAGAGTGGAGAATAAGAGGTGATTAGATCCCCCACAGTCTAATTCAGGGCTTCTTAGAACATGGTCCTTGGCCGGGCTCGGTGGCTCACGCCTGTAATCCTAGCACTCTGGGACGCCGAGGCGGGAGGATCGCTCGAGGTCAGGAGTTCGAGACCAGCCTGAGCAAGAGCGAGACCCCCGTCTCTACTAAAAAAATAGAAAGCAATTCTATGGACAGTTAAAAATATATATAGAAAAATTAACCGGGCATGGTGGCACATGCCTGTAGTCCCAGCTACTCGGGAGGCTGAGGCAGAAGGATTGCTTAAGCCCAGGAGTTTGAGGTTGCTGTGAGCTAGGCTGACACCATGGCACTCTAGCCCGGGCAAAAGAGTGAGACTCTGTCTCGAAAAAAAAAAAAAAAAGGAACATGGTCCTTGGACCTTTCAACCTGCACCACTTACTTTGGGGCTATCTAAGAGAAGGCAGTCAGGTGAGGGTGGAGGTTTCAGTGGAAAGGATTCTTTAAAAGGTTTTCAGGCTGGGCACGGGGTAGCTCATGCCTATAATCTCAGCACGTTGGGAGACCAAGGCAGGAGGATCACTTGAGGCCAGGAGTTCAAGACCAGCCTGGCAGTATAGTGAGACCTCATAGCTACAAAAAATAAAAAAGTAAAAAACTTAGCTGGCCATGGTGGCATACGCCTGTAATCTCAGCTACTCCAGAGGCTGAGGTGGGAAGATCACTTGAGTTGAGGAGTTCGAGGTTACAGTGAGAGCTGTCATCACGCCACTGTCCTCCAGCCTGGGTGACAGAGTCAGACCCCGTCTCTAAAAAAATAAATAAGTAAAAGGCATTCACAGGATTAAAATGCTGTGGATTTTTCCCTCCTTCCCAGCCTAAAGCCAAGCACATGTCCCTTCAGGCAAACCTTATAGAATTGTGGTGCTTCTAAGCAGGACAGATGAGAGCCTGTGTCCCAGCCTGCTGAACAGTCAAAATATGTCAGCCTACTCTAACTGCCACCAAGGTGACAGGCAGAGAACCTGGAATGTTACCTGGACTTTAGGGGTCAGGATGACTGCCATCTGCCTTCTACTTGGAACAGTCCTTGATGGCTGGGTGGGCATAGGAGGCGAGCAGTTGGATTAGCCACACTTCTAGCAGTTAGTGGGACAAGTAGACTCCATAGAGGGTAGCTGAGCCATCTAAGGGGCTCCTACCTATGAAGGAAGGAAGAATCCCAACAGAGAGACTGGAGGTGTAGCCCTGGAGGACAAGAGCTGAGGGGTAAGCAAGAAGTAAGCAGAAGAGGGCACACACCTGCGTCAGAGTGCTGTGCAGTGCACTGGAGGTACCTGACTGACCCACTAGTAACTTCCACAAACAAACAGGAATTACCATGAAGCCAAAAGCCACAGAGGGCATCAGTTCAGTATGAAGGTCATTGCCCCTTTTTGTCTCATTTCTTCTCCTCCTTTCCTCAGCTCTGGAGTTGCCACAAATAGCCTTGAGATCGGAGGAAGAATGGAGGAGCAAGGAAGAGAGTTAGCAGAGCATTGTAGGTCCTGACATGTGGAGGAGGGGAGAAATTGGAATTGATGAAAGATTGAGGTTTTGATTTCATTAGGACTGCGCAATTAAAGTGACTGAAAAACAGTGGAATCTGCCTGAGATGCCTACCAAGGAGAGGAGAAGGAGGAGCCCAGTAACAGAGTGTGAGAGCACACTGCTGAGGACAAAGCTGTTCCTGATGGTGCCCCATTCAGTTCAGCCCGTCCAGAAAACCAGTTGTCACAGGGTATACAAATTTTAGAGTCCAAAAGATGAGTTCCAGAACCTCAAACCAGACTTTATTTTTGTTTTATTTTCTTTTTTTTAAAGTATGGAATGCTTCACGAATTTGCATGTCACCTTTGCACAAGGGCCATGCTAATCTCTGTATCATTCCAATTTTAGTATATGTGCTGCTGAAGCGAGTACCAGACTTGATTTATTTTTATTACAGGCATATTAATTGAGTTCTAGGGTTAGAGCAGGAAAAGGAGTTGACCAAGCCAGGTACAGTGGTGCACACCTGTAGTCCCAGCTACTTGGGAGGCTGAGGCGAGAGGATCACTTAAACCCAGTAGTTCAAGTCCAGGCTGGGCAACATCTGAGACCCCATCTCTATAAAAAAAGAAGAAAAAAAAAAAAAGGAGTTGACCAGGCAAAAGTCTGGCCCTAAAGATGGAGAGGTGCTAGGAAAGGGTGTGGATGACTTGAGGAAGAAAGCAATGGGGTATAGAGAGTGGTGTGAAGTGAAACTGGTGGGAGAAACTGGGGCTAACTCAGGCAGAGCCTCACGGGCTGTTGGAAGGGTTTTGGTTGTATTTTAAAGCTACCATTTTAGTATATTGTTTTTTATTTTTCCCCTCTTTTTTGTTTCTCTTTTCTGTCCTACCTTCTTTTGAGTTAATTAAATGTTTTAGAATTCCATTTTTATTTAGCTATTGGCTTTTTAGCTGTACCTCTTTGCATTATTATTATTTTTATGTGTGTGTGGTTGCTCTAGTGAGTACAGTACAGTCGATGCTCCATATCCATGGGTTCTGCATCCTTCAATTCAACCAACTGAAGATTGAAAATATTAGAAAGCACAATAAAAAAATAAAAATACGGCCAGGTGTGGTGGCTCACACCTGTAATCCTAGCACTTTGGGAGGCCAAGACAGGAGAATTGCTTGAGGTCAGGAATTTGAGACCAGCCTGAGCAAGAGCAAGACCCCATATCTACAAAGAGTAGAAAAATTATCCAGGTTTGATGGCATGCACCTGTAGTCCCAGCTACTTGGCGGGAGGATCGGTTGAACCCAGGAGTCTGAGACTGAAGTGAGCTATGATGACGGCACTGCACTCTAGCCTGGGTGACAGAGACCCTGTCTCAAAAACAACAGCAACAAAAGCCCCAAATAATATGACAATGAAAAAAATACAGAATGACAACTATGTACATAGTGTTTACATTGTATTAGGTATTATAAGTAATCTAGAGATGATTTAAAATATATAAGAAGATGTACGGGCCGGGCGCGGTGGCTCACACCTGTAATCCTAGCACTCTGGGAGGCCGAGGCGGGTGGATCGCTCCAGGTCAGGAGTTCGAGACCAGCCTGAGCAAGAGTGAGACCCCGTCTCTACTAAAAATGGAAAGAAATTATCTGGCCAACTAAAATATATATATGTATATATATACACAAAAAATTAGCCGGGCATGGTGGCGCATGCCTGTAGTCCCAGCTACTCGGGAGCCTGAGGCAGTAGGATCACTTAAGTCCAGGAGTTTGAGGTTGCTGTGAGCTAGGCTGATGCCATGGCACTCACTCTAGCCCGGGCAACAGAGCGAGACTCTGTCTCAAAAAAAAAAAAAAAAAAAAGAAGATGTACGTAGGTTGTAAGCCAATACTGTGCCATTTTATATAAGGGACTTGAACATCCATGGATTTTGGTTGGGCGGGGTGCTCCTGGAACCAGTCCCCTGAGGATACTGAGGGTCAACTGTATATTTCTTTAACTTTTTACAATTTACTTAGAGTTAATAATGTACTATTTCACATAAAATGTACAACCTTATATGCCCATTTCTCCCCTTAAAGTGTCCTCTATGTTATAGATGCCATAAGTATTATATCTACGAGTTATGAATCCCACAAATACTTTTATAATTTTTGTTTTAAAGAGTCATGGGTTTTTTACATTTACTTACATATTTACCATTTTGGGTGCTCTTTATTTCTTCCTGAAGATTTGCCCCTTCATCCAGAAGAACTTCCTTTAATATTTCTTATACTGCAAATCTACCAGCAACATAATTTCTTAGTTTTCTTTTATCTAAAAATGTCTTTTTCTCACTCTGATTCTTTTTTTTTTTTTTTTTTTTTGAGACAGAGTCTCGCTCTTTTTGCCCTGGCTAGAGTGCCGTGGCGTCAGCCTAGCTCACAGCAACCTCAAACTCCTGGGCTCAAGCGATCCTCCTGCCTCAGCCTCCCAAGTAGCTGGGACTACAGGCATGCGCCACCATGCCCGGCTAATTTTTTATATATATATATATATTTTTAGCT
>CM052441.1:121461551-121601340 GCA_028533085.1 Varecia variegata
ATAGCTGGGACTACCACGGGTGCCATCATTGCGGCTAATTTTTCCATTTTTTATAGGGACGGGGTCTTGCTCTTGCTCAGGCTGGTCTCAAACTCTTGAGCTCAAGTGATCCTACCACCTCAGCCTTCCAGAGTACTAGGATTACAGGCATGAGCCGCAGTACCCAGCCTCACTCTGATTCTTGAAGGATATAAAATTGTAGGTTAAATGTATTTTTTTTTCTTTCACTGTCTTTTGGCCTCTGTAGTTTCTGATTAGAAGTTAACTGTCATTGTTCCCCTGTATGTAATGGGTTGTTTTTCTCTGGCTGTCTTCGAGAGTTTCTCTTTTAGTTTTCAGTGGTTTCACTATGATGTGCCCAGGGGTAGTTTTCTTTATATTTATCTTGCCTGGGGTTTGCTGATCTTCTTGAATATGTAAGTTAATGTGTTTTACCATTTTGGGGAAACTTTCTGCCATTATGTCTTCAGATATTCTTTCTGCTTTATTTTTTCTCTCCTCACTTTCTGGAAATCTACTTTTGCTAAAAGACCTTTACATATTGTCCCACCACCCCCAAAGCTCTGTTCATCTTTTTTTTCTATCTTTTTTTTTCCTCTGTGTTGTTCAGATTGGATAATTTCTGTTGATCTGTTGTCAAGTTTATGACTTTTGCTTTGTCATTAACCTGCTGTTAACCTTATTCAAGGTTTTTATTTCTGATATTTATTTTTCATTTCTAGAATTTCTGTTTTATTCTTTTTTTTTTCTCCTTTTTTTTAATTTTATTTTTTTTGCAGATGCTTCTAGTGTCTGTCATTTTTTTTTTTTTTTTTTTTTTTTTTGAGACAGAGTCTCACTCGGTTGCCTGGGCTAGAGTGCCATGGCATCAGCCTAGCTCACAGCAACCTCAAACTCCTGGGCTCAAGCAATCCTCCTGCCTCAGCCTCCCAAGTAGCTGGGATTACAGGCATGCGCCACCATGCCCGGCTAATTTTTCTATATATATTTTTAGCTATCCATATAATTTCTTTCTATTTTTAGTAGAGACGGAGTCTCGCTCTTGCTCTGGCTGGTCTTGAACTCCTGAGCTCAAACAATCCGCCTGCCTCGGCCTCCCAGAGTGCTAGGATTACAGGCGTGAGCCACCTCACCCGGCCTAGAATTTCTGTTTTATTCTAAAAAGAAACAAATATAGTTTTATTATTCTGCTGAGATTTTCTGTTTTTTCATTGATGAGCATAGTTTTCTTTACATCTTGAGCATAGTTACTTTAATTCCAAGATCTGGTCATCTCGGAGTTGGTCTTTATTAATTATGTTTTCTGGCCAGGCACAGTGGCTGAGGCCTGTAATCGTAGCACTCTGGCAGGCCAAGGCAGGAGGATCACTTGAGGCCAGGAGTTCAAGACCAGCCTGAGCAATGAGCAAGACCTGTCTCTACAGGAAAAATTAGCTGGATGTGATGGTGTGCACGTAAGGTCTCAGCTACTCAGGAGGCTGAGGCAGGAGGATCACTTGAGCCCAGGAGTTTGAGATTGCAGTGAGCTATGATGATGCCACTGCACTCTACCCAGGGTGACAGAGCGAGACTTTGTCTCAAAAAAAAAAATTGTTTTCTATTGAATATGGGTCACATTTCCTATTTATTTGCATGTTGAATAATTTTGGATCATATCCTGAACATTATAAGTGATATGTTGTAGGGACTTTGGATTCTGTTATGTTCCTCTGAAGAGGATGTATGTGTATGTGTGTGTGTGTGTGTGTGTTTTCTGTGTATATTTTTTAAAATCAATCAATTAATTATTTAGTAGGTAGTTAACTTAGCTGAACCCAAATTGCAAACTCTGTCTCCCCTGCAGTAGGCAGCAACTCAAATGTCAATGCATTTCCTTAGGTTTCAGTTGTGCTACTATGGAGCCAGCCCTGTGGATGTGTGAAGGGCCAGCCAGAGATTTGGGCAGAGTTTATATGCAGAATTGGGGGCTTCTCCTCTATAACTCTCTTTTTTCTGGGATTTTCTTCCCTTGCTTTTCAGCTACTACAGTGGCTCTGAACCCTGACGTCTAGTTCTTCACTCCAGGAAAGTTGTGTTTTCTGTCCTAGTTTTAGCCACATCCTCAGGCTAAAAGCTATAAAAAAAGAAAACCAGGGTCATTTCTTTCTTTCAAGTGTCTCATATCAGCCTCATGTTGCTCTCCAGTGTCTTCACATAGTTTTGTACACTTTGTCCAGAGTTTCTAGTTGTTATTTGTAGAAAAGTTGATCTGACAGGTGGTAGGTAATTGGCCATTACTGGAAACAGAACTCTGTATTTTGGTCTTTATTCCCAAAACAGTAAAAGCCCTTTAACAGGTGTGAATAGTGTTGCAGTTTCTAAATTGTTGCTCTGTCTTGCAGTGTTTTTTTCCCTGACACCAATTCTCTCATTCTTTGACTCCAACCGAGTGCCCAACAATTCAATTAGATTATGACATTAACCTCTGGAGTTAGCATCAGACCCCACAAGGGCTCAATCTCACAAGACTGCTCCCATTTCAGATGCCAGCTACAAATGGAGTGTCCAGACTACCCACATTTCTGCCTGGCCAACTACAAATTCCTGAGTTCCCATGACCCCAGGTTAGATAATTCACTACAGTGACTTACAGAACTTAGGAAAACACTTTACTTACTATCATCAGTTTATTACAAAAAATACAACTCGGGAACAGCCAAATGGAAGAAGTGCATAGGGCTAGGTGTCGGTGTGTGTGCAGGGCCTTCCATTCCCTCTCGAGGCATGCCACCTTCCCAGCTCTTCAATGTGTTCACCAACTCAGAAGCTCTCTAAACCCCATCGGTGAAGTGTTTTTATGTAGGTCTCAGGTCTCATTATGTAGGCATGATTGATTATATCATTGGCCATTGGTGATGGAACTCAATCTCCAGCCCCTCTCCTCTCCCTGGAGGTCAATGGTAGGAGGTGGGTGTTGAAAGTTCCAACCCTCTAATCATGGCTTCCTCTTTTTGGTGACCACCCCCCCTCATAAGAAATGTAAATATTTCTGGAATACAGGCTGGAGTGCAGTGGCTCTCTCCAACCTCAAACTCCAGGGCTCAAGAGATCCTCCAATTTCAGCCTCCTGAGTAACTGGGAGTACAGGCACGTGCCACTATACCCAGCTAATTTTTAAAATTTTTATATGTAAAGATGAGGTCTTGCTATGTTGCAAAGGCTGGTCTTGAACACTTGGGCTCAAGCAATCCTCCTGGCCAGGCATGGTGGCTCATGCCTGTAATCCTAGCAGTCTGGCAGGCTGAGGCAGGAGGCTTGAGGTCAGGAGTTCAAGACCAGCTGCGCAAAAGCAAGACCCTGTCTCTACTAAAAATAGAAAAAATTAGCCAGGTATGGTGGTGTGCGCCTGTAGTCCCAGCTACTCCATAGGCTGAGGCAGGAGGTTTGCTTGAGCCCAGGAGTTTGAGGTTGTTGTGAGCTAGGCTGACGCCATGGCAGGTACTCACTCTAGCCTAGGCAACAGAGTGAGACTCTGTCTCAAAAAAAAAATAGCAATCCTCCTGTCTCTGCTTCTCAAAGTGCTGGGATTATAACACCCAACCGATATTTCTTTTATCAAAGGTGTGAATAGATTTACATTTCTAAATGGTTGGTCTGGCTGCAGGAGGCTATGAGGTGTGTGAGGGGAGGGAGAAAAAAGTAGGATAACTGACATTTTTTTTTGATACAGGGTTTACTGTGTTGCCCAGATTCGAATCGAACTCCTAGGCTCAACCCTGTGTAGCTGGGACTACAGGCCTGTACCCCCTCACCAAGCTAGGTTTTTGGTTTTTTTTTTGAGCTACTGGGTTGAAAGTGGTATTATTGCTTGGAAGAGGAATAAGTTTGGGAGGAAGCTGTTGGAAGTCAGTTTGGGCAGGCTGAGTTTGAGGTACCTGTGACTCAGCTAAGCGCAATATCAGATAAAAGCTGGATATCTGAGCTAGCAGCTCAGAAGAGAGGTCAGAACTGCATGAACAAATTTGAAACTAAGGATGGGCAAGATGAGAGTGCCAGGAACCCTGCTGACAAGGACTTTACTTCCTTACAGACAGACCAGACTTATTGGGGGAGGAGTGGAATAAGAGGGAGAGGAAAACCCAACAGTCAGTGGTTCCCAACAGTCAAGTCAGTAGTCAGGCTGAGGGAGGGAACAATACATTTGTTGATTCATCATTCATTCATTTAGTCAGCATTAACTGGGCACTTACTGTGCCAGGCAAGGGGCTGGAGATACAGAGATAAATATGACATGTTCGTACTTTTAAAGAGCTCACAGTTTAGTAGGGGGAAGTACATGTATTTGCAACAGAGTGAGCTGTGTAGAGGCACATACAAAGATAATGAGGGACACAAAACACATAGTGGTCAGTGTTACCAGGGGAGGTCAAGGAAGGCTTCCACAGCAGTTGACATGAGTTAAGTCTTAGAATGCAAGAGTGATGGTCACACCCATGTGAAGTTGGAGAATTTGCTCATAGGAGGCCAGGGATGGCATGGATGGCGAAGGGTTTCCACAAAGATTAGAGGAATGGAGAATGGAAAAGTCTTAGATATGGAAGGGCCTAGACCAGAGATAGTGCTCTTGGATGAAAGTGACTAGAAGGCACTTTATAACTTCAAGATGTAAGGAACTGCTCTGGAACCAGGAGATATATCTCAGAGCTGACCAGATTACCTCAACACTCTTCTTTTTCTGAAGAAATTAAATACAGAGCATTTTTTTTTTTTTTTTGAGACAGAGTCTTACTCTGTTGCCCAGGCTAGAGTGCCGTGACGTCAGCCTAGCTCACAGCAACCTCAAAATCCTGGGCTCAAGTGATCCTCCTGCCTCAGCCTCCCGAGTAGCTGGGACTACAGGCATGCGCCACCATGCCTGGCTAATTTTTTCTCTATATATTTTTAGTTGTCCATATAACTTCTTTCTATTTTTAGTAGAGATGGGGTCTCTCTCTTGCTCAGGCTGGTCTGGAACTCCTGAGCTCAAATAATCCACCCGCCTCAGCCTCCCAGAGTGCTAGGATTACAGGCGTGAGCCACTGCGCCTGGCCAATACAGAGCATTTGGGTGTCTCTAAAGAGGGCTGTCTATAAGGAGATTCTATTTGGAGAGGTGCTTGATGAGAAGACTAAGCATCCTTACAAGCTGATGGTCTTATTAGACTTGCTACTATGATGTAATAAAAAGCGTGGTTTGCATGTGTAATCCCTGTAATCCCAGCTACTTGGGAGGCTGAGGCTGGGGAATCACTAGATCCTAGAAGTTGGAGGCCAGCCTGGACAATGTAGTGAGACCCTGTCTCTAATAAAAAAAAAAAAAAGAAAAGAAAAAGAAGAAAATGTGGTTGATTCAGAATGTGGTGCCATGTGAATGTGCAGGTGGCACTGTGTGTGCTTCCTGGCATGAAGTTTGCAGCAGGAAATTAAATAACTAAAACAGTTACACACTATCATATATGAAGTACTGGGACTAACTTTTGCTAGAAGTAAATGGGTAGGCTTTCTCTGGGGTTTAGAAGCCAGGAAGATGAATCATTCAGACTGAACTTTGAGGGATGATGTATTTAGTGCTTTATTAGAGAAATGGATTTGATTGGAGACTAGACTGTTAATGAATCTACAAGGGAAGTTCACTGTTGCTCACCACACGAAAGCCAATTACTGAGACAATGAGGATTATCGAGATTTAAGAAGGATTTATTTCAGGAGGAGATGCATCTACTGGGAGGTGGGAGGTATGGACTGCCTCAAATCTGCCTTCCCAACCAACAGGGTCAGAGTTTTTTTTCTGGGGGTGAAATGAATAATGCATGAGGGGAGTGAGCATCATTACTTGTTTGGGGTAGAGTGCAGGGCACACAAGTGCAGTGAGAAATTATGCTAGTACATACATCCCATGATCAGAAAAGGGTGGATAAGTTTCTCCCAGGCCAGGGATTTTAGTATTATAATGAGTTAGGGGTTAATATTAGGCATTCTTTCAGCCTTGTGTGCAGGCTCAGTGGATCCTTGGGCACAATCTGTGGTGGGGTATCATTTGTCTTTGGACGAACAGGTGGGGAAAGACTTTAGTTATCTCATGGCTGTAAGGAGGTTCCACCATTTCTGGGAAAGAAACTCAAAGGAATGTATTAGTACAACAAAGTTATAAATGTTTGGTCCTTAAATCTTACTGAGAGCTCTCTATTTTCTGTCTACTTCGAAACTGCAGTCGCTAAGCTACCAGTGTTGAGATAAAACTCACTGTGAAGGCCACTTAGAGCAGCCAGACCTGGCCACTATGTGAACACTGAAAACTCATTTGAAATATGAGGGAACTAAAAACACTATTAAAAAAAAAAAGAAAAAAGAACCGCTTTCTTGCTTATGGAGCCGGTTACAAGACCTTCTGAAGAAGACCACTTTGGCTTACCAGAAAGAACAGGGACTTGATTTAGTGCCAGACAGACTTAAGTTCCAACTGTGGTTCCCTCAGCTGTATGACATGCTGTAGCCAGCGTCTATAAGATAGGAGAAATAATCAACTATTCTACAGATTCTTAGTTGTTGAGAGGATGGAATGAGATAATAGATTAAAACACTTACCATCGAGTAGACATTCAATAAACCATCGTGGTTATGATTATCATTATATGGTGTTAAGAAGTTTACACTATTTCTCTTAGTCTCTATCTCTTTCATCTCTCCCTCCTTCTGTCTCTTTCAAGGAAAAGGAAACCTGGTCTCTCTCAGTCAGCTTTTTTTTTTCTTTTTTTTTTTTTGAATGAAGGGAGTCTTGCCCTGTCGCCCTCGCGCAGGCTGGAGGCTGGAGTGCAGTGGCGCGATCATCATCGGCTCACTTCTTTAGCAGGCAGGAGGCCATCCACGCTGACGCGCGTATAGCACGAATAACTTTTCCTTGGCGGATCCTAGGTGGCGCCTGATGTATTGGGAGAGTAATCTCATCTCGGTAGGGGTTAGGAGAGAGACGCGCGCAGAGAACTCAGCGTGCGATTGGTTGCTAGGACGCCGTATGTTAATGAGACGTCTTGCTGCTTTAAAGAGTTTCTGGAAATTTACAAGTGAAAATAGTGTCGTGAACGTTGACTTGTGACCAAATTGTTACGAGATATAAAAAGTATCTGAAAAAGGCAAATGACTTGAGAAGAAAAGTTTCTCCATCACTTTAAAGTGTGCGGCCGCCATAGACGCACCAGAGGCTGAAAGCAGGCGGGTTAAGACTATACTTTCAGGGATCATTTCTATAGTTTGTTACTAGAGAAGTTTCTCTGAATGTGTAGGGCACCAAAAACCACGAGGAGGAGGTGCAGTGTTCTCTTCTGAGCGTGAAACCGGCTTTTGGTGTTGCCTTACCGCAACTGCCATTTGCCATTGATGATCGTTCTTGTCTTCCTTTTTGGGAGAGTAAGAGGGAGAGAACGCAGTCTGAGTGGTTTTTACCATGAATCATGTTTTTAAATGGAAGAAGATATTTACTTTGTCATGTTGAGTTTTTTTTTTTTTCTGTTTTTGAGTTTTTTCCAGATTTGGGTGGTTTGGTTAGTTTGCCGTCATTAGATATTTTTATATTTTAGATTGTGTGTTGTTCAATTTCTTTTTGTTTTTAATGAGACAGTCTCACTCTATGATTCTGAGTGCAATGGGTTGTTGTAGCTCTCTGCACTTTCAAATTTCCGGGTTAAAGGGATTCTTCTACCTCTATCTACTTCACCTGTAGCTGGGATAACAGGCATGTAAGATGCCCACCCAGTTTTTCTACTTTTAGTGGCGACGGGGTCTCCTCCCTCCTGTTCAGGCTGGTCTCAAACTCCTGAGCTCTAGTAATTTTCTCACTTTGCGCTCCTAGAGTGCTGAAATCACTCACAGGTGAGAGCCACTGTGCCCAGCTTGTTAACTCTTTTAAGTTCTCTTGTTTTCAGGAGAGTTTTTTTTTTTTTTTTTGCTTTTCGTCGTGTATTTTTTTGCGGTGTTTTTTTTTTTTTTGTTTGTTTGTTTGTTTTTTTGCTTTACTTCTCTGGGATATTTGCTTGAGTAATTTACCATTAGCTCTTTAAGTTCCGTTGTTCGGGGTCATAAATATCTCAGTTCACAAGAGGTTTCTTCTTAGTGATTGTTAATTTTTTGGGACATTCCGTTCCTGATTTTGGAACAAAATTCAATGTCTCCTGGAGATATTATGATTTCTAGTTATTTTCTTGTACTTCTCTTTCTTTTTTTTTTTTTTTTTTTTCCCAGTTTCAAAATTTTTGCTCTTACTGAGGGCTTTTCTCAAGTATGTGGTGATCCTGGGTTGTCCATAAAAGGCCACTAAAAAGCTGATTGGAAGAAGCTGATAGGAAGCTTTGTGGGCATGGATGGGACTTTTCCCCTTCTAGGAATGCCTGGGTGGCGAGCGTAACTTTTTATTCCCCCTGAAGCTTCTCATTTCTTTCTGAGAAGATTCTGATGCTCTCTGCCTAGGGAATACATGCTTAATTATTTGAGACCTGTTGTCAGCTCGGTATTTTCCAATGTTTAGAGTCAGTGAAAGATCTCAGTCCTGCCATAACTACCATCCATATTCCTGAACAAGTATGGTTAGTAAATCAGTCCTTGGTACACTAGGCATGTCACTTGAGTCCTTGAGTCCTTTTTTTTTTTTTTTGTAGTGGATTACCGAAGCACTACCTACTTCATTCCTGTTCTGAGGAAAATATCCCTGAAAGGACAGGTTTAAACTTTTAATGTATTTTTTTTTTTTTTTTTTTGAGACAGAGTCTCACTCTGTTGCCTGGGCTAAAGTGCCGTGGCATCAGCCTAGCTCACAGCAACCTCAAACTCCTGGGCTCAAGCGATCCTCCTACCTCAGCCTCCCGAGTAGCTGTGACTGTAGGTGCATGTTACAGCACCTGGATGATTTTTCTATTTTTAGTAGAGATGGGGTCTCACTCTTGCTCAGGCTGGTCTTGAACTCCTGAGTTCAAATGATCCCCCTGCCTCAGCCTCCCAGAGTGCTAAGATTACAGGCGTGAGCCACCACACCCGGCCTACATATTCTTTATGGTACTGAGTTGGAAACAAACCTGTCCTTCTCTCTGGAGGGAGGTAGTCTCTAGCTTCCAAGGCTGCTCACTGTACAAACTTTCTCAAAAAGGTATTCTATAACAAGGGCTAATGTGCAGAAATACAAGAAACCACTGAAAATTGTCTTGTAACAGTGACGTAATTATATTTAAAGTTTGAAAGGAAACCTCACTGCTGCTTGGAAAATGAATTGGAGAAGGGCAGTGGTGAATGTAGGCTAAGCTATATCCAGCTGAGAGATGGTCTCTTGACCAGCAAGAGAGGTGGTAGACCTGGAGAAAGGTGGATGAATTTGACAGCTCTTTAGGAGATAAATCAACTGCATTTATGACAGGTTGATGGGAAGGAAGGTGTTGGGGATGACCCTTATTTTCTAGCTTATGCCCTTGAATGGATGGACATTGGTACCATCATTGAGGCAGGGACTGGAAGAGGCCGAGGTTTAGGGAACAGGCAAGAAATAATTCAGTTTGGACATGTTGAATTTGAGGTGCTTTTAAGACTTCAAGACAAGAAGTCAACTAAATATCAGGTAGGTAGATCTGCATCTGAGGTCTGGTGACTTTTATGCACCACACCCCAGAGTCAGGCCTCCTGGATTGAAATCACAGTCTGGCACTATCTCTGTGACTAAGCAGAAGTCACTTAAATTCTCTGTGCCTCCATTGCCTTGTCTGTAAAACAAGGGTAATAATAACCTTTATAGTGTTACTGTGAATATTAAATGAAGTAATATGAAAATAGAAGAGCTAGAAAGGACTAAATGACCTACTTTGGTTATTTAGGCCAATTTCTTATTTCAACATTTTATCATTGAGGATAGTGTTTCTCTCTTTCCCTCTCCTTCTCTGACCTCTATCCCCACCCTACCCCACCCTGTCTTTGGTACTCAGAAGAGGGGTGTTTTACAGTAGTTAGGCTTCAATTAAAAAAAAAAAAAAGGCAGGGTGGTGGCTCACGCCCGTAATCCTAGCACTCTGGGGGGCCGAGGTGGGAGGATCACTTGAGCTCAGGAGTCTGAGACCAGCCTGAGCAAGAGTGAGACTCCTGTCTTTATTAAAAATAGGAAAAATCAGCCAGGTGTGGTGGCTCTGTCTCCAAAAAAAAAAAAAAAAAAAAGGAAGAAGAAGAGAGGTGTTGCCTGGCCCAGTGACGCACACCTGTAATCCCAGATACTCAGGAGGCTGATCCAAGATGATCACTTGAGCCCAGGAGTTCAGGACCAGCCTGAGGAACATAATGAGACTCTATCTCAAATTTGAAAAAATTTAAAAAAAGCAAATGGGTGTTTCTCCAAGTATGTACATCATATAGGTGTGAGATACGTAGAGCTGGGGTTCAGGTTCCTTCAGGGAGGCCGAATTTGTCACCAGCTACCCAGTTGGAGATTTAGTAATCTCCTTGAAGACAGGAACTATGAGTCTCACTTTCTTTTTTTTTTTTTTTTTTCTTTTTGAGACAGAGTCTCCCTCTGTTGCCCAGTTGCCCAGGCTAGAGTGCTGTGGTGTCAGCCTAGGTCACAGCAACCTCAAACTCCTGGGCTCAGATGATCCTCCTGCCTCGGTCTCCTGAGTAGTTAGGACTACAGGTGTGCACCACCATGCCTGGCTGATTTTTTCTATTTTTAGTAGAGGTGGGGGTCTCACCCTTGCTCAGGCTGGTCTTGAACTCCTGAGCTCAAGCGATCCTCCCACCTCAGCCTCCACAGTGCTAGGATTACAGGTGTGAGCCACCACGCCCAGCCTCATTTTCTTTTTTATCTGGCCCAGAGCTGCAGAGTGCTGTTCACTGGGTAAATACATGGCTGTTGTCTGTCAGGAAATGGCCAGAGGGTCTCAAATCAAGACACAGGTTATATTGTTAGCCTTTTGCTCTTTATACAACTTACTTCTGGTTGGTAAGACAGTTCCTATTAATAAGTGGTTCATCCCCAGCCACCCCTTTGTTAGAAATGATTGCTCTATGATTTGCTTCCTTAGCGTTTGTGAGAAATGCCTAAGTGATTCTCCGAGTTCCTCAGAGGGTGCACCCAGGTTCCGCCTTTGTTCCCTTTTCAACCTCAGTCCCCACTTCCACCCCCAGTGCTGTCACTGTCCAATTCTCTCTTTATGGATTTACTTCAGTCAGGTCAGTTCATTAAATTTTTCCTACAACTTCCTGACTCTGGGCAAATCACAAAGCCTTTACTGTGGGTAAAGTGCCAGGAGATAAGGACTGAAAAGATACAGAATGGAGGATATTAATGCTCAAGGCAGCAGGAGAGGCCTGGTGTGGTGGCTCATGCCTGTAATCTTAGCACTCTGGGAGGCTGAGGTCGGAGGATCGGTTGAGCTCAGGAGTTCGAGATCAGCCTGAGCAAGAGTGAGACCCTGTCTTTACTAAAAATAGAAAAAATTAGCCGGTCATGGTGGCATAGCCCTGTAGTCCCAGCTACTTGGAGACTGAGGCAGGAGGATCACTTGAGCCCAGGAGTTTGAGGTTGCTGTGAGCTAGGCTGACTCCATGGCACTCTAGCCCAGGCAACAGACTGAGACTCTCTCAAAAACAAACAAAAAAACAAACAAAATGCAGCAGGAGACAGCCTTGTGGCCTTGGGAGAGCCACTTAAAAATTCTGTGCTTTTATTTCCTCAACTTTTTACAGTTACTTCCAAGATTAAATGGGGGCGATCCACGTAAAGAGGTTAGTAGAGGGTCTGGGAACATATTAAAGTAGTGCTGGAGAACAGTTTCTTCTTTTTCATGAGTAAGGGAAATTGCAATTTTAGCCTTTTTGTTTGGTTTGGTTGGTTTTTGGCAGAGGGAGGAGTGCTATAACCTTTCACATTCACCAAGCAGGGAAGTTATTTTTAAATATAATACAACATTTATTTAGGTTGGATTTTTTTTCTTTTAAGTACTGAGAGGCACGAAAAAGAAAACAAAAAATGAGGTGTAATCTCTGTCTAGACAGACCTGCAGATATTTAAAAATAAAGGTGATATAGTCTAAGGTTAAAAAATTCAAACAGTACAAATATGTACAAAATTACCAATAAAAGTAGAAACCTTCGCTCTCAAAAAAAAAAAAAACAAAGTAACTCCACTTTTAGAGTTTTTGTAACTTTTTTCCTAATTAAAAAAAAAAAAAAAGAATGGGGGTGGGGAGGGAACAGTTTTCAAAAGAAACCTCTTTGTTCCCAGTGAAGACTGGCTGGACCATACAGCAGTTTGAAAAGCTACCCAGGTGAGCAGTAAATCGCCCCTGACGTCCACGCTCTCGTGAGTAACCAGCAGATGATGAATGTCACCTACGCATTCATTAGCTTCGAAATTCAGTATCTTGGTTAAAAATTAAAAAACAAAAACCCTCAACCACATTTGCTGCGTGTCATATTTAACACCGGAAAACTAATTTGACGCACACGGGCACACGTTTTTGTCTTACACTCTTCCGGAAGTGTGTTTTTACAGCCAGAAGACAGTAACTTCTGACTGGCTGTCGGTCTGTAATAGGCTAATTAGGAACTTGGAGTGTTCGTTTCTTAAAAAATACTCTCAGTGTTCAGAATGCTTATTTGAAAATTGTATACAAAACACTTTGAAAATGCATTTGTGATCATTCTAAAAAGATAGTAATGGGGTCGGGGAGGTTGGGGTGAATTTCGCCATCAATTGAAAGTGCTCGGCCACGATAGACCTAGCAGAGGCCCCAAGCTGAGGGTTAAGACTATACTTTCAGGGATCATTTCTATAGTCCGTTACTAGAGAAGTTTCTCTGAATGTGTAGAGCACCAAAAACCACGAGGAGGAGGCACAGCGTTCTCTCCTGAGCGTGAAGCCGGCTTTTGGTACTGCTTTACTGCAACTGCCATTTGCCATTGATGATCGTTCTTCTCTTCCTTCTTGGGAGAGTAAGAGGGAGAGAATGCAGTCTGAGTGGTTCCTTTAAATTCGGTTGTGACAAAAGATGTAGGGCTCGTGTGTTTCCATTTAAATGCTTTGTGCCTGTTTGTGCATTCTGTAACCTGTGCAGTAGACTTGGTGATTTATGTCCTAATGTATGTTTTAGGGAAGTACAGTTTGCACGATACTGGGCTTCTCATTTTCTGGTAGAGCTTAAAGGAACTAAGAAGTCAGAAGTTTTTAGTGTGTTTGGGTCAGCTGAAGGGTGTTGAAAGAGAAAGTTGGGTTTTTGTCTACTTTCTTTCCTGCCAAGTCACTAACCACCTGTCACTTAACTATCCTTTGTGATGATTTCTTCTCCTTCCTCTGTGTCATTCCAGACCAAGGAAATACAGACACCAGATGTGTGGGGGTGGTTTTCTCACACATCTAGCAATTCTCCAGCAGATACCAGCTGGATATCCTCCAATTCAATTCAATTCTGACACTGTGTACTACATAGAGATAGCATCAGATCCCACAGGTTTAGGTCTTAGTCCCACAAGACTAACCTCAACTTCAGATGCCAGTCGGATGTATTATAGTAGGTTGTCACATAACTACACTTCTGACTGCTGGCTATAAATCAGGTGTTCCACGGCCCCCTCCTCAGATTTGATTAATTTGCTAGAGTGGCTCAGGGGACTCAGGGAAACACTTCTTTTTTTTAAGGCAAGCATGAAAATGAGGTTTATTGAGGGGAGCAAGAAAGGATTATAGGGCCAAGAGCAAGATATAGGTTTACAGAGCATGATACATATGCCACAGATGACGACTGTGTCCCCATTGTTGCAGCAAAGGGAGATGGAAAGGAAGGGGAAACACTTATGTTTACCCACTTATTATAAAGGATATTACAGAAGATACAGATGAACAGCTAGATGGAAGAGATGCATGGGGCAAGGCATGTCAGAACGGGTACAGAGATTCCATGCCCTCCCTGGTCACCCTCCTGTGACCTCCCCATGTTCAGCTATCTGGAAGCTCCTTAACTCAGTCCTTTTGGATTTTTATCTTCGTTATGTAGGCATGATTGATTACATTGACCGTTGGTGATCAACTTAACCTTCAGCTTCTCTCCCTTCCCTGGAGGTTGGAGGATGGGGCTGAAAGTCTCAACCCTCTTATCATGTTTTGGTCTTTCCAGTGACCAGTGCCATCCTGAAACTATCCAGGTGGCCCTAGCCAGCAGTCATAATTAGCATACAAAAGACACTCTTATCACTCCAGAGATTCCAAGGGTTTTGGGAGCTGTATGTCAGGAAAGAGGGACAAAGACTAAATATATATTTCACGATATGACAGAGACGGTACAGTATAGTGCGTGGACTTTGGAACCAGAATGCTTTCTAGGCCTCCGTTTCTCCATCCATAAAACAGTGATAGCCATAGTTCCTTCCTCCTATTGTAGAGTTTTTGTGAGGATTAAGTGAGTCAATGGAATGGTGCTTGGTACACATTAATGTTAATGTCATATTTCTCCTCTGGAGAGGACCAGAGGTTAGGTGACAGGCCCATCTGGAGGTTCCGGGCTAATGATGGTGGTCATTAAGACTTTGATATTTGAATCCAAGTCTTTTGACCTTTTTGGTCAGTCTTTCTTTGTACCATGTCATTAGCTGCCTTTGGTCACTTCTTAGAGAACTGTTTTTAGTTACCTTATATCAACCACAACATGGGTACAATGCTGGCCTAAAATAAATATTTGTTGAATAAGTAAGTGTTGTTTTCTACTAGGAAATCTCCAAAGGGCTTGTTGTTTGTGTAAGCTGTAGGGACAGTGGTTTTCAACCTATTTCTTTCCAGCCCCCTGTATCCAATCAAGAAGTGTTGCTGATTGCCTCCCTCAGTGCTTCCTGGTCCCTAGAGAAGCCTTTGGAGGCCCTAGTTGATTTAATTTTTTGCCTCCTGAGTCCCTGAGATTAATCAGCCTGCTTCCCTTGACTGTAATCCCTTCCTGTCAAGAACTATGAATATAAAAAAAAAAAAAAGAACTATGAATAGTCTGAGAGACTTGACAAGTTATACTGCTGTAGGCTTACGATGAGATTCCTGGGTCAGAAATGAATGATAGTTTATTACTTATAAGCAACAGCAATAGCCATAATATCAGCATTTTTGTTGCTGGTTCCCCTATCCCCAATTCCCACAGAGCCATGAAAAGAGATCCAGATAGCATTGTATATGTAGTGGGTTGCTTTACAGTAGAGGAACCTTTATAATGGACAGTATGTCCTTTGCTCCAGTGAGAGACATTATCTTTATTATACCAAACAGTGAAAGCATGTATTTACTTTGCCCTGAATGTAGATACTGAGTTCTAAACACAAACATCTTAAAAAAGTGGTCTAAGGCCAGGTGCAGTGGCTTATGCCTGTAATCCCAGCACTTGGGGAGACTTAAGCAGGAGGATTGCTTAAGCCCAGCAGTTTCAGACCCGCCTGGGCAATATAGCGAGACCTCATGTCTATAAAAACAAATAAATTTAAAAATTATCCAGGTATGGTTGCACACATCTGTAGTTCTAGCTACTCAGGAGGCTGAGGCAGGAGGATCACCGGAGTGCAGGAGTCTGCAGTGAGCCATGATCATGCCACTGCACTCCATCCTGGGCAACAGAAGGAGACTCCATCTCAAAAAGACAGAAAAAAAAAAAAAAAGGCTGGGTGCAGTGGCTCACACCTGTAATCCTAGCACTCTGGGAGGCCGAGGCGGGAGGATAGCTCAAGGTCAGGAGTTCGAGACCAGCCTGAGCAAGAGTGAGACCCCGTCTCTACTGAAAATAGAAAGAAATTAACTGGACAACTAAAAATATATAGAAAAAATTAGCTGGGCATGGTGGTGCATGCCTGTAGTCCCAGCTACTCGGGAGACTGAGGCAGACAGAAGGATTGCTTGAGCTGAGGAGTTTGAGGTTGCTGTGAGCTAGGCTGACACCACGGCACTCTAGCCCTGGCAACAGAGCAAGACTGTCTCCAAAAAAAAAAAAAAAAAAAAGGTGGTCTAGAACAAAGAGTAGTTAGTGCTTTGCTCCTGTGACATGCATAAACAGGAGAGATCCATGAAGAATTGTTTTCTCGCTATTCTTTGCTGCTCTTCTCTACTCCTCTTAGGCTTGCTTGTTTTGGGCACATAAGTATACCAGGCACTGAAGATAGGGAGATACATTTGGTACCTTTAGGGTAGGGTAGACAGTCTGGTAGGAGATACAGACACGCCACAAATATTTGTAACCCAGCAAGGCCTGAGCAGTGAGAAATGTGAACCCCACTAGCACTGCTCTCATCAAGAACACTGTTCCTTCTTACTAGATGTCTCTGGCTTTGATGGTGATGACTGATCCTCCTTTTTGAAATTCTTACGTCTCTTGTCACCATGACCTATTTCTTCCAGGTTTTCTTCTAACTTCTGCCTACTTTTTGGCGTTTTTCCTCAGCTTGCCTCTTAAGATGGTAGTGGGCCTCAGGGCTCCATCTTTAACCCTCTGCTGTTTGGGCATTATCTTTCATGACTTATTTCCTCCCATGGCTTAAAAAAAGCCAATGATAATGTTAATGACCCCTACCTACCCCAGTTCTGGACACTGGACACCTTTACTTGAATTCATTCATTCAGTACTAGGTGCTTGGGATATAGTGGGTACACAAAGCCTTTCATAGTCTGCCCTTCTGAAACTTAAAGTCTCATGCAAGTGGCAGGCATTAATTGAATAATCACACAGAAGAGGTGTTTGATCTGCTCAAGGAGGTTAAGGAAGTGTTCCCTGAGACAATGACACTTGGACAGATGTCTGAATGATAAATCGAAGTTAAGTTGGGGTTAGAGGTTGAGGGGGAGAATTCCTATCATGGAGAACAGCTTGTGTAAAGGCCATGTGGCAGAAAGGAGCATGGTGAGTATGAGGAGTAAGAAGGCCAGAGTAGCTGAAGTAAGGGGGGAATATGGTGTAAAAGGCTTGAGATGTCGGTATGAGTCAGACCTGGTAAATATGTAGATAAGTTTTGTCTTTAACCTAAGAGACAGGGAGCTGCTGAAGCTTAAAGCAGGGAATAATACATTGTCCTGCTTGTTTGTACACAAGCCATGTCATAGGATAAAAATTCCTTTACCTGAAAAAAATAATCCAAAAGAAAATTTATATGTTTGGAATTCTGATCACAAGATAAAATTTAAAAAGAGCACATACTATGTAAATCTCATGGTCTTTGACTTTGGATTGCTGCTTTTACCATCCACTTTCCTTTCCGTTTTTTTTTTTTTTTTTTTTTTTTTGAGACAGAGTCTTATTCTGTTACCCTGGCTAGAGTGCAGTGGTGTCACCATAGCTCACAGCAACCTCAGACTCCTGCGCTCAAGGGATCCTCCTGCCTTAGGCCCCCGAGTAGCTGGGACTAGAGGCAGACGCCACCTCGCCGGGCTAATTTTTTCTATGTTTAATAGAGACGAGGTCTCAAGGTCTTGCTCTTGCTCAGGCTGGTCTCAAACTCCTGAGCTCAAGCGATCCGCCCGCCTTGGCCTCCCAGAGTCCTAGGATTACAGGCGGGAGCCACCGCGCCCGGCCTCATCCAGTTTTTCATTTTCTTTTTCCTCTCGCGAAAAGCCGCCTTACTTCAACCATCGGTCGTGTCCAAACTGAGGCGTGTGTGTGACAGTTTCTGGCGCCCCAGCGCGCTTTGTTGTCGTCAGCATTACGCGGGCAAACTTGACGGGCAGAGAGAGTCAGGCGGCGTTAGAAATGACTGGCGAGTGATTGGCTGTTTAGCGACTGAATGTTAATTAAGGTGACAGCCTGAAATGTCTTCGAAAACTCAAGCATATTCAAAATGCCTTGTCGAACTCTAGTAGTGGAAAGATATTTTTTAGAAAACATATACCAGTATTTCTTGAGAAAAATGGTGTCCTAAGTAAAACTCATCATCAGTACAATGTGTGTGAGTTTCGTCCAGTTCGGAGAGGCGAGGTAGACGCGACTAAGACTATACTTTCAGGGATCATTTCTATAGTCCGTTACTAGAGAAGTTTCTCTGAATGTGTAGGGCACCAAAAACCACGAGGAGGAGGCACAGCGTTCTCTCCTGAGCGTGAAGCCGGCTTTTGGTGTTGCTTTACTGCAACTGCCATTTGCCATTGATGATCGTTCTTCTCTTCCTTTTTGGGAGAGTAAGAGGGAGAGAACGCAGTCTGAGTGGTTTTTTTTTTTTTATAGCGGGTGATTGAAAATAGTTGTGTTTTGTAGTTAGTATGTTTGTGTGTCTTTTTTGTTGGCTGGGTTGAGTTTTGCTTTTTTTTTTTTTCCTTTTGAATGTTTTGTGCTTTTTTTTGTTTTTTGTATGTGTCAGTGGTAACCTAGTTGTTTTTCAGGGGGAGTTGTGTGTTTTTTTTTTTTTTATTTGGGTTGTTTGTTTTTGTTGAGTTGTGGTGGTGTTTTCTGTAGCTTTTCACTTCCTTGAGCTTTTGTATTTAAATGATTATCTGCCACAGTCTGCTTGGAAGCTGGGACTACAGGCGGTGCCAAGTTACCCGGTCAACTTTTTTAGTTTTTGTAGAGACTAGGTTTCTCTTTTGCTCAAGCTGGTCTACTACAGTGATAGTTAAAAGGCTGGAGACGCCGAGCTTGGCCTAGTAATTTTTTTCCATTGCTTTTATTTTTTTATTTTATATATATATTTTTTTGGGACGGAGTCTCGCTTTGTTGCCCGGGCTAGCGTGAGTGCCATGGCGGTGGCGTCAGCCTAGCTCACAGCAACTCAAACTCCTGGGCTCAAGTGATCCTCCTGCCTCAGCCTACCAAGAAGCTGGGACTACAGGCATGCGCCACCATGCTCAGCTAATTTTTTCTGTATATATTTTTAGGTGGCCAGATAATTTCTTTCCATTTTTTTTTTTTTTTTTTTTTTAGTAGAGACGGGGTCTCCCTCTTGCTCAGGCTGGTCTCGAACTGCTGACCTCGAGGGATCCACCCGCCTTGGCCTCCCAGAGTGCTAGGATTACAGGCGTGAGCCACCACGCCTGGCATCCATTGTTGAATAGTGTGTTTTTTAGATGAGGTCTTCTCTATTCCAATGATGTCTTTTTGTTACCTTCCTTTCAACACACCCAGTATCATTAACCCCTCCCTTATACATTTCCGACTGAGAAGCATTTTAATAATCCATTTTGTTTTGCCAGAGTGTGGTGAAATGCTTCAATGCAAATTTCTGTAAGTAATATTTTTGACGAATAAACTCTAGAGTTTCCTTCCAGTTAGTCTTTGGCCTTTCATGTATATATGTGTGTGTTTGTGTGTGACTAGTGAAGGCTTGCTTTTTTTCATTTCTAAAAAAAGTTCACAGCAATAATATGAAAATATAAGGAAATTTAAATTTTTTTTTCTTAGTTAGATCTCAGGAAAATTCCTGAAATTGGCATTGATTTTGGTATTTGTTTTGCAGGAATTTATGTTGATGCAGTTAACTCCCTGGGCCAGACAGCACTTTTTGTTGCGGCATTATTAGGCCTTACAAAATTAGTTGATGTTCTGGTGGATTATGGATCAGACCCAAATCAGTAAGTATCGTAACATTGACATCTAGAAAATAAAGATTGTATTCTAGAGATGAGTTGGGGCATTTGGAAACTAATTTGACAAAATATTAAAAGAAAAGAACCATTGCTAATTTATATCAGTGAAATATAATTGTATAGATATGTTGAAACATAATTTCAACTGCTAATAAAATTTTTCCAAGCAGTTATACTGGGCCCTATGAAATAATTGAGATTAGTCATTAATTAGTTAATTAGTTATTAACAGTACTGTTTGCATATTTTCACCGTGGGTTATAATTTGTATCATGTACTTCACTTGCTTAGGAAGTTTAACATCCTCAATCAAATTCTCTTTTTTTTTTTTTTGAGACAGGGTCTCACTCTGTTGCCCAGGCTGGAGTGCAATGGTGTCATCATAGTTCATTGTAATCTGAAACTCCTGAGCTTGAGCGATCCTCCCGCCTCAGCCTCCTTAGTAGCTGGGAATACAGGCTTGCACCACCATGCCCAGCTGATTTTTCTATTTTTTGTAGAGACGGGGTTTCGGTGTGCTGCTCAGGCCTGAAGCGGTCCTCCCGGGGAGTCTGTCTTGGCTTCCCAAATTGCTAGGATTATAGGCGTGAGCTCCCTCTGCTGGCCACAACCAAGTTCTTCACCAGTTGATACACTTGACATCATTTTGTCAGGGTGACTTTTGCCTGTCTTTTATAGTTGTTTAAAAGAATCTGAGTTTAATACTTGGTCCAAATTTTAATGGAACAGCAACACAATGTATTGACTCAGCAATGTGTGAACATCTCTTCTCTTTGTAAAGCACTTTGGCTTTTCCCAGTGCCTTCCCAGGTATTTGCTCACTTGATCTTTATAACACCTCCTTGACAGGGAGAGAACAGCTGCATTTTTACAGTTCCCATTGAACAGAGCTAGAAACTGGGGTTTTGAGCACTTATGTGATTCCAGCTGATTTTTACAGAAATGCCAGAATATGAACAATCATACGTCTTTCACATTTTACCTAAGGAGGCCCTGTTTAATGTACTTTAAGTCCAAGTTTGAAGGATTGATGTTGGAAGGTTTTGTGGTTTTATGTGTGTGCAGGGGTTGGTTATAAGATTGCTTTGTCAGAGAAAATTTGGGAGCTTGGAAAAGTATAAAGAAAAAAGCCAATCAGTATGAGAATTCTGTAACCTGGAGGTAACTTAACACAATGAATATTTTGTGTTTCTGTCCAGAATTTTTGTAGACTATTGATATACCTGGAGTGGGATTAAACAAAATTTTTTTTTCCCTAGACTCACACTCAGTTGTCTCTATTGTTTAATTTCAAAGCTTAGAAAAGAAGACTTAGCTCACCTGGTACTTGTAGATAGCAACTTTAGGGAGGCCATATTGGGACCCCCTGCAGTTCCTCAGGAAAAATGCAACATTTTCCAGATCATTTGCATTTACAACTGTTTTGTTCAGGTTTAGAGCTGGGTTCTTTAAAGATCAAATCATTCAAAGCTTTAATTTTTCAGATTAGGGAACCGAGGCCCAGAAAGTTTAAGTGACTAGCCCATAATATATATGGCACATTGTGTTAATGATAGAGCTGAAACCAAGAGTCCAGCCCATGGTGCCAGGCACCCCAGCCCCTGAGGAACTCAGAGTTTAAAGAAGTTCCCTTTTTAGAAGTGGCCATGATGCCTGGAAGAAGGTAGAAAAGGACAAAAATAAGGGGAGGACAGCAAACCTCCATGGCTTTGTATTTTGTGATTAGGAACATTTTCATGTGACTTTAAAAATATCTTCTGATCAAGCAAAAGGGAAATTTCTGGGAAGAGGCTTTATTCCTAAACACCTAATAGAAATGCTGTGATGGCCTGGGCCTCTCACGGTCACAAAGTCAAATGCCTGATGGACCAAGTAGGGGTTGCTGAGTACAGGGTTTGGACATCTAATGCTGTTGGGCAGGAGGCCAAATCTTCCAGATTTCTAAGAGTTGGAAATCCCAAATTTCAATATGAAATCTTCCAGATATTAAATATGGTCCATTATTTCAATATTTTTACAACACTGGGTTGGCCAAGTCAATCTGAGACTCCAGTTTTCAAACTCTATGATAAATTTATAACAGTATATTTTTTTTCTAACACCAGTGAGAAGAGGAAAGGATAGTACACGTTTTCATACCACTTGGTCTTGGATTCTCTTGGGAGATTAAGCTGGATATAAATAAACCATTATTCCTTTCTTCCTTAGTATTCATGAGAAAATGAAGAGTAATCTTCTCTCCCCCAACCCAACTTTTTTACTATTTGTGGGAGGAATGATTAGAAGACTGTAAGCCATTATACCAAGTTGTTTTTGCAGCAGGGAGGATACTATGGTTTCACAATGCAGTGTGCTGGACTTCCTGTCTGACTCGGCAATGAGAGAGAGCCAACAGTGAGAGCTGTTGGTTCGCAGATGCCTGGGTGCAGGCCAGCCTCATTAGCATCACCTGGGGAACCTGTAAAAAATTACACATTACTGGGCCCTGTGCTTGCAGATTCTGATTCAGTCCGTCTAGGTGCAGTCTGAGAATCTGTATTTTTGACAGATATCCCAGTGGCTCTTTAACTAAATTATAGAACATCCATTCGTTGGAATACTGTGCAGCTATTAAAAAGAATTGAGGTGACTTGTATTTTCTCATATGGAAATTTCTCAAGATATATTGTTAAATGAGAAAATTTAGATGCAGAACAGTTTATATAGCATATTCTTATTTATACTTGTTTATACATTGAAAATTTCTGGAAGGATACAAAAACTTGAAATAGTAGTTGCACCTGGGCAAGAGAACTGTGTATCTGGAGTTAAGAGACTTTTTTCTTACCTTTTCCTTCTCCTTTTCGTCCTCCTTTTATTTTCTTTCTTCCTCCTCTTCTTCTTCTCATTCTATTTTCCCTTCCTCCTCCTCCTCTTTGTGTTTTTTTCATTTAAAGGGAGAATGCTCCCCAGGTTATTCTGATATGCAGCCAAGTTAGGGAAACCAAGGCTACACATCACATCCTCACTGTATCCTGGACACAAAAGGCCATTTCTTCATGCCTTGGATAGTTTATTGGTTTAGGTGAAATTTTCCTGAGATGTAGATCCTTGACTGGATTGCTGATGCAAATCTACACAGGATTTGGAGGGGGGACAGAGACATTCTCACACGAGAGAGATGGTCCCTTGTTAGGCTGTGCTTTGGACAGCATGATCCCAGGACACAGCAGGCATGAAGAGAGTGTTTCAGGGCAGTCGATAATTAGGGGTGGTGGTTAGAGAAAGCTTTACTTGGGACCAGACCCACACATGGGAATGAACCTCAGTGTTGCTGTTTTGTTTTCTCATCTGTAAATTGGGAAACGATACTGCCTTGAAAGGTTGGAGTAAGGATGGACAAAAGGGATGTGTGTAAAGCTCTTGTTGGCACAGACAGGGGACTCACAATAATAATTATTGTAATCCTCTTCATTAAAGGTTGCCTTTGTAGAATGGCAGCCTTGTATTACACACTGAATCCCTCCATGAAGGGAAGGTGTGTTGCCGTGGACATTGATTGTACCCATCCCCCGTCCCCAGCCGCTGCTTTGATGGGAGCACCCCTGTCCATGCAGCAGCGTTTTCAGGCAATCAGTGGATTCTCAGCAAACTGCTGGATGCCGGAGGTGACCTGCGACTCCATGACCAGAAGGGTCGAAACCCGCAGACCTGGGCCTTGACAGCAGGAAAGGAGCGTAGCACTCTGGTAAGGATGGGCCCTGCTCTGCAGCCACACCCAGTGGAAGAGCACTGGGCTGAGTGAGAGTCAGGATCCCATGGAGCAGCACAGAACACGCAATGTCCTTAAGCACTGGCTCTGGACTCACAGGCCCGGGTTGAGGCAAATTAACCAGCTGTAAGGCCTTGAGCAAGTCTAGTGAATCTTTCTAGTCATTTATTCTATGGGGAGGGAGAACAGTTGTAATTTTGTCTCACCTGTTTAGTACTTACCAGAGACCAGACATTGCTCCAAATGTTTTTTATATATTAACCCACTTAATCTTCACAGCAACCTCTCAGATAAGTAATATCATTGTCCCCATTTTATAAGTGGGGAAATTGAGGCCCATTGACATTAAGTAACTTGACTGAGGCCACAGACTAGAAAGTGTGATGTGTTTTAATGAGGGCTAAATAACACAACAAATGTAAAACACAAAGGCATGCACAGCGCCAAGCACCTCCATGTGCACAGTCTCTTTCACTACCTCTGGTTCTCCTGTTCATTAGCTATGGGGCCTTGGACCAGTAATTTACTTCTCTCATCCTCAGTTTCCTCATCTATTGAAGGAGGGAGTTAAGGAAATTGTCACCAAATCCTCTCCCTGAAAACATTCCATACCTTTACAAAGTCACCTGGGCCCTTCCCTTTCCAGAGATTTCCCTGTTGGGGCTCCCACCTCCTCTGACCACTTGTCTTCACACCCATGCCTCCATTCCCACTCAAGACTGGCGTGGCCAGCACTGAGCGTCTCTGTGATGTGTTGCAGATGGTGGAGTTCATGCAGCGCTGCGCCTCGCACATGCAGGCCATAATCCAGGGCTTCTCTTATGACCTGCTGAAGAAGATAGACTCCCCGCAGCGGCTCATCTGCAGCCCACCCTGGTTTGGGGGCCTCATGCAGGGGTGAGTATTGCTTCAAGCAGAGTGGGCTGTTCTGCGTCATCCCAGCCTTCCTCACCGGAGCCCTGCAGCACCGGCTGACTCGGTTTCCTCCACATTGGTTCCCTCCAGCATTTGGCTTATCCAGAAGGGTGCACTCAGAAAGAGAAGATGTGGCCACTGATAAAGGATGGCCAGAGGAGCACCTTTGGTCACCTCCCACCCCTCTTTCCTCCTGGAAGGTCTGGGGGGAATGCCTGTGGGGCTCCAGTGGGAACCGTCCTCTGGTCAGCAGAGGGGGAGCATCTCAGGTCTGATGAGCCCCACGGAAAACCCTTACCCAGCAGGGCAGCTGCAAGTTCTATTGTAAGTTCTTTATTGACTTTGGGTTTGTATGTAGAGAATCCATTTTGCTTTTCTCTAATGGCATCTCTTTCTGTAATCAGGGGAGCTGGACTTGGCACACTTGCAGGCTCCCTCATCCTGCCCTTCATGTACATTGAGTCCTGGTTTTCCTTTTGATGACCCGGATGCTGCTGCCTCTCAGGCGAGATGAGGTCATGATCCCCTTGAGGACTAGTTACTCTTAACTGTTGTGTGTACTTTGGCCAGTCTTGGTTATTCGGCATCCAGAATGACCTTTTTAAAATGGAAATCTGGTTGTGCCACACTCTGCTAAAAACCGTGTAGGGCCTTCCCCATGACTATCAGGATAAACTCCCAAATCCCTCATCCAGCCTTGGAGGCCCTGCCTCGCCCAGCCCCTCCCCTTTCTCCCACCTCATCTCCTGCCCCTCCCCCTTACATGAAGTTCCCCTGTTCAGAGTTTAAGAGAGACTTGGCACACTGTGCAGTTATTTTATTTGTATACATTCCTCTCCATTTTTCCAATAAACTGTGACCTCCAAGAGAGCAGGGATTGTGTCCGTCTTGTCTGTCACCACTAACCCTTAGCTGCATGGTACATGATAGGGCTTAGTACAAGGAGAGTAGGTTCATGTGCCAGCCTGAAAGGAAAACCCAAGTTTAAGTGTTGATAAGCTTTTAAAATTTCAGTTAATTTAAACATAACATGTATTTATATAATTAGATGAAACATACTTACTATGGGGTTAATAAAATGCTTAAGGGAAAACAGGATAGAAAGGCACTCCTTCACCCTTTTTAATCTAAAGAAACCACACAAATCCTTGAAATAAGAGGTGGCATCTCAGATCTGTGAGTGGTGCCTAGTCAGATAAGGTTCCTCACAGGTGTCTGTTCACACAAAGCCTGGATCAGAGAAAGGAAATAAAAGCACTGAATTGAGAAGAACAGATGGTTGTATGGTTGTAGATGACTGGAGTCGGTTGTTTTTGGTTTTTTTTTTTTTTTCCAAAAAAGACAAAGTCTTGTTGTATTCCCTAGGCTGGTCTCAAACTCCTGGGCTCCAGGGATCCTCCCACCTCAGCCTCTAGAGTAGTGGAACTATAGGTGTATACCACCATACCCACCTGGCTCTTGAAGTCAGTTTTTCCTCCCCTTGACCCAGATGAGTTTAGTTAAATAGAGGTGGACTGAGAAATTTAGGTAAGAGCAAGAAATGACGGTCTGAACTGCAGTTGTTGTCCAGGTCATTGTTAAGAGAACACTCAGTTGACTTCTTTACTTAAACTCTCACCTTCTAAAGAGCCACACAAGCTGCTGAGAGGCCCCTGATGGGAAGGCAGGAGGCCCCCTGTTCTGTTTCTACTAGGGGCTGCCACCTTTACTTCCAGCTCAAAGTCCTTTCCCCTGGGCAGGAAACAGTCCATTCTCTCCTAGATCTGTATTTATTTTATTTTATTTTTATCAGTCAGGCTGCTCTCGAACTTCTGGCCTCTAGCAATCCTCCTGCCTCAGCTTCCCAAGTAGCTGTGACTACAGGTGTGAGCCACCATGCCTAGCTGATATCTCCTAGATCTTTGAGTCCTAAGAACATAGGCCTTGTTTCTAGAAGAGACTGATGATTTGATATAGGAAAGGAAACTTTTTCTTATGGTCTGTATGCTTAAATGAGGGTGACCATATAGCTTATCATCTACTGGCTGTTTTGAGAGTCAAAGGGACACTATCAATAATGATGCTAGGACATCAGCTATAAATTGGGATGTCCAGTTTACCTCAGTCTAAACTTCAGAATCCTCTCTTCAACAGCATAGCAGCTTAGGCCGGGCGCGGTGGCTCATGCCTGTAATCCTAGCACTCTGGGAGGCCGAGGTGGGAGGATCGCTCGAGGTCAGGAGTTCAAGACCAGGCTGAGCAAGAGCGAGACCCCCTCTCTACTAAAAAATAGAAAAAAAAATTAGGTGGACAACTAAAAATAGAAAAAATTAGCTGGGCATGGTGGCACTCACCTGTAGTCCCAGCTACTCAGGAGGCTGAGGCAGGAGAATCGCTTGAGCTCAGGAGTTTGAGGTTGCTGTGAGCTAGGCTGATGCCATGGCACTCTAGCCCAGCAACAGAGTGAGACACTGTCTCAAAAAAAAAAACAAAAAACAGTATAATAGCTTAAAGTAGGAAAGAGATAGCCTGCCACTGATGAGTTACTAAGGAGATAGAGGCTAAGATACTTCCAAATGCAGAAGTAAAGCATTTACTCCTGCTCAGGAATAGTAGCATATGGGGCCTCAGACCTGATGTGGGCGGGGACTGAGTATGCACTGTCCTCTCACTGTTTTTGTCATTTGCCAAGAAAGGGAACGTGGCTCCAGCAGCAGCAGAATGTTTTTTCCTTCTATCTGAGCTGAAACTACTCAATCAGCAACCATCAACTGATCACCTACTGCATGCATGGCACATGCCAGGCTGCAAGAGCCAAAGAAATATAAGGCATCACCACTCACCTGCAGTTAATGCAGGCCCTGGTGTTCTGGCGATGGTTTGGGTGTGGTATGTGAGAAGACCAGTGGTTGGAATGAGCAGCCTCAGGCCTCAGGGTCTGGTCCCTGCTCTTCTTAACCTCAAACCAGCAGGTTTCCCATCCCTGGGCTTCAGTTTTCCTGTCTGTAAAATGAGAAAGTTGGACAAGACACGCTTTGTGATTCTTTCCAACTCTGACCATCTGTATTTGTTATCTATTACTGCATAATGAATCACACCCTCGCCCCCTGCCACCAACACCACCACCAATCTTAGCAGCTTCAAACAATAAACTTTTTTTTTTTTTTGAGACATTATCTTGCTCTGTCACCCCAGCAAGAATGTGGTGGCCATCATCACCGCTCACTGCAACCTCAAACTCCTGAGCTCAAGTGATCCTCCTGTCTCAGCCTCCACAGCAGCTGGGACTACAGGCATGGGCCACCACGCCTGGCTAATTTTTTTCTATTTTTAGTAGAGACAGGGTTTCACTCTTGCCCAAGGTTGTCTCGAACTCCTGGCCTCAAGCGATCATCCTGTCTTGGCCTCCTAGAGTGCTAGGATTAGATCACAGATATGAGCCACCATGCCCTGCTAACAATAAACATTTTTATCTTACACAACTTCTGTCATTCAGGAATCAGGGAATGGTTTAGCTGGGATGTTCTGGCTCAAGGTTTCTCATGAAGTGGCACTCAAGATGTTAGTTAGGGCTGCAGTCATCTGGAGGCCTGACTCGGGGTGGAGGATCCAGTTTCAGGGTGGCTCGCTCACACCCTGGTGCTAGGTGTTGAGTCTCTCCTAAGGTCCAGTGACTGGACAGCTTGCGTCCTCCAGAACAGATGATCCAAGAGAGATCAGGGCAAAAGCCCTGGTGGATCTAGCCTCGGAAGGGACGTGATGAGAGTCATCATTTCTGCATTATCCTCTTGAGTTAACAGGTCAACCCTGTCTGACCTGCGAGGGGCTACACAAGGGCACGACTACCAGGAGGTGAGAATCGCGGGGCCCTCTCAGAGGCTGGCTATTACAGTTTCTTTAGTTCTGTGATAAAGAGTCAAGTAGCAAAGACAAAATCAACTATACATTCTGAAAACTTGGTTCAGCATTGTTCCTCTGAATATGAGTTATTAATTCTTAGTTTTTTCCCCTCTTTTAAATATTTCTAGAAGTCCTAATGGCTCTCCTAACCGACTGCTTAAAGCTGGAGTCATTTCTGCCCAAAACATCTACAGCTTTGGCTTTGGAAAGGTAAGAGGTTGCCAGTGACAGCCAGCATTTGCAGGACTAACTGCAGGATCGCCTGGCCCCATCTCCCACCTTTGTCCAGCTCCTCCCTGTTGTCCTCACCAAAGTGATTTTTTCCCCTTTTTTGTCCCTTCTGAGGGAAAGGTATCTCTTAGTGTTCCTGCCCTTACTGACAAATGTTCAAAACCCTGGAGAATTCCCTTGGATGGTCCTGGGCTAGATTTGGGGAGTTTAAATATGGTCCTTTAATTCTCAGTGGAGGCCCCAGACAGATTCTGTCTAACAGAGAGGCGGAGAGATGTGCTGGCCCCATGGGTCTGCTTCCTTATTGACCTTGCCCTCCCACAGGCTTGTGACTGGTTGGAATGCTTTTAAGAAATTGAAATTTTAAACTGAGAAATATTTTGAGGGCAAATAGTATCTTTCGGGTGCTTGGTTCTGTCCATCAAAGAAAGAGACTGTTGGAAACATTAATGGGTGGATGAGTAATGTTCGATAACAGCTTGGCCACACTCCTGATTCTTTTGTGCTGAGGCAGCCTGGGGGTCAGTGGGGGAGAAGGAATGTTGGCTTTGGACTCACAGTCCTGGGTTTGGTCCTAGCTATGGCGCTTCAGGCAGGCATCTGACCTCTTTCTAGGAGACTCAGTTTCTTCATTAGTAAAAGAAAAAGAATAACACAACCTTGCAAGGTTTGTAGGAAGATTAAAGATAACGTGAAGAATAATGTCCAGTGTGTAGTGGTATTCAGCAAGTTGACAAGTAGCAGTTGTCATTATTTTAGCTGGCTGATACGATTCTCCCCACGATCTGAGGCTGTGCTTTGTTTCAGTTTTACCTCACAGGGGGGACACAGCTTGCCTATCTAGGATCTCTTCCGGTCATTGGAGAAAAGGAAGTGATTCAAGCTGATGATGAGCCCACCTTCTCTTTCTTCAGTGGCCCCCACATGGTCATGACCAAGTAAGCAGGGGCTGGCCAGTGGAAGGTCTGATTTCGTCCCATGGGAAGAGTGGGCTGCATGTGACTTCCTTGTGTGGAGGGTTTCTGCTCAAACACGAGGAGCTCTTAAGAACATGTGTCTAAATCATGGTTTCTCAACCTGGACATTATTGCCATTTTTGGCCAGATGATCCTTTGTTGTTGGGGCAGTCCTGTGCATTGTGGGATATGTAGGAGCATTCCTGGTCTCTACCCACCAGTGTCAGTAGCAGGGCCATATGACTCCTGCAGCTGTGACAACCAAGCTGTCTACAGACATTGCCAAATGTCCTCTAGGGGGAGAACTACTGCTCTGAAAGATTAATTTAATGCAATATTTTGACCTCTCTGCTTTTTAAAGAGTTAGAGGCAGCTTGGTGGTGACCATCTTGCCTCTGATATAGGCAGAAGGATATTGATGCCCCTGTAGAAACTGGAGTAGGTATCAGCTGCAACTCTCCAGCATAAGTGGCAGTAACAGGATTTGGTCATGACAAAAGTCCCTAGGGTGTTCTCAATTCCCAGAGACCTAGCCCCTGCAGGGTCATGGGAGTTGTCTTGGCCAAGGTCTCTCAGCCTCCTTGAACCTGGATGCCTCTTTCCTGCTCAGAAGATATAACCTCTGAAAAGGCCTCTGCCAGATTTGTAAGGCCCTCTGTCTTCTACACGTCTGCTCCTTGTTTTCCTGCCCATGCTGTGGATTTGTTATCCGGCTTTTTTTCTTTGTTCCATTGCTGCTGCCTTTGCCCAAGTCATCACCATCCCTCACCTGGACTGGCCTCCTAACTGGCCTCCCATTCCCTGGACCACCCCTGTCCTACCCATTCTCCATACTGCTGGTACCATTGTCTTTCTAAAATACAAACCTGATCAAGTCACTCACTCCCAGTGACTTCCTGGCACCTGCACCTAAGTTCCCCAGGGTGCTTTAGTACCTGGGGGTAGTGGGAGGGAGAACCCAGCAGTGGCCAGTGGGTGTTACAGGTTCTGTGTAGACACCACTTCTCTGGGAAAAGCTCACTCATTGAAGTGGATGTTCACCCTCTTCTGTTCAAACTCTCTCCTGCCCTTGTAGCCTGGTGTGGAACGGGAGCAGGGTTACAGTGAAAGAGCTGAATCTTCCCACCCACCCACACTGCAGCAGGCTGCGGCTGGCTGACTTGTTAATTGCTGAGCAGGAACACAGCAGGTGAGAAGGAGGCCCAAGGGCCAGGCCCCTTACAGCTCCAGGTCTCTTTGCAGACCCAGTTTCCGGGATATACAGGGCTGTCCCTGGGGTGTGGAGTACCAGCTCCCCTCAGCCCCAGCATTTCCTGACCATTAGAATCGGTCGACTTGACTTCCATGGACTGCCAATAAAGAGAAAGAGGAATTAATGAATAGCCTGAGCAATGGGCATGGTGGTGGTGAGGGGCTCAACTCAGTCAGCTGTCCTGTAACCCTAAGTGGTCCAGCCTCCTGCTGTAGCCCCTGAGACCCACCCATTTTGTCCCCATTAGGACAGCATGTGGCTGTTCTTGTTTTCATAGAGCATGGTTGTGCATGAGATCCTGATGTCTGAGGAACCATGTCTCTGCCATTGAGGATGTGCTCGAGTGTCTCTGGACCTTAGGTTTCCTGGGGCTCCAGGGTTGGGTCCTTTAGTTCTTGCTAGGGCAGGCTTTAAATTCATGGGTTTACAACAGGGCCACTGAGGCCCTGGAATGGATCCAGACTTATTGAGTGCTGTCCTGAGAAGGCCACTCAATTCCTGTAGAGGGCATCTAGAGAGGCCAAATTCTTCCTTTTGGGGAAGCTACCCTGAAGGGACCCAAGGAAGCTGAAAGAATGTGTAGATACAGCATGGACTCTGACGTGAGACTGAGTGGGGTGTGTGTCCTTGGATGAGCTCCTGACATTTCCTTGACATTTGTTTCCTAATGACTATGAGGATACATTTCCTGCAGGTGATTATTAGGATCTGAGATGAAGTATGCAGAGTGCTTTATTCAGAAGCTCTTAGTGACATTATCATTGTTGTCATTGATGGCTCTAAGCTCCCAGGGTCTGATCAGCAAAAGGCCACAGATTCCACCACCAGAGACCCCCTCCCCCAACCCACACCCCATCCTATTTTCTTAGAAAAATGTTGCATACAAATTATTTGTTTAGAATGTGTTCAAAGGGCCTAGAGAAAGGGCAACACCCATTTTTTCATCATATCCTCCTTCCCTCTCTGCCACCTGAAGTTTCTTCTCTTTTGCAGCAAGCTGCGGCACCCGCACCTGCTGCAGCTGATGGCTGTGTGCCTGTCTCAGGACCTGGAGCAAACCCGCCTCGTGTACGAGCGTGTCACCGTGGGCACGCTGTTCAGCATCCTCCATGAACGAGTAAACGGCTGTTTGCATGGCTTTTCCCCTAGCTGCCCTCCCTGCTCCTTTCCCCTCCCCCACCCCAGCTGCAGAGATCCCATTCATGTGTGCATGGAAAATAAGTCTCTTCATTCTTTTACTTTATGCAGGCTGTATAATGAGCCATTTAAGGCTGATAAGTACATGCTCGGAACTACTGTGATTTCGTTTTTGTCAGTTCTGCTTCTTTATCACACATCTGTGAGTGCAACACACCCGGAGAACACACAAGACGTTTCTAGCTGACTAATTTGGCAGCCCCTGGCTTTATTTTTCTATGTTTTTACTTGTGCGCTATCCTGCTTTATTTACATAGAGGCCTATATCATTCCCCTCTCTCTCAAATTTCTTTGGGGTTAGAGGACATCTTCCTGGCCGACAGATTCCCTGAGAAGTGTGCTTTGGGCTGAGTTATGGCTACAGAGAGGTCCTGGAGGATTTGATTTTTTTTCTGACTTTGTTCTAAAGACCTTCCAGGCAGGGCCCTTGCCGCAAATTTGTCATTTGCCGTGGCCCCAAGTTTGCCATTCCTCCTGCCTGAGGACCTCCTATTTGTATTCTCTTTTTCCTTTTTTCCTTGGGTGAGGACATTACCTTAAAATGAAATTTCTCTGGAGGAGAGACCCATTATGACTTTAGTCAGCTGGGTACACTGGTGTATGTGAATTTCTGTCCTCTTAGAAGGAACTTTCTAGTTTATCTGATTGGGGTAAGGGGCTGAATTGGTTATCTGCATCCTGTGGGTTCCTTTGAGCTTCCAGGTTCTCCCAGCAGCATGGACTTGGACAGGGAGGGGATAGGGCATGGAACCTCCCCTGGCAGTGTTCCCCAGGCCAACCCTGGATCCACATACCAGGCTTTGGAACTTTCTCTTCATTGTTTATGGTATGAAGCAGCTCAGCAGAGGAACAGGAGTCTAGGTTTGGAGCCAGGAGGCCTGGGTCAGTGGGACCTTAGGCCAGTCCTTTAGCCTCAGTGAGCTTTAGGTTCTCCATCTGTAAAAGGGGAACCCTAGGTACCTGTGAGGATCAAATGGAAAGACTTTGGAAATACAGTGTCAGGGGCCTGGTCACTTTTGTTCCTGGTGTTTTTTTTTTTTTGAGACAGAGTCTCGCTTTGTTGCCCGGGCTAGAGTGAGTGCCGTGGCGTCAGCCTAGCTCACAGCAACCTCAAACTCCTGGGCTCCGTGATCCTACTGCCTCAGCCTCTCGAGTAGCTGGGACTACAGGCATGCGCCACCATGCCCGGCTATTTTTTTCTACATATATTTTAGTTGGCCAGATAATTTCTTTCTATTTTTAGTAGAGACAGGGTCTCGCTGTTGCTCAAGCTGGTCTTGAACTCCTGACCTCGAGCGATCCACCTGCCTCAGCCTCCCGGAGTGCTAGGATTACAGGCGTGAGCCACCGCGCCTGGCCTGTTCCTGGTGTTTTATCTCTTGCTTGCAGCGGTCCCAGTTCCCGATGCTGCACATGGAGGTGATTGTGCACCTACTGCTCCAGATCTCCGATGCCCTGAGATACCTGCATTCTCGGGGGTTTATCCATCGCTCCCTCAGCTCTTACGCTGTCCACATCGTCTCCCCAGGGGAAGCAAGGCTTACCAATCTGGAGTACATGATGGAAAGGTGGGTGCAACCTGTTGCATGACTTCCTCCTGAAGAAGGTCCCTGGGGGACGTTAGCTGTAGAGACAGAATCTGATCTGGGTGGGACTCCTTCTCATTGGTGAGCTCAACTGCCCCTCAGTGAATGAAGAGGTTTCCCAAATGCCTTACTCTGTTTGCCAAGGCTGGAGGGACTTTGGGGAATTTACTTCTATTCAGGACATTTTAATAAACATTTAACAAGTAAGAGCTCATATTAGCCAATATGAATATATGCTGTAGCTGTCCGCTCCAAAATTTTCAGTGGCTGATCATGAGTATTTCTCACATTGCAATCTAGTATGTGTATTGGAGAGGGGCAGTGTTCCATGTCTCTCCCATCTGTGGGTCTGCCAACCTCCGGGCCTCTGTTCCCTACTACGTTCTTTGTGTTGGTGGTCAGTGAGCAACAGAGAGAGCATGGAGGGGACGCGGTGGGGTTTGGGACCAGCCCGAAGTGGGTAATATCATTGCTTCCCACTTGGCAGTGGTCACGGCCCAATCACCTTCTTACTGTAGGAGGCTGAGAAACGTGCCTTAGCTGTGCATCCTGGAAGGAGAGAGAATGTGATGGGTGCTGATAAGCTTGATGGCCTGTCACACCCGCTACGTCCAGGCCAAGCACTGGGCTGGTGGACGTGAAGGGCATGCCTTGCCCTTAAGGGGCTCGGCACAGTGAGAGGCAGGCAAAAACAATGTCCTCATTCAAGGGTTGGTGGATGAGCTTAATTTTCTGTTTGGCTGGAGTCAAAGTCCTTCTGAGAGTTGGGGACTGACCCACTTCTCGACCCCAAGCTCTGAGAGGCAGAGGATCTCCCCTGCACTTGCTTGCTGCCATCCTCAGCTGTGAGCCTTTGCCCAGTGTTGATGCTGCTCTTCTCTTAGGCCTCAGCCACTGGGCAGATCCCTGGCTTAGAACCCCCTACCTCCTCTTACCCTGCCCCTGCCCCCACCCCAGCTTTGTTTCTGAGTCTCTCGCAGGCCTTTGTTTCTCACACACTTCAGAATTCACTTCTCTTGCTAGATGAAAAGCTCCATGAGGGCAGGGATTTCTGTTTTAGTCACTGCTGCTTCTCAAATGCCTAGCACAGGCCTTCACACAGTGGGCACTCAGCATTGTTTTTTTTTGGAGACAGTGTCTTGCTCTGTTACCCGAGCTAGAATACAGTGGCATCATCATAGCTCACTGCAACCTCAAACTCCTGGGCTGATGCAATCCTCCTACCTCAGCCTCCCCAGTAGCTGGAACTACAGATACATGCCACCATGCCTAGCTAATTTTTCTATATTTTGTAGAGACAAGGCCTTGCTCTTGGTCAGGCTGGTCTTGAACTTCTGGCCTCAAGCAATCTTCCCGCCTGAGCCTCCCAAAGTGCTAGGATTACAGGCATGAGCCACTGCACCTGGCCAGCATGTTCTTTGAATGAATGAAACTGAAAGAGTCACTTCCCCAGACCTTGAGTGCCTCTTACCCCTCTGCCTAGAGAGGAGGCCAGAGGCCAGATCATGCTCGGCCTTGTGGGCCCTGGTGAGGTGTTTGAATTTCATACTGAGGACACTGGGATGCTGTGGAAGAGGTTTTCTTGAGCATTATGGTGTCATGCATGATTTATAGGTTGAGACAGTAAGAATCCTCTGGCTCCTGTGTCTCTAGAAGGGGCTGCTATGCTGGGGCAGGAGAGAGCAGGGCGGCCATTAGGGTGTGATGAACTGCTGCAGGTTTCTACTTGGGAATGAGCACAGGCCACTTGAGCTGCTCACCTCACATCTGGTCCATTCTCAGTGTGAATTAAAACCTTTCAGGGGCTCCTCATTGCCTACAAGGTTAAGTCAAGGCATCTTTGCAGGGAGTGAAAGCCTTCCCAGGTGGGGCTCCACCCACAGAGCCACCCTGATGACTGTCCCAATGCCCTTCTGGCCATTTGAAGCCACTTTCAGTCCATGCCTTTTGACAGAGCTGCTCCGTATGTCTGAGATACCTGGTACACGCCTCTTTGATTTTTTTTTTTTTTTTTTTTTTTTTAGAGATAGGCTCTCACTCTGTTGCCCAGGCTGAAGTGAAGTGGCATCATCATAACTCACTGCAGCCTCAAACCCCTGGGCTCAAGCAATCCTCCTGTCAGCCTCCCAAGTAGCTGGGACCATAGGGGGGCGCGCCCCTGAGCCTGGCTGATATTTTTTATTTTTTTTGAGACAGAGTCTCACTCTGTTGCCCAGGCTAGAGTGCTGTGGCGTCAGCCTCGCTTACAGCAACCTCAAACTCCTGGGCTCAAGGGATCCTTCTGCCTCAGCCTCCCGAGTAGCTGGGACTACAGGCATGTGCCACCATGCCCGGCTAATTTTTTCTATATATTTTTAGCTATCCAGATCATTTCTTTCTATTTTTAGTAGAGACGGGGTCTCACTCTTGTTCAGGCTGGTCTCTAACTCCTGACCTCGAGCGATCCACCCGCCTCAGCCTCCCAGAGTGCTAGGATTACAGGCGTGAGCCACCGCGCCCAGCCGATATTTTTATTTTTTATACAGATGGGGACTCTCTATGTTGTCCAAAGTAGTCTCAAACTCCTGGTCTCAAGCAGTCCTCCTGCCTTGGCCTCCCAAAGTGCTGGGATTACAGATGTGAGCCACCGCACCCAGCCCTCTTTAGTCTTTTAAACTCACTTCAGACACAGTCTCCTACCACTGATGCCCTCATCCATGAGGCACTTTGCATATTCCTCTCACGTGTATTTCCCTCCAGTGCACCTCAGTCATTTCTATACACGTGTGTTGGCCCCACTAAATAGCGAGTTCATCACTAGCTCAGGGCCTGCCACATGATAAGTGCTCAGTAAATGTTTCTTAAATGATTGGATGAGTCTAGATGATGGAAAAACTTGAGATGGTTCAGAGCAGAGTTGACCACTTTGGGTGTGTGTTCAGGGACAGTGAAAGCTAAGGAGTTCAGGGGTTTTTGCTGTTGATAACATCATAGGCTTTTTAGGAAGGCTGCGACAGAATCCGTTATTTCTCAGTGATTGAGCGCCATCTGCTGTTGCCATGGAGACATAACGGTTTCTTCTACTTTTGCTCTCCAGTGTCAATGTGAATCTTAGTGAAATGGTGCTTTGGAGATGGCCCAGCCCAACCCTGTACTCTTATAGATGAGGAAACTGAGGCCCAGAGGGGTGAAGGGATCATGCGAAGTTACCTAGTTGGTTGGATAGAGGTGCAGTTCGGGCTAGAACCAGGTGGAAGAGGATGCCTCCAGGCTACAGGGGCAGGCTGGATTGGAGATTTAGGGCAGGAAGATCAACTAGGAGGCCATGGGGCAGGGCCTGGTGGTGACCAAGGAGCCAAAATAAAAGGAAAAAAAGTGAAATACAGAGAGGAATGGAGGTGAACAGCTGGCCAAGTGAGAGGGTAGGAGGTAATCAGGGTCTGTGAGTGCCCCTGGGAAGTCCAGCAGTAGGTAGGTACATACTGGTACATAGGTAGGTACATACTGGTAGGTAGGACCAGTATGGTAGGAGGGTGTGAGTTCTCATATGGGTTTCTTGACCTCAGAATGGCACTGCACGCAGAAATGTCAGTCAGCAAGCAGTTGCAGCCGTAACTGCATATCCTTCTTTGAAAGCTGATGACGTGAGTTGATTATCCAGGAACCCAAAATAGCCTTTAATTCTGCATTTATTTTTGGGTACATTCTACTTGGGCACGTCTGTTTGTTGAATGTCATTGTCAAGGGTAGCGTTCCATCTCTTGGTGTAGAAGTGATGCAGCAGTTTCTCTTACCCTTCAGCTCCTTCTTAATGGAATCTTTAGAGCTGGAACTGACCTTGTAAATGGTGTCACATAGCTGCAGCCAAATGTAATTTTAATGATGTCAAAGCTGAAGCCCGGAAAAATAACTGTTCTAGAGTAAGAGCCAGAAAAGAAGTCCCCCACTCCCAGCTAGCTTTAACAGAGCAGGAAGAAGGGGTTGTTAAGGCAGAAGGTGAGAGGAAGTAGGAGAGAAAGGATTTAAAATCCTGGTTATAAGTGACTTGTCCTTTGCTAGGGCCTTACACAAGCCTGGCAGGCCTTGTGTTTCTCTTGAAGAATTGCTCCTGAGCTTGGGGAGCCAAGAAAGCTAGGTTCTCAGAATATATCTCTGACAATAAAACACTCCATTGTGTTTTCTGCGATGCTAATATAATTTATATTAATTTAACACATAATTATGTAAGGTACATACAAATATATTAAATTTATACATCAAATATAAAAATATTTGTATATTAAATTTGCATGCACATCCACACTGTTCGCACCACACCAGGCCACACCTAACTATTCAGCAGTGTAACTGAAAAGTCAGTACCTGATTTTATAGCATCATGACTTCTTGAACTCACTGCCCTCTATCAAAAGGTTTACTGGAAGAAACATTATTTAGGGAGTTTGCTCAAAGTCTGAGAAGCCCATCCCATCCTCTAAAATTTGTCCTCACGCCAAGTCTGCAAAAAACTTGCTATTACTTTCTTTTCGAAAACTTTTTTTCGAAAACCAGCAGTCAAGTCTTTACTAAATGCTTCCCATAATGTTCATACTAATTCCTTACTTGGCAAAATGCTTTATGGCTCATGGAGTATTTTTCTACATCTGTGATCTCATTTGATTCTCACGAGAGCTGTGGGCAGAAATCATCTCTGACTTCACCCTCAGGACTCTTGTTGGCCCAGAAGACCTTTAGGATGCTCTGACTTAGCTCTTAGGAAGTCTGGTTGGGAAGATGAGTTATTCAAGCAAATGAGTGAACCTTTGAGTGCTGAAATGAGAGGGCTCACTCCCAAGAGGGCAGGAGTTCAGAAAAGAAGCAATCATGAGGGCTGGGTATGGCAGCCCATGCCTATAGTCCCAGCACTTTGGGAGGCTGAGGCAGGAGGATTGCTTCAGGCCAGGGGTTCGAGACAAACCTGGGCAACACAGTGAGACCCCATGTCTCAAAAAATAAAATAAAATTATGCAGGTGTGGTGGCATGCACCTGTAGTCCCAGCTACTTGGGAGGCTGAGGCAGGAGGATTGCTTGAGCCCAGGAATTTGAGGCTGCAGTGAGCTATGATTGCACCACTGCACTCCAGCCTGGGTGACAGAGCAAGTCCCTGTCTCAAAAGAAAAAAAAAAAAACAATCATGAGGGGTTGGAGAAGCCCAGGTGGCTTTGATAAAGCAGATGGGGCTTGAAGGGGGGAGGTCTTGAAAGAGCCTTACCTTCATTTATTCAACAGCAAGCATCAAGGCTCTGGTGTAAGCTCAGGGATACAGTGAATAAAAGACAGATAACGTGTCTGCTCTCATGGAGCTGACTCTCTAATGGAGGGGAGACAGATAATAAACTAAATATCTGAGCAAAAAATTCAGGTAAGTGCTCTGAAGCCAATAAAACAGGACTACTTTAGATTAGGTGGTCAGGGAAGGCCTCTCTGAGGAGTAACTTTCAAAGTAATACCCTAGTCACAAGAAGCAGGTAGTTGCTCTAGGATCTATGGGGAGAGCATGCCAGGCCAATGGTACAAAAACCTGAGGTGGTAGTGTTCTTGGCATGTTGGAGGAACTGAAGGAAGGCCCCTGTGACGAGAGTGGAGTAGGTGAGTAGGAGAGAGTGATCAGCTGAGATGGGGGTGGGGGGAGGGCTGGGTGGGTAAGGTGTTGAAACACCTCTGAGGCAGTGAGGGGTTAGCTCAGTGTCTAGCTAGGTTTCTAGAAGCTCAAGGAAGTTATCGGTCTTGAGAGGTAAAAATTTTACAGATGCACCATATGGTGATCAAAAGACCCTTTAAGGCATGAGTCCTGCCCTTGTGTGTTTTCTTCTGTAGCCGGGACGGAGGTGTACACAGGGACCTAACTCGAGTACCCCTCCCTGCCCAGATGTACAACTGGGCTGCACCGGAAGTGATCTTACAGAAGGCAGCCTCAGTGAAGTCGGACATCTACAGCTTTTCTGTGATGATACAGGAGATTTTAACAGGTAGATCAAGATTATTAATGGTTGACCAGAGTCCCTATTGTTAGGTTGTATTTTTTCCCCCAGAAGTTACTTAGTTTTATGCTTATGGAAGATATAAGGTGATCTCCCATAAATCTTTCTCTTTTAACAATTCTTTAAGACTCAGCAAGGCTCACCCATCTGCATGTCAGTGATAATGCATTAAATCCAAGCAAAGTTTTTGTATTGAATATTGTCAATACTTAGGGTCTCTGTGAGGTACCCCTTAAGGACTTGTAAATGAGTGGAAAAGACTGGCCTTGGAGAAGTAAACTATGAAATCAAACACACCTAGGGTCCAGTAGAAGTATAAACAGTGTCACTTGAAAGAAATGGATACCCTTCCAAACCACAGGACTCTAATGTGAAGAAAGTAGTCACATCTGAAGACAGAAGAAATTCTTCAAGAGAAGGAAACACACACACACACGCGCACGCGCACACGCGCACACGCACACGCACACCCCACATTCATTGAGGGAGTCAGCTGCCTTTTGCAGTGTTTGCAGTCCCAGAGGCAAAACCACTCCGTCTATGAAATTAATGCATTCAGCTACCTAGCCTAATACCATGAAATACTCCCATCTGGCCCCCAGGTCTGCCAGCAGGGAGCCTGTGTGTATGTGACTCTGACACTACTATTTCCTATCTTTGTGGCAGAGATTTCTTTGGTAAATGGGTAAAGTAGCTTCTTGTTTGTAATTTGGCTTCCAGGTAGTTTTTCTACAGAGAGAAATCAATGTTTAAAGGGGTTGAGTGACTTGACTGAGGTTGCCCAGCTTCATCTCATTTCGTTTTTTGTCCCCTTCTACTCCCTGATTTCTTAATGGTACTCCTTCCTATGACTTTTTCCTTACAGACAACATACCCTGGAATGGCTTAGACGGCTCAGTCATTAAAGAAGCTATAGTCTTGGGAAATTATTTAGAAGCTGATGTCAGGCTTCCGAAACCTTACTATGATATTGTTAAGTCAGGCCTCCAGGTCAAGCAGAAAGACCGAACTATGAACCTTCAAGATATCCGGTATATTCTGAAGAATGACTTAAAGGCAAGCCCTGAAGTTGTTGGGATTTTATTTCTACCTACCCATCTCAGGAGAGTAGGGAGTAAGAGACCAAGACAAAGCTAGAGACCAAGTTGTAAGAAATTTTGGAAATCCTCATTTTGTTATACCCTTTCTATGTAGCTGAGAAAAGCCTAACTGCTTAACTTGGTGAGAGCGGCAGAGAATTGAGGAGGGGAGCAGGGGAGGTTCAACACACAATAGGGGCACACTGCAGGCACACAGTAGAGATTCAATGAATGGTAGCTATTATTATTGCTTTCAAGGTATTGATAATAATAATAACTTAGCTAATTAGGACCACAGTCAGCCTACCCAATAGGAGTAAGAGGGAGTTTATCTGATACCGCAATTGGTTTCTAAAACCCCAGTGACATTCAGATGACTGTGAATATGTCCTTGACAATATTTCCTGTGTTACAGGATTTGATTGGAGCCCAGAGGACTCAGCCAACTGAGAGCTCCAGGGTGCAGAGATATGAACTCCATCCTGATGTCAATGTCTATCTAGGACTGACTTCAGAACATCCAAAAGAGACCTCCGACTTGGAAATCAAAGAGCTAAAGGAAACGGGTATGGCCTTAACTCACAGGTTAAGCATCACTTTGTCACAGTTGTGTTCTGAGAGTGACATAAGCTGTAACTAATCACCTACTCCAAGCTGTACATATAACTTATGCTGAGAAAAGATGGATGTGTTAGGGAAAAATCAAGATCCTTAAAATAATGAAGTTAAACTTTTTGGGCTCCATATATACCTGGCATGGATCCAGAGCTAAGTAGTAACAATGAGTTTATTTTTAACATGATTACTCTTAAGAATTTATCTTTTTTTTTTAATTTTTTGAGACAGAGTCTCGCTCTGTTGCCTGGGCTAGAGTGCTGTGGCATCAGCCTAGCTCACAACAACCTCAAACTCCCGGGCTCAAGCGATCCTCCTGCCTCAGCCTCCCAGAGTGCTAGGCAGGCATGAGCCACCACTCTCTGCCTTTTAAGAATTTCTCTAATTCCTTCACAAATAAAAATTATTTTTAAATTGAAAACTACTATCTGCTTGTTATAGAAAATTTGAAAGAGTACAAAGAAAAAAATTACTTACCATTGGCCGGGCGCGGTGGCTCACGCCTGTAATCCTAGCACTCTGGGAGGCCGAGGCGGTTGGATCACTCAAGGTCAGGAGTTCGAGACCAGCCTGAGCAAGAGCGAGACCCCCGTCTCTACTAAAAATAGAAAGAAATTGGCCAGGCATGGTGGCTCACGCCTGTAATCCTAGCACTTGGGAGGCCAATGCGGGCGGATTGTTTGAGTTCAGGAGTTCGAGACCAGCCTGAGCAAGAGTGAGACCCCGTCTTAAAAAAAAAAAAAAAGAAAAAAGAAAAAAAAGAAATTATCTGGCCAACTAAAATATATATAGAAAAAATTAGCCGGGCATGGTGGCGCATGCCTGTAGTCCCAGCTACCCGGGAGGCTGAGGCAGTAGGATCGCTTGAGCCCAGGAGTTTGAGGTTGCTGTGAGCTAGGCTGATGCCATGGCACTCACTCTAGCCCAGGCAAAGCGAGACTCTGTCTCAAAAAAAAAAAAAAAAAAATTACTTACCATTTTTATTCTGCCACTTAGAAAAAATTTGTTAACATTTTAGTCTTTCCTTTCCAACCTTTTTTCTACTTTTTTGATTTTCCTCAAGACAGGGTCTCACTATGTTGCCCAGGCTGGTCTCGAACTCCTGGGCTAAGCAATCCTCCTGCCTCAGCCTCCTGAGTAGCTGAGATTACAGGCATGCACCAGAACACCCAGCTTTTACTGCTTTTTAGTGCATTTGAAAACCTTAGAATTTAGAGCTAGAAAGGGCCTTGGAATCATCAGTCTTAATACCCTCATATTACAGACGAGAAAACTAAGGTTCAGAGAGGTTGTGACCTGCTCAGGATTACAGTGAGATTGTTACAGAGCTGGAACTCAAGGCTTTCCTTCCCTGTTACTCTCCTTTTGACAGGGCCAGAGGCCTCCAGAGTAGCCCCTCAAGCTCTCATCACTTTAGCTTCTTTATCTCATTCTCTGCAAGCTGTACAGTTGTCCACCAGGGGTGGTGGGTGGTCAGTCCTGGCATTATTTTTTGAGTTATTTATCCCTCCCATGATGCAGTGGCTTCTTGGGCAGTATCTCAGCTACTTTTATCAGATGCTCACTAAGAGCATAACTTGAACTGGCATAAATAGTCAAACTCTTGTGTGTGTAAAGAAAGCTATGAATGTGGTCCTTAAGATTCAGGGGCCTGTAATTTGCATGTCCTGACAGTTATACATGTATGAACACACTATAAATGAAGCTTAGAATGTTTTCCCCAGGGTTGGACTCCCTCCCCAAAAGTTCAGCCTCATCCCATATCAAAATGGGAAATTTTACCTAGGTTAGAAATACTTTCCCTGCTCTCTGTGAGTGTATCCAGTAGTCTTCCACAACTGGGAAGGGAGTGGGAAAATAAAAGCTATTTTGCGCATTCTTGTCCTCTTGAACAAGGCAAGGCTGCTTAGTTGCTGAATGTGATCACTATAATCAGTTGCATGCTGCTATTCTTTTCAACAGGCAGTCAGCCTCATTCACCAAGGAGTCGCTTTTCTCCCAATGAGAAAAGAACACCAGATCCTCAGGCCCCAGGTCCCAGTCTGACTGCCAAGGAGACTCAGAATCAAGACACTCCTTCTGATCCATTTGTGGCAGAAGAGGCCAGCAGCGCCAGCCTAGATCAGGCAAGCCTCTGCAGCTTCGAAATCAATGAAGTCTACTCAGGCTGCCTGAACTTGGAAGATGACAAAGAGGAAGAGCCTCCAGGAGCTGCTTCATCTCCTGAGGGGAATAGACCAAACCAGGTAGATGAACTGAAATCCATGGAAGAAGAGTTGTATAAGATGGAGAGAGAGGCCTGCTGTTTTTGTGATGAGGGTGAGAACTCTTCAGAAGCTGACACAGTGCTCTCCTTTGAGGACTGGGACTGGCAAAATGCTTCGCTTGGTTCGCTCAGCCTGCCTGAACCAACCACAGAGGCCAAGGGCAACGTGAGCAACAGGTCCATGACTGAGGAGTACATCAGTAAGTGTGTGCTCAATCTAAAGATTGCACAGACATTAATGCACCAGAATGCCAATTTGCTGAGAAATACCCAACAGAAGATAGATAAGCTTGAGATGATACAGAAGGAACAGGAAGAGTGCAGGTCTTTGTGGGCTACTTCAAGAGAGTTTGCAAATGTCTATAACTTGCCTTCAGCTATGAGTCCTCCAGCTTTGAGTTATATTCCTCCTGTCATGCAGAAATCAGGGGGCCAGCAGCCAGATAACAGAGGCAATCGCCCAACCCTAGAAAGGTTTCCAAGAACAGTGAAAGACTTTCAAGGAGGACATTTTGGTAAAAGGTCCAGGAAAAAAAGTGGTTGTGACTGGAAACCTTTCATCCAAGTCTCTGAAGAAAGCACAGGGCATCAGTCAGAGACGGCCTATCAGGTAACCTAAGTGGGAGGGAGGGGCAGCCTAAGCAGGACCGGAAAGCCAGGTTCAACATTGTCCCCGACCTGGCTGCGGGGACTGACATATAAATGCAACCAGCTTGAAGCAAGGTCCTCTTGGCTTTGGGAAATAAGTCCTCTAGGATGGAATTCCAAGGTAGACACTCTACCTCACACTGCAAACCCAACACACAGCCCATGTTTTCTCTGTAATTTCGTATGTATCAGATTGAGCCATAAATTGCTGGGGTTTTTTAATCACAAAACTAATTTTATTATATTTTTTCCCACTTAGATTTCTTGGCTAAATATCTTCACTCTCCCGATGACTTCTGGTTCTTATTTTCTTGCTGGACACAATGTCTTTACCCTCCTTTAGATTTTCCACACATCTCTTGACAGCCCAGGTGCTCTCTGCTCAGATTCTCTCTCCAACGTGTTTACGTCAGGCTGGATTTTAACCTTCCTTGATCTCAAGCACATGAAGTCTGAATTTCCTCTTACTCCTTTCTCTCTCTGGTTCTTCATGTGGGCTCCCACACCTTCATTTGCTCCTTTCTCCTCTGCTGTGCTGTTTTATAGGTTAAAACAAGTATGGCAGTTTCACATGGTTCAACTTACAAGATATCTTGGGCAGATATCTTATATCCCATTCTAAGTTGCTTATTCATTCATTCATTTATTCACTTAATGAACATTTATAAAGGCAGAGGTTCTATTAGTCCCTGGGATATGATGATGAATAAATTATAAGCTCTGCCTGTAAGTAGCTCAAACACCAGTGGGGGACTGAGGGACCTGGTGGCCAAAGAACACACCTTAGAGGAGGTGAGCAGACACCGTGGGAGCTGGCTGGGAGCTACAGCTTGAGGCTTATGGAGGTTGCAGAGTGGCTCCCCTGTGAACTCCTTAAGGACAGGGCCCAGCCTTACTCATTCCATGTCCCGGCACCTAGCATGGCGCCTAACACATAGGAAGAACTTGATAAATGGTCATTGAAGGAATGAGGGAATGAACGAATGAATGAATTTGAACACGTTCCCACGTAGAGAACTGGCTGCCTCTTGAATCATAGAATTGTAGAGCTGAAGATCCCTCAGACATGGATCACTCCTGTCATTTAACAGAGTATGAAGCTCAAGCTCGGTGACTTAAACTTCACAAGGTCCAAGGTAGGAGTAGGGTAGGAGAGGTCTGCCCCATTGGAAGGAGGATTTTAGAATTGCCGGCCGATGGTGATAAAAAGCAGGCCAACTTTTAGTAGGTTTTATTACCAGTTTAAAATTATCTACCTACAAGCACCCTCTCATTGCTTATACAGGGCAGACAGCTCTCCCCTTGCCCCCAAACTTGCTACACTACGATCAAGGTCCAAGCTGACTAGGAGCAGGTCTCCTGACACATAGTCTAGTGTTCTTTCATCATACCATACAGAATTTTAGTGAGGCTTCAGTCCTCACTTAGAACATTTAGAAAAGCATTGGCATTTGTTTTCATATAAAGAGAAGGCTCAAGGAATTTGCTTAGATCCTAATATTTCTGTTTCTATTGAAAATTAGAGTTTGCTAGAAAACTGTTAGAAATAACTTTTGTATATTATGTGTTGGTTATCTATTGCTGTGTAACAACAGAAGAAAAAAGCCCCAAACTTAGTGGCTTAAAATAACAATCATGTATCATTACTCACAATTCTGTGGGTCACGAATTTGACAGGGTTCACCTGAGTAGTTCTTCTTTTCCATGTTCCATGTGGCATTGGCTGGGGTCACTCACTTGATTGCATTCAGCTGGAGGTTAGGCTGGGCAAGAAGGTCCGAGAAGCCTCCACTTGTATGTCTGGTGCCTTGAGCTCCAAATGGCCTCTCTCTCTGCTCTTGGCTTTTCGTCTTTCTATAAAGCTTCACCCAAGTTTCTCAACTGCATGGCCGCTGGCTTTCTAAGTGAAAACTAAAGCTGCCAGGCCTCTTAAAAGCTAGTCCCAGCCCTAGAACTGTGTCATTTCCATTGCTTTATGTTGGTCAAAGAAAGTCACAAGGCTAGCCCAGATTCAAGGGGAGGAAAATAGACTCCAGCTCCTGGTAGGAGGCCTGACAGGGTAGACAGGAGGGAAGGAATTGATGGCAGCCATTGTTGGAAACCATCTACTGGTACATATGACTATGTATAAAACAATTATACCGGCCGAGCGTGGTGGCTCGCGCCTGTAATCCTAGCACTCTGGGAGGCCGAGGTGGGAGGATCTCTAGAGGTCAGGAGTTCGAGACCAGCCTGAGCAAGAGCGAGACCCCATCTTTACTAAAAATAGAAAGAAATTATATGGACAGCTAAAAATATATATATAGAAAAAATTAGCCGGGCATAGTGACGCATGCCTGTAGTCCCAGCTACTCAGGAGACTGAGGCAGAAGGATTGCTTGAGCCCACGAGTTTGAGGTTGCTGTGAGCTAGGCTGACGCCACGGCACTCTAGCCCGGGCAACAGAGTGAGACTCTGTCTCAAAAACAAATAAACAAACAAACAAAATAATTATACCATAGTTATTTTTTCTTTTAAAAGTTTGCCCTCTTTTTCTAACATCAAGGAATAATAAAGCATCTCCATCTAAGTGAATTTTTCAGACAATTGAAATTCATTCCTTTAATTTTCTAGTTCTTAAAATTTTAATTATATGAAAACATTACATTTGCTGTAAAAGTAAAGTGCAGGAAAAAAAACAACAAAAATAAAAAAATAAAAGAAAAAAAATAAAAAAACATTACAAACTTCCTGTTATTCTAAAATCTATTTTGATTATATTTTAAATACATTCTAACCTTTCCTTGGGACAGTGACATTTTTCTGAACATCGGTTATTGTGAGGCTCCGTGATATAGAGCTATCTTCAGCCCCTACTGAGGAGTGTTTGCCCATACAAAAGCCCATGGAGCTCATACTTCAAGGAGCTTGTGATAATTTTTTATGCCTCCTCTCACTTTTATACATCTTGCTGCCATTTCCAAACCCCACATTTGTTGCTTTAATTTGCTGTAGGCTAGGAAATATAATTAACTAAGTTTGTTAAAATTATGGTAAATTGGGATAAGTAGATCCCAAAAGTCTTTCCTTTGAATAAAGCGCATAGACTGTCATTTATTTTACTTTTGCTATTTCCAAAGTATTGTAGTCTTTATTTTATTGTATTTTATTTTCATAGCATCCCTACTGGTAGATATTTTTGTCCCTGTTTTTTGGATAAGGAAACTGAAGTGCAAGATTCTCTTAAATTAGTCTGAGTACGGCTGAGACTAGAACCCAAGGCCCAAAGTTCCTGCCACAAAGACCTGCCTTCATATTAACGTAGATGGAAAATGCTCAAGAAAGTGTTTGGCCTTTATTTCTATGTTGTCTGCTCATTTTCCACTTGCATCCTGTCTGGATGAGGTTCCTGGGGGCCAGCATTTCTAGATAAAGGCCTCCAGGTAAGAGATGGGTTACTAGATGTGAAACATGCAAAGGTAAATTGTCTAGGTAGGTCTGCTTATTTCTACATGTTTAGCAAGAATGGCTTTGAAAATAAGAATGTAAGAGTAAAGAGAAGAGGAATTCTCTCATCAGAGCGCACTGAAACATGTTTATTGCTTTTTAAGCTACTGACTCTTGGTGGCCCTGGGAAACAGAACACGGGTAAACAATTTCAGCCTGCTCAAGGAGCCAAGGATAATTTGGAAAGAAGCAGGAACCAAAATACCAGTAGGTAGGTTAACATTTTATTGTTCTTTGTGTTACCGTGCCTTTAGACTCTCCTGTGACCCTGAAGTCACTTAATGGTCTTCATATGTCGAGTGACAAAGGGACTGTGATGAAGAGCGATGCAGAGGCAGACTTACGGCAGCTTTTCCTGCTGAATGAGTGGGAAGAGCAGTGGAACAGGAACTTGTAGGAGACATCAAAGGCCAAGTGGCTGTCGGGTTAATCAGACAGAACTCATCAGATGTCAAAAGCAAAGCATCTTGCCTTTCTAAAACTGCCTAGATAGTTCTTCTATTAATATAAAAATAAATGCCTGCTGTTCCATTTACCAGTGTTCCAGAAACCAAATTAATTGGAAACCAGTGTTGTTTAAGCATCACTGACTCTAGAAGGGAAGTTGAGCAATATCAGTGTTGCTCTGGGGTATCTGATTTCCAGCCAGATCAGTGAAATGAATTAGCTTTAGCACAGATCACTGGGAGGACAGTATACATGTACACTGAGGTTTTTTTTTTTTTTTTTTTTTTTTTTTTTGAGACAGAGTCTCGCTCTGTTGCCCAGGCTAGAGTGAGTGCCATGGCGTCAGCCTAGCTCACAGCAACCTCAAACTCCTGGGCTTAAGCGATCCTACTGCCTCAGCCTCCCGAGTAGCTAGGACTACAGGCATGCGCCACCATGCCGTGCTAATTTTTTTTTTCTATATATATTTTTAGTTGGCCAGATAATTTGTTTCTATTTTTTAATAGAGACGGGGTCTCACTATTGCTCAGGGTGGTCTCGAACTCCTGACCTCGAGTGATCCACCCGCTTCGGCCTCCCAGAGTGCTAGGATTACAGGCGTGAGCCACCTCGCCCGGCCTTGTTTGTTTTTTTGAGACATGATCTTACTCTGTTGCCCAGGCTAGAGTACACTGGTGTGATATAGCACACGGCAACCTCAAACTCCGGGGCTCAGGTGATCCTCCTGCCTCAGCCTCTTGAGTAGCTGGGTCTACAGGCATGCGCCACCACCACACCTGGCTAATTTTTGTATTTTTTGTAGAGACAAGGGTCTTACTCTGTTGCTCAGGCTGGTCTTGAACTTCTTGCCTCAAGCCATCCTCCCTCCTTAGCTTCCGAAAGTGCTAGGATTATAGGTCACCACACCCAGAAACACTGAGTTTTAAAGAACTTATGTAAAACAAATTTTGTTTTGTGTAGGGAGAATTTTTATTTTTTATTTTTTATTTTTTTACCTTTTTTATTCAACAGACATGTAACACCATATGTGTAGGGAGAATTTTTAAAGGGACGATAAATGTTTTTCAACATAAACTAGTACATCAGTTTTAGTTTTTCTTTTCTGTAGATAAATGACAGCACTAATCCACAGTTTTGAAGTCAGTTTTCCTAGAAAAAAATAACTTCTTGTTCCTCCCCTTAGTGGTGACTGAAACTAATGCCTAGAGTTTTGCTATTCCTTTCATGTTGATAAGTATGTACCTAAGGGAGGCCTGGTACCGTGGCTCATCCCTGTAATCCCAGCACTTGGAGGCATAGGTGGAAGGAATGCATGAGACCAGGAGTTCAAGACCAGCCCAGGCAACATAGTGAGACCCCATCTCTACAAAAAGTTTCAAAAAATTAGCCAGGTGTGGTGGCATGTTCTTGTAGTCCCAGCTACTCAGGAAGCTGAGGCAAGAGGATTGCTTGAGCCCAGGAGTTCAAGCTTACGGTGAGCTATGATTGCACCACTGCATTCTAGCCTGGGCAACAGAGGAAGACCTGTCTCTTAGGGAAAAAAAAAAAAGTACATAAGGAAGAATGAAGGAAAATGCCAGACATGTTAGATCAGTTTATTTTTTACCCTTATGGAGGGAAGTATGAAGGCTCATCTAACTGGCATCAGAGGGTTTAGCACTCACACTACTGATAGAAGCAGATGGGGTGACATTACAGCCGTTAGATGACAAAGAAAACCCATAGTTGTGGCCTCCACTGCTCAGCTTCACCCTATTCCTCCAAAAGAACAAAAACGAAAAAGAGAAGTTTGTTTTCCTAGCTATCCACCTAGTCTTTTTGCATGCTTTAAAAAAATAAAGTGGCAATTACTATACCTGTAGGCAGTTTATATCCCAATTTTTCACTTTATGTTAGAATGTGAGCATTATCCCATGTTATTTACAGAAAAAAACCCCTGTAAACTTATTTTGAAATTGTTGGATTTCACCCATCATTCAATTTTAAGTTTCTTTCTTTATTCTGTTACAAACAGAGCCACAGTTACTTATAAATGAGACTTTTTTTTTGCATTTTGGATATGTCAAGATAGATTCCCAGAAGCAGAATTACAAGGTCAAAGCCTTTGAACATTTTAAAGATTCTTGATAGCTGTTGCCAAAAAACTCTTTAAAGAAGCTGATCAGAGCTGACCTCTCAGATTCAACAGTGTCTCTGCTTTTTGGTCCAGCTGGGGAGCAGGGCATTCTGGATAACAGGGAATTCATATCTATGCCACAGATCACATATTTTTGAAGTTGGTTTAATAGATGATAAATCATGGGGTATTTATGATATTTATAAACCTCTACTTCCCCCCCCCCTTTTTTTTTGAGATGGGGTCTTGCTATGTTCTCCAGGATGGCCTCCACCTCCTGGGCTCAAGCAGTCCTCCTGCCTCAACCTCCCGAGTAGGTGGGACTACAGGCATGTTCCACTGCTCCCAGCAAATCATGGGCTATTTAGAGGAAAAAAGACTCCCTTATTTTGCAGAAGAGAAAAACTTGGCCCACAGAGATTGACATTTGCCAAAATTAGAGAACTAACCTAGGAGTAGATGAGGGTCTAGAACTCAGTGAGACTAGACTGAAGGTCTCTGAATGTTGTTCAGGATCCCTGGTGCCTCATGACCATCTTTACAAATGTTAGTTCCTATGCTGTTACTGATAGGCAGGTGGGCCTGTTACCAGAGAATTCTGATGGAAGGGCAGGAGCAAAAACCTCCAGCTGAACCATCACCTGTAATTTATGGCATTTGTGAGAGGGGAGGCTCTGCAGCAGCCGAGGGATGAGGATTCTGTCTGGCAAAACTACATTTCAATTGTGTGTTTCCTCTACCTTTGAAAATTTCCCAAAAGCATTTTTAGAAACATAAAATCTGAACTTGGAAACTGAAAAACACCTTAGAGATCTTCTAGTGCAGTCCTTTCATTTCTTAGCCAAGGAAGACCTAGAGAGTTCAGCACCCAAGCCAAAGTCACACAGCTAAATAGTGCACTCTTCACCGGGTCAAGCCACCAGCAGGGGCCGCCTGGGTCACCCAGCCCTCACCAGGATGCTACCACGTAAGGATCCTTTGTGGTTTGAAAACTGGGGAGTCTGGCGCCCTCTGGTGGTATGAAGGAGCCAGCGCAACTCCAGGAATGACTGAGGGTGTAGTGGACTTTTCCTCTGGGTGGGCTGGTGGGCTTTGAGTTCTGTTAGGAACTTAATCAAACTGATGTATTTGTGTCTACTCTGTTCTTCTCCTGAAAAAACTTATGCAATTTAGGATCAGTGTGGAATCTGTGTCTTCTGAAATCTGTAATGCAAAGTCAAGAAATAATAAAGATGATGGAGAGGTACACTTAAAATGGAAAAGTGAGTATAAAGTCATGGGTTTTGTTAGACAAAATGAAATTTAAAGTATATTTGTGGCTGGGCATGGGTGTAGTAGCTCACGCCTGTAATCCTAGCACTGTAGGAGGCTGAGGCGGGAGGATTGCTTGAGGCCAGGAGTTCAAGATCAGCCTGGACAACATAGTGAGACCCCATCTCTACAAAAAATTTAAAAAATTAGCTGGGCATGGTGCTGTGCAGGTATGGTCCTAGCTACTTGGGAAGCTGAGGCAGGAAGATCATTTGAGCCCAGGAGTTCAAGGCTGTAGTGAGCTATGATATACCTGGGCATGCGACTACCTGGGCAACAGAGCGAGACCCTGTCTCTGAAAAAATAAATAAATAAAATGCCACTGTACTCTAGCCTGCTCAACAGAGCAAGAAGGAAGGGAGTGGGGAGGGGTAGAAAAAGGGAAGGGAAAGGAAGGAAGGAGTGTTGGTTTCTGCAGCATATATCTGGTCACAAAACATCACCAAACTTCTAAATAAAGACCAAAACACTTCTAACATTAAACATGGAAATAAACCAATGTGAACTGTACAACATACGAAAGATTAATAAAAACAGGTAAGATAATTATTTACCCATTTATTCTAGTTCAAGGTGCTGGGTGACCAGAGCCTATGCCAGCAGCTCAGAGCACAAGGCAGGAACCAACCCTGAATGCGATACCATCCATTGCAGGGCACACTCACACACATATGCACACTCAGTCATATTGGGACAATTTGGACACACCAGTTCTAACATGCACATCTTTGGAATGTGGGAGGAAACCAGAGTACCCGGAAAACACCCATGCAGACATGGGGAGAATGTGTAAACACTACAAGCACCACACGGACACACACACAGTTGCCACAACTGGGAATGGATTTTTTTTCATCAATATTATAATGAAATGATGTTGAATGAAATAATATTATTCAAGGACCTACTGTATAGATATTTGATATATAACATTATTAAAGTGGAGAGCATGCATTGTCACTCTCATTTCCTGTGGGCGTTATCCTTTGTATCAGTTTTATCTTGTAAGCTTAAAAGGATACAATGTCTATTTTTTTAATACTGGTGCTAAGTGACATTATCAGAAATGTAGAACATTGAAATGAGAACATGCATATACGTACACATCCAAAAAATATGAGCTCAGTGTAGTCTAGGAAGGCTAGACAAACTCAAATACAATCCTTTCTATTCACTATTGTAGACTGGGAATTTCAGATGTCATTTTTCTTGTTAAATCTTCACAGCAAAAGCATCTGTTTTCTGCTATCTTCCACTCCAGAATTCAGCAACAAGGGCTGTTATTTGGGGTAACCAGCTGAAATTCCCTTCTCTCACTGTCATCAGTTCTCCCCTGCCCTCCCCTTCAGACCAAACAGGACAAGCTAAGGATGATGCAACTGTAAAAAGGCAATTATTGTTACAATATGAACTATAATAGTATTACATATCTCTTTAAGGTGAAAGCGTTTGTTTCTAATGCTCACAGTGATGTTTTAAATACTGATTTCTCTTGTGCCCAGTGGAAGTGAGAGAAATGGCAGAGAAAGCAGCTACTGGGCAGCTCACAGTTCCTCCTTGGCATCCTCAGAGTAGTTTGGCTTTAGAGAGTGAGGCTGAAAATGAGCCTAATCCCCTGCTGCAGCCCCCCATTAGGGGCTCTGAGAACATGGATTGGCAGCAAGTTGTAGAGTATCACAAGGAAGATGATGACCCAGGAGGAAATGGCAAGTTTGACAAAACAGACAACAGTGACGGTGACAGTGGCCAGTGTGGAAGACAGCCTGGGCCTCGAAGCTTCACCAGTAAGTTCATTTGGGAGAACTGGGATAGGTGAGCTCTCTCAAGTTACCAGCTCTCAAAATGAAGTCACTTTCTGGCATATTTCCTTTGCTTGGTCCCCTCTCCTTTCTTACCTTTCTGGGAGCCTTGAATTCTAGGGGAAAGCAGGATACCCCTTGTATTTCTCCCTGTGTTTCCCACAGGCAAATCCAGAGATTGATGAGTTTTTCTGTTACTGAAACAGGCCCATTTGTCCAAAGGAAATAAAATAACCTACATGCACTGACCCTGGCCCTAGGTCTAACATGGCAAGGAATTGAGCCTTCTTTACCTGGGAGTGGAGGTGGGCCATCACTGCCCACATCTTTGCATTGTATTCTAAGCTGGAAATAAATCCACTGGCTCCCATAGAGTCTGTGCCAGACGAACCTAGAGACAAGATTGACTGTCATCAGTTTATAGAGTTACAGGTTAAAACTGAAGGCTAGGCCGGGTGTGGTGGCACACGCCTATAATCATAGCACTCTGGGAGGCCGAGGCGGGTGGATCGGTTGAGCTCAGGAGTTTGAGACCAGCCTGAGCAAGAGTGAGACCCCGTCACTACTAAAAATGGAAAGAAATTATCTGGCCAACTAAAAATATATAGAAAAAATTAGCCGGGCATGGTGGCGAATGCCTGTAGTCCCAGCTACTCAGGAGGCTGAGGCAGAAGGACTGCTTGAGCCCAGGAGTTTGAGGTTGCTGTGAGCTAGGCTGACGCCACGGCACTCTCGCCCGGGCAACAGAGTGAGACTCTGTCTCAAAAAAAAACTAACAAAAAAACAAAAATGAAGGCTACCTGGTGGTAATTTGCTTAATCAGGGTATGGGATATTATTTCGAGCTGCTTATAAATCAAAGAAAAGTACATCTAAAATTATCTTTTATCTTAGGCAGAAAATCTGTTGGCTTGTGGGGTTTTTGGTATTTGGAATCTGTTCCTTGTCGAGCATCATTCTTTTTTTATTTTTCTTTTTGAGACAGAGTCTCACTCTGTTGCCCAGGTTAGAGTGCCATGGCGTCAGCCTAGCTCACAGCAACCTCAAACTCCTGGGCTCAAGCAATCCTCCTGCCTCAGCCTCCCGAGTAGCTGGGACTACAGGCATGCGCCACCATGCCCGGCTAATTTTTTCTATATATTTTTAGTTGTCCAGCTCTTTTCTTTCTATTTTTAGTAGAGATGGGGTCTCGCTTTTGCTCTGGCTAGTCTCAAACTCCTGAGCTCAAAGGATCCTCCAGCCTCGGCCTCCCAGAGTGCTAGAATTACAGGCATGAGCCACCATGCCTGGCCCAAGCATCACTCTTGAATGGGTGGGCAAAAAGATAGAGGATCCCAGGCTGCATTTGAAGGTCAGGCTAAACAGTTTCCACTGTCTGGACTGAACCTGACATATGGGACTTGGCCACGCCTGGCAGAATATGTATGCGTGTCTTCTCTCACACCACATTTTTGCCCCTTCCATGCTATCTATCACTCAATGACTTTGGCCCTGATTGTGTTATAATCATTAGGTATCAGGCAGCTGTCCCACAGAGAAAATGAGGAACCAGAGCATAGTGAAGCCTTTCAAGCAAGTTCTGATGCATCTGTGCTCATTGAGAAATCTTACAGTGTAAGTAATATGGCCTGAGAGCTAAGTTGAACCTAAGGATCTAATATAGTAGAACTGAGTTGTCATTATGTATTATGATACCAAAATAATATCTGTAGTAGTTCTTTCTGGTTGGAGCATGTGTCCTCATGTCATTGACATAAAGTAGTCTTTCCTCCTTGCCTGGTACTTTTTTGATTCAGTTCAACTCAACGTCTTGTGCATCTTGGAGTGTGGGGAGAACACACACAGGTGTCAGATTCAACTCTGGTCCTTGAGCTTCCCATCTAGTTGGGTAGACTAAGCTCAGCAGGTGACTGAGGTCACAGTGGAGTAGGAAAAGCAAGGCTAGGGTTGTGATGAGAGTGCCTTCAGTAGAATATCCTCTAAGATCGATTCAGCTCTCAGCTCAGTGGAAGGAATGTGTTTGTGCCTGACAACTGCGGCTCAGCAGGATCCATTCATTTCCTCTCATTTGCATTGCGGTTACAGCCTTGCTTCAGGGGTTTAACATATTCTGGGCCATAGTCCAGCCAGATTAAAGAAACAAAATTTGTTTATTGTCATTGACATGGGGCCACAATCATTTAAAGAATATAGATAGCAATTGAGAATGACACAATATAAGAATACAATAAGGATAAAATGCAAGGTCTTTTGACGTATAGTATTTTATCATAGCATACAGATTACTCACAAGATCAATTTATTCTTTCTTTCATGTGAGAGCTAGAAGGATGTGCCACATTAAGCACACTGGCTGGGCTGGAGAAGCAGTCTAGTCAGGGAAGTGGGGAAGGTATCCGGGAGGCCAGGCTTGTCTGAGAAATTTCAGTTTGATATGAGAGTTAAGGGGGAGCAGCTGGTAAGTGCACAGGGAGGGGAAATGTGTGGCAAAAGCAGTGTCCAAGGATATAAGCCACAAATCTCTGCAAAGAGATGACTGAAGGTGGAGAGAAGAGCCAGTTGTCTGGCCATGTGGTAATCAGGGCCTGACTGTAGCAAAATAAGGAGAAAGAAAAAGGTTGGAGCACAGAAGCTGAAGAAATAAGTCTGTTACTTTTAAATAATTTAACATTATTTTTTTATTGAGATTGCATTGGTATTTTTAAAATCATGCTCCTTTGCTTACCTTTAACGGTAGTATCCAAGGGACTCCCAAGTTCTGAGCAGCCTCAGCCTCTGTAGAAGATGCCAACACACAGGCTATGTCTGTGACCTTAAGGGATCAGGGTGTTTAAATTCAGAAAGGTCTCCTAATGCCCACCTATTGTGCCAGTGAGGATGCTGAGATTCAGAGCTATCATTCCTTCACACTTGTCTAGGCAGTTCACAGCTGCTTCTCCCACCTGGAAGGAGGCAGAGGCACATGCTCAAATAGGCAAGGAGAGCCAGCTTGGAGTGTCACATTGACTGCTCGGTAATTTTAGATAACCCTGTTATTAACTCTGCATCCAGCTATAAAGAGATTTGGTTACAATGAACAGCAACTTAAAAGTGATTTCCTATATTATTAATAGGATCAGTCCATGCAATCAACTTGTTCACCTGAGTCTTCTGAGGACATAACAGATGAATTTTTAACTCCAGACCATGAATATTTTTACTCCACAATTGCTCAAGAAAACTTAGCTCTAGAGGTAAAAATCACAGTTCAGGGTAAAGTATATTTTCAGCTTTCTCTATTGCCATATTTCTTTTAAGTTATTTTTATTGAGAAAGATAGCTTACATATAAAAGCATACAATGTCGATTTAGCAGTGTTTCTCTACGTGTTTTGAAAAATCATCTGAAAAATAAGATTTTGGAGGATGGAAGGTCATGTGCCGTTTCTCCCAAAATTGTGGTTCCTGCATTTGTACAGCACTTTGTACTTTTTTTTCCAAAACATTTTTATTCATATATTCTTCCTGTGGGAAAGCAAAGAAGGCTATTATTCCTCTCTCTGAAGAAGACGTGGTGATCTGCAGATGAAGGGAATTAACCCCAGCCTGCCAAGCTTTAGTGGTAGGAGAGCCAGGATTGAGACCAGGGTTCAGCAACAGATATGACACTGTCCAGTACACCAGGTTTTCTTGGGAATCTGCCTAGCTTTTGAAAGAACCTACTTGTATAGAGTATTTTCATTTGTAAAATGACATTTGTTGGATTCTCTTATTTACTTATATATTTTCTACCCCATATCCCCCATAACCTGTCACCATTTTGGAATCTTTTATGAGTATGAAAGGCAGGGTAGAGGAAAGGAAGCTTGTACATGTCAATCACAGCATCTGACTGTGAATCAAAAGTATAATGTCCACTTGTCTGTACTGCTGAAAACTCAGAACAATTTTCCATTATTAACAATCCTTTAAATATTTACTGTGAGCATACCACGACATTAAGAAATCTTTAATAAAAAGATAAAAATATATACACATACATACATATATAATTGCATATGTATATAAAGTATGACATACAAAAGTGTACAGATCTTAAGTGTATGGCTCATGAACTTTCACAAACTGAACATAAGAAATGAACCCAAGAAATGAAACATCACCAGTCCCCCAAAAAACCCCCTTGTGCTCCCTTCCAGTCACTTCCTCCCCGCAAAAGGAACCATTGTTTTCACTTCTCACCTCGTAGGGTAGTTTGGCAGACTGGGCCATTGTTTTCAACCTTCTTCGGCTCTTCTGATAAAGCTCCCAAGAACCAAAACATTTTTGTTGGAATATTGGGGTGAATAGGGGATGGTGCTGTAAAGAGGGGGAAAGTCACATAATTCCTCCTCGCAGTGGGAGGTGGAGGAGGACTTGTTGAGGGGGATATATAGTACAAACAAGTACTTAATGTCTGTGAAGGAAGTTTGTTCTTTTTCTATAAAAGATGCAGGGACCTTATGAAGATTTTCAAGGTTTAAGAACATAAAGAAATTTTCTCAGCCCTTTAGTGGTATGTCTGCCTCCAGTGAACCTCCTTTCTTTTTCATTCTTTTATAGACCTCAAGTCCCATAGAACAGAACTTTGAAGGAATACAAGGTGCATTTGCGAAGCCTCAAGCCTCTGGTAATAAGCCCTTCGGGCAGATTCCTTTGAGCATCACCTGCCTTCACTTTCTGTTGGATCACAGATGTTTAGAGCTGGAAGGATCCTTAGAGACAACCTCATCCAGGCTTTTCATTTACAATTGAGAAAACCTAGGCTCAGTGATTTCCCATCATTAGAATGCATCTTCACCAGCCTCCTGACATCTACACATTGGGTTATTTATACCTCCCCTAGCATTTTTATAGTTCACATAATTGTAGTAGTTTCTTCTTTTTTTCCCCCCTTTAGTCTCACTAGATTTCAGGCTCCTTGGTGGCACCTAGCAGGTGCACAGTTATCTTCGCTGAGCTGACCTGGGGGATTTGCCCAAGCCACACAGCTAGTTATCAGTACAACAAAAACTAGAACTAAGTTTTCATGTTTTTCTCCACCTCAGAAGGCAGAGTCTCACCAACATTTTCCTTTGCTTGCTTAGCATGTTAGCAAAGAGTTAGTAACAGGCAATGGTGCAGATAAAACTCAGCATCCACCCTTTGGGAGGCCTTGGGTTCTATATAACTTACCAGGTGCTTTCTATTACATGAAAAGTTAACCTTGGGTCAGCAGCCCGGAGTGTGGCACAAAACAAGATGTAAATGAACTGTTCTGTTACAGACATTTAAAAAATTGTGTACTTTTGCTCTTTTAAGGTATGCACCTATCTATTTCAAAACAAGAGTTATCCACCTGCCAAGCTATGTAGCTGTCCATGGTCATGTCTCAACTCCCTAACCCCAGAGAGGGTGGGATTATGAACTCCCTTCCTCCCACTGCACACAACAGCTTCCAACTCTAACCTGGTTGAGGCCCCTGCCAAAGCAAGGAGCATTTTAAGAAACTGTAAGCTTTTAGATGAAAAGTTAATTTCTCAGGATAATATGTATTAAAAGTCCCGAGAGTCTTGGGCCAATCACTTCTTCCTGCTGAGCCTCTGCCTCTGATCACTTTCTGTGGTCTGGCCTTTATGTAGCCAATTTACTTGTATTTGGAGGAGGGTTGAGTAAGATGGAGAAGTTGTAGGAAAGACAGGTCAGAAAACCAGGGCCAGTTCAATAAAAACAAGTGAAGTTCATGAAAAATCCTCTGAGTTATATTCTTTTCCCTTTTTTCAGCCCTTCTCTGCCCCTTTTCCACTTAGGGCTCTGATACATATCCGCTTCCAAGCCAGGGGACGTGAAGGGTACTGTGCAGTGCATGTTGGGTTCCAAGCTCCATTCTGCCACTGGCTTTTTCTGCGTAACCTTGAGCAAGTCACTTCTCCCCAGGGCCCCATTCTCCTCTTGTATAAAGTAAAAGAGGGGGTTGGACTCTAAAATCTCTAAGTTCCTCTCCAGCTCTAAATTGTGCATATTAGGAATTAGTTTATGCTTTCTGGGTGTTTATCAATTTAAAAGAGGGTCACAGGAAGAGGAATCCCAACATCTCTCCACTGGTGGGGTTTCAGAGCTCCTTGGTACCTGCTAAGGGTGGCACTGTTCTGGTGGGCCTTCCTAGTGCCTACCAGATCACCTGGACCTAAAGAATGGGGTTTGTTGGGGAGTCACGAGCATTTAGAAACAGGGCAGGCTGCTTTGTCTGCTCGATTCTCTATGAATAGAACAGGACAATGGTGGGAAGGAAAATGGATACTGGCCCTGTCTGCCTGGAGGTCTGCAAAGCATCTTGCTGAGAACTGGGGAGGAGTAACTTCAGACACTCAGTGCCAAGGAGAACAGAATTAGCTCCTTAGTACTCAAGACCCCGCTCTGGCCCTCACTCTTTAGGTGGTGTTTGGTGGCCAAGAGGCACAGTTAGTACTCTGGGAATGCCCAGCTAATGATCTTTTCTGTTTTGAATCTTTAGTGAACAGTTTTTGGTTTCAACGCCCCCTGGTGTCTGTTGACAGGAACCGGGTCAGTTTGCCTTGTTGAAAAGACAAAATAACATTTGTCTCCAGAAATAACTGTGTGGTTATAACTGAAAGGCCAGTAAATGGCTTGATTGTATTCCGAGTGTCAGAATATAGTTCTCCCCTCTGAGCAAGGAAAATAAACTTTCAGAGCAAAAACCTCTTCTGCAGCACTCAGTCCAAACCCAATTAGGGAAGCACTTTGTTTATCCCTAACAGAATCCCTATTTCTCATTCTGCACCAGACCAAGGGAGGTTCCAGGGAATGAAAATAATAATCTGAGTTGGCAAAAATTCAGTAAAAAATACATTTACTTTATTCTTTCAGGTGAGGAAAAGTTCCAAGTGACAAAAATTCTTGGAAAGAATGCTGAGATTTTGACCCGGTCTCACTTTCAACCTATACGAAGGTATGGACTGTTATTACCTTATTCACAATTTCAAACTCATAGAAGGAATGTTAAATGGTGGTAATGCCCCAATATAAATATTGTTTGTCTTCAGATGTATTAGCCACTGTCTTATAAAAATTAGCTTTGGGCAATTTAACTTTGTTAGGACTTGTTCAGAATTTGCGTGGTGCTAAAACGGAGTCATTATCTGTACTCAGATCCTGACTCTGCCTTTCTATTCATGTGGCCTTGGTCAAGGTTCTCAGCCCCTCTATTCTATTTTCCCATCTGTAAATAGGGTTAAGAATCCTTAGTGGGAATGTTCACATAGGAATTGAAAGTGATAATATAACTCTTGGGCATTTATCCCAGAGAAATGAAGACTTAGGTTCACACAAAACATATACGTGTTTATAGCAAATTTATTCATAATAGCTCCAAACTGAAAACCCAGATAGTCTTCACCAAGTGGATTATTAAACAGGCTGTGGTACATCCATACTACTGAGTACTACGCAGCAGTAAAAAGGGATGAACTATTGATAAGTGCAACCAGCTGGCTAAATCTCCAGAGAATTACGCTGAGTAGAAAAAGCAATCCCAAAATGTATTTACTGTATGATTCCCTTTATATAACATTCTTGAAATGACAACATTATAAAAATAAAGACAGATGAGTGGTTGCCAGGGATTAAGGAAGGGGTGGGGGAGGGAGGGAAGTAGTCATGGCTATAAATAAGACACATGAGGGATCCTTGTGGTGGTAGAAACGTTCTGTGTCTTGACTGTATCAATGTCAATATTCTGGTTGTGATAATTGTTCTATAGATTTGCAAGATGTTACCATTGGGGGTAAAGTATATTTCTTACAACTGCATGTGAATTACAATTATCTCAAAATAAAAGTTTAATTTAGAAAAAACTAATAATAGATGTAAAGTGCCTGGCACAATAACATTCCATTCATTTCCCCCTCACTGGGCCTCAATTTTCTTAATTATAGCTAGTATTTCTTTTTTTTGAGACAGAGTCTCACTTTGTTGCCCAGGCTAGAGTGAGTGCCGTGGCGTCAGCCTAGCTCACAGCAACCTCAAACTCCTGGGCTTAAATGATCCTACTGCCTCAGCCTCCCAGGTAGCTGGGACTACAGGCATGTGCCACCATGCCTGGCTAATTTTTTCTGTATATATTTTAGTTGGCCAGATAATTTCTTTCTATTTTTAGTAGAGACGGGGGTCTCGCTCTTGCTCAGGCTGGTCTCGAACTCCTGACCTCGAGCGATCCACCCGCCTCGGCCTCCCAGAGTGCTAGGATTACAGGCATGAGCCACCGCGCCCGGCCTATAGCTAGTATTTCTTAAGCATCTAGCATATGCCAAGCACTCTGTTTTGTGGTCTAATTTAATCCACTTAACAGGATAAAATCCACTTAACAACCCTCTGAGGTTCATACTGTTACCTCCATTTTGCCAGCAAGAAAAGCAAGGTTCAGAGAGGTTAAGTATTTTTTTCTAAGGTCACTTAGCTACTCATTCAGGACAGACTAGATTATGCTATATAGCAACCCCCAAATTTTAGTGGTTTAAAACAACAAAAGTTAATTTTTTGCTCGTGCTCCATGTTTGTGGCTCATGGGTTGGCCAGGGGTGTTCTGTGCTGTGTTATCTTCTATCTGAGACCCAGGCTGAAGGGGCCTCCATCTTCGTGCTTCCTTGATTGCTGAGGCAGGAAAAATGGAACTTAGTGAATTGTGCACTGTTAAATTTTCCACCCAGAAGTGACTCATCACTTTCACTCATATTTCATTGGTTAAAACAAGTCCTGTGGCCATTTGTGTAAATTGAGAGGGCCAAAAGTGCTGTTCTACTATGTGTTTGGCAAGAGAAACAAACATTTTGGTGAACAGAATTAATAAAGTCACAACTCAACTCCAATCCATCCATGCTCTTTCCTTTATACCATTGGTCTCACAAGGTTTTGCAAGGATTAAAAATGTAAAAACATGGAAGGATTTAGCATGGCATCTGGCTTATAGTGTTCAATGAGTATTGAAATTGAATATTAAATATTGGTTAAAGTAGAAATGGGTCAAGTTTGTCTTCGGTATTCTCTTCTGGCCATTTTTCTGGTACAAGCCTCTCTTGGGCTCTGCTGCTACTCTACACCAGGAAGCTGTCTCACAGTTGCTAAGGCCTTCTGGCTGTGCACCCGGCTCCAACATCTACTTCCCAGCAAAGTTTCTGTGCTCCGTTGATTTTCTCAGGAACTTGCTCATTGTCATATAGAGTCAGTGACTGACTTCAGGGCTGGGCGTACCCTTGAGAGTATTTAGTCAATCTCTAGAGAGGAAATTGAGGCCCAGACATGCTAGAGAACTTGCAGCTAGTTAGTAGCAGAGCCAGAACCAGAACCCACACTTTCTACTTCTGAGTTTACTGCCCTTTCTGCTGCTTCTCACACTAGGCTGATAAACTGGTCCCTTGTACCAAGCTAGTGCACTTTGTTGACAGAGGGGATTCATACAATTTTCTTACTTTCTCTCTCACAGTACTGCAGGTGAACAAGAAGAGACATTAAAGGAGTCACCAAAGGAACTGAAAGAGAAAGACATGTATGGCCACCAAAGAGAGTTCCTTAAGGATGATTGTGTAAAGTCTTGGTTTTAAGGGAATAATATTTCCTTGTTTATAAGAATATATATTCTTTCCATTTTTTATGTATAGACTTAATGTGAGCATGTTTCTCCTTTCACCAAAAAGCTGTTATCAAATTCATGATGTGATTTTATAATTAATAGCATCTTACAATCAAGGAAATACAGTGACAATGATAATGTAAGTTTATACTTCAGGTAGATTTAATCTGTTTTCCACATAAATATGCTTTTATCTGTGATAATATTTATTTTTAGCTGCTGAGGTATGTTTAAAGTTATCTCTTTTTAAGATATTCTCTAATATGCTCTTTAATATATGTAAGATATTCTAAGGTATTCTCTAATTCTGGCCTATTGCCAAATAAAGATTTTGTCAAGAGTATACTTAAAAAGTACCCCTAAGGAATATATTGTTTGATTTTTCTAACCATCTTCTCACAATTACTGTGCTCTTATCTTTAGATCATTGACAGATATTCAAGACCTGTCTAGTATTTCCTGTGAACAAGACAGCTCTTTTAAGGAAGCCTCATGCAAAACACCCAAAATAAACCATGCACCTACTAGTGTCAGCACTCCGCTCAGCCCAGGTAATCACTCACAGGGAGGAGAAGCATTTGGGGGGAGGAACTTAGAACCCCTGCCCATTGACTCTGGGAAGTCAGGCCGTGGGATCAGATCTGGTGGCTGTTTTCTCACAGTGCTGAGGTATTTCCTTTTGGCCAAAACTGCAGGGGATAATCCCTTGGGAGGCCAGGTAGGGTTGGTGGTGGTGGTTATTGGGCAGTTTTTAGGAGGTTTTGGTTAGGACTGCAGTGACAGAGACATGCAAATGCAAAATCTACTCTGTACGCTAAGCATTACAGAATTTAGTGCAAAACCATTGGATTCTCTAGAGTTTGCAACATAAAACAGTACCCTGTGTTTAAACATATGTAGTTCTTGAGTCCTGCAACCATATACCACCAGCATCAACTATCCTCTTTCTAGTGTCATTTCCATTATATTTGTGATTTAAAATATCTCCCTTTATTTTGATGGCCAAGTTTTTATACTTTGAAGAGCTGTGTTTCAGATTAATGATTATTTCAGTTATTAACTCTTTGGAAAATCCCTGGTATTAAGTGTATAGAGTTTTGTGGGTTTGGGGTGGTTTTTGTTTTTATGATGTAAAGGATTCAGGTACTGACTGCTGCCTTTTTTATAACAGGGTCAATTTCTTCAGCTGCCAGTCGCTATAAAGACTGCCTTGAAAGTATCACATTTCAGGTTAAAACAGGGTCTACCTCTTACAGGGACAGTCAAGAATCTATTCAAACTTTGTCTGATAAATTTACAACAGTGCAAGAGAAAGCAAAGAGCCTGGATTCTCTCCTTACTTCCTCTGAAACACCCCCTTCAAGAATGACTGATCTCGTAAGTATATCAATTTTGTATTACACACTCATGGAGTCAGCCCAAAGGGCTTCAGAAAGTGACAGGATTTCTCCAGATCTATTAAGAAAGCAAGAAATAAGCTGGATCCTCTCCAGGCTTCCCTGGGACTCCTCTCCTGAGTCTGTATTATAGGAGGCTTAAGTTTTGCTTCCTCCTTGAAGCCTCCCCTGGTTACTGCCCTGAGAATTTTGATTGATCTCCACTTTTCTTTGAACTCCTGAACTAATAGCCGGCAGGAAAAACACTTTATTTTATACTACCTTCTTCTCCTCCTCCTTCTCCACCTCTTCCTCTTGTTTTTTCTTCTTTTTCTCTCTCTTGCTCCCTCGTATTTCATATATGTAGTCTCTTCAAGAATACTACAAGTTTCTTACATTGTACTGCTCATTAAAAACCTGTTGGCTGACCATTCTGTGGACAGACTGATTGCTTGCTTTGGCCCTCAATGGAAAATTGATTGCCAACTTCTTTGGGAATTTGGCTCACAAAAGGTCTCACTCTGAAGTAGGGAAATGACAAGGAATTTTATGCTTTCATTCAACAAACTGTTAATTGAAGCAGGTTTTAAGTACCAGGCACCATGTCAGGCCCTCTTCCAGGCATGCAAGTGTGATTAAGAAAGTTTAGCCAGGCGTGGTGGCACATGCCTGTAGTCCCAGCTACTAGGGAGGCTGAGGCAGGAGGATCACTTGAGCCCAGGAGTTCAAGGCTGCAGTGAGAAAGAAAGGCCTGATGTAACACAGAGGTAAGTGCTGAGTGCTGAGGCAGCAGAGAGGGATAAGAATGCTTTCCAGAGGAAGTGATGTGAATGAGTTGACTTAACAAATCAAGAATTGCATGTGCTTTTTAAACTCAACACAGGTGTCAGTTACCACGTTTATCTCTTACTTATAGAAAAGATTGTCTGCATTTACTGGGGCTGGTTCTTCCAGCATTTCTAAGGCGTCTGACATATCACCCCAAACCACCCAGAGAAGGAGCCTGCCTAAAGGTACCTTGTGTTTAATATCAAAAGCGAAGTTTATAACAGCCAATTTAAGGGAGGCTTAAATTGATGCCCCACAATCTTTGATGCTACATTAGGTTCAAACAAAAATGCTATTTTCCCCCAACGGTAAAAGTAAAACACACTCATTGTAGAAAACTTGTAGAATAAAGAAAAGCTTAAAAAAAGAAAACCACCACAAATTTTTCTTTACCTCATATACTATTTTGGTGTATATGTTTTTTTATTTTTATAAATATATAAAAATATTTTTAGCATAGTTGAGATCATATTGGATATCAGTTCTGGACTACTTTTGCATTCCCCCTTGATAGATTTTTGAGAATTTTCCCTTGTCATGAAAAATTATTCATAAATATATGTAATAGCTGTATCATAGTCTAGTCTACGTATGTTGCTTAACCATTCCCTTATGTTGAAGATTTATATCATTTTCCAGTTTTTGTTCTTTGTACATAAGTCTTTATCTGCACCTCTGGTCCTTTCCTTAGGATAGATTCTTAGAAGACAGTTTCCAAATCAAAGGGTCTGAGCATGTTATCAGCTCTTGAAGCATAATGCCTTTGTTATATTAATTTAATGTCTTATGTCTTTGGTACAGCTCTTGGAATTTTCCTCAGGTGGATAGGAATTTTTGTGAATTATATTGATGTGTTTTGGTTAATGTTATAATTGAACACTTGGGGCAAGACCCAAAGTGTGGTTGCTTGTATATCCCCTGGCCTGATAATCTATACAGAAAGGCCTCCTACTTTGTGTTTTGTTCATTTTGGCTGGTCCAGAACCTCTGTATTCCTCTAGCAGCCCTGGTCCAGTTTGAGCCCCAGCCTGTTAGTAAGAGTGTGTACCTTACCTACTCTAAATATCCTTAAGAAGGGAGGAGCACATTTTGAGCAGGACTGGGTAAGGGCTGAGGTAGGAAAGGGTTTGGGGTAAAAGAGGAGTAAAGGCCATTCACATGCTAGGGGGTCACTCCTAGGACTGTTATGTAAGAGGCTTCCTTCCTCCTCAGTTTGTTTCATCTTTGGGAAACCCTCAGTCAAGTCTGTGTGGGAGCCTGGAAAGATCCAATTCAAGTCCAGGAAGGTGTTAAGTCATTTTCCCCTTTATCTTTTTTAAGAACTAGTAGAAGCCATCTCACAGCATCGCATTGATGAGCTACCACCACCATCTCAGGAGCTACTTGATGAAATTGGTAAGGGATGTTCAATACAAAATCTCCTCCTTGTCCCTGTTCAGTTAAGCCACTGACCACGATATGGTTTCTTTGTCTCAAGTATGAGCACTAGTGAAAAAGGCCGTATGAAGGTATAGTTGATTGTACAAAATTTAGGAAGGAGCAGTTTTCCAGTAAAATGGGCCACAGCCTGGCTGGGATAATTGGCGTGTGTCTGCTGTCATTTTGTTACTTAAAGGGTTTATGGTGATGATTCTAAGGGGAAATGACATTTAACTGGTTCATTATAATGAACTTGTTTTATTAGAGGAATTCTTATCTCCTTTTGAAACCAAACCAGTCATTCCATGGAGGCCTGAGGTCTGGCTGCTCAGGCCAAGACCACCTGTACTTTCAGTTTTGCCATTAGCGGGAGGTATTAAAAGTATTGGAATTGTGAATAATTCCCTTTCCTAAGAGCAGGGAAGCCAGGGGCACAAAACATAATGAGACCAGAATTTTCAGGCAGAAACTGAGCAGTACTAACAATTTCATTTGTAGCTGATTTGGTGGCCCTGCCCAGCTGAGCTTATGCTGAAAGTAAATGGTACGTAGTTGTAGAGAGTTATATATATGGTCTGCTTCCCCTGGAAAGACCTCACTGTTCCCTTCTTGGCAGCCTGGCCAGCTTAGCCCCTTGCCCTCAGAGGATGCATCTCATCAGACTTCTGACAGTCCAAGTCTTGTTAGGGAGCCCAAAGAGAATTTCTTGAGGGGCACCACCTGGTTTTTAGGGTCGCTGAGGTTTTGTATCTCATAAAGAAAGAAGTAATTGAGGGCTTACTGGTCTACTCAACAGACAGCTACCCTCTAGGCTCCCAAATAACCTTTAGCCCCTGACAAGCTTAGGTAGAGCCAGTCAGGTTGCCAGAACCTTCCTTGGTTTCTTTCTTTTTCCATAGCCATAGGCCCTTTCTTGCTTCACTGCACCCCTCCCCCAGTGCCACAGGGTTGTCCAGGTCATAGCCTTGTTGAGTCAGGATCTTAGAGCCCACACCCCCACCCCTGCTTTCCGCCTCTGAGACTCTCTAGGCAGTCCTTGCAAATTCCTCTTCTCCAGTTGCTGTTCTTAAAATAATAGAACTGTTGACAGTGGGGGTTACCCCACACACATCCAACTTAGGTAGTTAGTTTCTCAGTATCCTTGTTCCTTGGTCACGGTTTCAGGCAGTACTTACAGGCTGCTTTGCAGTTTGACCACAGCCGATACTTCTCCTCTGCTGTCCTCTCTCTACAGTCACCATGTGAACTCTCTGGCCACCTCCCCCATGTCAGCAGCTGTGCTACCAGGCTTCCTCCTGGGCTCTGGCCTCATGGCGCTGCTGTGCCCCAGTGCAGTCTGCAGAAGCCTTCCCTTATTTCACTTATGGGAATTATCTGGGCCAGGTTTCTAGGTGATGCCTGCACTTTGAGATGGGTCAATGATTTTCCAGAAAGACACAGGGCAGAGGACACTTGAGTAATTTTTCCTGATAATGGGCCTGCCCACCTGATTATTGTATATCATCACTCTATTGTTGTTTCTCCTAGAGAGACCCTTGGGGGGTGACCTGAAACTGTTACCTGTTCTTTTGGAGGGCCTACATCCAAGGCTCTAGGTTCCTGACAGAGATTTAAAGGGGAGAGTCCTTTAGAACTCTAAGATATAGGTGATCATTTAAAATCAGGGAGGAACTACTTTTAACAAGGATAAAAATGGATTTTTAAAATTTCAAATTAAATGCTCCTTGACACCCAGGAGCTGCCAGGTAGGGCTGCTTCCTGCACTGCAGAAACAAAGCAGACATGTGCCTACACAGAACAGGACCATGCCAGCTAGCTCAGGTGGCCTGTCTATCCTGCCTCCCAGCTGTCCCTCTGCTTTGTGGAGTACTTTGAGGAGATTAAACAAATGCAGAGCAGCATACTGAGTTTAGCAGATGCTTGTCTTGGCCCAGTGAGTATTTCTGTAGGAACTGGAAATGATGGATATTCTTTGTCTTCTGTCTTTCCATAGACCAAGTAAAAAATGTGAAACAAGCTGGGAGTTGTGGCTCATGCCTGTAATCTAGCACTTTGAGAGGCCAAGATGGGAGGATTGCTTGAGGCTAGAAGTTCAAGACTAGCCTGGCCAACATAGCAAGACCCCATCTCTAAAAAAAAATAAAAAATTAGGGCATGGTGACAGGCTTCTGTAGTCCCAGCTACTTGAGAAGCTGAGGCAGGAGGATCACTTGAGCCCAGGAGTTCGAGGCTGCAGTGAGCTATGATCATGCCACTGCATTCCAGCAGCCTGGGCGACATAACAGTACCCTGTCTCTTAAAAAAGAAAGAAAGAAAGAATCATAGGCCAGTAGAGATGGGAAGACATTTGGATTGTCCTGATGTTGTTAGAAATTTCTTGAGAAAGTATAAAATATAGATTAAGAGCAGAAAGTTTAGAGCTAGACTGCCTAGATTCAAATCCCAATTCTACCACTTACCTGTGTGACTCTAGGTAAGTTCCTTAACCTTATTTTCCTCATCGGTTAAACAGGATAATAATAATGCAGTCAATTTCACAGGGTTTTTGTGAACATTAATCCTGCATTAATGTACATAAATGCTTAGAAACAGGACCTGCCACATAGGGCTCTCGAAGTATTATGTATCATGATTTTTATTTCTATTTTGAGTGTTATATGGGATTTTGCCATACTTGAAAAATTGCTTTCAAACTTGGAATACCCTAAAGCAGTGGTTCTCAAACTTTATCAGGCATCAGAATCACCTGCAGGGCTTGTTAAAACACAGATTGCTGAATCCCCAAAGCCTCTGATTCCGTAGATCTGAAATGAGGCCTGAGAATTTGCATTCCTCACAAGGTTCCCAGGTTATGCTAATGAAGCTGGTCTGAGGACCACCTTTTGAGAAACACTGTTCTAGAGAATGGTGGGATATGCAAAAGAGGAACTAAGTTACCTTCTGCTTTTGTATTGTGACAGAGCACTTGAAGCAGCAGCAGGCCTCGTCCACAGTGTTGCATGAGAACACAGCAGGTGATCCAGGCATCACTGCAAACGGTAAGCGAACTACACAGATCTTTTTCCTCAGGTTCTTGCTCTAACATTGTCCTTGGTAGTACAGCAGTACATACGGGCAAGTGTGACCTTGAGGTCAGGCACAACTCCACCTCAGTTCTGACTCCACCAGTTACTTTTGTTTTTGTTGTTTTTGTTAGAGACAGAGTCTCACTCTGTAAAGCAGGCTGGAGTGCAGTGGTGAAATGATAGCTCACCGCAACCTCAAACTCCTGCTTCAGCCTGCCGAGTAGCTGGGACTACAGGCACATGCCACCACGCCTGTCTGTTTTTTTTATTTTTTGTAGAGGTAGGGTCTCACTGTGTTGCTCAGGCTGGTCTCAAACTCCTGGCCTCAAGCAATCCTTCCACCTTGGCCTCCCCAAGTGCGGGGATTACAGGCGTGAGCCACCACGCCCGGCTACTTTTGTGTGGCAAACTGTTTTAATGTCTCCAAGTCTCAGTTGTCCTCATCTATAATATGGGGATAATAACTCCTGTTTCATGATGCGTATAATACCTTCATGTAGAGTGGCTGGTACACTGTAAAATACCTAGCAAATGTTAGTCCCCTTTCCTTTATAGGACTGCTGGCAGGATGAAATGTGACAGCACATGTGAAATTCTTGGCATACATTAAAGGGTACATAGCTTCCCCACCCAAATTCCTTCCCTGGGGCTCCAACCTAGAAACATCTAATAAGTGAGAACAGCATGGTCCCCCAAAGTAAGTTTGTGTAGTTTGTTTTCAGGGTTGCTTGCTTCTTCTTTTATGTGCCCTTTCTTTCCTCTGCTTCCTCTGTCTCTCTCCAGCCTTGGCACAGGCATGGTTTCCTATAGCTTCACCTGGCACCAAAGAGGTCCCAAGACCCCAGAAGCAGCTGCTGTGAATAAGGCACCCGCAGACTGCCACCTGGCCCTCTGCTCTCGTGGGAAGAGGGGAGCTAGTGCGTTGCATACTTCAGGGACCACTGATTAGCCTTAATTTTTGCACTCCATTTTAAGGCAGGCTTTCTCAATTTTTTTCTTGTTCTAATAAAGTTAATTCTTTCAACTGTTTTTAGATAAAAGGCACTTAGAAGAACAAGAAACTGATGGTAATAAAGAAGATGGTAGTATACTTTGGACCAAAGAAACTCAGGATCTAGGAGAGGATACAGAGAGGTAACAGAAAAAGCTGGACTTTTGAAAGAATTTTTAAAATTGTATTTGTTTGTATTAGTTTTTTTTTATAATATTGACAAATAAGAAGGGAAAACATGTTCTTCTTTCATGCTATCCTAATAACCCCTATTCCTAAAAGGTTTTTTTTTTTTTTGCTTTTTTAAAATTTTTAATTGTGATAAAACATATATAGCATAAAATTTGCCATCTCAACCATTTTTAAGTGTATAGTTCAGTAGTGTTAATAATTATATTCATACTGTTGTACAACCAATGTCCAGAATTTTTTATGTTGTATAACTGAAATTCTATACCCATTGAACAACTCCCTATTTTCCTTCCTCCCCAGCCCCTGACAACCACTATTTTGCTTTCTGTTTCTATGAGTTTCACTATTTTTTGTTTGTTTGTTTGTTTTTGGAGACAGAGTCTCACTCTGTTGCCCAGGCTAGAGTGCTGTGGCATCAGCATAGCTCACAGCAACCTCAAACTCCTGGGCTGAAGCAATCCTCCTGCCACAGCCTCCCAAAGTGCTGGGATTACAGGCATGTGCCACCGGGCCTTTAGCCCATTTTTTTTTTTGAAACGGAGTCTTGCTCTGTCACCTGGGCTAGAGTGCTGTGGTGTCAGCCTAGCTCACAGCAACCTCAAACTCCTGGGCTGAAGCAATCCTCCTGCCTCAGCCTCCCGAGTAGCTGGGACTACAGGCACACAGCACTGAACCCGGCTAATTTTTTTCTATTTTTTAGTAGAGATGGGGCCTCGCTCTTGCTCAGGCTGGTCTCCAACTCCTGACCTCAAGCGATCGTCTCACCTCGGTCTCCCAGAGTCCTAGGATTACAGGTGTGAGCCACCGTGCCCGGCCTGCCCATTTTTTATAATAGGGTTATTTGTTGTTGATTTTTTGTTGAGTTGTTTTGGGGTTTTTGTTTGTTTGTTTGTTTTTTACTTCATTTTGTTAGGCAAACACAGGTTTCAGTTTTCTTTCAAAACATTTTAATTAAAAGTCTTGGAAGAGAATTTTTAGATCTTCTAGCCAGGAAGAGAAAATGGGGGCAATTGCCCAGACAGTTCAGTCTAAAAGTACAAGGTTGCCTCAAGAAACATGATTCTGTTCCTGATTTGGATCTCTCCTTTTGCCTGTGTTGTAAGGTAAACCACTTCTGCTCACCTTTGCCTCTTGCCTTCTCCTGCCTTGTCTTAAACTGTCGTCATTCAGGGCCAGGACTAGAGTGAGGTGAGTGAGACACCTCCTTGGGCACAGAATTGAAGGGAGCACCAAAAAAAAAAAAAAAAACTCAGTAGCCAAGATAAGTAATATTTTAATGAAATTTTTGTTGTGGTTGTTGAGATAGGGTCTCACTCTGTGGCTCAGGCTGGAGTGTAGTGGTGTGATCATAGCTCACCACAGCCTCAAACTCCTGGGCTCAAGCGATCCTCCCACCTCAGCTATCCCCACATCCCCAGTAGCTGGGATTACAGGCATAAGTCACTGCATTAGCAGTGACTTTTATTGCAGTATGTTAAAAAATCAAATTTAATGCAAAAATATCCATGATGAACAAAATGTCTAAATTTTGAAGAAAAATAGGATCTGAGTTTGCACCTGTACCACTCACTTCATCTTAATTCTGGCCCTGTGGATCCTTGGGGAAGCCATGCAGAATTCTTTCAGCTGTGAATGATAGAAAACCCCACTGTCGTGCTTGAGTTTGTCTCGCTTAATGAGGTCCACAGGTGGAAGGGCATGGCTGTTGTAGTAGTTCAGTGATGCCACCAGGGACTTAGGCTTTTTTGATCTTCCTGCTCTGTTGTCCATGGCATGTTGGCCTTTCTTTACAGCTTGTCCTCTCCTGGCTGCCATCCACACACCAGGCAGAGATAGGGGGTGGGCAAAGGAATATTTTATCTGACTCTGCCTCTTTTTACCTGGAAAGCAAAAACTTTCCCAGAAACCCTTCCCTGCAGGTGCCCACTTATATCTCATTATATCTCAAGATGGGTACAAGGGAGACTGGAAACTAAATTTTTAGCTTTCCAGCTGCTATAGAAGAGGAAAGCAATGGAGAATGTTACGAATAACTTTTGGGTAGTAAATCTAGTATCTGTCACATTCTTCGAGGACTAAATTATTCTTTATTTAAGGATGGAAAAGCAAGAGACCTGGAAGGGGGAGGGCCTGGGAAGTAGAGGAGACTGGAGCTCTATGACCTGGGAGGAAAGTGGGGAGAGGGCTTTTTGGGGAGACAGAGAAAACAAAAGAGGCAACTATGGGGAAGAAAAATATTTTTTCAAAGGAAGTTTTAGAAACCTTTTGTCTATGATGTGTGATGTAATTTCATTCCTTCCATCTCTCCAAAACACCTTCAGTAACAAATCTATGCCATTATTCAAGGCAAAAGAAGAGTTGCCCGGAAAGGCCATGTTACCTTTGGTTATATAAATATTAACTTCTTTGTACATGATCAGAAGTTAGCTACTGTTATTCTAGTCTTTTCCTTTTTCTAAAAGTGCTGGCAGTGCTAGCCACAGATAGATGCTCCACAGACACTCATCTCAGTGCTATGAATGACCAGTCTAGGTACCAAGCCAGAGTAGAAGATATTTTTTCAGATGGGTGAGACTTTTCAAGCCTTCTTCTTTTTTTTTTTTTTTTTTATTATTTTGGAGGTGGAAAGCAAACAAGCCTTCCTAAAACACTCTACTCTGCATCTTCTAGCTTCAGAGGTAGTTCTTAGTCAGAAGAACATGTAGGAAAGTGTATATAGTTCTAGCCTCAGGTAGAGACTGACTTAATGACCTAGAATCGAGACAGAGTCTAACATTGGACTTTGGGAGGAAGTGATCTCATGAGCGCTGAGCCTTTTTATCAAGAAACTAAAGAACTATTTTGGTGCACATTTAAATCATATCTAAGCAACCTAGACACAATCTCACCAAGCTTTCATTTTCCTGTATGTATGTGAAAGTACAGTTCCCTTCCCACTCTAACGTGTTATGTGTACTTACCAAGGGAGAAGGGAAATGACTGTTGTCTCCATTCTCTTCATTTGTCCTTGGAACAGAGCTCACTCTTCTCTGGATGAGGACCTGGAAAGATGGCTGCAGCCACCTGAGGAGAGTGTGGAACTACAGGACTTCCCCAAGGGCTCTACAAGGTTATTGTTCCCCATTAGGGGATCATTTTCTTCTTTTTCAGGAAGTGGGGCTAGGTTTTAGACTTCTTGGGGAGTGACTGTCTGGTGATGGCATTACATTGCTATAGATAAGCCAGCCCTGACTCCATCTGTCTGCACTCCCAGGCTTGCCCCTCTTCCTCCAGCCACCCACAGTGCTCAAGATATTGATTAGCAGATTGATATCAGTATAGAGAGAAGCCTCTAAGATTGCTGTATCTTGGCCCTGCTACCTTCAACATTTTCATTAGTCATTTGAATTAAATCAGAAAAGGCATGCTTATCAAATTTTTAGATAACACAAATCTAGGAATGAATGCTAATATGATGGGTTCAGACTGAAGATTCAAAATGATCCTGACAGGTAGAAATGTTAGATTCTCTAAAAGATGAAGATAAAAGATCCAAAAGTTTTAGATCCAAAATTATAGAATGTGGGAGACCTGGCCTAATTGGAGGATTTTTTTTTTTTTGAGACAGTATCACTCTGTCACCTGGGCTAGAGTGCCATGGTGTCAGCCTAGCTCACAGCAACCTCAAACTCCTGGGCTCAAGCAATCCTCCTGCCTCAGCCTCCCGAGTAACTGGGACTATAGGTGTGCACCCCTATGCCCAGCTAATTTTTTCTCTTTTTCGTAGAGACGGGGTTTTGCTCTTGCTCAGGCTGGTCTTGAACTCCTGACCTCAAGTGATCTTCCCACCTAGGCCTCCCAGAGTGCTAGCATTACAAGTGTGAGCCACCATGCTCCGCCCCAAATTGGAGAATTTCTCATTGGAAGCTCCTACTCACTATAGTTTTGTTGAGGGCAGGAAGTATGTCTTATTTTGATGTGCCCAGCACTTAGCATGCATCTTTAGACATGATAAGAATTCAAGAAATTCTTCCTGCAGAAGGCATGGACAAGGACTCTGTGAGGCCTCAGTTTGATGAAGTCACTTAAAGGCTAACACAGCATTAATGCTTGATAGATAGAAATGTACTGTCCAGATCAAGGTAATGTATGAGACAGGTAATGTGCTGTTTAGAGGACTCCTAGGACACAATGTAGAGCTCCTTTCTGGGTGTCACATTTTAAAAGGGATATTAACAAACACAAGAGCGTGGCCACAGAACAGTCAGAGATCTGGAAACCATGTCATATGAGAACAGCTAAAGGAGCTGGGGAAGCTCAGCCTGAGAAGAGCAAATGGAGTGGAGAATTTGATAGCTTCCCTCAAATACCTGAAATATCGTAAAGTGAAGGGAGTCAGCTTTCTCTCTTCTGCCCCAAAGGACAGAGAGCTAGTGACTAAAAATTGCAGAGTAACAGAATTTTATTCAGTAAAGCACAAACTTTGTAATAGCCACAGCAGTCTGATAGGGGAAATAGCTGCCTTTACACTTTCTTTAACAGCAGCTACTGCTGCTCATGTAGAGGCTGGGTGACTCTCTGGTCTTGGGCATTTGGACGGAGGTGGAAGGTAACTCAAAGGCCTCCTCCAACTTTTGAGTTTGTGATTCTATTAGTGGTGAAAAGTTAGGAGGAAAAAAAATCCCTTTTCACTCCAGCTGGCTTTATTTTCTCTCTCATTTTACATATTTTGTTTTGACTATCTATCTAATGAAAGCACAAGAAGAATCCCTAAACAGTGTTATTTTGGTTCAGCCAGCAATTATTGAGCACTGACAATAAGCGAAGCGCTGTGCTACCAGGGGCTGGAGGTGCAACAAAGCGAGGTAGATGGCTCTGCCCTTACGGAGCTTCTAGTTGAGTGAGGGAGATGGTTTCTGCTTAATAGTTTGACAAACGTGGTCTTAAATTGTTGAGATATTTTAATTACTTAGATATTTATTTCAGAGAGATTTTTAGGAAATAAAGATAAAGTGATAAAATAAGTGTGGTTTTGAAAGGACACCAATTACAACATAAATAAAATGCTTATTTCTTTTCTTTCTTTGAGTCAATATAGCATAGTGGTTGAAAGCAGAGTATCAGGCAGACTGCCTGTGTCAGATCCCAGCTCTAGGACTTACTAGGTGTGTCATTTAACTTCTCTATGCTTCAATTTCCTCATCACTAAATGAGGATGGTAGTGGTTACGAGAATTAAATGAATTAAAATATATATTACAGCACTTAAACCATAACGCCTGGCCCATAGGAAACACTTTGTTAGGGCTAGCTGTTATGTTTCCTTTGGAGTGTGGTCCTGTTCCCTTGGCCATTATGCATGTGGTTTGATGCCCCAAATCATTGTTATTAAAGGGAAACAAATACCAAGGATCAAGAAGTTGGTGAAAAGAAGATAAAAAGGGAAGAAAGCATCAAGCCAGAGAGAAGGAAATCAGAGAACTTTTTAGGGACTTCTGAAGAAGGTATGAATGATTGTTTATAATAGTCTGCAGTCCTTTGCACACTGCAGTCCTTTGACTGATGCTTTGATGAGCATCAAAGTTATTTAGAAATGTTTCCCAGATGCTATACATAATCTTCCTACCTTTGAGAATTTGTTTTTCCCTGCAGTTCAGCCTAGGTTTTCTGTTAATTGCCAATCATAACGTCATCCCAAAACAGTAATAACATCCAATTCTATTTATAAAGCAAACCTTCACCCAGTCTCATCATCATTATCTTGCACATTGTCTGGAAAGATGTTTTGCTTCTAATTGTCTGACATCTTCAAAAGAGTTTTAAATTTAGCTCATATGGATGCTGTAGAATCCAATAAGAAATCATATTTTATGAAATTTAAATGGGATGTACAAGTAATTTGAAAGTTATAAATTAACCTTAATTTCAAAACTATTTTGATGGAGCTTTAAGGTTTCTGGTATGCCATTTATAAACAATGCCTTCCTATATTTAAGTTCCTCCTAGTGAGAAAGTAAAATATTAACTCTTTCAGATCATCTGATATCCCTTTCATCCCGTCTCAAGTCTCTTCTCCTTTCTCTGCCCTGCTTTGTGCCCCAGGATGCTGACCCTAGTGGACTGCATCTCCTGGGCTTCCTATTGGCCAATGGGAGGCTGCAGCAGACCAAAGGATTGGAGAGAGGTTGGGTATTACTTCCCCTCCCTGCCTACCTCAGCACCTTGTGTGCCTGGTAGAGGTGGTGTCCCTCCACAACTCTATAGCTTCTATAATGCAGTGTGTTCTTCCCATTTCCAGCTCTCACTGGGTTCCAGTAACTGACCTGTCATCCTCAACCCCTCAGTCCCTTCAGACTTAGGCTTCCCACTGCTGCTAGTCACTGGATGCTTTGCCATTCCTTGTTTGTTCCATTAACTTTAACTAAACCTCTGTATGTAGTCACTTCATTAAGGAGTCTTTATTTGAACTAGCCATGGGTACATTCTGTTTCCTTCAGAACCCTGACTGGCACAGCACCCAGAGTGTATGCGCATTTAGCTAGTATTGAGTTCACTGAGAAGATAATACAAGGACTTTGTGAATTAGTGTCATTCGTGTCCATTGCGATGGCAGAGAGCTGTACAATGTTAGGAGGGGAACCCCATTAACTGTCTTTTTAGAGAGATTCAACAACTATTGTAGGTAAACTAGAGAGAGCATTAACATGAATTCTGAAAACTGGACCTTTTGACCTAGAAAGTAATCAGGTTCTTTTTTTTTTCCCTCTTATATTCCATCCAGATGAACTAAAACCCTGCTTTTGGAAGCGACTGGGTTGGTCTGAACCATCCAGGTAATGAGATATCAGATGTTTGTAAGTCAAAGTTCATGGTTTATAGATAAGACGAGCAGAGTTAAAACATTTACCAGTGTCTAAATAAACATTAATGACAAAGATTCGAATTCAGACAAAATTGGTCAATTTAAAACATGTTAATGTTTATAGTTAATAAAAATATAAGGTGAAATTAATGCCAACTTTGATTAAATAAGTGTCAGAGTCAGTCCAAGAACAGTTTTAATATGGAGCGAATGCAGAAGATGCTGCTATTACTTGCTTTGCAGTCATTTTGCATTTTCATGATATACTTTTGATCATAATCCCTCTTGATTATAAAGACCAAAATTCCCTTCCCTTGAATTCAATTAAATAGAAAGAGGATGTTGTTTGTGTCTTTGAGAAATGTACATACCAACTTGAAACTCCCTTTTTTTGTTCTTTTAAAAACATGCGCATAGGATAATCGTGCTGGATCAGAGTGACTTGTCAGACTGACTGGAATTGGATCGTAGATGGACTCCTGGCCTGGGTTTGAGTGTCCTGGTCGTGAGCTCCTTTCTTTGTCTGCTTCGGTTGTCATGAGGGCAGTGGTTCCAGGTCTTAACTCTCACTGTTCAGCTGCCACAGCAGACATAATGGTTTGGCCCTGTCTGCTGGCAGCACATTCAACCATTTTCAGTCGGATTTCTGAAAACTGAGAGGTTTGTGATTGTAAACATTTTTTGTTGTGCCCAGAACGGCTTTTGGATTTGTTTTAAGTCCTGTTATGTAATAAAATGTTTGCTTTTAATACTCATTAAGTTTTACCGGTGAAAGATATATTTCTGTGTTTCAATTGTTGGGAGCTGGGGAGAGAACTGCCACCCAGAGAGGCCTCGATTTCTGTTCTAAAGTTTGACAAATAGGCCGCTACTGCTTCCACACTTATACAAACTGGCACCAGTCATCCGTGTTTTATAACAGAAATACCGCCTGTCCACTTGGCCGGGACAGCTATATTCCCATTCCAGCTAGAATTGCCTTACAATACTGGTAGCAATAAAATCCCAAGATATTTTGAACTCTTTAAGGTGAACAGACATTATCTTCATATATTTTGGATTGTACACCTCACATCATTAACATGTTGGAGTAATAAACTTGTGGTAAGACTAACATCGTAACATTTTCTCTATTTTAGCTTCTTGTGACTACTGGCCAAATGCATACATGTATCTAGCCTGGTTTTTATAGGATTCATATGCCTTCATCTAACTCCAGTTTGGAGTTTTCACATATGAATAAAAACCTTTTCTTGGAAACTATTTGCTGTTGTACACAGTACTAGCCAGCTAACATTTTATTCTGTCTTGGTGAGTAATTAGTAGGTCTTTTGTTTATGAAAACTGAATAGTTCCCATTGTGGATGGTTATATTCATAATTCTTTGTTCCCAGAAATTTTACCCTGCACAGATAAAATGGGAAGGTACAGATCTATTTGATCATTTTAAAGTAAGGAAACAGTTCCTTGCCATTGTAACCAGAGGAACAAGTAAGTTTATAAATAATACTATGTAAAGAAACTTTGAGGGATACAGAGACTTACAGACTTACAGTCTTCCTCTCAAAAAACGTATTTTAATTAATGAGACAAAACCAATATACAGGCCAGGCGTAGTGGCTCATGCCTGTAATCCTAGCACTTTGGGAGGCCGAGGCGGGAGGATCACTTGAGCTCAGAAGTTTAAGACCAGCCTGAGCAAGAGCGAGACCCCATCTCTACTAAAAATATAAAAATTAGCTAGGCATCATGGCATGCACCTGTAGTCCCAGCTACTCGGGAGGCTGAGGTAGGAGGATCGCTTGAGCCCAGGAGTTTGAGGTTGCAGTGAGCTATGATAACACCACTGCACTCTAGCCAGGGTGACAGAGTGAGACTCTACCTCAAAAAAAAAAAAAAAATACCAACATACATAAAAATGTAAGGACTAATAGCAGGTGTATCATGATAAATGAGTTATATTATGGCATTAACTTTTAGTATTCATAAAGGATGCAGGTCCTACACAAACTCCTGCTGATAAGGATTGTAATCTCCTATGTACAGAGTAAACGATTCTATCTGGCCAATGACTGTGGAATATTGGCCAATATTAACAATAATAATAATAATGCTGGTAGGTGTTTATTGGTTATAGAGCAACTATGATGTGCCAGTTACCTTATATACATTAATCCTTTTCCTGCACATAGCAGTCCCACTTTAGTATGCTACTTCTCCCACTCTCGTCAGCTATTTCAAACTTCTAACCCTCACTTCTCAACACTCAACAGATGACTGTACCTCCAACTTTACAGAAAAAATAGAAGCCATCAGATGGGAACTAACTCAGCTTCCCACCACCAAAACTACTAACGTGACCACATCTATCTCTGTAGATAGATGTAGTTGTAGGTAAAGCAGTCTACCCTAAACTAGAGATGGACCTATTATTTCTACCTTCCTTCCTGTTATGCTGAAGGAAGTGTTCCTCTTCCTGTTCTAAGCCAATCTCATTTTTTGTCCACTCAGGGTTATCCTTCCCAGGTTATCTTATTTTCAGTAGCTTTAACCCCTTCTTCTTTATGAGCTTCTTTTCATAGGCATTAACACCCTTGGATTTTCCTGTCTTTAAAAAGTGTTCCCTGGATCCCACCTTCCTTTCCAGCTACTGTCTCATCACTCTCCTCCCACTGCAGTTAGAGTTCTCAAAATAGTTGTCTGCACCTATCTTTAGTGCCTCATCTCCCACTCACTCCTCAATGTACTAGAATCTGAATTCTACTCCTTCAATTCTCTAGTGGTCACTAAGGTCACCAGTGATTTTCATATTCCTGAATCCCATGGACACTTTGGCTTCATTGTCATTTGCTCTCTTAGGCTATTCCCTTGGCTTCCTTGATGCTTTTCCTCTGATTTTCCCTCTGTCTCTCTGGTTACTTCACCTCAGCCTCTTACAAGGATTCCACCTCTATCTTTTCTCACTCCAAGTTTTCCTTCTAAGAGACCTTCTTCACTCCCATGGCTTCAGTTAGCACAGGACTGACAACTCCCAGATTTGTATTATGAGTCTAGGACTAGACTACCCATACAGTCAATGTCTCCACTTGGATTTCCTTTGGGTGTCTTACTGACATATCCAGTACTGAACTCATAGTCTTAACCTCCTCCACCTCCAGCATTCCCCTTACAATCAGTGGTATCATTGTCCAGTCAGCTACTCAAACAAGAAACCCAGGAGCCATCTTTGACTCTCCTCCTATTCCTTTATTTCTTACATAAAAAAATCAATCATTAGTCAGGTGCAGTGGCACGTGCCTATAGTCCCATCTACCGGCAGGCCTCCAAAATCTGTATCTCTTATACCCACCTTCTCTCCATTTCAATTGCCACTACCCTCCCTAATCCAGACCACTAGTAACTCCTACCTGAACCATTACAACAGCCTCCTCAAGTGGCCTTTTCCATCCAATCCCACACTCAACACATCTTTTTGAATGACTCCTACATGCCAGACACCTCTCTAAGTGCTCAGGCAACAGTGAACAAAGCAGAGCCTTGGCTGTCTTGAAGTTAAATAAGCAAATAGATCACATGGTAAATGCTATGAAGAAAAGAAACAGGTTAAAGTGACAATGGTGGGCAGGGGCAACTTATCATTGGGTAGGGTATTCAAGGGAAAGCTGCCCTGAAGAGGTGACGTTTAAGCTTTGATTGGAATGATAAGAAAAAGCCAGTCTTGCAACTCTGGGGGATGAGCATCCCAGCAAGGGGAGTAGCAAGTTGCAAAGGATCCATGGGAAACACCAAACCGGAACAGCAAAAGGCCAGTGTGGTGGAGCAGAGTAAACTGTGGGGAGGCTGACTGGAGGTGAAGTGAGGCTGGAGACTGAGCAGGGATTATAGAACACAGTACAAGGTAGAAATCCAATGGAGGGTTCTAAGTGGGGGGGCGGGCAGAGAGAGGGATAAAACTGATTTACATTTTTTAAAGATTTCTTTGGTACTCTTGCTTCTCTAATTTTTTTTCTCCACAGTAATTTTTTTTTTCTTTTTTTTTTCTTTTTTTTTTTTGGAGATGGAGTCTTGCTCTGTCACCTGGGTTAGAGTGTCATGGTGTGTCAGCCTAGCTCACAGCAACCTCAAACTCGGGGGCTCAAGCAATTCTCCTGCCTCAGCCTCCCGAATACCTAGGACTATAGGTGGGCGCCACCATACCTGGCTGCTGTTTTTTTTTTTTTTTTTTTTGGGTAGAGATGAGGGTCTCACTTTCTTGCCCAGGCTGGTCTCGAACTGCTGGCCTCAAATGATCCTCTTGCCTTGACCTCCCAAAGCACTGGGATTATAGGCGTGAAAAAGCTGAGTCTTTGTACCAAAAAATAAATGTCTGATTAATCAAAAATTTAAATATAAAAATAAATACATAAAGGTTAAGAAAACCTAGGTTACTGTTTTTTAATCTTGGGGTGGAGAAACCTTTTCTAAATCATGACCTCAAAGTAAGAAGAGATTGGTGAGTTTAGTATATAAAAATGTAAAACTTCTTTACTACAAATGGTGCCTCAACAAGGATAAAGTTAACAAAGTGATTGTAAATAATTGCAATATATTGCATAAACAAAAGGTTTATATCCCAAATATACAAAGAGTTCTATGCCAGGTGCCGTGACTCAACGCCTGTAATTCTGGGAGGTGGAGACGGGAGGATCGCTTGGGGTCAGGAGTTCGAGACCAGTCTGAGCACGAGCAAGACCCCTATCTCTACTAAAAATAGAAAAATTAGCCAGGTACGGTGGCGTGCACCTACCTGTAGTCCCAGCTACTCAGGAGGATCACTTGAGACCAGGAGTTTGAGGTTGCTGTGAGCTAGGCTGATGCCATGGCACTCTAGCCCAGGTGACAGAGTGAGACTCCATCTCAATAAAAAAAAAAAAAGTTCTAACATGTAAGAAAAACACCCTAATAGAAAAACAGGCAAAGAACAATTCACAAAAGAAGCAATACAGATGGCCAATCATCGTATTAAAAGATGTTCTGTTTCTCTAGTAATCAAAGGAGTGCTAATTAAAACAGGATATTGTTTTTCATCTAACTGATCACAAAGAGGAAAAATATAATTTCTAAGATTGGTGAGTATGTGGGGAAACAGACATCTTCATTCATGGTGTTGGGGGTATAAATTGGTACCACTTATCTGGAGGGAGGGATATTTGCCAGTTTGTATTTTAAATGTGATTATTTTTTGACCCAGAAATTCCATTTAAACCAGTACTTCAGAAATTTTGTACATGTGAATCACCTGGAGATCGTGTTAAAATACAGATTCTGACTGAATAGGTCTGAGGAGGGGCCCAAGCTCCTGTACTTCTAACAAGCTCCCAGGTGGTGTTCGTGCTGCTGGTCCATCCAGATTTAGAGGACTTTATCCTAAAGCAGTGTTCCAGAACCCTGGCTGCACATTAGAACCTTCTGAGGAGGTTTTAAAAATACTAATGCTCAGGCTTTAGCCTCAGATTATTTGATTTATTTTGTCTGAGGTGGAGCATGGGCTTTAAAAAGCTCTCCAGGTGATTCTAATGTGCAGCCAGGATTTAGAACTATTGTCCTAAGGAGAAAATTGGACTGTACACAATGATGTGTTTTCATAAAAGGATGTTTATTGCAACATTGTTTATAATATCAAAAAATTAGAAACAACCCAAATAAGCTGGGTGTAGTGGCAAGCAGCTGTAGTCCTAATACCTGTAGTCCTGCAGTCCCAGCTAATCAGGACACCGAGCAGGGGGATCACTTGAGCCCAGGAGTTTAAGGCTGTAATGGGCAATGTTCGCACCTGTAAATAGCAGCCGCACTCCAGCCTGGGCAACATAGAAAAAAAATAACCTAATGTCCAGCAATAAAGGACTGGTTGAGAAAATTATGGAACAATTATAAATGGATTAATTAGAAATTATGCCATAGATGTAGATTTATTGACACAGAAAAATGTCCATAACATATTATGTAATAATGCTAGTGGGTTTATAGGACCTCATTTATGTAAATTTATAAATGTCTACATATGGTAAGTGCATAGGAAGATATGTGGAAAGATGCTTATTAAAATAGTAAAGTGGTCCTTTCAGGTGATTTTAACTTTTTATAATTCTTTGTAAAGCTGTTTTCATTTTGGGGAATAGAAAGGGTTTACAAATACTTAAAAGTCAAATCAGCTGGGCACAGTGGCACACACCTGTACTCCCAACTATTCGGGAGACTGAGTCAGGAGGATCACTGGAGCCCAGGAGTTCACAACCGCCTGGGCAATATAGCAAGATCCTATCTCAATATGAATAAATAAGATAAACTCAAATCAATGGGAGGGAGGACTAGAATGTCATTAAAATTAAGTAGCCATAAACCTAATCAATTTATTATAGCTCATTTGAAGAAAAACTTTAATACAAAAGAATGGTCAATGTAGAGCATAGAAAAATGAAGCTGCCCGTCCTATAACCTTGACCCTTCATAGTCAATAGTGTGTTTGGAAATGGGAGGGTCTAGTCAGAGAGAGACAGAGTAAGAGGGGGCATATGAAAAGGCGGTAAAGATGACAGAGCCTCTCATCCAAAATGGTCATCCAAATTGGAAAGTCACTCTTCAAATCAAGAGAGAACCAGAGTGCAGCTGGTTGGATAGCTGACAGGAAAGGATCATGAGAAAGGACACAAAGATTTGTTGTGTGACACCCATGTACAAGGCAATGGTGCAAGTCAGGTAACTTGTCCAAGGTGTACAAGAAGTTGTTTATGACTGAAACCAATGACTAATTCCAAATCCCTGCTAAAATACTACACTCTCTTGGACAGAGAACGTGAGATTTTATGATTTGAGCAACCTGGATTTTTATCCCAAGGTCAACCAAACCATCCTTGAAACCTGGAAAAGGCTAGAGCTCTGGTTTTTGGCTTTTATATAATGCAGTTTCAAACAAAATTGGGACAACTTTGTACCTTATTAAAACTGGGGCTAACACATGATTGGTTTCAGTAGCCTTGCCGTCACAAGATCTTCTGGCTTATTCCTTCTCGGATGAGTCCCTGAGAATTCTTAAGAGTGTGGGGAGAGGAAGGTCTGGGGCCTTCCCTATGTAGAAGGAAATCCCGGTTTTGTTAAGATCTTGGCCCAAGGCTTGGTGATGTCAACTCTGAAGATAAATCCAGTTTCCTTTCTGTACTGCCTGGGATTTTCTGAAGAACTGTGACTGTACAGCAAGATGTATAGCTCCTTCCTTTATGACATCACCAGAGAGGTAGCTAAGGGGCCTATTTGAGACACTCTTAGAACAACAGCCATTTGAGACACTTTTAGAACAACAGCCACTTTTGTGGGAGCCCAAGAACAACAGCTTTTAAAACTCAGGGTATATATTCAGGCTTCATTAGGATCCTGAATACAAGCCAGCTGATAAAATATGGGGTCTACTCAGAAGGGCACAGTCTATCAGATGGTCAAGACAAGTAAAACTGGGTCCAAGGTAGCGGTTTCAGCACAGAGAGGGGCTGAGGTTTCTATGGGCACAACCCCTCAGCGGGGACATGGGTACGTTCTTACCTCAAGCCAGCGAAATGCTGCAGTCTCCCTGAGCCCTTACCAGCGAAGATCAGAAGCTGCACATCTCACCACTCCCCATTCAGCATCAGACTATCCTCGATCTTTCTCCCCCAAGTCAGGGCCTGGTGTCTCTGCAGTACCCATCCCTCGGGGAACCGAGTCACGTTCAAGAAAGGAAGGATCCCGCCATTCCTCTCCTTGTCGAAAGAGCCAGCAGATGCCAACTTCCCATTCTGTAAACATACATCAGAATGTTAGTCCAGTCAGAGAGGAAGCAACACGAAGACATGGCGAGACCAAGCCATCACGTGAGGTCAGCCATCATGCCTCATCAACCCCAGATGCCAAATGCTTTCGTCGGTTGAATTTTTTAGACAACAAGTATAACTTACAATCACAAACCTTACAAGATGACCCACCTTCCAAGGTCCAGAACCCCCAAGGGGTCAGAGTTCCCCGTAGGATTTCAGTTTACCCAAAGGATGAAGCAGTACAAACTGAGCCCATCCAAAGGATTTTGACTACTAGTGAGGTCAGATCTCCAAGAAGTCCCTCTAGCCCAGAGCATGGCAGCAGCCGTGTCTATGAACATCGGACAGTCCAGAGAAGGAAACCTGGAGAAGAGCCAGAAACGGGTCCTCACCGCTCAGTTCTTCTAGACTCCAAGGCCTTGTATAAGAATACGAACCTGGACTCATCCCCCAAATTCTCTGTCCTTAGGGATTTGGATAGTAGACACCGAGTTTCTGTGAGGCCAGATCCTGAGACCCTCCAAAAGCATTATGCCTATTTTGAAACCAAGCCCTCTGCAAAAATCTTGAGATCATCAGAGGTGGAGTCCAATTTGAGGTCCCCAATCCGAGGAGACAGTGAGGTTGGCCGCAGAGTCACCATCTCCCCAGGGGGACAGCCAGTACAGTCAACTCACCGTACGACAGCTCAATCAGTGTCTGGGAGCCCCCACAGATCTTCCATGTTTGTCACTCCAGAGCCCATCTATAAACAGCAAACCCAAAGACCCAGAGAAAGCATCTACATGTCCTCAGGACCCTCACAAAAGTCCTCCATCCATGCAGAACTGGAACTGACTCCTCGGCCCTTGCCACCTAGGTCCTTACCTAGGTATGAGCCTGACTCCTCATGGTGGGACTTACTGAATCCTGAAGTTGAAATGCCACAAAGCCGGCCAACAACACCTGATTTTGAACCTAAGTCCCCTTCTTCCATAGACCCTTTATTGTCCCATTTTAAAATGGACTCAAGCCCTTTCTATGAGGATGTGATGTTCCAGAGAGAGAAGGAAAGCCCACCACCACCAAAGGATTCTCCAAGTTGGGCACCACTGAGGGAAGTGCCACAGGCCGCCAAGTACACCTGCAAACAACCCATTCAAAGGTTTAGTGCTTTCTTCCTGGGTATGTGAAGAAGCAGACTGCCCAGGTGCAGCCCTGAGTTAGTGAGATGGGGTGTTGGGGTGGGCAGGAAAGGCCCCCTCTTCATTCTGGGCCTCAGGGCTGCCCTCCTGCCAGTGCCAAAGCTAGTCCTGTCCTTGACCCCTTTGCTCCATTCCTTCCCTGCCAGCTTCTCTGAGTGCCAAGCTAATGACATCGATGACAATGCTTCGGCCCAGTGTCAGGCATTGATTCTTCCAGGCAACACTGCTTAACTTTTCAATGGAAGGTAGTAGAGAGTGGTTTACAGGGTTGGAAGCTGCTTCCTGAGAGTGGAGATGAGGAACTGAGCTGGGGTGAGGGCTGGTAAGGGCTGTTAAAGAGAATAAGGACCTCAGGTAAATATTCTGGCAACAAAGTGGAAAAGGTGGGTGTAGATGAGCTGGGACTTGAACTTCCAGGAGGGGAAAGGCATCCACAGGGACAGTGAGCCGGTGTAAAAAAGGGAGAGGGAGAGTGGGAATGTGATGTTTAATCATAGGCTGCAGGACTTCTTGGAGAAGATTGAGGGCTGAGGGTACCTCTGGGTGGAGAAATGTTGAGCTAGAAAGGGAAATGCAAGTAGTGGGGGGTGGGGTGTGCATCCCACAGAGAGAAGTAAAGCAACCATCTCTCTGTTGCTTTCAGATGTCTCTGAGGAAATGTACAATCGTGTCATCTGGTGGCTGAAAGGTCTGTGCTTTTCTCTCCTGTGGGCCCATAGTGGAGGTTTGGGGGGTGGGAAGACAGGTGAGAGGGTGGCGTCTATGTATCTGTAGAGCTAGGTCCTTAGGAGATACATGGTGGGGTTTTGACCTGAAGGAACAGAGGAACTTCTCATCTTGCCTTAAATTCCACCATTAGAATCATTCCTTTGGGGCTTGGAACCTTTTTCATTTTTAAGAGTCTCCTTTTAATGGGAAATCACTTCTGGAATGAAGAACAATTTAAGCCCCATGGTCTTTCAACTTAGCTGGTCTTACCTATCATGTGATTAAAAAAAAAAAGAAAAAACACCAAAGCAAACTGCCTGCTTCACAGTCTTGCTCAGGACTGAGTCCACATTAATTCAGGTTGGGGATTCTTCTCATGTGTCTCTCTGGTTCCTCAGAACTCTCCAGCCCCCACCCTAGAACCTGGAAGGTACTTAATTGGCTACTGCCCAGGCAGGATCTCCAGTGATGTCTGGGCCTGCTCCTTGAGGCTGTCAGTGGGTCTTGCAGCTCTAGAATCCTTAAGAGAAGTGTCCCCAGGGCCTCATGACCCTACACTCCTTTGTACTTTTGGCCTCTCTGGTGGCAGGGGAGAGTGGGGACCAGCCCTTATAGAGTAATTCTTGGCAGCAGGGACTTCTTGCTATGAGTATTGTGGTCCAAAATATGCCCCAGCCCTATGAGCGTGACAGAGGCCAGGGCTCTGCATAAAGCAGTTCCTGGGAAGGAGAGAGCCCTGGGAATGCAATCCAGTCCCAACCAGCATAAGCCTGCCACGTGATGGACAGCAAAGAGCAGAGAAGGGCAGCAAAACTCTTTAAAGTGGGGGTGTAGTAAAGTATGGACTTTGGAGTTATCTTACTGGGTTTGAGCCTTGGGTCCACTATTTTCTGACTGTGACCTTGGGTTTGGTAAGTTATTTTACCTCTCCAAGCCTCAGTTTCCCCATCTGTTAATGGGAATAATGGCTTCCTTTAAGGATTATTATTAGGACTATTAAAAAATATTACATGTAAAGTACTTAGCATGGTGCTTTGCAGTAGTGAGCACTCAGTATATACTACCTATGATTATTTGGGCCACTTGCACTAGGAAGGGATTTGGGCCAGGTTATGCCCAAGTCCACTGGGCATCTTTAGTAAAATTCTCTTTTTCCCCTCCTGTTGGTACTCTCTGAACTCATTTGCTGTCCCCCGGGGAATGCCTGGCTTCTACTTCTCCGTTATGACAGATGAGGAGGTAAGAATGCCCCTGGGAGGTTACTTCCAGTCTTCCTGTGCCCCCTTCCCCACCCTATCCAAGTCCCTCTTCTGGCCTCTGATGAAAGCGGGTGTGGAGAGAGACAGAGCTGCTCCCTATGGTTGGGCAGGTTGTTCACTGCACAAGGGCACCTGGTGGAGGGGGCAAGTGGGGGCTGAAATCCAGGCTATGCTGCACTTGGCAAGCTATGCACCTGTGGGGCTGCATCTCCCCAGAGGGGGATCGGCACAAAAGTGCTATACAAGCTAGTTGCAGCCTTAGAGAGAAAGAAACTTTTTGGCAGATGACGAATCCTGCCAAGTGCTCTGTGGAAAGATGGGGCAGCCATGGATTGAATCAGTCCCCACCTGGCTCTCGCCTCTCCAGCCTGGGGCATTCCAGAAAAGGGTTGCTTTTTTGGATTACACACTATTTGGGTCCTTAACTTGGAAAAACTCAAAGTAGACTCTGCTCTCGGCTGTCTTGTGTCCTGAATTTGGCAAATAGTGTCCTTATTTCATAGTGCATTGTTCCCATAAGTACTTTGGCTCTTCTTGGCCCATGTTTGGTAAGATGGTCAAAGCTACTTCCATTCTTTCTCTTGCCATATTTCTGTCTTACCCAAAACCTAGCAATGACCTATAATGGGTCCCATCCATGGGCTAGCCCAGGATGGACAGTTGACTTCAGATGGAAAACAAATGAGCAGAGGAGCAGCCTGAGCTCAGATAACAGAACAGCTGAAGGGGAGGTGTCCAGAAATGCTGCTGCCACCCCCGCTGGCCCCATGCCAGCTTCTTATCCAGCCCCATGCCCCGAGATCAGCTGTGGGTGGGAACAGCTACTTTTAGAGATTATCTTTATTTAAGACAGTAAATCCTTCCATCCCTCCCTTCCTCTCTTCCTTCCTTCTCTTCCTTCCTTCCTCCCTCCCTCCCTCCCTTCCATAGACAATTTTTATTCAGATGCCCACAGCACTCTGCTAGGCACTACTGGGGCAGCATTGAAGCTTTACAGCACACATTCTTCGTCCTTGAGAAACTGTCTGGTTGGAGAGATAAGACACGAACAGGAAACATTTAAACAACAATATGAAATAGTTTGTGCACAAATGTCAAAATAGATGAAACAGACTGAATAATGCTCTTGGAGGGTCTTAGGAAAGAGGGAGTCAGTGGGAGGTCGGTAGAGGGTCAAGTTTTGCCCTCCTTCCCAAAGCCAGGGGGAGGTGTCTTTACAGCTAGTCTCTTGCTCATCCATAGATACAAATCTGTACCTTTGGGAATGGATTACTATTTCCCTTAGTTCAAGATTTGATGTTTTTGGCTGAGCGGGCTCCTCCCTTTTCTCCCCCACCCTCACCGTCTTTTTCTGTGCATCTTGTTTTAGTTTAGGAAGTCAAAAGCCTTGGCAGCAGGGCAGCTACTTCCCAAAATAGCTCTTATCCTGTCTCGATAATTACAGCTCTCCAGCCCTGTTCAGCAACAGAGCTGGTCCTCAGAAGCTGGGAAGAGAAGGCTCCCAGGCAGCCAGGCTGCTGGTCTTCTCTGGCTCTCTGGCAGTAGGGTGGCATGGAGATGGACCAGTACTCTCCCTGCAAAGCATGAGAGAGCTAGGCTTTCCCCAGCCCATCTCCTAGGCTGCACGGTCCTCAGGCGGAGGCTCTGAGGTGCTGGTGTCCAGGGCCCCCCTGGTTCCTCTGATCTGGGGATGGTTGACCATAGAGTGTTCCAGATTCCATTCCCAGTGGGAATTCTCTGGTGGCCAGCCACAGTGCCTGGCTCGTGAGAGGCAGCATGTTTGTTGTTGAGCTGCACGAGCCTCTCTGGATAAACAGCTGGGGATGGTGCCTGATTCAGCCTCTCTGTCTATGTGTCAGCCTCCCTCCAAAGGGCCCCTCAAGGCCCTCTTTCTAAGGAGTGGGGTGGACAGATGCTTGGTTTGGGACATTAGGGGCTGGAGCCTCCCCAGAGGAGGGTGTGCTGGATTGAGGGAAGCATTTCTGATGGGCTTTTTTTGGTATCAGAACTAGCAGACGCTCACAGGAAGGTCCTGAGGGTCCCCTATTCGGTCAGCGGGGGCTGCCCTCTCACACAGCCCTGGGTAGTTCCTGGAAATAAAGCAGTTCTTGACAGGAGGGGCTGCAATGCCTCTGATAGACAGGGGTGCCCTAGCCCCAAGATCCTGTGTCCTTAAGGCACCTGACCTACTCTTCCTTAAACGTGACTTCTCAGGCTGTCAGAGGACAAGGTGGTTTACTCTCTGCTATATCTATCAATTATGCAAGAAACCAAGTCTGGAAAACAGGTCAGGAACCAGAGGAGGCCATATAAGTGATACCTATGGCAGATCTCAGTATCTTTGGGGTGACACGTTATTTTTCCCCTGAGGGACAGGATGATCAGCCTCCTGTTGGCTCCTGAACACAGGAAAGTTTTGCTCAGGTGGACTTCCTCTGTAAGGAACAATCCAAAGCCTCCAAGGAACTCAGGGAGTTTCTGCATTTGTGAGGATGTTAGCAGAATCCCAGGATATAGGCTGTCTCAAAGGAACCCTAGGAACCGTCTTTCCAGCTCCCCTCATTTTCTCTTGCATTACATATTGGCTTGTAGTTGAGAGGAAAGGGAATTGTTGAAAGAATGGAGCAGAGCTATTGAAAATGGAGCAGGACACCTCAGGAGGCTTTTTATAGCAGCTTGACCCTCACTGCACAGCTTCTGAGGAAACAGCATCTTATCCTGTCAGATGGCACCTTGTTCATTTCCAGCTACCATGGACAGACAATTCCAGAGCAGCATGGAAGGCTAGTGACCTCTGGCCAAGACTCACTAATCTGGGGACAGGCTAGGTTGACCAACTCATCAGGGTTTGCCTGAGATTTTTCTGGTTTTAGTACTAGAAGTCCCACATCTCAAGAACCCCCTCAGTCCTGGGCAAACTGGGATAGTTGGTCACCAAGGACAAGCTGTGGGGCATTTGGCCTCAGCAAGAGCCCTTGGAAGCACAGGGTTGGGGGATGATGTCCCAGCTTCACCGTGAAACCTGGGCAGATTACTTCCTGTGCCTGTAAAATGGGGGCCTTCCTCTTGGACTTGATGGCAGAACTGAGGCCAGAGTCCTTTAGTTTTTTGTTCTTCCCAGAGTGATCCTACATAGGGAAGAATCTGCCACATCCATTTTGGACTTTCTGTGTATTTTCAGAAGCTACTTGGTGACTAGAAACCATCTACAACCACATCTTTCTGTCAGAATAGTTTGGTGGTGTTTGAAATGGTGGATTTTTCAGGTAAGAGGAGAACCAGTGGGCCTGAGTAGATTAGAGAGCTTGGCTTCAGAGGTCAGGGTGCATACTTGGGTGAGGAAGCAGATCTGTGACCCAAAGCCACCCTGACAATTGCTCAGCCAGAGGAAGGCTGTCCAGAGTGGCAGAAGTGGCCATGTCCCTTTACCCTCCTCTGCTCAGCTGCTTTGGCTCAGCTGCTGTGCAGGGAGCAGCAAGAGACAGCTGTACCTTGGGGGCTGAGTGAAGGCCTGGAGGAGGGGGAGAGAATGTGAGGCAGTTCCTGAGAGAAGCTCAGGCCTTGACACTGAGGGTGCCACTTCCTTGGCACAGCCACTGCAGGCAAAGTCATCTAGCTCCAGGGGTCTCCACAGTGTCTGTGTCTGGGAATTGGATCAGCAGGTCTTAGGCCAAGGCCTGCTTTCTAGAGATGGTGTGGTATCTAGCAGGTGGTGGCAGCATGGTCATTCCAATGTCACTTTAGTCTCAGGCATTACTCTGGTATTCTTTCTCCTCCCATCCATCTACACCCATTACACATGCACACTCATAATCCTTTGGAGGAAAGGCATTTGAAATAGTCACAGTTGGCAGTTGCTGGTTTGGTGTTGATAATTTTCCCATTAGCAGAGATAATAGCTATCATTCATTTAGTGATCATATTAAGTGTGTTGGTGAAGCTTCACAGCAACCTATGAGGTGGACTTTTTTCTCCCTATTTCACAGATGAAGAAACTGAGGCTCAGAGCTTGCTCATCAAAGCTGGGAGCACTTTAAGGAACATCCTGCCCCAGGGATTCAACTATGTGGTATAGAAATCCTCCTTCTGTAGTCACATCTTCCTGGAAAATAACTTCTTTATATTTCAGTAGCACCTTTAGATATCAAGAATTGTGAAGGGAAAGGTTTTAGTGGGAGTAACATCTGTGTTTTTGCATGTGAACATGAGGCTGGGAGGTAGGTGTGAGCTCGTTAGCAGTCAGAATGAAGGGCAAGTGAGGGGTCAGTGAAGCCCAGGGCCTCAAGGCTTGTCTGTGCTCTAAAATTGGAGTGGAAAACTAATCAATGAATCCTTTTAGCCAATCCATATTGATCAGCCATATCCTGGGGGCAGAGGCCTGGACACCCAGGCAGACATCACATCACATGTTTGCTGAACTGAAGTGACGAGAAGTTAAAAGAGAAGACATACTCCCTGCTCTTGAGGGGCTTGTAGTTAATTTGGGAGAGAAAAGTATACAGATGGGTCACTTGGAAGGGTGGAGACATTCAAAGAATAAACCAAAGTCCAATAAAATGAGTCAGCAAAGCAGAAGCTGGGAAGGCGGGGGGGGGTGTGTCTTGAGGGGAGTCAGACATCTGGGGCTTAGTCACATTAGGGGAAGGTATGTAAGTCCCTTCCAACCCTGAGCTCCTGTAGCCCTGCCTGTTCAGGATGGGCATTGGGAGGACGGTCTCCCCTATCAGAGTGGCTGGCTTCTAGCACTCTGCCAGCTCTGGAATTGCCCCTCTCTGTAGCCACTCAGCAGGTGCTAGGAAACACAGTGCTCCCCAGCCTTGCCACCCACATCTCATGCCTGTCCCAGGATCATGGGACATGTGGCAGCAGTTGGGGGAGAAGTGGGGCTTAAGCATTTTGGTTTCTTGCCTTTGTCTAGCACAGACTTTGCTGGCTGAGGTTTCCTTGAAAGACACAATCCAGTGGTAGCCCTTTGGCCCCACCAGGGCTCTCTGACTGTATCATCAGTGACTACCTCTGAGGAAGGGAGGTACAATTTGTTTTTGTACTTCTTAGGGAAACTTAGCTACTGAGAGGCAAAAACGGCCTTTGCTGGTCATGCAGATCTGAAATCATGATTTCTTGTGGTAATCACTCTTTATTCTTGGCTTTGAACCTGGGCCCTGTTTTGGCCCAAGTGCAGCCTCGTTGCTTAGCTCCTGTGCTGCACAACCTTCACCCACGGGTGGGCAGGAAAGACATGGAGCCAAGATAGACCATGTTGGCCTGACCTAAGCAAGGAGCCTGGGCTAGCAGGCTGGAGCTGTGGTTGCTGCTGAGTTTCCCAGCCAAGTGTCCACTCCCCAGACACTGGGCTTGGATACCCCATGCTAGTAGTGCCTGGGAAATTGTATTCTGGTCAAGGACATCAATGCCTGGTGGGATGCTGAATTTCAAGGGAGAGCTATAGCTCCAAGAGCTGAGTGGTGCTAAAGCAGAGTTGGCCGGGTCACCTGCTGCCCGGAGGTGGGGAAGAGCACTCAGAAGTCAGGGATTCATGCAAGGGCTGCTGTATCTCGGCCCTGCTTCTGACCAGGTGTCAGACCCTGCTGCCATCAACACAGAATATGAGAGCTGGAGTTGGGGGCGTCCAGGCTTCTCTTTCTGTGGGGGAAACCGAGGCCCAGGGAGGGCAAAGGACTTTTGGGCAGTGAGGTAATCACCAAAGCTGGCATGGGACTTAAGCCCAGGCCAAGTTCTCTCAGAGCCTCTGAACGTTACAGGGTTAGCATGCAGGGTTTGTGCAGGTAGAATGGCTCAAAGTCTGTCTTCGGCTTTTATTTCACCCAGCGTGCCTCATGTTGGGCCTGTGGTACAGTGATTAGAAAGGGGCTGTGGCCATCAAGACCCCAAGATTCTTGGCTTGCAGCTGAGTTCCATGGTCCCAGGCCTCTCTTGGGGGCCTCACTTCCCTCAAGGCAAGCTGGCACCAAAGTGCCTCTCTGGAGCCTGGGCAGCAGGTGCCAGAGAAGAGCTGGGATTCCAGCCACAGCTGAGGATGAGCTAGCTGAGCTGCCCTTTGAGCTGTGTCTGTGTCCACACTTGGAACGCAGCTGAGGCAGGGGGGAGGAGGGATGTTAGAATAGAGGAAAACAAGGCTTTGTAACAGGGCCTGTCTTCCTTGATGTAGGCTTTCTCCCCACCCTAGGCCACACTACTGCCTGCCCACTGGAAGTGCCCAAGGGGTGTTCTTATGAGTGCGTGCATGAGTACTAGCGGCCTGGGGCTTTGAACAGTGGGGCTTTGTGTAGCCCAAGCTTGATATTTGGGGCTGATGGCAGCAGCAGCTGCTGCTTCTGCAGGCTTCCAACAGGCATTGGTTTCTATCTTTATGTCTTTGTTTTCCTGAGTACAGCTTTAGCTCTCCTGATCTGCCCCAGGCCTTTTCCACGAGCCTCTCTATACCTTCAGAGGTTCCTTAGCAGAGGCAAGCTGCTGTCCCCATCCTACACTGCTTCCTTTTCTCACAGATCCGAGCCTTCTCCTGAGTCTCTGCATGGCCAACTTTTTTCTTCAATACCTCCTGCTGCTGCCTTGCTCTCTTATCTTCCTCCAAGGCCTACATCAGCATACAGGATAGCCTCCTTCCCCCACTGCATCTACTTTTAGAATGCCAGAGCTGCAGAGAAGCTTAGAAATAATCTAGTTTATGCCAGGTGCAGTGGCTCATGCCTGTAATCCCAGCACTTTGGGAGGCTGAGGCGGGAGGATCAGTTGAGGCCAGGAGTTTGAGACCAGCCTGGCCAACATAGTGAGACTCCCATCTCTAAAAGAAAAAAAAATAGCAGCATGTGGTGGCACGCACCTGTAGTCCCAGCTACTAGGGAGGCTGAGGCAGGAGGATCGCTTGAGCCCAGGAGTTTGAGGCTGCAGTGAGCTATGATTGCACCACTGTACTCCAGCCTGAGTAAGAGAGCGAGACCCTGTCTCTAAAAAATTTTTTTAAAAATCTAGTTTAATTCCCTCATTTTCAGGTATGGAAACTGAGGCCCTGAGAGGTGAAGTTAGTTGCCCAAGGTCACCCAGCTAGGATGGGTTTTCCTCAACGTGCTGGCTCACAGATGCTCCTGATGTCTTGAAACAACAACACCCCTCTGTCCTCCAGTCCACCAGTGCGAAATAGCCAATAACATCTCCAATAGCAGCCCTGTTTTTTTCTGAGCCTGATTTCCCCTTCTGTGCCAGGCCCTTTTTCCTCCCTTGGCTGAGTTCTGACTGGCCCCAACCATGACCACTGGTTCACAGATCAGACTGAAATAGGGCAGGTGCTTCTACCCATAGCGAGGGCCATGACAGTGGGTCTAATTTTGTCCAGAGTGTATTCAGGCAGAGGCCAGTCACCCTGCCCTTGGGGGAGGGGTCTTGGGGGTCAGGTAGGGACATGTTTCTGGAAACTTCCACAGGAGCCTGACCAGCTCAGACTGCTTAGCTCAGGAAATCCCCCACCAGCTTCTCACTCCCCAAGCATCTAAACTCCCCACCTACCAAGCATCTGCCTTCCCCTAGCTGCTGCTCCGACCCTTCTGAGCCTCTAATGCCTCTAAAAGCTGCTGGGAGCATCTGTCCCCATAGCATCCACCTGCTTGGGGGAAGAGTGGCCCAAGTGGGTCTGGGTCATGCCTAAGCTAGCCTCTCCCAAGGCCCTCCCCACTTTCCTCAGCCCCAGGCAAGGCTCCACCACCCTATTAAAACCACTCAGCCTCTCCCTTCCACCCTTCCAGCAGATGATCCCTGGATAATTTATGCAGCAAATCCTCTTTAATCTTTAATCTGGGGTCCTGCACTAAGGGAACTTGCGGCTAACCTGTCTCTTTAGCTCGGGTGGAGGTGAAGAATGTATGACATTTCCCTTTAGGAGGTGTGGAGGGTATGGACAGTAACGTGGACATCACTGACTTCACTTTCTGAAAACCTTGCTGAATCTCTGGAGTAACTAACGGTTTCTCTTCAACTTGTGTAGCAACTCCCCTTCCCTTCCAAAGGCATCTCCTTCTGGGGATACCAGGTGGGCTGTCCCTTTTTCTTTGGGGACTGGCTCAAGCCCCCGCGGTGCACCTGAAGCTGAGTAAGGAAGAGCCAGGTGCCCAGGGCAGCCCAGGGACGAGGATCCGAGACCCCCACCCTGTCCTGAGTGACTCTCGCTTGGTACCCTGCTCCTCCGGGGGTCCTGGGCTGTAAGGCCCGCCCCCAGGTGGGCCCCCGGCCCAGCTCCTGCCTGCACCCGCGCAGCGGAGGTGCAGCCCCGCCCCGGGGCCTCCTCGCTCCGCCCCCGCTGCCGGGCCCCGCCCCCAGCGGTCCTCACTCGGGGAGGCGGGCGGGGGCCAGCGGTGCTGTGGTGAAGTCGGCGCGCAGCTCCGGTCGCGGGTCGCTCGGGCGCTGTCCAGGCGGAGCCGGCCCGGCTCGGGCTGCAGCCATGGTAAGGCGGGCGGGCGCGGGGCAGGGCCGAGGCGCGCAGGGCCCGCCGCTCCCGGGCCGCTCCAGGGGGACCCGCGGCGCCGCAGCCCTGGCTGTGCGGGGCGGGAGGCGCTGTCGCCGGCCCTTGGCACAGGCAGACGCTGCTGCCGGGCGGCGCTGCGTCGCCGCTCCCAAGTTTTTCCCTCCGAACACCGACGGAGTGGTCCCCGACCCCCAGGGTGCTGCCCCGCGGTCTTGGAGAAGGGGTGAGTTCGTGATGAGGGAGGTGCCCGCCGGCTGAGATGCGCATGTTGGCTGGGGAGGGCGCGTCAGCAATGAGCTGAGGTGAAGGGACACTGTCCTTGCCTGGGTCCGCTGTTATCTGGGTGACCCCTCCTCACCCACCTACCCTGGGCGCAGGGGTCAGTACCAACTTCCTTTGGAAAACAGAGGAGGCCCACAAATACTGCCTGCCTACCGAAGGGGGATGGTGAGAGCTCAGTCCCTCCTTCCCACAGCCTGGCAAGGGGCAGCTCCTGGGCCTTCCCAAAGGGACCCCTGAGAGAGGGAAGCCCAGTCCAGCATCCTGTCCCGTGGGATCAGGTGTATCCCGCTGCCTTTGAGACAGGAACCATGGGGAAGCTCCCTCCTGCTGCCTTTACCCCACCTCCCTCCCCCAAACCAGGTCCTCTGCAGTGCGTGGGGGTAGGGAGACCCATCCCTTCCACCTGCCTGTAGCAAAAAGAGAAACAGTAACCCCAGCCAGCCTCCCCCAGCCTTCAGGTAGGAAGTTTTGATGCCTGGCTGTGAGGATGCCAGCTCTTCTGCCATTGTTGTCAGAGCCTGCCATAAACACAGTGTTTGGGTGTCAGGACCTCCAGGCCACACACCATCCTCTCCTCCCAGTCTGGAAGCCCCACAGCCTTTGCCCTCTGCATTGGGAGGCACAAGCTGTTTACAGCAGGAGGTGATCCGTGACCAGCCTGTGGGGCAGGATGTTGGCTGTGGGCAGCCTCCAGAAGGGAACTCCCTGGGCCTCATGGAATCAGAAGCTTTCAGGTCTGGAAAAGCCAACCTTTCGGGCTCTTGTCTCTCAAGCTGTGTCCAGGCGAAGGCCCAAGTCTTGGCCAGGAAATCTGGGTGACCTTGTGACCTTCCCCAAAGGGGGGTTCTTGAGAGAGGCCAAGTGGTGCCTGTCCTTATCCCTGGCCCCTTCTTTCTCCCCACATGGGGGATGGACAGACTGATTGTTCTAGGGATGGAAGCTTGGGGAAGCTCTGATTGTCCCCAGTGCCAAGTCCAGCAGGGGCCAGAGGGGCTTTTTCTGAACTAAGTTCAGTTCAGCTGAGGTCTTGGTGCTTTCAGCTTGGCTGAGGCCACCCTGTTCTTCTCTAATTAAAGACACCCCACCACCACCAAGGGCCCCTGCCTCAGGCCCCTGCCCTCAAGCCAGCCAAGTCCTTAGGCTGACTGGTTCATGTCAGGCCAGATTCCTCTATGAAGGTCTCCTTGTCAAAGGAGGTCAGCGTCCCAGCTGCTTTGGGAATCAGTGGGGAGGCTTCCTCAATGCAGGAGCCCCTGGGATTAAATTTGCATGTGAAAAGAATGACAGGCCAACACTAATGACCATCCTGTGACTTCAGATGTGCCTTTTCTCCTCAGGTTCAAAGCAGCTTAAGGTATCTGTCATTGGGGAGTGCTTTCTCTCTCCAGCCTCCCTGGGAAGCAAGGAAGGGCCATTCACAATTGGCACTAAGGCCCTGAAATTAAGACACTACTCAGATTCACACAGGGTGTTTCTGGCCCAACAAGAAACACTGGCCTCTGACTCCTGGTCAAGTGCTCTATCTGCGCACTCCCGGCCAGGCCCCTTAATTTGTCTCCCACCTAACTGAAGCTTCTGAGATGCCCACCTTCCAGTGGTTTGAACCCATGCCCCTCAGAGACCAAGTGTTAGCAGCTCCCCCTTGACTCTATGGAAGCCCTGGGGTGACAGAATTGGTACAGGTCCCCCTGAGCAGAGCTCAGGTATCCTAGGGTAGGAGGAGTCCCTGGAGCAAAGCCCCCTGGGTGGCTGGGGTTCCCTGCAGGGAAATCTAGGAGCAGATTTCTGAAGACAGTGGGGCTTCCTGCAGGAGAAAACAAAGGGACACTGGGGAAGAAGGGTAGGGCCATTCCCATGAGAACCTATACCCAGAGGATTTTAGGACATCTCATCCTACTTCATTCATTACTGCTTAAAGTTAAGGTGAAAGAGAGAGATTAGGGGATTGGAATCCTTTGGGAATGGGTCTCCTGGGTGGCTGCCCCCATGTACTGATGGGCCAGGTCACCTTGGGGACAGCTGATAGTCCTTGGGCAGGCCAAAGTGTCCTTGGGGGTTAATAGAAGAGGTCAAGTGGATCAAGAACCTGTGCTGCAGACAGACGTGGGAGGTTGGTGCTGTGCCCACCAGGGTAGGCTGCGGGTGTCATGGGGCAGCCAATCAGAGAAGGAGGGGGCTGCAGAGGAACCAGAGTGATCCTGCTGCAGCTGAGCTGTCCTTGGAGGGTGGGAGCCAAGGGATGGGGAGGAGGAGGGGTGGGGAAGGACATTCCACAGGCTTTTTTGGCCCCTGCCAGAGACAGAGGGGGGTCAAATAGAAAAGGAAAGGAGCAAGCCAGGAAGCCTGATAGACAGCAGGGGCATCGAGACAAGGCTGTTTCTGTATGTGAGGAACTTTGCCTGGAAGATAAAATTAGACCTAGAGCTTGCCGACAGGGCGTCTGAAGTGTGGGGCATGGACCGTTCACTGGGACGGCAAGAGAATTCTGTCCCTGAGGACAGGGCTGAAGCTGGGGTAAGGTGTTGCTCTGGGAGATGGGTGGACCTGACTTGTCTTCCCCTTGCCTTGGCTGGGATTGGGGTCAAAGTCAGAAATGATTTGGTGACTTGCAGAGCTGGGGATGTGGGATGGACAGACAGGAGGTGAAGACCCTGGAATCCTGACTGCTTGTCTAAACCCCCTGTCTCCCCTCCATGCTGAGGAGCAGCCAGGGCTGGCAGAAGGGAGGAAGGTGCTGGGTTCCTGGTGGCTCTGCTGGAAGATTATGGGCCCAGGGGTGGCATCAGTGCCTTCCCTCCTCCCTTCCCTGCTGCCCCTCCACTCAGTGCCCCTGGGGATCCCGGTGGAGCACAGTCCTTTCCCACCCTTGGCCCAAACCCCAGACCAACTGCTGGGTCACCGGGGCGTTGTGCAGAGAGGCAGGATTTCCTGGAGTTCCCCAGCCTCATTAGCTGCCAGACAACAAGAGCTGCGGCCCCCTAGCCCCATCCCTTCTCTGTTGCCATACAATTAATTGTCCAAACTGGGACACTTTTGAGAGTGAAAGGGGACACAATTTATCATGATGCTAGGACAACAAGCATAAACTGTGATGTATAGTCACCCCATGGACCTCACAAATGTTGTGGGTGAGAAAAGCTTGTTAGGTCAGGCTTGCCTCAGGACAGCTTCTGGTCACTAAGCCCCCACAGGCTAGTTCCAGTTTCAGGCTAAAGGGCCTCTTTTCCTCCCCTCTGTCCAGGCAAACCCTGGAGACTATGGCTATAAGCAGGTGTGAGGACTTGAGGGGTGACAGTCTGGAAGCAGCCCCTAGGGGACTTTTCCCTCTAGCCTCCCTATCTCAATCCCTTTCCTCTGGCATAAACCCGGCAGTGTGCATATCCGTCTCCCTCAATTCTTCCCTTTGTAAGATGGGGATATGCAGGAAGACTGTGGCCATCTTATCTCCCTCACCCTGGCTGGGACTCCACAGTGGTCCAGGGTAACCCCCGCTGGCTTGGCCAACCCCCAGAGGGTGAGTCAGCCTCTGTAGCCAGCCCTTGTCCATTGTCTGGGGGTGGCATGTGGGTACTGTGAGGCAGGGCTGAGCCCAGCACTGCCAGGCACCCCACAAAGGAGGCTGACCCCCAAAGGAGAGGGGAAGTTTTAGGGGATAGATCTGAGGGTGAGAATGAGGGAGAACAGCCCCTCTTCTGAGCTCGGGATGAGGTGGAACAGCCTTCTGCAAAATCTGTGGTTCACAGTTTAGGGCAGGCCTTCTCCTGTACTGCTGGCTCCAGGCAGAATGGGTAGGGGGGCAATGGAAGGGTACTTCCCCTTACATGTCCCTCATAGTTGGGGCTGTCAGCAGCTCTGGAGGCCCAGCCATCCCCCAGCCACCCACCCCTAAGATCTTCCATAGCCAGTGTCCACCCTCCCTCACCTGGTCCCTCCAAGGTCCCACACTCAGCATCCACTGGCAGGTTTACTCTTCTCTCTTGAGCCTCTCTTGGGGCTTAAGGTCTGGTGTAAGGTGTAGTGTCAGCTATACTGAGCTCTGGGCAGTGAACGCTGGGGACTGAACACCCACAGTAGGATCTGCACCTCAATCCCAAAGTGCACTGGGCAGCAGTGACAGGAGGCACAGAACCCACTGCTGGCTCCTGACTTACTTGGGGCCAGCAGCTCCCTTCTCCCCTACCTCCTTTCCTCATGCCCCTGCCCCATCCTGACTCTCTGCACTCTCCCTTGAGTCCTGAGCCACACTCTCTTCTCTGGTCTAATGCCTCTGTCTGCTCCTTCTTAGTCAGTCTGACTTCTTGGCCTTTGGGGCAGTCCCTGGCCCTTGGCTCGGCCAGACCCCTGGGAAGGGCAGCCTCACTAACACCCGGCTGAGAGGGAGCGTCAGAATGGTTGCTCCTTGGTTGCCAAGAGCGGTTGCCAGGGCTTTGGGGGCTGCCCAGGGCTCCTCCTGGACCCTGGGGCCCTTCCTGGCATCTTAGATTGGGGCCTGCTTGTGAGCAGGTGAGGGAGGGATAGTGAGTACTTCCTCTGGCTTGGCTGCAGTTTCTTTCTCTTCTAACCACAAGTGCTTTCCCCCTTTCCCTCTTGCCTTCTTCTGTCTTCCACCTTCTTCCTCATTCTTCCCTTCCCGCCTTCCTGCCACCTGCCACCTACTCCACCCCACCCGCCATCCCCCAGATCAAGCGTTTCCTGGAGGACACCACGGATGATGGAGAACTGAGCAAGTTCGTGAAGGATTTCCCAGGAAGCGAGAGCTGCCACACACCGGAGGCTAAAGCCTGGGTGTCCAAGCCCCAAATCTCGGCGCCAAGGCCCCACACCCCAGACGTCTGTGATGATGACCTGGAGTTCAGACCCCCCTCGTGGCCCCAGTCCTCTGACAGCCAGCAGTACTTCTGTGCCCCAGCCCCTCTCAGCCCCTCAGCCCGGCCCCGCAGCCCATGGGGCAGGCTCGATCCCTATGATTCCTCTGAGGTAGAGCCTCCAGCCCTGCCTTTGCCTTTCAGTGGGCTGGTGCAGAAGACCCAGGGAGGGAGCAGAGAGCCTCAGAGTGTGTGTGTGTGTGTGTGTGTGTGTGTGTGTGTGTGTGTATCTGGGATTTCTCTCTGTCCTGCGTCAGCCCCAGCTTTGTGATATCTGCCCCCAAAGCACTGGAAACTGACAGTTCCAGCAGGGGCAGGAGGCCCAGGGGGTGGCCTCAGATGGGAACCCAGGGGAGTCTGGCACTGCTCCTTTAAGGCTGGGCCAAAGACCTAGAAGGCAAAGAGAGAGAAGACTGGTACTAGGTGTCGGGACCCTTTCTGACTCTCGCCCTGATGCATTCTGCCTTCCTGTTCACTAGGATGACAAGGAGTATGTGGGCTTTGCGACCCTACCCAACCAAGTCCACCGAAAGTCTGTGAAGAAAGGCTTTGACTTTACCCTCATGGTGGCAGGTAGAAAAGGGGCAGGGCTGGTCTGGGCAGGGGTGTTTCAGGTGGGGATGGTATGTGTGTCTGTGTGTGGGGAGCAGGGGTATGTGTAGGAAAGGAGCAAGCAGCAAGTGGATGTGCCTTTTTGCAAAATAGCCAGGAGCCATTGGTGGCCAAAAGCACGTATATGTGCGTGGGGGGAGGTGTGATGTGGTGCAAAGAACACTTGACCAACAATTTTCTAGTATTTGCCTCTTTCTCTGTGACCTTGGGCAATCCCTTGCTCTCTCTTGGCCTCATTCAAATGAGAAGGCTAGACAAGCCAAACTCTCTGTTTCCTTTCAGCTCTAAAATGCATAGTTTGGTTAGTCTAGTCCCAATTAGATAAGAGAGCAGTTCCCCCACACCTTGATCAGTAGAATTGCCTCTTACCTACATCTTACCTTCCGATCTGGTGCCTCTGTCTTCTCTCCTGCCAGGAGAGTCTGGCCTGGGCAAATCCACTCTTGTCAACAGCCTCTTCCTCACCGACCTGTACCGGGACCGGAAACTCCTAAGTGCTGAAGGTAAGCAAACGAGAGGAGCATGAAGACAGGCAGGCAAACCTGTCTTGGGAAATTAAACTCACTCCAGAGTCTGGAGGATGCCTCCTAGCGTGTAGCAAACCATGACTTCCTAGAGAGACTGACAGCATCTCTCCATAGGCCTATCTGCTCTGGCAGCCTACCAGCCAGCTCCCTAAAGATTTGGGTGCTGAAGCAAGGCAGGGACCAGAATCTTGCTCTCTGAATGAGTTTCTGACCCCCAAGGATTCCAGGAATCCAAGAAAAAAGCCAAGAGCAGAGAAGAGGCTGGGGCCAGAGCCAACAGCCACCGGCATTTCCTGTGTTGGGAAATGTGCTCCTTGCTGGTTCCCAGAGAACAGGCCCCCAGGCAGCCTGGGGGTGGAGAGGGGGGCAGTGTGGATGAGGCAGTCTGGCAGCAAAGCTGGTTGGGGTTGGTGGTTTGTCCTGACTGGGCAGGTCCCTGCCCTTGCCCTGCCCTCAGTTTCCCTCTTCTCCAGAGCGGATCATGCAAACCGTGGAGATCACTAAGCATGCAGTGGACATAGAAGAGAAGGGTGTGAGGCTGCGGCTCACCATTGTGGACACACCAGGTTTTGGGGATGCAGTCAACAACACAGAGTGGTATGTATGACCAAGCATGACCCCAGCTGTCCAGACCCACACACCTACTCCATACCCACGCACAGGTGCACACATAGGCAGACATACACAAACTTGTCAGGAGGAAGAGGTTTGTGACCTTGAGCTTGCCGCTCCCCTTACTGGACAGCCATTTCCTCCTCCGCAAAGTGAGAGGGAAAGGATTGGGATAGATGATTTCTAACATTCCTTCCAATGCTGACCCATAATTCTTTAATGGGGGTGGGGACACAAGATAAGAAAGAAGGCTAGGCATGGTGGCTCACACCTAATCCTAGCACTCTGGGAGGCAGGAGGATCGCTTGAGCTCAGGAGTTCGATTGAGCAAGAGTCAGACTCCATCTCTGCTAAAAACCAAAAAAATTAGCTGGGCGTGGTGGTACCTGCCTGTAGTTCCAGCTACTCAGGATGCTGAGGCAGGAAGATCGCTTGAACCAGGAGCTTGAGATGGCAGTGAGCTATGAAGACACCACTGCACTCTAGCTGGGGCAACAGGGCAAGACTCTTCCTCAAAAAAACAAAACAAAACAAAACAAAAAAAAAAAAAGAAAGAAGAACCTCAAAAAAGCAAATATATGTGAACACATGTAGTACAGGGCCTGCCAGGTGCTCAATAAACATCACACTCCTTCCTTTCCTCTCACCAGCAACATTTTAGGTGCCACAAACCAGTCTTGTTGAAGGAATGGGGTCCGTGGAGGGAGGAGTGAAGGTGAGAAAGAAGAGGCAGAGGGGAAAATGGTGGAACTTTGTTTAAGCCCCAAGTACCCTCTAGTCCACTGGCCAAAAGAAAAGTTGAATTTGCTACATCCCCCATCATTCTGGCTTTTTTTCCCCCAGGAAGTAGAGGGATGCTTAGGTAATGGTCAGTCCTAAGTAAATAGATGAGGAGGAGAATGGATGAGATAGAGAGGAGAAAAGGTAGTGCCTTTGATGAAGAAGTTAGGCGAGCAGCACTAAGAGCCCTAGAGAATTCACATCTTGATTGGCATTTAGTACCTGCATGATCTTGAGCAAATTCCTGCATTACTATTTCTTTAATTGAAAAATGGCAGCCCTCACTCCCTGACTCAATTGATCTGAACATCACCCAGAATGATGCATGTGCATTGAAAACCATAAAGGGCTATTTACATTGCACTCATGAATTTTAACAATGATAATTGCAAGATCAACAACATAATTTGTGGGGCCTAGTGCAAAATAAAAATGTGAGGCCCCTTGTTCAAAATTATTAAGAATTTCAAGATGGCAGCAGCAGAGCATCAAATCAAGTATGAGCCCTTCTGAGCTCGGGTCCCTATGTGATAGCACAGGTCACACACCCGTGAAGCTGACCCTGGGTAATGACCTCACAGACCTTTCTGTGCCCTGACTCCCCATCACATACTTTATCATGACCACATGTGACTTTTGGCTCAGCAAACTCCTTCGTTTTCAACTTCATAGTCTAAGCCTTGAGGGGAGGGCCATTTCTTACGTCCTTGCCACAGTCCTGTGCTAGTACATGGTCTCCATCATCACCTTTCCTGCTCTAGGAGTATGTCCCAGCAAACCAGGCTTGCCCTGAAATTCTCATCCCAACCAGTACCCAGTTCCTACTGTGGCAAGTGCCACTCTCTCCTTTGGTCAATTTACTTACCTTATTTTATCTTCCATAACAATAATAATTTCATTTGCTTGGCACCTCACAGTTTACATTGCACCTCCATATGTACTCATTTAGTCAATCAGTCAGAATTTATTGAGCACATACTAGGTGTTCAGACTGTGCTAGATATTTTAGAGGATGCAGAACAAGTATGAATGATCCCTGTCCCTGAGAGGCTTACAGTCTAGTGGCAACAGGGGGTGGCAGGGAGGTGGGAGCAATTCTCTAACACGTGTAAATCAGGTAACAAATTAGTAAATGAGTCAGGCAATGTGTAGTGGCAAACACTGAGCTAGGTGTCAGAAGGCCAGGGAATTGGGTGGGTAGAGAATTTACTAGCCAAATGATCTGGATCAAATTTCTTAGCTGCTCTGGATTTAGTTTCTTCTTGTATAAAATGAGAGTGATCCAGCCTGGGTAACATAGCAAGACCTCATCTCTGCAAAAAATAAAATTATGGCCAGGTATGGTAATCCTAGCACTTTGGGAGGCTGAGGCAGGAGGATCGCTTGAGTCCAGGAGTGTGAGGTTGTAGCGAGCTATGATGATGCCACTACTCTCTAGCCCAAGTGACAGAGTATTACTCTGTCTCAAAAAAAAAGTGATGATGACATAATCCATAATGACCATCTGTCAGGGTACTGAGGATTAAACTAGATAATAGGAGAGCAAAGGAGCTGGAAATGGAAGTTCTTGGAAAAATATATTTATTTATTTCCCTGTGTGGTGAAGAGGAGAGAGCAGTGTGCATTGTTATAGCCAAAGGAGCTTTCATGGAAAAGATGGTTCTTGGATGGGGACTTGAAGGATGGTGTGGGTTTGGAGAGGTGGAGGAGAGGGTGGAACCACATGAGCAAAGTCTCTGGGGCTGGACTGTGAACCTGACTTAGGGCTTCCTTGGCTTCCAATGGGTGTTCCCCTGCAGCCTTGCTATTCTTGTTACTTTGTTTGGTCACCTAGGCCCTTTCCCTTTCATCAAACTGGTATTTATTGAACTCTGCCTGTATGTTCAGTCTAATTTTCTATGAGGACATGTGAACTATATCCCCATCCTACCCAGGTATCTCTTGAAGATGTAGTAAAGCAAGCCAGGGAATTACAATGCCTTGAAAACACTGCTCAGGGCATGGGCTACTTCTCTTTAGTCCTAGAGCTCACTAGGCAGCCCCCACTCTCATGTTTTCTCTGCTTTCCCTGCCCTAGCTGGAAGCCTGTGGCAGAATACATTGACCAGCAGTTTGAGCAGTATTTCCGAGATGAGAGTGGCCTGAACCGAAAGAACATCCAAGACAACAGAGTGCACTGCTGCCTGTACTTCATCTCACCCTTCGGCCACGGGTATGGTCCAAGCCTGAGGCTCCTGGCACCACCGGGTGCTGCCAAGGGAACAGGCCAAGAGCACCAGGGGCAGGGCTGCCACTAGCAGGTGGTCACAGATTCCTGTTCCCCAGGCTCCGGCCGTTGGATGTTGAATTCATGAAGGCCCTGCATCAGCGGGTCAACATCGTGCCTATCCTGGCTAAGGCGGACACACTAACACCTCCTGAAGTGGACCACAAGAAACGCAAAGTGAGGGAAGCTGGTGGTGGGAGGGGATCAGGTGGGCTTCTAGAAAGGATGGGGTCCCCAGAACTGTGGGCCCCTCATGTGTTTGCCAGATCCGGGAAGAGATTGAGCACTTTGGAATCAAGATCTATCAGTTCCCAGACTGTGACTCTGATGAGGATGAGGACTTCAAATTACAGGACCAAGCCCTAAAGGTGGGGCCACCCCAGGGGTCCCCTCCCCATCTTGTTTCTTCTGGGCAGAAGAGGAGAGTAGGATTCTATACAGTGACAGGCTATTGGGGTGGGAGAGGGCCCTGGCTTCCTAGAGTGAAGCAGAGAAGATGAAAATACAGGTGGAAAGGAACAGGTGAGAATGAGGGGTGCTGACAGGGCACCCCTAACTTCTTCCAGGAAAGCATTCCATTTGCAGTAATCGGCAGCAACACTGTTGTAGAAGCCAGAGGGCGGCGCGTTCGGGGTCGACTCTACCCCTGGGGCATTGTGGAAGGTAAAGCTAGCTTGTGACCAGGGTATTTCCTTGCCCTCGGTGGCTCTCCCCCACCCATGCCTCTGGCTGACCCCTAGCCTTGCTGTGCAGTGGAAAACCCCGGGCACTGCGACTTCGTGAAGCTGAGGACAATGCTGGTGCGTACCCACATGCAGGACCTGAAGGATGTGACGCGGGAGACACATTATGAGAACTACCGGGCACAGTGCATCCAGAGCATGACCCGCCTGGTGGTGAAGGAAAGGAATCGCAAGTATGACCATAAGCCAGGACAAAGCTGGCAGGGGGCAGGCATCTCAAGCACAGTCTTGGGTGAGACCAAGCCCTTCCCTTATTCTTCTACAGGCCCTGGGCTTGATCCAAGTGGGTGCTGGGGTCTTCCTAGCCTTACCAATCCTCCTTTCCCCTTTCCCTCAGCAAACTGACTCGAGAGAGTGGTACCGACTTCCCCATCCCTGCTGCCCCACCAGGGACAGATCCAGAAACTGAGAAGCTTATCCGAGAGAAAGATGAAGAGGTGAGAGCAGTATGGGGTAGTAGGGGTTGACAGCCTAGAAGGTCCCATGTTTGATCATAAATCTTAGTATCTCTTGGTTTGGGAACAGAAAGATGCCTGGCTCTGGCTGCATATCTGGGTCCCAATTGATCAATCTGGTCAATTGATGGTTCTGCCCAGATTCTCCATCACACTTCAGGGCTTCCAAGGCCCTAGCTCAAGGGATTAGAACTTGTGGGCACTTTCCCCAACACTATATAATACTAGACTCTCCAAAGGGCCCCATTTTGATTCATGTGCCTATTCCAGCTGCGGCGGATGCAGGAGATGCTACACAAAATCCAAAGACAGATGAAGGAGACCCATTAACTGGCTTTTAGCACTGGATATTTAAATCTCCTCCTTTTCTTCCTGCCCATGCCGGCCCCTCCCAGCACCAGCTCTGCTCAGGCCCCTGCAGCTACTGCCACTTCGCCTTACATCCTTGCTGACTCCCCAGAGACTCAGAGGAAATAAAGTTTAATAAATCTATAGGTGGCTTCTGGTGTCTCTGTCTGTGTCTTTATCATCTCCTGGAGACCAAGATCATAGGACCCAGTTTTGAAAAACTGATGGGGGAGGATGTTGGTTTCTGGCTTTTAGTAGGCAAGGGAGAGTGGGGAAAAATTTCCCCTCCCATGACAGAGTTTGGAATCCAGCCTGGCCTCTCCATCTTATTAACGACCATATCTATGCTGCCTTTTATCTGGGATCTGAGCCTTTCTCCATCTTTCCCACATCAGTACCTTCAATTGTATAGCAGTTTTGGATCTGATACCTGCCCTTGGGAAAAAACAAAACATGCAACCTCCTGACTTCCTATTTCCCCTGATCTGGGAAGAGGAATAGGCAGAATTAAGCTCTACACTCTAGGAAGCCCGTGGTAGAGCACTGAACAAATGCCGAAGCCACTGTAATCACCAAACACTATAGTTAAGTGCTGGAAATGAATAAAAACACAATCATTGTCCTGAAGTTCAGTATTCAATTAAATACTTATTAAGAATCTGCTAGGTTGCAGACACTGTTCCAGACCCTGGAGTTAAAGTAGTGAACACAGGCAAGGTTCCTGTCTTCCTGGAACTTACTAACTTTACTAAAAGTTCCAGTACTCTATAAACAAAGACTCTTGAGGACACTTTAGTCCCAGGGCTTGGTATTAAAACGCTCAGGCCCACTCTAGACCTGAGGCTGTCAGTTGAGAACTGGAATTAACTGTTCTCCACGTCTGTCGCGTTGGTGGTATCGCGGGGCCGAGGCGACCTCCAGCGGCCACCCTCCATCCTGTTGACTGTTCTGGGTCCCCGGGAGAGAAATGGAGGGGTGACGAGCCGGGTCCTTGGAAGCGTCCTGTTTCCCCCTCCCTTTACAGACCAGGAGGCCGCAGCTAGCTAGTAGCGGTCTCAGATCCAGGTTTCCTATCTCTCGGACGACAGATTTTTATTCAGGACTGGCGGCACAGTGCAGGTCATGAAGAACGGCAGGGTCTTACGCCTACAGATAAAAAAAAAAAAAAAGTGAGGGTTGGAGGAACCCGTTAAGACACAGAAAAGGGGAAGTTCCCGCGCCGCCAGTCGGAGAAGATCGAGACTGCGCTCCAGGCCCAGGCCTCTCCCCTTTCCTCGCCTGCAGGTTTTTCTCCCATTGTGCCTTTGGGACCGGATGACCGCAGCGAAACCAGAACGTAAATGGATAAACTGAGGTGCCACTCGGGATCTATTTGAGAGGTACCCGGAGGGCGGGATCATCAGCGGAAGTAGCTGTAAGGCCCGTGCCCCTACAATGCCCCGCCTCCAATTGCTCTACCAGTAGGCGACAGGCCGCCCCCACTTCCGGCCCCAGGAGCCGTAGCCAGCAGCCCCCTCTTTGCTGCTCTTCCATTGGCTGCCGCAAGGACGCGCTGTGATTTCCCATTGGTTGCGTCTCTTCTCTGGCGCTGCGCCTCCTCCCTTCAGGTATAGTCTCATCTTCCGGCACCCGATAGGCTAAAGGTTGGGAGGGCGTCTGCCCTACTCGACCAATGAACGGTGTGGGGAGTGAGGGCGGCGGCTGCGTGGTGGGGGCAGGGCGGGACTTGGTGTGGCCATTGGCCAGGGCGGGCACAGGCCAGAGATACGATTGGTTGGGGAGAAGGGCACCGTGGTGGGGTCGGAGCTGCGCGGCCTCAGCAGCTGCGGGAGACGGAAGTGGCGAGAGCGCGGCCTCGGAGGGTCGGGCGGACGCCGCCTGGGTGAGTCACCGTGCCCCGTGCACTGCCAGCTTGGGAACCTCAACGACTGCGTTTTGCTCGGTCCCCGCCCCGACCCCCACTGGCTTTCCTGAGTCCCGCCTTCTGTCATTCGGGGCTCCGCCTCCGAGTCTTTAGGCTCCGCCCCTAGAACCTGGGCACCTGAGCTCCCCTGCCAGGCTGGCCCGCCCACCGGGATCAGATCCCTTAGCTCCGGAAACCCTGGGCTTCCCAGGACTGGTCCTTATTCCGCCTTCCCTCCCTCCGTTTTCCTAGGGCTGAGTGCCAGTGGGCGGTGAGGCAGCACCTCTGGCTTGCCTTTTGCGGGCTCCCCCATGAGGGAGGGTGGTCTGGGGAAGAGGGTACTGTGAACTGGGAGGAGGCGGGCCCGCAGATGGAGCCTCCTGCGGTGCTCTGCTGCACTGCTGAGCATAGCAGGCGTGAAGAAAAGTGTAAGTGAAACCTGGGCCTGGCTCCCTAAGTGGACCTAGGAGGCTGCATCCTGAAATCCGTTGCTTGGGCTCATCTGACAGATGCTGACTCCAAGGCCTAGGCCGGCCTGATTCTGTTCCTGTTGTGTGGCCTCCTCCCCATAACCTCTGCCCCACTTGGTGTCAAGTACACTTAGCAGGACCTATCCAGCCCTGCTGCCCTCTGATCACAGGTTGTGCTCCCCTCCCTCCTGTCCTCTGGACTCTGCCCCTAGTAAACATGTCAGGTGGGTGCTACTCCCAGACTCAGAGACTGGCAGAGCGTTCCTGTGGATTCAGGCCCCCACCAGGGCCCAAAATGAGTCCCAGTTGGGCAGCCTTTGTCTCTTCAGAGTTGGCAGTTCTGCTTTCCCACAAAGAACAGAGGTTGGAGTGTTCTACTCCTTCTGCGTCTGGGGATAAGGACTCTTGAGTTCTGCCGAATGTACTTGGATGACATTCATTTCTGCTTTAGAACTTTGTGGCTGACTTCATGCCCTGCAGGATCACTTGTTGCTTTCTCCACACATAGCTCCCATTGCCTCTCTCTGGCACGGTGAATTGTGGAGAGACTTGTGGAGAGACTGTGAGGGGGGAGAATAAGAGTTGTAGAGAAGTTGATGGGTAGATGTGTGGCATTTGTTGATTCCATGGTGATGTTAATGGTGTCCTTAACCCTTATGTTCTTCTGTCTCCTTATAGTGAGAAGCAGGCAGCCAGGACCCTCACCACGGTAGAATGGTGAGTACTCTTTCTTTCCTAGACCATTGTGTTTTTCTGTAATTGTGTCTTTGTCATTGAAGCTGCCCTACCTCTCCTAGACCTTGAGTTTCAGGCTACTCTGTTCAGCTCCTAAACTGGTTCATCTGCCCGGAGATAAATTAGGGGTTCTTTAGATCGCAAAACATTAGCTGGTGTACAGCACTGGGAGCCTCCAGAAGCGTCTAGAAATCTTTTTCTGCATGTGCTATGCCACGCCTTCCGTACACTACCTACACACCACTGGCTCTCCTAGCCCTTCCTACAGCAATCCTCTTGCTTTTTTTTGGGTGGGGGCGGGGGCTGTCTCTGGAAGAATTTCTGTGTTCTGGTCTGAAAAGCCAGGGCTTCTTTATCTCAAGATCCTTGGACTTGTGGGAGGTCCTTTGAATATTGTAGGTGCTGTATCAGCAGTGACTCCACCAAAACTATGGGGCTTTCTCCAGCTCCAAGGTGTTGCTGTCTGTTAAGCCAATGCAGGCAGCAGCTGATTGAATATCTAGCAGGATAGAATCTTCAAGATTCCAAGAATATCACTAGAGGTGGTTTATAATGATTCTGTAAATTTTCCATTAACTATAACTGTCAAGTTCTCACCCCAAGTTCATGGAACCTTTAACTCTTGAGAGTTAGGAGGAGGAAGCAATGAGATGAGAAAGGAGTCTCTAGAGAGCTGCAGGCCCTGGCCCGGACTGGGCCCTTAACCTGGCTGCATCTCTTCAGTTTCTTTCCAGTGTCCCCTATGCTTAGGGACAGGTTAAAGAATTCAATTGATCAGAGGATTTCCTCCCTTTCTTCCACAGACATGTGGATCTATGGTGTGTGCTGTGTTGGTTCGTTCTCTAGTCAGCCTGTTGGTCTTGGCCCCCACCAACTGATAACGCTTCCCTTTTTCTCTTCTGGAACACCCTGACAAGAGCATGGCCTTCAGAGTCAGCTTTATCTAAATTTCAAATGCTAGCACCACCACTTAAATACCACCACTTAAGTAAATTGCATACCTTCTCTCTTAGCCTGAGTCTCACCAGTAAAACAGGATAAGACTTACTTCTTTAGTCATGAACTTTCTGCAGAAAGAAAAAAAAAAAAGGCTTACTTCTTGGGGATTGAAAGGTTTCGGTGAAGTGACATTTGAAACTGCCTGGCTCATTGTAGATGCTTAATAAAACGTCAGGTTTTCTCTCATTCCTCCCCTCCCCCCAAAACAAAACAAAAGCCCTGCTTTCTTAACGTTAATAAGCACAGGAAGTTTGGGGTTCCAGCCAGCTTTTTCTGTGACTCTTAGTGACATTTTGAACCCCTTATCTCTACTCCTTATTCCTTGGCCCTCTACACAACTCCCCCCACTCCCCTACCCCTGGGTTTCAAATTTTGTTTTTTTGTTTTTTTTTTGAGACAGAGTCTCGCTCTGTTGCCCGGGCTAGAGTGAGTGCTGTGGCGTCAGCCTAGCTCACAGCAACCTCAAACTCCTAGGCTTAAGCGATCCTACTGCCTCAGCCTCCCGAGTAGCTGGGACTACAGGCATGTGCCACCATGCCCGGCTAATTTTTCTGTATATATTTTTAGTTGGCCAGATCATTTCTTTCTATTTTTAGTAGAGACGGGGTCTCGCTCTTGCTCAGGCTGGTCTCGAACTCCTGAGCTCAAACGATCCACCCGCCTCGGCCTCCCAGAGTGCTAGGATTACAGGCGTGAGCCACCGCGCCCGGCCTCAAATTTTGTTTTTGTATAGCTTCTGTGATCCATACTTCCAGCTGTTTTCTTTCCCAGACTAAGACATTCTTTCTCCTCCAAAAAGGACTTTATTACACAGGCATCAGAGAATGTTTAAAAAAGGAGAGATGGAGCTCAAGGCGTTGGGTTGGGCAGGGACTTTGGAATAAAAAACTCAGAGGATTTCCCTTTTAGGAGTGTATAAAGACTAACCTGGCACCAGACCAGTGTCCATTCTAAGGGGCAAAAAAGGTTTAGTGAAGTCAGGGGATTGAAGGACACTGATGGGCAGGGGTATTGTAGGTGGTGGTTTTGGAGGGAAAAGAGGAAGCGCTGAAACTGGAAAGGGCATGAGGTGGAGGTAGGTGATCTCCATCTTGGGATGCAGAGTAAGCGCTGGGGGAACTCAGAGAGGAAGGGACGGCGTGGGGATGGTTGGTTGTGTGAGAAGACGGGTGTGGGGTGGCTCACCTGGGAAGAGAAATGAAAAGATGTAGGCGGTCTTGCCTTCTGCTCCCATGCGGTATGGGGGCGGCCCGGCAGCCCAGACTCACGAAAGCCCCTAGATGTACCCCGGGATGCGGGGAGGGAGGAGCCTGGGCCTGTGGGCGGGGCCCCGAGGAGCTGCCCCGCCCCTGCCTCCGCCTTCCCGCCGCGGCCCCGGGCTGTCCCCTCTACTGGATCCCCTCCCTTCCGCGCTCGTGCCGAAGGGCGGAGCTGGGCCCGCTCCATTGTGGAGAGGAGGGGAGAGGCGCGCGGGAGCTGTGCCGAGGCCCCGCCACCAGCGCGCTCGACTCCTGGCCGCCGCGGCTGCACCTGGCGGGTCCGGCAGCCGGAATGCGGCGGGCGCCGGGTGCTGGCGGGCAGCGCAGCGGCTCCGGGGACATGTGCGCTGGCCCAGACCGCCCGCGACCATGAGCCTGACCGCCCGCGTCTCCTGCTCCGTGCTTAGCTGCTTCGTAAGTGCCAGCCCTGTCTGTGGGGAGCCTGGAGCCCCAACGCTTGCTGCACCCGCAGTGGCGCCCTGGGCCAGCCCTGGAAATACCAAATTTCGGCCCATCCCCCTTCCCAAGGCCCCGGGCCGGACCCCGAACGTTCGGGGGTGGGGAGGGGGTTAACCCTTTCCTTGCTTGGACGTGCTTCAGTCTTCGGGTGCCGGGGATTGTCGACGGCCAGGGATAGAAATTCTGTACCCATCCTGGCCCCGCAGCGACCGCCCTTGACTGCAGATCTCCAGGCCCCGCCCTGCAGGGGTACATCCCTTTACCTCCGCCTCTCCATCTTGGTCCCACCCGCTGCATCCTTGCTTGGGGATGTGGCTAGTAAGCTGTATGGGCCGTTAGGGGGCTGGTCGGGGGAGCACTGGCTGTGAACTGTCTCCGGAGCTTCAGTCCCTTGCCCCTTCCACCGCTCCATCCCTCCTCACCTGACAAGCCAGTCTTTTCTCCTTGACTGTGCCCCAGACAGCCTCTCTTTTCTCCATCTTCCCTGCGCCTGCAGGGCTCCGTACCTCTGCATTATTCCTACTCCTCCCTTCCTCCCCCCTGGCTAATGCTGCTTCCCAGCTTCCCCCATCTGTCCTCTCAGATGTCCCCCGCCCGTCCCGTGGGTGTCTGCCAGTCCTTCTCTCTCTCTCTCTCTCTCTCTCCCCTGGCTGTCCTTGGGTCTCCTGGTTCCTCGCAGGCGTGGATCCCCTCTTCTCCCCTCCCTGGTGGTTGGGAGGGGAGTTACTTCTGCGTGCCGAGGGTATTCCTCAGGAATTCCCCTCAGATCAGCAGGGGGGGCAGGGTGCTTGGCAGGTAGTGGGGGCTTGTCAACAGCCTGAGCCTGACAGGAAGATAAGCCCCGCTCCAAAACACATCCTCCTTTTGAAGCATCTGTGAAGGCCCTCTAGAGGCATGGGACTGAATCCCCCCACCCACTCCTCTTTGTCTCCTTCACCCACCAGATTGAAGCTTCAGTGACTGCAGGTGCCGGAGTTCCCTCCTTTCTCTCTAACCAGCTGCCACACCTGGCCCTCTGGCTCCTTTTCCTCAGGACGGCACTTTCTCATCCCCACTCCTATCTTACCCTTACATTAGTCTTTCTTTCCCTTAGTTTCCTCTCCTCTTCCATTTTTGAAATTTTGGTTCTATAGGAGAGTCCCTCTTTGAAGAGTGCAGATTCCCAGTTCCTCCTTGGCCCTCTCTCTTCCCTTAGGCTTAATAGGCTTGAGAAACCCCTCCATTTCACCCTTCCCTGTCTCCAGCTACATCGGGTCTCTTTTCCCTTTTCTGGTGACCAGAACCTTTAGAAGTAAATGTGGGATTTGAGACCAACCTGGGCAATGTAGCAAGACCCCGTTTCTAAAAAAAATAATTTAGCTGGGCCTGGTGTGTGTCTGTAGTCCCAGCTACTCAGGAGGCCAAGGCATGGGGATCATTTGAGCCCAGGAGTTTGAGGCTGCAGTGAGCTATGAGCTATTGCACCACTGCACTCCAGCCTGGGTGAGAGAGTGAGACCCTGTCTCTAAAAAAAAGTACATGTGGGGTGTCTGTGGATTTATTGGTGGGGGAGGGGAGCAGAATTAGCCTGGTGGGCCAAGGGAGCCTGGTGACTTAGGACTGCGGCCTTCCTACAGGGTGAGGAGGGGCCCCCCAGCCTGGAGTACATCCAAGCCAAGGATCTGTTCCCCCCCAAGGAACTAGTGAAGGAGGAGGAGAATCTTCAGGTAAGGAGGAATTGGGGGCCCAGAGTGGATGGGGCTCCCTGCCCAGTTAAAAAACACCTCCCCCAAAAAATCTTCAAGGGAATCTAGCACTGGAGCTCTCCTTCCTGCTCTCTGGTCTCTGGGGGGGGGGGGCTGTCTGTACGTGTATAATGGAGAATTTGGCCCCAGGGAAAGAAAGGCAGTTTTCCTATACAGCCGTTGCCTGGTGCCCATACTGTGGAGAGGATTCTCCTCTCCTGTATCCGTCCACCTTTCCCAGAGGGGATCCCACAGAGCAGGGGCTGTGGAGGAGAAAGAGGAAGTGATTTACTTCTGGACTGAGGGTACCCTCTGCCCCTCGGCACAGGTACCCTTCACAGTACTGCAGGGTGAGGGAGTGGAGTTCCTGGGCCGGGCAGCCGATGCCCTCATTGCCATCTCTAACTACCGGCTGCATATCAAATTCAAGGACTCTGTCATCAACGTGAGTTTCTGTGTTGTTCTCCTATGCCAAAGCTAGAATCCCTGTGAGGTTAAAGGTAGGATTGTTCCAATGTGCTCTCCGATCATGTCTCCAAAAAAGATACTCCCTTCTCTTTCTCCCTGACCTTGTGTTTTCCTGCCTTATTCTTGCATCTGCAGGTCTTTCTGTTTCTGGCTCATTGTCTCCTCCCCTCTTCTCTCTTCCCATTACTCTGTTGCTGGCCTTTCTAAGGGGCACAGTGGCATTTTTGGAAGAGTGCAGGCTTTGGAGTCAGGCAAACCTGGACTCTTTTACTGCACTGTCACTCACCAGCTATGTGACCTTGGTTAAGTCACCTGAGGCTTGATTTTTTTTTTTCTCTTTAGTAATATGGGGTGAAAACACCTGGTTTGCAGGGTTAGTGTGATTATTAATTGGGGTCACATGTGTAGGACCCATCACAATTACGAGGCACTTAACAGGCCCTCAGTAAATGCTGGTTTCCTTCTTGCTATTGATACATTATCACCTAAGCTGGGGTGGGGATTAGGAGTGGTGCCAAATGGGGGGGTGGTCTAAGCTTCAGTTTGCCCTTCCTCTGAAGGTCCCCCTCCGGATGATTGACAGTGTGGAGAGCCGTGATATGTTCCAGTTGCACATTGCCTGCAAGGACTCCAAAGTGGTGAGGTGAGAACAACAGGGCCTCACTCAGGCCCCCTGACCCTAGTCTCGTCCAGACCTGTCTGCTGCAGGGTCACTCTGGCGCAAGAGAGGAAAGATACTGCCTCACTTCCTGGTCAGTTTACTGACCCATAATATCTTAATCTGAAAAAAATGGGTTTATGCTTAGTTCGTGGAGTCATCATGAGGATTAAGTGAGATAATGCATATGAGACCACCTAGGACAATATCTGGCATAAGGCACTCACATTATTGTTGGTTCATTTAAGATATATTTATTGAGTACCCTACTCCATGCCAGACTGTTTTAAGCACTGGGGATACAGCAGGGAACAATATACAAAATTTTCTGCCCTCATGGAGCTTATATTCCAATGGAGGGAAACCGATAGGAAATAATAAGTATGTTAAATGATAAGTGTAAAGGAAAAACACAGGGAGAGGGGATATGGAGCGCTATGGAAGTAAATGTTGTAAAACAAAGTAATCAGAGAAGCTGCACCGAAAAGGTAACGTTTGAGTCAAGACCAGAAGAAAGTGACCTTGTCAGTATTTGGGGGAAGAGTGCCAGACAGAGGGAACAGAAAGTGTCAGAGCCCTGTGGTGAAGGTGTACCTGTGCCTACAGATTGGAAGAATGGCAAGGAGGCTGGTGTGGCTGGAGTGAGTGCATGTGGGTAAGGGTAGTGGGTAAGATCTGAGAGCAAAGCTGTTTGGCTTTTACTTTGAGGCAAATGAGAAACCATTGGAGGATTTTGTGCAAAGGAGTGACATGATCTGCTTGATGTTTTGTAGAATCACTCTTGCTGCTCTATTGAGAACAGATGGAAGAGAATGGGAGCAAGAGCAAAGGCAGAAGCAGGAGAGTAGTTAGGAAGCTATTGCAGTTGCGCAGGGGAGAGATCGTGGCTTAGCTAGGGTGGTAGCAGTCAAAATGGTGAGAAGTGATCAATTCTGGGTGTATTTTGAAGGTAGACATGAGAAGATTTACTGACAGACTGGCTATGAGAGAAAGAGGAGTCTGGGATGACTCCAAGGATTATTAAAAGGATACCCAGTTTAGAGCCTACCATGTGCTAAGGTCTACAGTAGATTCAGAAGAAGAATCCATATTGCCCTTCCCTTTAAGGAGGCTAAAGTCTAGTTGCTGAATGAAGACTTAACATGTGGCAGTGTGCTGTGGAAAAATTTATTGTTTAATACTCAAAGCACATTAAGAATCAACATGTCAGGCTAGGCACAGTGGCTCATGCCGAGGCGGGAGGATCGCTTGAGGTCAGGAGTTTGGAGACCAGCCTGAACGAGAGCGAGACCCCATCTCTACAAAAAATAAAAAAATTAGCCAGGCATGGTGGCATATGCCTGTTGTCCCAGCTACTTGGGAGGCTGAGCCAGGAGGATCTCTCGAGCTCAGGAGTTTGAGGTTGCAGTGAGTTATGATCACGCCACTGCACTCTAGCCTGGTGACAGAGCGAGACCCTGTCTCAAAAACAAAACAAAAAAGAGTCAATGTGTCTGTGGAATGAAGTAGGCTGGAAAGGCTTCAAGGAAGAGAATGGGCTGAAACCGTCTTCAAAGTATTAGTAGGATGAGGCTAAGCAGAGAGGAGACATTAGCACACAGAAAAGGAAAACAAGGAGCTAGGAATGACATAAGCAGGACTTCCGGCCTGAAGCAGAAGGTCTGTGTTAGGGAGCCATAGGAAATAACTCTGGTCTGGTAGGGTAAGGACAAGGAGTGGAGACATTCAGGCCATGTGGTAGCATTTAGATTTGATATGAGAAACAGTAGGGCCCCATTAGAGGGGATAAGTATGTCTCAAACACAGGAGTTCTTGGGAAGAGAATTATCACAAGAGACAACTTCTCTTGGGTATTGGCCAGTGTCCCTGGTCCCCCACAGGATCCCCATTGCCTTAGCTCCTGCTTTGCAGCTTCCTCTCCTCACAGCCTTCCCATGGCCATGTTTTTGACCCTAATGGCCCCATGGCCACCCGCCCCTTGCCTCACCCAGGCCTGTGGCTTCTTGCCTGGCAGGTGCCACTTCTCCACTTTCAAGCAGTGCCAAGAGTGGCTCACACGGCTAAGCCGGGCCACAGCAAGACCTGCCAAGCCTGAGGACCTCTTTGCCTTTGCCTACCATGCCTGGTGCCTGGGGCTGACCGAGGAGGACCAGCATACCCACCTGTGTCAGCCAGGTGAGGCCAGACTATTTTCTTTGGGAGGCTGCTGCTTATCCCTTGGTTCTCATCCGTCTTCCACCCCCTGACATTGCGTTCTGGGAGGCTAACAGTCGCGGGGCCTCTGTTGCAGGAGAGCACATACGATGTCGGCAGGAGGCGGAGCTCACAAGGATGGGTTTTGACCTGCAGAACGTCTGGAGAGTCTCGCATATCAACAGCAACTACAAGTGAGAGGGCAGGGGGTGGGGGACCAAAGCACCAATCCAGACCCAAACCTCTTCCACATTTGCGTAAGCATGGTGGGCACAGCTTCTGGGTCTCTTCCTGGTTCCTGTCCACCCCCTGGGGACTTGCTATCACATGTCTTGGACCCAGTCTGGTGACCCCATCTGGTCTCTTCTCAGATTGTGCCCCAGTTACCCCCAGAAGCTGCTGGTTCCTGTGTGGATCACAGATAAAGAGCTGGAGAATGTGGCTTCCTTTCGTTCCTGGAAGCGGATCCCCGTGGTTGTGTATAGGTGAGGGGGGAGTGGGAAGTAGGAAGCAGGCAGGCTATTTTTTATGCAGGAAGAGTCAAAATCAGAGATTTTTCAGCAGCCTGGTTGAGCGGGAATTGACACCCTGTAGGGAAGTGACTGAAATATTAAAACAAAAGCTGCCTTAGTTTTCTTTCCTAAGGAGAAGATTTTTGGAGTGTTTATTCACGTTCTCTTTTTTGGGGGGTGTGTGTGTGTGCACATGTAAAAAACATTGCATTAGTACAGGGCTTGGCAAACTGATTTGCAGACCAAATCTGGCCTATAGCCTGTGAGCTATGAATGGCTTTTACATTTTAAAAGGGTTACTTAAAAAACAAAAACAAACAAAAAAGAAGAATACACAACAGAAACTGGTTGTGACCTACAAGGCTGAAAATTTATTGTTTGGTTCTTTACTGAAAATGTTTGCCGACCCCTGCACAAGAACATTATAGCTAAAATAGAGTGAGACAGGTAGTAACCCTGAGGTTTGGAATTGTTCTTGTTCTTGGCTCTGGCCTCGTTCTCCTGCTGGGTGTCTGTACCTGGAGCAGGTGCTGTGCAGATTTGATGAGTCAAGGTCACCTTGGGAATACGGAGCCCATTTGAGAAAATGTGTGTGATAGCACTTTGTATACTGTAAAGTCCTCTAGAGATGTTGAGGCTTTTGGTTGCTATTATCATGACCTGGACGAGTTGGTAGCCCCTGCTGGTTCTGGAGACTTTGGTCTGGCCCCCTGAGGGCAGGCCTCTGGAGTCTTTGAAATGCCAAGGGCATTATGGTTTCTTCTGTTTTGTCAGACACTTGCGCAATGGGGCAGCCATTGCCCGCTGCAGCCAGCCTGAGATCAGCTGGTGGGGCTGGCGCAATGCTGATGATGAGTACCTGGTCACGTCCATTGCTAAAGCCTGTGCCCTGGACCCAGGGACAAGGGCCACTGGGAGCTCCCTTGGCACCGGGAATAATGATACCAGCGAGGCTTGTGACACTGACTTCGGTAAGGTGTGGGTGGTGCTAGCTCCCCAGGGAGCAGGCCCCCTCCCTGGCCTCATTGGCTCCCAGGGAGTCCTCAGTGAAAGGATGGGAAGAAGGTGACAACACACAGGGTGTTTGGGTCCCTGCCTTTTGGGAAGCTGTGGGGTGTGTGGGGTCTCCAGTGGCATGTTCCTCTTTTCTGAGAGGGAGGTCCACAGGGCCAGGGTGAGGCTGGGTGGCCTGCTGCTGACCCAGGGTCTTCTTCCTACTGTGTAGATTCCTCTCTGACTGCATGCTCTGGGGTGGAGAGCACAGCGGCCCCCCAGAAGCTGCTGATCCTGGATGCGCGATCCTACACGGCAGCAGTGGCCAACCGGGCCAAGGGTGGAGGTTGTGAGTGTGAAGGTATTACTGCTGCTCCACTGTCTGTAGCCAGCCTGTCCTCTGGGTGGCTTTGGTGAGGGAGAGGGTTGGGAGCAGCTTGTGTAGTGGAAAGAACCAAACAAGCCTGGCTTGGAATCAGGACTTTGCCACTTATTAGCTATGACTGTGCTTAAGTTACTTAATCAGTCTAAGCTTTATTTTCTCATCTGTAAAATAGAGATGATACATATCTTACAAAGTTGTTGGGAAGATTAGAGGTTGTGGCACAGAGCAGCTATGGTTTATTGAGAATTTATTATATATTATCATCCTTAGTAGTACTATCATCTGTGGTTAATATTACTATTACTACTACTAGTATATGGCACCTGAGTATCCAGAGGTAAAAGTGTGATTCAGATTTCAAGAGTATATTTAGTACCCATCCTGTAGTGTGCTGCCCTGCCAGGGAAGCTTTGTCTACTAGGACCACTCTTGTCCTGGATGCCTGTTTCCAGGACGTGCTCTTATGTTCTGCTGTCCTTTCATGTCTAGAGTACTATCCCAACTGTGAGGTCGTGTTCATGGGAATGGCCAACATCCATGCCATCCGGAATAGCTTCCAGTACCTCCGGGCTGTGTGTAGCCAGATGCCGGATCCCAGCAAGTAAGTGTTCGTTGCCCTGGTTCTGTCATCCCTCCAGCCTTATCCCTCCCCAGTACTTCTCGTCCTTGGAAGATTAGGTGGGGAGATGAGAAGTTTAGAGGTATAGAAGACCTGAGGGCCTGGGTGGAGTTGGGTGCAGTGGGCCAGTTCCAAGAACACTTCTTCTACTTCTCAGCCAACGCTTTGGCACAGCCACAGGACACTGGATTCCTTTTGTTTGGATCATTTATCCTACTCAAAGAACACAGAGAACTAGAGAGAGAAAGTAGCTACATGTGTATGTGACACTTCCCAGTTCCTCTCTCAATCCTAAGAAGCCCTTATCTTCCCCAGGTCCTGTCTTCCCTACTTTCCTGCTCAATATCTCTTGGCTAAAAGGCCATGGGGGTTGGACCTCTTGGTTTCAGCTCACACTGGGGACTTTGTTGGGTATAGCTGGCCATGGGTGGTAGAGAGACTGTTGGTGATGGACTTGATTTCTCCTCTTGTGTAGCTGGTTGTCAGCACTGGAGAGTACCAAGTGGCTGCAGCATTTGTCGGTGATGCTGAAAGCAGCTGTGCTGGTGGCTAATACAGTAGACCGCGAAGGCCGGCCTGTGCTGGTACACTGCTCAGATGGCTGGGACCGCACGCCGCAGATTGTAGCCCTGGCCAAAATATTACTGGACCCATATTACAGGACGCTGGAGGTATTGAGAGGAGTTGGGTGGGAAAGACCAGAGGGAACGCGGGAGGAGAGGTGTTGAACCCTCTGAATCTGTCTTGGGGATTTGTCAGTAGAGGACATTGGTGGCTTTGAGTCCTAGGTTCAGTCCTATTTTTCTTTGAAGCTGTCAGCTTCCTACTTTGGGCAATTCCCAGGGGAGTAGCACACCAGCCTTTCCAGAGAGGCCTACACTTGGACTGTCTCTTTTTTTGCAGGGCTTCCAAGTGTTAGTGGAGTCTGACTGGCTGGATTTTGGGCACAAGTTTGGAGATCGCTGTGGCCACCAGGAGAATGCAGAGGACCAAAACGAACAATGCCCTGTGTTCCTCCAGTGGCTTGATTCTGTTCATCAGTTGCTTAAGCAGTTCCCCTGCCTGTTTGAATTTAATGAAGCATTCCTGGTAAGTCCTAAAGCCTGTGACCAGGGTCGGGGGCAGTGTCAGCCTGAGGCCCCCAGGTACAAGCTGTCTTGGCCCTCTAGGTAAAACTGGTGCAGCACACATACTCCTGCCTGTATGGCACGTTTCTGGCCAACAACCCCTGTGAGCGAGAGAAGCGCAACATCTACAAGCGGACCTGCTCTGTGTGGGCTCTCCTTCGAGCCGGCAATAAGAACTTTCATAACTTCCTCTACACACCTGGCTCAGACATGGTAAGTCTGAGCCCTTGTCCTATATGTGCTACCTGGAAACCTATTGGGAGAAGAGGCCGAGTCAGTGGGGAGAATGTGGAGCCAAAGGCTTAGGGAAGAAAGAGGAACCGGGAACACCTCACAGAGCACTAGTATCGGGGTGCTTTCCCAGGTCCTGCATCCTGTCTGTCACGTCCGAGCCCTGCACCTTTGGACAGCTGTTTACTTGCCAGCATCATCTCCATGCACACTTGGGGAGGAAAACATGGATCTTTACCTTTCCCCAGTGGCCCAGAGCCAGGAGTTCTCTGGCCGCTCTCTGGACAGGTAAGAGAAGCCATTCTTGCTCTCTCCCATCTCTGCCAGGGAGGCAATAATAACTGTTTCCTATCTTGCCTCAATGTCTTTCTCTTTCTCTTATGAGATGTTTTAAAGCAACTTCTTGAGTCAGTTGAAAGAGAAACTTGGCTCAAGACTTGTAGCTAGCCCAGGGCACATTCTGTATATTTTCAAGGTTTTCTCTTAAGATAAGATTGGATACTTGCTTTCTTGGAGCTGCTATCACCCTGTGTGATACACCCAAGTAGGGGAGCGGAGAACAAAACAGAAAGGACTATTTTAGGAAGGTTTATGGGAATGATCTTGATCTTTGTTCACTGATACAAGGCATGGGGAACTGGCTGTCTTGGCAGCAACCTTTGGTATGTCCAGCAATCGCTTCCAGAAGCATCTGACTCTCAGAGAAGTGGGTTCCCAGCAGGAGGATGGCTTTTACATTACTCTCTCAGAAAAAGGCCAGAATTTAAAGGGAGACATAAAGTTATCTTCTGACTAAATATTTGTGGGGAAGTAGGATGAGGGTTGGTTAAATTATTAGGGTAATTCATATTCTTTATTTTTTAAAAAGGCAATATAAAAGTAGAAAATGGAAATCTTCCCTTATGATCCTTGTCCATGGTTAACACTTTGGTGTGTGTCCTTCCAGGTCTTTATCTCTATATAGATATATCCACACTCTCACACACTTCTACAGAAACATTTTTTATGAACAACAGTGGAATTTTTTGCATACTCTTTTTACATTTTTGTGTGTTCTGCAAATTGTTTTTCCCACTTTGTATTAGATTGTTATCCCATGACAGCACATATAAAGCTACGTTATTGTTTTTAGTGGCTTCAGAGTAGTCCAAAATTAGAGTGCATCATAATTTATATAACCAGCTTCCTATTAGTCATTTAAGTAGTTTTCATTTTTTTATCCTTACGTAGTGAGCATCCTTACACGTATATCTTTTAAAAAAATTGTGGTAAAATATACATAATATTTACCATCTAAATCATTTTTAAGTGTATAGCTCAATAGTGTTACCTTATATGTATATCTTTGCATTTGTGCTAGTATTTCTGCCAGATAAATTCCTAAAAATGAAAATCCTATGTTCAAAGGATATATTTATTTTAAATTTTGGTATTTGCTCATTGGCTAAAGTTTTTTTTGTTTTGTTTTTGAGACAGAGTCTCACTCTGTCGCCCTGGGTAGAGTACAGTGGCATCATTGCAGCTCACTGCAACCTTGAACTCCTGGGCTCAAGTGATCGATTCTCTTGCCTCAGCCTCCCAAGTAGCTGGGACTACACGTTTGTGCCACTGTCCCGGCTAATTTTTCTATTTTTAGTAGAGATGAGGTCTCACTTTTGCTCAGGTTGGTTTCAAACTCCTGAGCTCAAGCGATCCTCCCGCCTCAGCCTCCCAGAGTGCTAGGATTATGGATGTTAGTCACTGTGTCCGGCTGGCTGAAAGTTTTTAACGTTAAAATGTGTTATGTTATTGGTTGAATATTATAAAGGAAAACAAAAAACCAACATCCCAAATTATTGGTTTTAAGGTCTTTTGAGCTGAGTCCATTGTCAGGAGACCATGGATAGGCTTCAGGAATTCTGTGATTTTTCTCTTTCCCTAAACTACGTAGAATTTGAAAAATAGGTTCATATGTTTACTTTTCCATTTGCAGTAAGCTCTGTGACCCATTTATGAATGACTGCTTTCAAGTAGTATCTAATTTATCAATTCAATAAATGTTTCTTTAATACCTTCAAGTTGTCTAGTACTGTACTAGGTTTTGTGGGCTATACCAAAGACACAGAAGATATTGGTCCTACCTTCAAGATACTTCCAAGCTGTAAGATAAGACACAGAACAACTATAAGAATGTATGTAGTTCAAAGCTGTTAGAGAAATGAGATGTTTTTAAAAAGGGACATTTGGTGGTGGTTTTACTCAAATTTTTAGGAAGGACTAGGTAGGAACCTTGGCTTTTTTGTGTCCCAAGTATCTGGCTTAGAACCTGGCACATAATAGGTACTTTAGTAAATTTTGACACAGGAAAACAAATGAATGGAATAAAGGGAGTTGTGAGTTTGGTAACAAGTTAGTGGAGAGGGGTCCAAAGGAATTGGATACATGAGAGAGAGTTTTTTTTTTTTTAAAAAAAAGACCTCTCTGGAGCTGGCAAGGGTTAAGAAGGGGCTATTTTAAGGAATAGAAAGGACTATAGGACAGGTCATTGAAGGCATTGAAGGCTTTAAACATTACAGTGCAGAGTTCATTTTGATTGTTGTTAATAGTGAGTCATTATAGGAAGTCATTGTGACCTGCTGACAATGGGATTTTTGGAGAACTAATCGGTGAGGAGGGTAGTAGGAGGCACAGATGCCAGCCTGCACTGTCGCAATTCAGATAGGAGGGGATGAGTCCCTGGAAAAGAGAAAGGATTAAATTCAGAAACATTGTAGAGAAGCTGTTAGCAGGCCCTGGAATTGACTGAAAGTTTGGAGGGTAAAAGTGAAGAGTAAAGAGTACCCAGTGTCGGCCGGGCGCGGTGGCTCACGCCTGTAATCCTAGCACTCTGGGAGGCCGAGGTGGACGGATTGTTTGAGCTCTAGGAGTTCGAGACCAGCCTGAGCAAGAGCGAGACCTCGTCTCTACTAAAAATAGAAAGAAATTATATGGACAGCTAAAAATATATAGAGAAAAATTAGCCGGCATGGTGGCACATGCCTGTAGTCCCAGCTACTCGGGAGGCTGAGGCAGTTAGATTGCTTGAGCCCAGGAGTTTGAGGTTGCTGTGAGCTAGGCTGACGCCATGGCACTCACTCTAGCCTGGGCAACAGAGCGAGACTCTGTATCAAAAAAAAAAAAAAAAAAGAGTACCCAGTGTCTCTTCACAGTCAAAGACAGGGCCCAGGTGTCTGAACTTAGAACTAGGAAAATTTTAATGCCACCAGTAGACATTGAGAAGTTGAGAAGCCAAACTAGTTTGGGGAGAAAGAGAAGATTGGGATTGAAATACTAGTTGATAGCAAAGGGGAGGTGTGGTGTAGGCAGCTCCAAATGGAGAGTTGGATTTAGAGGACTAAGTGGTACAAAGATTTTAAAGGAAATGGCTGCCGTAACACTTACCTTTGGTTCTACCTTTCCCTAGATCAAAAATGTCCTGTTCTCTTTTTTCTTCTTCCATTAAAAGCCAACACATTCTCCTATACTCAGCTCAAATCCTACCCTCTTTGTGTAGCCTTCCCTGACCACCCCAGCTGGATGAGCTCTCTCTCCTTATTCTAAATGCAGGGATTATTGTCTATATGATCATTATCAATTAAACCTTTAGTGAACACAGGAATCAGTTGTGGAGGATGGCAGAGTATTGCTATTTGAATTTGGGTCAAGAGTGCATGGGAGTTACTTAGATTCTTCTCTTTACTTCTTTTGTGTGCTTGAAAATCTCTACAATAAAAAGAAAAATAAAGTCAGCCATGGTACTTTTAAAAATGCAGATGCCTAGGCCTCACGCATGGCCATTCTTTTTTTTTTTTTGAGACAAGAGTCTCACTCCGTTGCCCGGCTAGAGTGCCGTGGCGTCAGCCTAGCTCACGGCAACCTCAAACTCCTGGGCTCAAGTGGCCTCCCAAGTAGCTGGGACTATAGGCATGTGCCACCACACCCAGCTAATTTTTTCTGTTTTTAGTAGAGATGGGGGTCTCACTGTTGCTCAGGCTGGTCTCGAACTCCTAACTTCCTAACTCTCACCTCGGCCTCCCAGGGTGCTAGGATTATAGGCGTGAGCCACTGTGCCCGGCCCACTCTTGGCATTCTTATTCAGTAGGTCTTAGATGGGCCCTGGTTGTCTATATATCTAGAATATCCCACAGAGGCAACTGATGTATACCAAATGTTGAACTCCACAGGTCTATTTCATTCAGTTGGCACCTAGCAAAGGCACTTAAGTAGAGGGAGTTAACAAGTAAACACATAAGTGCAGTAATGTGTTATAGGAAGCACTGAGCAATGAGCTTTGATGTGGACCATTTTGTTTAATCCTCAGGATGGCTTTATGAGGTAGGTACTTTAACCTTTCTTCTATAGTTGTGGTAATTGAGGCGTGGAGAAGTTAAGGTCACACAGCAAAGAAGTTGCCAAGCTGGGATTAGACCCTGGACTCCAGAGACTGTAATCATAACCCACTGCTATTGCCTTCCTGGAATTTCATACCACAAAAAAAAAAAAAATCAAAATTGATTAAAAAAAGTCAAATAAAACATAAAAATATATTTAAAACATTTATTATAATAGTCTCAAGAACCAATTAGTTAAAATAAGCTATGTTGTTACTCTGCCTTTGGGGGTTTTTTCTGTATGAGCTGAACTGACGGAACTGAAAATAGGCTGGTGAAATCTCCACTGACTCTTGCTGAATTTTCCTGAAGTTTTCATTGCTCTAAACACTTTGAACTGCATTAAAAATCAGGGCAGCCATTCTTGAAAGTGTCTGTTACCCATTTGGTATGTACCAATGCCTGTAGAACTCTTTGAGTTCGGTATACCAGGGGAAGTTTCCATGAGGCCTTAGGAGTCAGAGGCACACACTGCTGCTACATGGTTATAAAAAGCTGTGTTGAGGAGTCATGGGTGTAGTCTTGAGTATAATCTTAATAAGTTTGTGGTTGATTACCTATATCTGAATCCTCTGCAAGGTATGATTTGTTACTTTTTTTTTTTTTTTTTTGAGACAGAGTCTCACTCTGTTGCCCACGCTAGAGTGCCGTGGCATGATAATAGCTCACTGCAGCCTTGAACTCAGGGGTTCACGTGATCCTCTGGCCTCAGCCACCCGAGTAGCTGGGACTACAGGCACATACCACCAGGCCTGGCTAATTTTTTTTATTTTTGTAGAAATAGGGTCTTGCTATGTTGCCCAGGCTGGTCTTGAAAACCTGGTCTCAAGCAATCCTCCTGCCTCAGCCTTCCAAAGTGCTGGGATTACAGGTGTGAGCCACCATGCCCAGCCTGTTGTTATCATGTTATAAAGGAGGATTCCAAGTATCTGAGAGGTTAAATAACTTGCTTGTAGTCATGTAGCTAATCAGTATCAGAGCCAATATCGTCTAGCTCCAAAATTCATCTTCTCTCTTACTGTGATAGAAATAGAGGCAGTAGAATATTATGTTTGAGGCTCAGGTATAGTTCTGCCTGGAATAGTAGATTTAGAAGGCATCAACATAGAACGGGGGTCCCAACCTATGGTGAATTGTATAATTATTTCATTATATATTACAATGTCATAATAATAGAAATAAAGTACATAATAAATGTAATACACTTGAATCCTCCCCAGCCCCCCGCCCCCCCCCCCACAGTTTGTGGAGAAATGATCTTCCATGAAATAGTCCCTGGTGCCAAAAAGGTTGGAGACCACTGGCATAGAAGGCAGTTGAAACCATGGGAGTGGTGGAGGTTGCCCAGGGAGATTATGTAGGTTGAGTACTGACAAAAGTTAAGGACAGGTCCTGGGTTCTTGAGGACAGGGTCCATGTCTTACATTTTTTGCAGAGTAAGACTTTCAGTGAACATTGGTTATTTGTAATCTTTAATGTTGTTATTTCTTGTGAACTCTGGGCTTTGATATTGCTTTGATGAGCCGATTCTATACATTGTATTGGAGGTGGCTCCCATCTCCTGACCTGGTCGTGTTGTGTTTGTCATTCTAGATTACCTAAAACCAGATCCATGGATGATCTTCTTTCTGCCTGTGATACAAGCAGCCCCCTGACTCGCACATCCAGTGACCCTAACCTGAATAACCACTGTCAGGAGGTCAGAGTAGGTTTGGAGCCCTGGCACACCAATCCTGAGGGATCAGAGACAGCCTTCATGGAATCTGGAGTAGGAGGTCCTCAGCAGACCATAGGAGACGTGGGTCTTCCTCCCCCTCTGCCCAGCAGCCAGAAAGACTATTTGAGCAATAAAACTTTCAAGAGTCACAAAAACTGTTCTCTAAGTTATAAACTGCTTAATACCGCAGTGCCACGGGAAATGAAGAGCAACACCTCCGATATAGAGATCAAAGTGCTGGAAGAGACTAAGGCACCAGCTCTAGCCCCTCCTGCCCAGGATGAGCCGGCTAGGACTTTAGATGGCACAGGGGAGCCACCTGAACACTGTCCTGAAACAGAAGCTGTCAGTGCACTCTCTGAGGTCATTTCCAACACTTGTGATGGAATTTATGATTCTCCTGAGTCTTCTCAGGACTCCCTTACAGGTGCCCCCCAACAGGCCCAGGTAGACTCCGCGATAGGTGTGCCCTCCAGATGTGCTCTCAGTCACAATCTCGGCATCCTTTGCAACCCACCGAGTGCTGCCTGCCAAACTCCTCTAGACCCAAGCACTGACTTCCTCAGCCAAGATCCCTCAGGGTCTGTGGCAAGTATCTCCCGCCAGGAACAGCCTAGTTCTGTGCTGGATGTGATCCATGGAGAGGAAGACATTGGTAAAAGAGGAAATAATAGGAACGGACAGTTAGTGGAAAATCCTCGCTTTGGGAAAATGCCATTGGAATTGGCCCGAAAGCCAATCTCTCAGAGCCAGATCAGTGAGTTCTCTTTTCTAGGGTCCAACTGGGACAGCTTCCAAGGGATGGTGACTTCGTTCCCCAGTGGGGAGACCATCCCTCGGCGGCTGCTTTCCTATGGCTGTTGTGGCAAGAAGTCAAACAGTAAGCAGATGCGGGCAGTGGGGCCCTGCTTTGGGGGCCAGTGGGCTCAGAGAGAAGGTGTGAAGTCACCTGTCTGTTCTAGTCATTCCAATGGACACTGCACTGGCCCAGGAGGAAAAAACAACCGGATGTGGTTGTCTGGTCACCCAAAGCAAGTCTCCAGCACAAAGTCTGTTCCACTGAGCTGCCCTTCTCCAGTGCCTCCTCTCTATTTGGATGACGATGGACTCCCCTTTCCCACGGATGTGATCCAGCATAGGTTACGGCAAATTGAAGCAGGGTATAAGCAAGAGGTGGAGCAGCTACGTCGACAGGTGCGTGAGCTTCAGATGAGGCTGGATATCCGTCACTGCTGTGCCCCTCCGGCAGAGCCCCCCATGGACTATGAGGATGATTTTGTAAGTATTCACCTACCGTTATCTGCCCATTTGTTTATTCTATCCATCCAGCCTTCCATCCATGGAGCATTTATTCACTGGGTACTTGCTGTGCCACTGAGTTAGGTGCTTGAGCTGTAGGATAAAATATAAGTAGACAAATAGAATGATGTTCTTAAGTGTTATGATTGAGGGAGGCATCAGGCGTTAGGGGGCTGGAGTGGAGAAAAATATCAAGGAAGGCTTTCCTGAGAAGATAATGCTTGATTCTTGCCTGCTGCTCCTTTAAAAAAAAAAAAAATTAATTCTTGAGCCGAGTGCTAGAGAATGTGTGATATTTAGCTAGGTAGACAGTGAAAAGGAAACACTATTTGCAGAAGCATGAAGGCAGTGGGTACTCCAATGGTATGGCTTAAACAAGGGGGTGAGGTGTGTGTGGGTATATGTGTATGCACACAAACACACTTGTGCTGGGACTGTGAGGGAGAGTTGGGTGTTGTGGTGGGCGAGTTAGACAGGGATTGGAAGGGTCAGCTTGAGTGCCCTCTTGTTTGGATTTTATCCTCAAGGCAATATAATTTTAGGCCAGTAAGTAACATAAACAGATTTGTAATTTAAGAAAATTATTCCAGCAACAGTGTAGAATTTTGATGAGGCAGCAAAGACCCAGATTGGGAGGCTGGTTAGGACATTTTGGAATAATCCAGGTGAGAGGTGATGAGGACCATCTAGGCTTTGCTGTGTTGGGCGGCCTCCGGTTCTGGCACCACAGCCCTTGGGAAACTTCTAGGAGCCAGCTTCTTCCCCATAACATCTTGCTGTCTACACAGATACTTCCCTTCCTTCTGTTGAGGCACTCTCACTTGCCTGCTGCCCACTTCTCTGATGCTTGAAACAGGAGTCAGCACACTTTTTTTTGTAAAGGGCCAAATAAATATTTTAAGTTTTGTGGGCCATATAGTCTGTGTTGCAACTACTCAGCAAAAGCAGCCGTAGACAACATGTAAATGATGAATGCAGCTGTATTCCAACAAAACTTGAGTTACAGAAACAGGCAGTAGGCTGGATTTGGCCTGTGGGCCATAGATTGCCAATCCCTGGTTTAGAATGTAACAAGAGAGTCTTTCCACACTGCAGCATAGCATATTGGTTAAAAGCAGGGGTCTGAAGCCAGAATACTAGGTTCAAATCCAAGCTTTACTTGGATCAGCTGTTAACTTTCTCTGTTTCCTTATTTGTAAAATGGGAGTAATAGTAGTATACCTCATAAGACTGTTGAGAAATTAAATAAGTTCACATGTGTCATGCACTTAGAACAGTACCTAACACATAGTAAGCAGTGTAAACAGCTGATGATGTTGATATACTTGCCTTTTCTTCAGACATGTTTGAAGGAGTCAGATGACAGTGATACAGAAGATTTTGGCTCTGATCACAGTGAAGACTGCCTTTCAGAAGCGAGCTGGGAACCTGTTGATAAGAAAGAGACTGAGGTATGTCTAGGCAAATATGTGGTGGGTACTTACATGAGCCAGTGAGTTATCACATTTCCCATTCCTACAGAATGAGCTCTCTCCCAAATGTGTGTCATCTTTGTAGGCAAGTAGTAGCCAGTGTTGAAGATCAGCCTTGTCATTTTCCCTGTGATGCTTTCCTTGTTGCACAGTTGCTCTTCCACTCTGTTGACAAGGACCTGGAATTTTTCCTTGTGCTTTCTGTTAGGTGACTCGCTGGGTTCCAGACCATATGGCATCACACTGCTATAACTGTGACTGTGAATTCTGGTTGGCCAAACGAAGACACCATTGCAGGTAAGATGTTTTGTATGATTTATTATGACTCATACAGCAGTACAATATATATATGTATAGAGCTAAATTGAATTAATCTGAAAATTGAGACATCTTTATAGGAACTCTTTTTGTTTACTCCCAACTTTTCATTTACTCATGGAAAGGCTTTTAGACTATCATTTATTCTTAGTATATTGGCATTTTTAATTTTTATTTTTTAGTCCCGATACTGATAAAGGCATGTATTGGCATTTCTGATGAACTCTTCCCTCTTTGTGCTTTGGCAGAAACTGTGGGAATGTATTTTGTGCTGGATGCTGCCATCTGAAGCTGCCCATTCCTGATCAACAACTCTATGACCCAGTTCTTGTCTGTAACTCATGTTACGAACATATTCAAGTATCTCGTGCCAGGGAACTCATGAGCCAACATCTGAAGAAACCCATCGCTACAGCTTCCAGTTGAATGCCAGGGGAGATGACCTGTCCAATTTCAGCAGGTTTGAAGGGAGGATCTGCTTCAGGTGTAGTTTGGAAGGTTCCTTGGTGTGGCTCATGAAATCACAGAGCTCAAAGATACCGTCTTGAGAAATCCTCCTTGGTACCATGAAACTGGAGCAGAAGAATTCCAATTTGGCAGGAGGTCCTCTACTGGTGAGACCCTCACCTTGGGGTAATGGTCCTGATCCAGACCCAGAGTCTGGAATCTTAACATTGAGTTGGTGACTCCAGCTTCTTTCTCCTGGAGGTCACAAGATGATGATTTCATAGATATTGCCTGGTGCAAAGTGCCCCAAACAGCAATAGAAAGGCATATGTATAACCAAACTCCAAGTGATAACCAGACCCATCTCTCCTCCACCTTCAAAAAAGCAGATTATAGTATACAAGATAGGAATTCCTGTCCTATTTGAGATGAACTATATCCTGTACCTCTGTGCTCTGTGTCTGTGCATGAAGGCTCAGTCTTTAGAGGCACTCCCTCTAGTTGCATTAGTACTGTCTTTTTGTGGAGTTTGGTTTAAAGACTGGTTCAGCAAGTCGAGGTTTCGATGTATTTTTCACTTGGCTCATTGGCCAGCATCAGTGAATCTTCAGTTTAGGGGGACAGTTCTAGGGAGTGAGATATTTTTGGGAGTAGAGGAAAACTCTGCTGATGTTCAGTCCTGGCAAAAATCAGTTATTTTGAGCTGTGAAGGCAGTCGTCTCTGTTACACGGTGGCAGCTCTTGAGGTATGCACTGTGAAGAGTGAGAAGGGAAAAGCAAAAGTTGTCCTTGTGAAATATCTGCTGATTGTGCCCTACCCTTTGCGCCTGACTTTTCCTAGTTGTCCTGGTGCTAACATGGGAGCTACACCTTGATCCTCTCCTGGCATGAAAATAAAACAAAGGTTTTCATTGTTCCATTGCCCACTTCCCCCATGTTGTCTTTCCCTTGGCTGCTGCCGCCTCTGGGTCACACTGCTTCTTATCCTGAACACTTGACACCTTGAGGGTAGAATTTAGCGTTTGGTTTTTACCTCCTAGAATTTGCTGTTTGGTATGTGAGGGTTTCAGTACAAATGCTGCTGTCTATTTCTGTGCACTTAACAATGGAACCCAAACAGAAAAGAATAAAGCCTTGATACCAAAATTGGGAGAGAAAATGTGTCCATTTGGACCAAACATTGTTGGTTTTTTTAAAATTTTATTTTGATTTTTCATCTTAATATGTACCAGTGGCACTTAACCAAAAGATACAGTGATATAGCCATGTACTGTGGTTGGGACAGATACAGTCTCCTTGGCCTATAATGAAACCACTAGGACGTCCTTTATACATTTTCCTTAATTTGTTGATGTATAAAAGGTAAATCATATTTAGGCTTATCTTGTTTTAAAACTATGGTAGTTGTCTTTCTTACTGCTACTTTCATGTTGCTTTCTAGAAAAAAATTTTCATTCCAAAATAACTAGGATCTGCATTTAGAACAAGAATTGTTATTTGTCCTGACCTTTTCTTCAGTCCTACAGAGAAGCATCTGTGGTTCTTTTATACTTGCCATGGATGTAACCTAAAAAGTTTTGGCGTATTTAGGTCAGCCTAGCAGAACTTTTTTTTGTTTAAATGGAGCTGAATAATGGAGATTTTGTGTATGCGAAATTCCTGAGATCATTGAAAAAGTAACAAACTACTCCTTGTGTCTGATACATAAAATTCTTTTAAGCATTTTCTCAATCATTAAAATTTACTGCCAGGTGTTATGAGTGGCTTTTTAATTAACTTGACTTTCATTGCACTTCACTCTGCCTGTTTTCATGGGGAGTAAAATTGGTAACATTTGGGGAGACTGTATCTGTCTACTTTGTATGGCTGTTTGGAGGGACTGTCCCATCAGTGAACAAACTGCATGGTCTTGGAGAGAGACTCTAGGCTCTTGGCTCACTCAGATGTGTTCATCAAATACTCCTTTCAGAGCTGTTGTGGGTGTAAGTGACATGATGTGGCCAAAAATCCAAACTGTGCAGTTGCGTTGTGACAAACATGCAATGTGCTGTAAAATCTCAATACAGTTTAAATAAAATCTCTATATTAGTGCTGCTTTGTTGGGTCTTTTTATTCGCTTCAATTTCTAAGAAAACTTTTAATACTCATTGTTCCTTTGACCATGAGAAAAGACTAAAACTTTATACCCCTTCCTCCCAACAATTTCCATTTTTTAAATAGACCCCTCTTGTTTAATCAGCACAGCTCTTGTTATATTCTTATTTATTGATTGGAGAGGATCTATTTTTATGGATTCTGTAGAATTCCGTCCCGGTGAAGGTGAGGTTTATTTCTCTAATGTATAAAATGTCACCATCCGGTTGAGCAAGCACACGGGATTGTACTTACAGTCTCATGATTCCCTTCTCCTAGGCATCTCATTCTCATCTAAACTTGAGTAACTTGTCCTAAGCAAAATTGTGGCTTAAAAAGAGTGTATTTTAAAACATATAAAATGCTACTACCTAAAAGGTGAATTTGTTGACCCAAGATATTGTACCTCCACCACCACCATTTTTATTTGGAGAGCTGAGCAATTCAACTGTTAGCAAAGATTACAGAGTTAGGCCCTTTGTTCTCCAGAATGACCGACTTCGCATTGCCCAAGGCACGCTTTCTGCATTCGAAATCCCCACACTCTGGCTGTGGTGAAATACACGAATCCTCGTGTTCCACGTTAGATAACTGGGCTTCTTTCTTTGCAGGGCTTAGAACTCCCTGGTGGACAGCCTTCCCCGCCTGAAGTTTGGGGACACCGAGGGAATGCGGCTCTTTGCCCGCGCCCCCGCCCCGGGCTGTGGCTGGCGGGGCTGCGCGGCCGCCGAGGGGGAGGGCCGGCTCGCGCCGCGCCGAGCCGCGCGGCGGGAACTCGAGGCCCCATTGGCCGCGCTGCAAGGCGCCGCGGGGACTCGTGCGCCAACGGTCCCCGAGTCCTCGGCGGCCCGGCGCTGGCAGGAGGGGGCAGGGCGAAGCGAAGGCCAGGGGGATCGAGAACGGGGTGGGAGAGCCAGGCTCGGCGGGGCGAGGCCCAGGGCCCGGGCGGGGGCGATGGAGGAGGCGCTGCTCTCCACCCCCATCAACCCCAACAACTTCCCCGCCAAGTTGTGGCGGTTGGTGAACAGCCCCCGGTACCGCTCTATCCGCTGGGACGGCCGCGGCGAGGGGCTGCTCATCGACCAGCCGCTCTTTGAGGCCGAGCTGCTCAGCCCGCCCGGGGCCGGCACCGGAGCTGGCGGAGCTGGCGGCGCCGGGGCTGGCGGGGCCGGCGGCGTCGGGGCCGCTGGAGCCGAGCCCGAGCTCTTCAAAACCACCAACTTCACCAGCTTCATCCGCCAGCTCAACCTCTACGGCTTCCGCAAGGTGGTGCTGGGCGGGCCGGGCGCGGCGGGGCCCGGGCCGGGGCCGGGGGGCGGCGGGCCGGCGGGCGACGGGCCGCTCCACCACTTCCACAGCCCGCACTTCCGCCGCGACCAGCCGCAGCTGCTCGTGCACCTTAAGAGGCTCACCAGCGCCAATAAGGCCAAGCTGGCAGCAGGCCTGGAGGTGCCCTGCCGCCCGCCCAACCGCTTCCAGAGGCTCCTCATCACGTCGGCCTCCGCCTCGGCCTCGGCCTCGGCCTCCACCTCCCCGCTGCAGCACCAGGAGCCGCCACTGCCGCCCGCTGGACCCCGTCCGGAGCCGCACGGTGAGTCCGGCGCCTCGGCCCTCACTTATCGCAGGGCACATGGGCGTCAGGGAGCAACCGCCACTTGGGAGCACATTTTCGCGCAACCTCACCTTGGAGGTGTCCGAAATGCGCCCGGGATCCACTTTCCGCTGTGCTCTCGGAGACTGTAGGTCCCACCACCTCGAGATTCTCACCAGCACCCGCAACCTGTGGCCCCCAGTACCTCCTCTGGAAAGAGTCCGTAAGCATTTAGCCCCTTCTGAGTCCACTAGCAGCAAAAGGGACCTCTGCTTCAGGCTTGCTTTCAACTCTTCCCAAGAGTTGAAAACCCGAGTTTGAACCCTAAGAGTTTACCTACTTGCAAACCTCCAGAGACATTTACCTTCCTGAGACCCAGGCTCCCCACTTTGAACATCTAGAATAAGTAGCCCTTACTTGAAGCACAGGGTCTGAAAGAAACACAGAAGGGTCTCTGTTGCTGCAAAGGGAAGCAGAACAGAGTCACTCTACTGGTTAAAGCGGGAAGGAAAAAAGTTGCAACCAAGAAAACTTAGAACATTATACTAACTAAGGGAAAGTTTCGGAAACGGTGCCTGGAGTGGAAGTTTGTCCTTGAAGAGGCATGCCACCTTCCACCTATTGAAACATCTAAGAAATCTTAGAAGAAGTGTTACGACGATAATCATATTTAAGGTTCCAAGTGATGTGTAGAATGGTAGACATTATATATCTTAAGAGCAAAAATATAATAATAGATTCATTTATAAGATATTGCTTCTATGTAGAATGAAGTGGCTAAGCGTTTCTTTCATTGAAGCTAATTAGAGCTTGATGCTTACTTAAGGTGTTATGGTTAGACAAACATAAGGCAATAATGGTTTTCAGCTGTCAAGTTTTAGTTAAGAATTTTAGAAAGCTCATATTTACAGCACTTGAATTTTTCACTATCAGTTACAATCTTGCAGTATGGAAAAAAACTTTGTGTAAATATGTATTTAGCAAAAGCTCAGAAACCTTCTGCGATAGTACATTATTTTATGGACTTGATTTCTGATGCTCTTTCCCCCTCTTCCAAAAAGGTGAAGGTGGCAATATTGCCTTTCCCTGTTTAATGAGTTCATGATATAAAGCAGTATACCAAGAAAGCAACAGGATATAATAATAAGAATTAATTCTTTATTTTCAGCTAGGAGAGTAATAGAAACATCTCCAGCATGTTAACATAGATTTAACATAAAGAAGTCTGGGTTATTTTTGAGTTATGGAAAAAATTTAGATATGCAAAAAAAAAACCATTATGTTCAATTTATCCTAGGTCCAGGGTTATGAATGACATAGTACTTTGTTCATTTGGAATTTAGAAGATAAGGGATTAGGTTGTGTGTCTGTGGAGTTTGGAAGGTAAGAGACTAGTTTAGAGTTCTAGTAACAAGTTGAAAAATAGCAATGGCACAGGAATGTTCTAAAGGAATTCTAAAAGAATATTAAGGTACTTCCATGTGATTTCCATTGATTTTGGCAGGGAATATATGGAGAAAGGCAATGGAGACAATACTGTTCCATACATTTGGCAGAATCTCTGACATGGTTTTTTTTTTTTTTTCAGGTTGTGTTTTTGATGGGTATAAGGAGAAAAGACTGGAAAATGTGTTTTGGGGAGAAATGGGATAACCACTTCAAAGAAAGAAACATACATATGTACACACATAAAAACCAACTTTTGCTCACTTTTTTCTCTTTTCTGGTCTTTTTCCCTCACCTATCTTAAACCCAGTTGTATTCTACGGGTAGAATCCATTTTAATTGAAGAAACACTTGAGCTATCTAGAATCTGATTTTATGCATTTATAGTTCAGTTGGTCAGCATTTTAAAGATTATTGTTTGTTAAAAAACATAAAATTCAATTGATGCTTTTTTAACATAGGTAATATTTCAATGCATATATACCTAGTTTATTGTTGTTTTCATGCATTTCTGGTTTCTACTTTTCTACCTGTTGGTGTGTGCAGAAGGTATGTCAGATGTGGATTGTCTACACCATAGACTTGGTTGACTAGGGTATTGTGTTACTAGTTCAGATGGAATGTAATTCTGCTACAAGTTCAAGAATACCGACACAGTATTGCTTTGTTCTCATTCTATGTTTTACGTCCTTTGCTCTTCTATTTTTCATAATTTTTATTCTACTTGAATCTTGCCTTGGTTACATGCCTGACTAGGCTGCTACTTCTTCTTCTTCTTTTTCCTTTTTTTAGAGACGGGGTCTTACTCTGTTGCCCAGAGCTGGAGTGCAGTGGTGCGAGCTCACTGCAGCCACAAACTACTGGCCTCCAGTGAGGAAGCACTGGGATTACAGGCATGAGCCACGGTGCCCAGGCTCGCTGGTACTTCTTAGTTTCCATTTTGTTTTCTGTTGTTCCACTTCAGTTTATGGTTTGAATACTTCTGTCTCTTTTACAACAGAATCCTCTGTTTTAGGACCTAATCCACTGGGCCAAAGGTCTTGTTCACCTTTCAAGAATATATTTGATAAGAAGTATAAAGAGCACATGTTTTTCCTTTTTTTTTTTTTTTTTTGGTTTACTTTTGTTATTTTGTTTTTGGTGGCAGTTTATTTTACCATATTTGTTAAAACATTCTAAACTAAGTAACAAGTCTGAGAAGTAGATAATCTGTCTGCCTGAGCATACCAAGCTCTCAAGAGGCAAGTTTTGGGGTTCTTCTAGGAATAATTAGTTCAGATTTGATTCCATAAAGGAATAGTAGAATTTTTAAGAACACAAAATCCATCCTGCCCTACATTTCCAGAATTCTGGATTCAAATTTTGCCACATATATCTTAAAGATGTCTGAAGACAGCTGGGTGGCTCATGCCTGTAATCCTAGCACTCTGGGAGGCTGATGTGGGAGAGTCGCTTGAGGTCAGGAGTTCAAGACCAGCCTGAGCAAGAGTGAGACCCTGTCTGTACTAAAAATAGAGAAATTAGTCGGGCGTGGTAGTGCACGCCTATAGTCCCAGCTACTGGAGAGGCTGAGGCAGGAGGATGGCTTGAGCCCAGGAGTTTGAGGTTGCTGTGAGCTAGGATGACGCTACTGCACTCTAGCCAGGGCATCAGGGCAAGACTCTGCCTCAAAAAATAAAATAAAAGATGTTCTGAAGACATAAGATGATGCTCTGTAAAGTTGGTCAGAATAGAGCCCTATGAGATAATCCTTAACAGAAGAATAGGTAAGAGCTGAACGTTTAATTCTTTAGAAAACAGGCTTAAAGGAATACTGTTGTAATCCTGACAGTG
>CM052441.1:121601840-121643047 GCA_028533085.1 Varecia variegata
TACATATTTATTTTTGGCATTAATGCTTTATTCTTTAAAGGAAATTAAACACAACAGAAATAGAATGCGCTATGTGTAGCAGGTGGAATGGATTTACAATCTAATTTGGAAAAGTAGATATTTGAGGGCCGTCTTTCAATATGTAGTTTAACACTTGAGCAGCACATCAATTAGGTTTTCCTTATTTTACGGATTAGTTTAATAAGTTGAAAGGAATTTGTGAATCACATAATTTATTTGTTTTTTTAAAAATTTTATTTATTTATTTTTTAGAGACAGGTTCTTGCTCTGTCACCCAGGCTGAAGTGCAGTGGTGCCATCATGGCTCACTGCAGCCTTGAATTCCTGGGCTCAAGCGATCCTCCCACCTCAGCCTCCCAAGCAGCTAATACTACAGGCAGGTGTGACCACGCCTGCCTAACTTTTTTTATTTTTATTTTTGTAGAGACAGGGTCTCTCTGTGTTGCCTAGGCTGGTCTTGCACTCCTGGGCTCAAGCCATCCTTCCACTTTGGATCCCCAGAGTGCTGGGATTATAGGCATGAACCTCCGTGCCGGCCTCGCATAACTTAATACATAAAACTCTCTTTAGGAATAAATTAGGCTAGCTTTGTGTATGTTTAAGAATCATAATCTATAAAAAAGTCCTGCAACATTTTTATTTTTCCTTTCCTCATTACTATTTCCCTTTTTCGCTCTTATCTCCACTTTGTACTCCTTTCTACCTTGCTAGCTAGATAAGAGAAAGCAACTATCATAATCTCTGGGCCTGGATATGTGGATTTTTAACAAACTCTCCAGGTGATTCAAATGTTAAAGAGCAGTGTTTGAGAGACACTGATATCTGGGAAGACACAGTAGTAGAGAGACTCTGAAGATAAAAAAGACCACGGAAAACGATTGATTGTTTTAAGGAATGAAGAAGAGAACTAAGTCAACTTTTCAGGCCTGACTTTTCAATAAAGATTGTCATTTTAAAATAAATTGAAAGGGAGGAAAGAACATTGTATCTCTTTTTTGGTTTGTGTTATAATTCTTCTATGTTCCACACTTATTTTTTTTATTTTATGTGGAATGCTTATTTTCAGGCCTATTATTAATGTTTTTAAATGGTTTGAAAGATTGGAAAATTTCTAGGGAGTAGCTTACGCTTTGGAAAAATCTGTGTCAGTCAGTTGAGGTAAAAGGTAAGATGGGTGAATCATCTATAAAGGGCTTGCAACATTGAATACGTGATTTAACATTTGATTTAATGCTAGAGTTTGGGCACTTCATCTCTTAAGATAGTCACATTGAGAGCCAAACAAAAATTTATTTGATTATTCTTTCGGCATTATATGTGCAATCTCATATTCTGGATTCTGAACTTGTTTTTACCAAAACTAAACTTCTCTTGTGTTAAAAATGGCTGACTGGTGAAGCATAGTGTATTTTATGATCTTTGGTTTACTATGATAGTGTAATGTAAAATTAGTAAACGTGCTCTTCCTCTTTTATGCAGGACCAGTGGCTGTAGGACAATTTCACCGGTCGTTCCGGCGAGATAGTTTGTCTCCTTACTCCTACGTATCAACTTCATCCCACAACCACAGTACTTTCCCTCTGAAAGGTTTAGATCGGACCCCGATTCCTCCTAGAACATGGCAGAACTCCCTTGGAATGCACCCTGGACAAGTGGATACGTCTCCCACTTTTTCAGATAAAGGGGTTCCATTTCCTGTACTGCAGAGGTTTCCAACTGAGGTTACCTATACGCTGCAGCCCAGCGCCACATCTGTACACGTTCAGCAAGGTCCTCAAACAATGGTCAGCTCCTCCCAAAAATATAGTAACTACACACCCTCAGCGCAGTACTCCCAAGCCTACTATCCAACAGGTATGAGAAAGTTCACTGGCTTCTATTAAGGTAGTTTACAATGAGCATTTATATTTTCAAATGCATTTTAATCTCTGTGTACTTAACCACAAATAGTAGGAATATGCATGTAAGAAATGTCAGAGATTTCTTAGAAGGACATATTTCTAACAAATATATAAAATTTCATTGTGTTCTTAAGGGTTGTGAAAATTCTGTTGGTGCATAAAAGTTTATGTTTTTGGTAAAACTTTTGTATCCTCAAAATATGTCCTAGTTATAAAATTAAGACTTAGTACCCCAGAACCTTGTTTTAACTCTGCCCTTGTTGCAGTAGTTTTTTTTCTTTTGTTTTTTAAAAAAATTTATGTATCTATTATATCCTTTATATTTTTTTAATTTTATAGGTGAGATTACCTCATTGAAATCATTTTAGTATCTCAGGAATGAAGTTTAATAAAAAAGCATACTCTCTGAAAACTAAATTAAATTCTTTAGTAAAAAAATGTGGTGAGCAGTAGAATCCCTACAGTGTTAATCCCAGCCAGCTAAGAACGGGGTAGTAGCAGAGAGGAGAAACCTGACAATGACAACTGACCTGGAACTCAACCAAGGTCATTGAGGACATGCTAGTAGATCCCAACTCACTAACTGGGAATCCTTATAGTGACCATCTGTTTTGTTTCTTGGGGAAAAAAAAGTTGTATGTGTGGTTTTTTCTTTTTGTTTGTTTGTTTGGTAAATATCTTTTTGCAAGATAATAGTCTTACCATTTCACTCAAATGTATTTTCTGTTTTACAGAAACACCATAACAGTGCCATGTGTTTCATCATGTAGTATACTTTTTACAGAGTGATGAAATGGGGCAATAGAAACAAGACAAGGGTCAAAGCTTTCAGAAAAGACCAGAGAGAGAAGAAAGGGGGCATTCCTTTGCCCTGTGAATTAAGAATCAGGGGTGGGGAACCTATGGCCTCGGGGCCTCATATGGCCCTCCGAGTCCCCAAATGTGGCCCCTTGACCGAATCCAAACTTCACAGAACAAATCCTTAATTTTTTCAGTTATGTAAATCTGGAAGCAATCTCTGGAGGTATTTTGTTAGATCACTTCTCCCAGGCAGTACTAAACCAAAAGCTAAAATAAGTGGAAAGAATGTAAATTAGAAAAGGGAATTAAATAATTTGTTGCCATTTTAAAATTGTGAATCTGGTGACTGTTCTATTTGTAATACTACTCACTATTTTCTAGCTGTTAACATCCAAATATATACTTGTACTTTTGCCTTATTGCATTCTACCCACCCAAATATAGCAGTAAAAGGGATGGCTTTATTTTCCCAAAACGTTTAGGTTTAATGATGTTAAAACCAGAGTTTAAATTAGATTTTTAGAGCTGCTACTCTTGGTGGATGGAGTTGAGAAGGAAAAGGGGGAGGGAATTATATGGATCAAGGATGATTTAGCATTTTTAATCATTTTGCCCATTAGAAATTTAAAAACTTTTTTTTACCATCTTATGTAGAAAATGGTTGAGGCCTAGTATTTTTGCAGATTTGCAGCTACTTCCTGAAGAACAAAAATATTTATGTGATCTTTAAAAATAGAAGATGACTAAGTTCATGTTTATAAGTTATCTTATATATAGCAACAAACAGGATCATATTTTTATTACTGGGGCGCTTAATCTGTTCTTAGTAAACAAGTTAAACATTGCTACCTAAGTTATGATTTTGGCTGCATTCCATGTATGCATAGAATATATATAGAGAGAGGCAATCTCTGTCTTCCTTGTACTTGCTTTCCATTCTGTAGCCCAGCGGGATAATTCCCCTGCATCCCTCCTTTTACCAGTAGATGTTTCCCTTTCCTTTCCTTTCCTTTCCTTTTCTCAAACTACTAAAGACTCAGAAGTTTCTGGGGAGTTGAAATTTGGAAGGACTGCAGCAAGAAGATGTAGAAATGTGCTCCGGCCTTCAAAATTTGGAATTTTGGAGACATTTTCCTTTGGAAATAGTAGATGAGGTAGTTGGGTTCTATATTACCATTAATACAGCACATATTAGTCCTGTACTTAAGGCATAGGTGGTTATAGTCTGGTTTAGGAGCTAAACCAGCCTGTATGATGTGATTTCTATGGGAAAATACATTCCAAGTTCCAGTAGTCCTCATAGAAACTCCTAGTTCTAAATTTTATGAGAAGCATTTATGTATTATTCACCAGAAAACAATACAAATAGTTAATATTATTCCTTTATTATAGAAATGCTATTTGTTAAATTCTGATTTTAGAAATGTTATTTTAAAGATATTTTACTTGATATAAACTAAAGGTAAGGATTAGGAAAGAGACATTAAAAAGAGAACAAGTAAGTGCTGCTGATATTTTGATAGTATACAGCACATATAAAATAGAATCTTGTGTTATCTGAATTTTTGTTTTATCTGTCTTCTTTAATACAGCTAATTGAAATGAATATAAGGTTTCTGAGATTATGAGAATAAGAAATCTCATGATGACTTCAAATACATAGAGTAGTTCTATGATGTAATGTAGGCAAAACTGCTTTGAACATTCTGAAGTACTGTAATATATAAATAAAAACTTACATTGTTAAATACAGAAAACTGGTAATGGAGAAGAAAATGCCATAAAAATACTCTACAAATACTTAATCCTCCAAATTATGGGTGAAGGAAACAAAAAGTAGTGAGCAATTTAACCAATATTTAGTGAATACCTATTTATGAAGAGTATTACAAATGACTTCCCCAAAGTTAAATAGAATATCATTCTCAGAAGCAAGATAATAATCACTTCCAAATTCAGCTAAGTCATAACAAAGGGACTAATTTTGGAGTAATGGTTATATTTGAGTCCTTTCAAAATGAACTATGTGATTTGAGGTTTAGGTCAAATTTTAATTAAAAACAACACCCAATTTCATTAAAAAATTAGTTGTGCTAAAAATGAACTTGGATCTGGTCTTCAAGGATAACCAATACATTTTGTATTTTGTAATATCACATAAATTATTAATTTCTCTAGTAAAGCCAAACACTGAAACTAAAAATTGCTATCAGACTAATAAAATGACTCATTATTATAAGTTATCTTATGTATAGCAACAAACAGGATCATATTTTTTATATTTGTTTTTCTTCCCTTGAAATGTCAGTTTTCCTTGCCTGGCTAATTGAAATTTTTTCTGTTCTTATCACTCCTTCAAAGACAAAATGTTGTAGATCCAGTATTATTTGACTCTTTTTAGTCTTGTCTTATCTAGAATTCAGTTTTTTTCCTCTGATGTTATTTTCACAAGGTGCTATTATAATTTAATTTCCCTCCATTATAAAAACTTCATTTTATTTATGTATTTTGTTGTAGAGATGAGTTCTCGCTATGTTGCCTGGCTGGTCTTGAACTCCTGGGCTTAAGTGATCCTCCTGCCTCAACCTCCCGAAGTGCTGGGATTACAAGCATGAGCCATAGTGTCTGGCCCAAAACTTCATTTTCTACCTTTTTATTTTACTTATTCTCTACTAAATATTTGAACATACATTAAGAATATTCATATAATCATATTTATATAGAGAGGCCTGTATGGAGGAATTATTTTTCATTGACTAATGTTATAATGCTGAATTGAATCAAAATCAACTTTGTCTTTTTTTCAAAGTTAGGCTTTGAACTCAAAGCAGTGATTAGCAAATTGTAGCTGCCCTTCATCTCATATTTTATTTAACAAATACTTATATAGCAATCACTATGACCAGACACCTCTTCTGAGTACTTTTCAAATATTCACTTATTTAATCCTCACAACCGTCTTATAAAATAGTGTAATTAGCCTCATTTTATAGATGAGGAAACTAAGGCACAACTAGTAAGTGGCAGGCTGGGAAACAAACCCAAGCAATCTGACTCAGTCTGTTCTTTTGGCCACTGTGTTCTACTGCCTACCTGCCTCTCATAAAGAGGGTCTTTTGTTTTTCTGTTTTGTTTTTCTTTTGAGACAATTTTTTTCTGATATATCTCTTCCCCAGAGTTAATTATTCCCAGGTAGGGTAGACAACGCAGTTGGCAGAGGTATCTACCCTTATGTCCTGCTAGTGGCATTGGGATTACTCTGGGTGATCAACTCAGCTTGTCCAAGCAGAGAGAACATACAGTGCAGCTGCTAGAGTGGGAGTCTAGTTTGGGGGCTCCAGGGAGTGGGGCTGCCTCTAATTCATTTCTTTATCCCCCTACACCTAGCTAGCATAGTGCTCGGCTATAGTGGGTCCTTAGTAAAGAATTTACTGAATGGGATGAACTCGTTCTAATCTCAGCTTTGCCATTAATCACTGGATGTGAGCTTCAGTGGCTTATTTCATGTCACTCAGCCTCAATTTCCCTTTCCATAAAGTGGCCATTGTAGTTTGGGTCAGGAATTAAATAAATTAATTTATGTGGATAAACTTTGTAAAATTTAAACACTATTTACTTGTAAAGGATAAAATATTTTAAAAACTTTTAGATTAGCCTAGGTATTAACTCTTTAATGGCTGAATAAAGAAATTTATAAGAATATATGCTTTGCCCTAAGGTACAAATGATATTTTTATTTTTTATTTAAAAAAGTATATCCCATTATTATTATTATTCCAGCCCAGGCTGGAGTGCAGTGGCACAATCATAGCTCACTGTAACCTCAAATCCTAGGCTCAAGGGATCCTCCTGCCTCAGCCTTCTGAGTAGCTAGGACTACAGGCACATGCCACCATACCTGGCTAATTTTTTAAATTTTTTGTAGAGGTGGGGTCTTGCTATGTTGGCCAGGCTCGAACTCCTGGGCTCAAGCCATCCTCCAGCCTCAGCCTCCCAAAGCTCTGGAATTACTGGGTGTGAGTCACCACCCAGCCCTATCATTATTTAAATTTTTTCTGAATTGACCCTTGGGCAAAAAGGGCTGCTTATTATTGTTTTAAATTTCATTTAAATTCTAAATGTTTGATCTTTAGGCTTCTAATCCTATATAATTTACATAAATGAATATAGAATATAGAATTATAAAAGCTTTTCAGTGTTGTTCCTCTGATGCTCAGGTAGCCTATATTGTCAGTTTCTCTGAAAAGACCTGATTTTGTATTTACGGAAAAGAAGGACTTGGCACCAGAAAGCTCTCTTACCTAACAGAAGAAACTAAGCAAAAGCACAATCATATTTTTTTTTTTTTTGAGACAGAGTCTCACTCTGTGGCGTCAGCCTAGCTCACAGCAACCTCAAACTCCTGGGCTTAAGCGATCCTCCTGCCTCAGCCTCCCGAGTAGCTGGGGCTACAGGCATGCACCACCATGCCCGGCTAATTTTTTCTATATATTTTTAGTTGTCCAAATCATTTCTTTCTATTTTTAGTAGAGACGGGGTCTCGCTCTTGCTCAGGCTGGTCATGAACTCCTGACCTTGAGCGATCCTCCCGCCTCGGCCTCCCAGAGTGCTAGGATTACAGGTGTGAGCCACTGCACCCGGCCCATATTTGGCTTTTTTTGTTGTAGTGAAATATACATCATATAAAACTTAACCATTTTAAGTATTTTTTAAGTGTATTGTTCTGTGGCATTAAGGACAACATTCACCATCACCACCATCCATCTCCAGAACTTTTTCATCTTCCCCAACTGAAACTCTGTACCTGTTTAGTGCTAACTTCCCATTCTGTCTTCCCCCTGAGGTTGAGAGGTTGCCCCTGGCAACTGCCATTCTACCTTCTGTCTCTATGAATTTTACTAAATATCTCATGTAATTGAAAAATCATGCTGTATTTAATATATAAACTTACCACTTTAACTATTTTTAAATGTATAATTCATTGGCACTAATTACCTTCACAATGTTATGCAACCATTACCACTGTTTCCAAAACTTTTCATCACCCACATGGAACTCTGTACAAGTTAAGCAATAGCTTCCCATTCCCCCTTCCCCTCAGCCCCTGGTAATCTCTAATCTACTTTTGGTTTCAAGGAATTTGACTATTCTAGGAACCTCATATGAGGAATTATACAATATTTGTCCTTTCGTGACCAACTTATTTCACTTAGCTTAATGATTTCAAGTTTTATCCATATTGTAGCGTATGTCAAAATTCCCTCCCTTTTTAAGGCTGAGTAATATTCCATTGTATGTATGCACCACATTTTGTTTACCCGTTCATCTGTTGATGGACATTGGATTGATTCCACCTTTTGGCAGTTGTGAATATTTCTACAATGAACGTAGGTGTACAAATACCTTTTCAAATGCCTGCTTTCACTTCTTTTGGGTTTATACTCAGAAGACCTTTTCTCTACCTCACCATAAATGAGGAGGTGCTAGGGGTCTCGTTGTTATAGATGTTATCTTTAAATTAAATTTACTGTTATGATGTTTTTCCTTTTGAGTATTTATAATATTAGGCATTTTCTCACTGTTGACACTGTACTATGCTGAAATAGATTCAGATCCAAAACATTTAAATTCTTTTGAGACAGTCTCGCTCTGTTGCCCAGGCTAGAGTGCTGTGGCATCAGCCTAGCTCACAGCAACCTCAAACTCCTGGGCTCAAGCAATCCTCCTGCCTCAGCCTCCTGAGTAGCTGGGACTACAGGCATATACCACCACACCAGGCTAATTTTTTCTGTTTTTAGTTGTCTGGCTAATTTCTCTCTGTTTTTAGTAGAGACGGAGTCTCGCTCTTGCTGAGGCTGGTCTCAAACTCCTGAGCTCAAGTGATCCTCCTGTCTTGGCCTCCCAGAATGCTAAGATTACAGGTGTGAGCCACCATGCCTGGCCCCAAAACATTTAAATTCTATATTTGAATTATCTGCATAGGGTAAAATATATGAACTTGTTTGCCTTGCTTGTAGTAGGAATGCTAATTTTTAATAATTCCGGCTTTAAAGTTTTTTATTACTTAGACATTTTTTGAAAGTGTTATCAACTCTTATATCTGAAATTGAATTCTATTCTTTGCAGTTTTTACTTGCAATTTCTACATGCAATTTCTTTATTATTTATTACCTTTTCTTTTTTTTTAGAGACAAGCTCTCTGTCACTCAAACTAGAGTGCAGTGGTGTGATCATAGCTCCTACAGTCTCAAAATCTTGGGCTCAAGTGGTCTTCCCACCTCAGCCTCCTGAGTAGCTGGGAATACAGGCACATGTCACCACTCCCCACTAATTTAAAAAATATTTTTTAGAGACAAGCTCTCGGTGTGTTGCTCAGGCTGGTCTCAAACTCCTGGGCTAAAGCGATCTTCCTGCCTCAGCCTCCCTTGTTGCTGGGATTACAGGTGTGAGCCACTGTGCCCAGATTCTACATGCAATTTAATGCCTTAAGTGAACACTGCCTTCAGAAAGACACTGAAATTATCTTTATGCAGATGAATGTGCCTTAGGACATAGTGATAAATACAGTTTTATAAATGTTAGTGCTTTCATAATGCACATGCACAGTAGATTAATTTGTCATATACTAAGCACATAGTTGGATTTCTATACCTAGGTTTTTCATACTCAGTGAACTTACTAATGCTTTGTTCTATTTTGTTGGCTATACATAGTAGGACTGCACTAGTGAGGAAATAGCCATTGAGGAATCTTTTTGGATTATAATCTGTTAGAGTCCTCCTTTTCTTCATACAGGTACCTTTCTTCTTTCCATTCATTGCTGGACACTTTAAAGAACATTTACTATTTTGCTGTTTCCTAAGATACCAAATCAGCTGTCAGATATATATTAACATTCTCTGTTACATGTTGTAGTTTCTTTATTTGTCCAAGAAATTTATTTTGAAGTACATTTTAGCATCTATTCAAAATGTGTAACCAGTGAAGTCAGAACAGATATATCATAAAAATAAAGCTAACACCCTTCATTGATTTATTTGTAATGAAACACTGCTTTTTGGTACTCTCTGGAATGAACCTGCAGCGCCTAAGTCAGCGCCTAAGTCTTTTCCTGCCGCTAGGGGGCTGAGTTTTCCATCGCTGTTAGAACTCTAGGAAAAAAGTATACTTGTTTCAGTTTCAGCAAACCCTGCAGACCCTGCTCAGTGTTAGCTATTTGGATTCAGTTAATTTCCCAGGATATCTGTGCTTTCAGATACCTGGGGAAGTCAAATTCAAATCCAAAACATTTTAATTATATATTTGAATAACCTCCAGAGGATCAAATTTAAAAACCTGTTTGCCTAACCTATGTTGGAAGTGACAACAGCTTGAATTTTATGAGGCAATCTTAGTAATATCTGGCTTTTTTTAGTCACTGAAATTTTTAAAAAGTCATATTCAGAAAATATCAACCTTTATATTTATATCTGAACTGGAATTCTTTGCATTATTTCAAGTTTTCTTTCTATGTACAAAATTTAATGCCTTAAATTACACATGATACACTGAGAAAATATTTATTTTTAATATGCCTTTGTGAACTTCTGACATTTTAAAACTCAGTCAATAATGAAGAAATAGGGAAACATTTCAGTTAAGTTTTTACAATTCTTAGCTTAATTTCCTTTCAAAGATTAAGGAATGAGATTGTTTAGTAATTTTATTAGCACACTGAAAATATGAAAAATGTGGACATAAAAAGGGGAAGTTGCCACCTTATAATAAAGACACCTTTAGAGATACTCAACAAGTGGAGTTCTAGTAAAATTAAAATGTTACATTGCATCAAGAAGGAAAACTTAGGGGGAAGTACTGTGGTATATCATAGAACTTGTGCTTTGGAGTTTGATTACTAGCTCTGTCACTACCAGCTTTGTGACTTTTGGCAAATTAGTATTGCTGAGCTTTAGTTTACTTATTTTATAAAGGCAATATATATAAAGTATCTGCCACTGTGCCTGGAACATGGTAGGCACTCAATATATACCATCGTCTGTTTAATCTAAAGTTGTGATGTTATAACAGATTCACATTCATACTGAAGGATCTCTCTGTCTGGAAAAGAGGAGACTCAACCTATTATTAAGTCTGCATCTGTAAGTGTAACTATCCTAGTACAAAGAGTTCAATCTTTTCATGATGTTCTAACTACAAAGGGAAAATTTGGAAAGTGTATTTCTTTAGTTAGAATAATAGCAGATAACATTTATTGATTGCTTGCTTTCTGCCAGTATTACTCTAAGTTCCTGGTGGATATGAGTTCATTCATTCCTCACAACTGCCATATTAGGTAGGTTCTATTATTATCGCTATTTCAATAGGATATAGAAACTGAGGCCAAAAGAGATCAACCATGCTCAAAATTGCACAACTATTAAGTGGTGGAACTGGGCTTCAAAGCCAGTCTAGCTCTAGGATCTGCATTCCTAACCACTTGTATAAATGATTAAAACATTTTTACATGTATTTCTACTGGATGCATTGTTTAATGGCAGAATGTCTGGAGAATATTTATACTTTTAAAACACTGCCCTGTCCAATTGATTGTTACTGTTAAAGTAAATAAAACAATTATTTTGGAATTTCAAGTATATTCTGATATTTTGAATAAAATGAAATTACTTTCAATAAGAATAAACGTTTGGTTAGAAAGATAACAGAATGTTTATGTGCTAAAGAAATCACTTGTAAAAATAGACAAGGCCCTTTTAAAGACTTTTAAAATTAGTTTTTAATAAATAATAGCACCTAATTGTACTAAATATTATTTTGTTAGACAGAGGAAGTTCTTCAAGTTTGGAGTTCTTTCTAGGTTGAAAGAGGGTGCTCCTTGGATGCTATAGAGGTTTATTTTGGTTGATGGCTTTTCTATGTTTGAATTTGTTCCAGCTGTGCTACAGTGCTGTTCTCCTTCTACCCACATGGATGCTCTAAGTAGTTGTGTCACTCCCACTGCCTCTTCCTACGCACACTGCAACTACTTCCAGGTAAGATGCTTGGAACAGTGGGCATACTCTGTGCTTCGTGTATAATATTGTTGACCTTGCAAAATTTCAAAGTGTAATTTTATATTAAAGAATGGCCAGAGGTAAGCTGTGGATTAATGGGCTCAGTTTTCTTAATTCTAAAAAAAAAAAGGAATTGATATAAATGATATCTGAGGATTCTTTCAGGCCAGCTCTGTTCAATATGTTAGCCACTAGCCACATGTGGCTGTTATTTAAATGAATTAAAATTAAATGAAATGTAATAATTCATTCCCTAGTCACAGTAGCCACATTTCAAGTGCTCAGTAGTCTCGTGGTTATTTAAATCTAAGCTAATTAAAATTAAATAAAATTTAAAACTCATTCCTTAGTCAAAGTAGCCTCATTTTATATGCTCGATAGATTATATGGCGTGTGGCTACCAAATTGTGCAGTGATGATATAGAACATTTCCATCATTGCTGAAAGTTATTTTATTTTATTTTTATTTATGTATTTATTTTTGAGACAGATTCTCACTCCGTTGCCCGGCTAGAGTGCCATGGCATCAGCCTAGCTCACAGCAACCTCAAACTCCTGGGCTCAAGTGATCCTTCTGCCTCAGCCTCCCAAGTAGCTGGGACTACAGGCATGTGCCACCATGCCTGGCTAATTTTTCTATATATATTTTAGCTGTCCATATAATTTCTTTCTATTTTTAGTAGAGACGGGGTCTTGCTCTTGCTGAGGCTGGTCTCGAACTCCTGAGCTCAAACAATCTGCCCGGATTGCAGATTAATCTGTGCTAGGATTACAGACGTGAGCCACCGCGCCCAGCCTTGAAAGTTATTTTAAACAGTGCTATTCTAGACTTTCCATTGTAAAATGAATACTACATAGACTCTAAAAGTGTATGTCACCAAATGACAGATTCTTCCAAGGTGTACAGGTAATTAAACTTTTTAAGGAGAAAAGAAAAATGGTGTCGAAATTGAGAAATTTAAGTGGTGGCCCCCTTCATCCTTAGCCTGCATGTTATAAACACCATACCATTTGAACATCACTTATCCGAAATGCTTGGCACCAAAAGTGTTTTGGATTTCAGATTTTAGAATATTTGCATATATATAATGAGATATCTTGGGGATGGGACCCAAGTCTAAACACAGAATTCACTTATGTTCTATATATATCGTATACACATATCCTGAAGGTAGTTTTATACAATATTTTTAATAAATTTGTTCATGAAACAAAGTTTATGTTAAGTATTTATACATGTAATTTTCTGCTTGTGGATCATGTCAGTACTCAAAAAGTTTCACATTTCAGAGCATTTCAGATTTCGGATTTTCAGATTATAAATGCTTAACCTGCACTTCAAATATTTTCTCACTATTTCTTAGGATACAATTGTTTTGATTTAAATGTTTTGTATTGCTATTTATAGGATAAGATTAAATTTCATGCTTTGTATTTTTATGCTGTAACTGCTAAAGATTGGAACTGGGTGTTTGCCTTGGATACATCTAGCCAAGATAGCTTCAGTTAAGAGAATGTCTTACTTAGTGGCATTAAGTACTCAAAAGAACATTGTTTTGAGAAATCTACATAGGGAAGTAAAATTATAATCTGGCTATTGTTTGAAGAGTATAAAATCAGACTAAGGGAACTTAGTTGGTCATTTTTCATGGATACCATCAAGCCTGATATCCCAGTCCATTCATGTTCACTGGAGGGACATACCTATCCCACAGCCAAATGCTCTTGTTTGTAGATCCAGGCACTCTCTCCCCTGGATCATGCTAGAGATACTCTGACAGTGTTTATGTCTCGATTATGTTCATATTTTAAATACGTAATTTGAAACATTTTTATAAAGACTTTTTCTTACTGCAGTGATAATACATGTTCATTATAGGAAAATAGAGATAAGCACACATAAAATTTAAAAATAGATAAAAGGGAAAGTATTTCAGATTCCATCCTGAAAATAAATGCAGTAAGTGGTTGGACTATAGGTGCTGGGAGGGTGTGCATGGATGGTCAGTGTATTGTAATGGTTAAGAACAAGAGCTCTTGAGTCAGGCAAACCTAGGCTTGAAACCCAGCTCTGCAGTTATTTCATTATGACTTTGGGTAAATTACAAACCCGAACCTCAGTTTTATCACTTGGAAATGGAGATTATCATTTTTTCACAGGGCTCCAGTGACGGTTAAATGAAATAATGTTATGTAAAGTACTTTGTGTGTGCTTGGCACATAGTAAGAACTCATTATATGGTGCTATTGGGCATAGTAACTTAGTGCTTACCTTATACTTTTTGAATTTACATTATTTGTCATTAGTGGCCTTCTAAAAATCATTGACACAATCTTTGTAGTATGTTTGGCAACATCAACTCACTACATGTTTTATTTAACCATAGCTCTTCTGTATTTTATGTTTATAATCTGAGATAATCACACATTTATTGAATGCCTACTCTGTGCAAAGTTCTGCATTGGGCAACATCAATTCATTACCTGTTTTATTTAATCACTATTTTTCTGTATTTTATGTTCACAGCTTTAGATCTTTGTTACCAAGTGTGTATTGAATGCCTATTTATGCAAAGCACTATGTGTAAGAGAATATATCTTATGGATATAAGTCGAAAAGCAACAGCTATTGTAGTCTATTGCTTTATTATTAAAAATATACAATTCCAGGAACCAAAGGATATTTGATATTCCATCCATTTTTTCCCAGATCATTTGGAACAGAATATCAGTACCTCCACCTGAATCTATAGAAGGATTGGTGGACTTGTGAGCATCTTATGCTTGAAATTTCCTTACTGAATTTCTAAAACAGTATATGATACATACAAGTGATGTTTTTATCTATCAACCTTTATGAAAGAATGTGGTATATAGACATTTTATCAGCAAATAGGCATTTGGGTACTATAGCTTTTTGGTTTTGTATAGTTTAACCCTGATAATTATTGGTCCGTTCCAGTATAAAACTTAGCATAGTGTGGTTGACATATAATAGATGCCAAGTAAATGTTAACAGTAGATTTGAAGTTACCATTGCTGAAAAGTAGATTAACATTCATGTTTTCTTGGTGAGCTTTAAGTTTAATTATGTTTAGCATTCATCAGTCTGAATGTTGTTGCTTTCCTCCTTAATCTCATATTTGATTTTCTATCCAAACAGTCCTATTTTTTCTCTTTTCCCAGAATCCTCCAATGCAATCCTCCTATCCAGTTGAGTTTCTGCCTTCTAATTGGCCCTGCAGTGCTACTGATGAAAATAAAAAGACAGAAGTAAACCTAGAGGCTGTCTTTCAGATAGTAGATGAGTTGCATTCCTCCCCTAAATTGGAGATGGTAAAGGTGGAGCCTGTTGAGAATCAGTGCCCAACATCTCAGTCCAACAGAGGCCAGCATATCCTAGCTAATTCAAACAACAGCAACCCATCTTCCACAAGTCAGGCTAGCCAGCTGGAACCACTTACTCCTGTAGGCTCAGATATTACGTCTTTTGTGGTCGGCACAGAACAAGCAATTACCTGCTCTCTACCACAGTCACCTGAGTACATCTATACCATCCACACAGCTCAGCCTGTTGAAAATAGCACAATGCAGGAATCTGCAGCCATCCAACAAGCTCATGTCAAACTGAAGGAGCAGCTAAGTCATAATCCATCTCCGTCTTCAGTAGTATTTGTGCAGGAAGGGCTACCGTTCAGCACACACCAGGTAAAGGGGGCAAAGAAAAAAATCCTAATAAAGTTCAAAGTACCTAGTGCTTCTTGCTTAAGACTATTCTAGTAGAGAGTTTGTCCAGATTTTATTTGGGTTTAACACCAGTTCATTATGCTTTCCAGAAGGATCGTGTCTCAGTAGTTTTGCACAAAAGATTCAGAAAGAAGTTACCTTAACCCCCAGGCATCCTCTCACTGTGTTATGGTCTGAAGTCAACCTCTAGAGAGGCAGTCTGATTGAGCATTGTTAAAAACATTCCTTGAGTTTTTGCTTCCTATCTTAATTTGAATGGATTTAGGTATACCTGGCTGATATAATTCCATTACCCTGGAGGGATGATTTATTTGACAGATATTATGAGGAATTTCCTAGCCATTTGTAGAATGGAGGTAAGGAGATTGTTGGAGGTCTTTTCTTTTTTATAGCATCATTGAACTCTAACTTGTGAGAATTTTGTGTTCAAATTTCCTTACTAATATCTGCATTCCTAAAGCAGAACTCTGACTCTAGTTTGAGGGACATATTTTGAAGGTAGAGGCTAATTCCTTTATTATTGCTAGTTTATGACCAGAAAATCAACAAACTTTGATTCTAAATACTTAGTAAGAATAATTCATCAAAAGTAAATCTAAATTAAAATCACATTTTGTGAATTAACTTAAGTATTTTTTCCTACTTTTAATTTTTTTCTTGATCTTAGCCTGATACATGTATATTTTTTTATTTTGGATTTTTTTCTTTAATGGTACTGAAAATCTCTTCATTGTTAGAGATTCCCAAGATAACTTCTGGCAGGTTTTTTTTTTTTTTTTTTTTGCAGCCTTTTTTAGCTCTAATTTTAGATCCAAATGTCTTAAAGTTTCTATCAACTCATTATTCTTTTTTGAGCCTATTAGAGCCAATAGGTTATATGTTAAGATAATATTGTAAATTCAGTAGACAAAAGATAGGCCCATTATCTTTTAAATATACCTGTAGAAAGAACACAGAATTTGTCTTTGTTCCTTCATAGTCACATCTGAATGATTTTGTATCTTAAAACTGCATTCACACAGAGTAACTTTTTCATTAACAAATATATCTTGAAAGCTGTGTTTTTAACTTTTAGCTTTATTTCATTACATGGCTTTATTTTAAAATAAGTAAAGAAATAAAGTATTTCAGAAGTTAATCACCTTGACAAAGGGATTTAACATTCCAAAGAAAATTTAGAAACTCCAAGAAAGAAACTCATCTCTTATAAACTGGGCAGAATTTATAGAGGCTGAAGCTTACACAATTTCCAGGGCCTTTTTAAAAACAAAGAATGCAAATTTAATAGAATAAAGTGCCCACACCCCACTGACACCATCTAACAAGATCATGCCTATGGCCATTCCAATATCAAACAGGAGGGGACTTCTAATGGACCTTATGCTAGAGTGAAAAAAGGTAGTGGTCTTAACAAATCATGGTTAAAATATCTTACCTTTGTAAATTAAAAAAAAAAAAATCAAGCCTCAGGTAAATCTTCCCCTGATCATAAGTAAATATTTTAGCTCCATATACATTTCAGTGGTTTGTGTATAGGGAAATGTACATCTTACTACTGAATATTTTGATAACAAAGGTGGTATCATTCATCAGCATGAAAAGCCTTACAAGTTTGTTGGATTGTGTTCCTGTAATAGAACACCTTTGATAAAATATCTTAACTTTTAGTAGATATTTTGGGGAAATCTCAAAATAATGAGTGGGTTTAATATTTTAGGTGGATGCCAGTATAAAATGCCAGACCAGTCCACCTGAGAATATCTTGCCTTCAGAACAGATGGGATTCCTCATTTCAGAAATCGGGCCTGCTAGCAAGCCCAGTAAAGACACAGGTTTATCCACTCCAGCCAGATGCAGAGAACGACGGAGCAACTCACAACAAGGAAAGTCCCCTGGTAAGGATTGTTATGCCCTAGAATGATACAAGTAGAACCAAGGTGTAGAATTAATATATGAATGACAGTTTTTCTGGGTCTTCACATATTATTCATAATTTTATTATACCTGTCACATTGCTATTTTTACTTAGCTGTAATTTTAACTCTGTATTTGCTCTTTTTTTTTTTTTTTTTTTTTTTGAGACAGAGTCTCACTCTGTTGCCCAGGGCTAGAGTGCCGTGGCATCAGCCTTAGCTCACAGCAACCTCAAACTCCTGGGCTCAAGCAATCCTCCTGCCTTAGCCTCCCGAGTAGCTGGGACTACAGGCATGTGCCACCACGCCAGGCTAATTTTTTCTATATATTTTTAATTATATAGAAATTAATTAATTATATAGAAATTAATTAATTTCTATATAATTAATTGAAATTAATTAATTTCTATATAATTAATTGAAATTAATTAATTTCTATATAATTAATTGAAATTAATTGATTTCTATATAATTAATTAATTATATAGTTAATTTCTTTCTATTTTTTAGTAGAGACGAGGGTCTCACTCTTGCTCAGGCTGGTCTCGAACTCCTGACCTCGAGCCATCCTCCCGCCTCGGCCTCCCACAGTGCTAGGATTACAGGCGGGAGCCACCTCGCCTGGCCTGTATTTGTTCTTAATTATCCTTATGAAGCATATCATATTTTTCTAATATTGTATGTAAGAATTTGAGCTTTCAAAAATATTGAACATATAAGAAAAAGCAAAGGAATTTAGATTAACTTGGGGAAGGCAAGGATGAAGGGTGATTTAATAATTATCTTCAGATGCCAAAGACTTTGTAATTACAGATGTGCCTGTTCTCTTATTAACACACTATAGGGTAAGAGGGAATGTGCTTAGATTGTCACAGGAGAAAATTAGATGGACGTTAAAGATATTATCCTGAGCACATTATAAAGATTCTGTGAAGTATAAGTTTGCTCATCTCCTCTCTTTAACTCAGTGGCACCTATATTGAGATCACCTGAAAGAGTGGGTTTGCTTGGGAGGATAACACCTGTAATCCTATCTTTGCCGTGTCTGTCAGAGAGTCTTAAAAGAGGTGAGGAAAGTTTGAGGCCCTGTTTAAAGGCACTTCTTACTACTATTTCAGATTGGGATATTGAAGCAGTTGGATGTATGACCCAAATTACTGAACCTAGTTAGTAGGTGGTCAACCACAAGTAGAGAACTATTCCCTTCCATCTTGGCTTGCACACCAGGTGCCTCTAGCCTGAGCTCATCTCTTTTTTTTAGGGCTTTGCTGAATGTGTCAAGAAATAGTTAATGCATTGTGAATTTTGTGAATATTTTCCCCTATAGTTTTATGCTCACTTGGCATGTGATCTGCCTTCCAGGGTATCATAGGTAATGATCTTACCAAATGTTTTGCATGGGTAGCAAAGATCACCAACATTCTAGCCTGCTGTGTCCTAAACCACCTGCAGCCTGACATATATCATGTGTTGATTAATGACAGGGGTATATTCTGAGAAATGTGTCATTAGATGATTTCATCATTGTGTGAACATCATAGTGTACTTACAGAAACCTAGATGGTGTAGCCCACTATGCATCTAGGCTATGACGTATAGCCTATTGCTCCTAGGCTACAAACCTGTAAGGTATGTTACTGTACTGAATACTGTCGGCAGTTGTAACACAGTGGTAAGTATTTGTGTATCTGAACATATCTAAGCGTAGAAATGGTACAGTACAAATATGGTATTATAATCTTATGGGATCACCATTATATATGCATCATTGACCAAAACGTCATTAGTCAGCACATGACTGTGATACCATGATGTAAAGAATGAGAATCAATATTAGGAGACAACTAGAAGTCTCTGTCACATGAACTAAGAGAAAATATTTACAGCACAAAATATAGAGCATTGTATTCATACAACGGAAAAAGCTCCTACAAATCAAAAAGAAAAAGGCAACCCAATAAAAATAAATAAAATGATATTAATGTGCAGTTCAGAATAAGAAATACAAATGACCAATAAGTTATAAAAAGAAGTTCAAGCCCTCCAGTAATCAGAGAAATGCAATTTAAATCAACCAAAAATTTTTGCCAATCTGGTTGGCAAAACTTTATTGATAACATCAAGGTTTGATAAAAGCATAGGGAAAAAGGAACCTCCTCTACACTGTAATTGGAATGTAAATTTGTATAGCCTTTTGAGGGACAATTTGGCATTATCTGTAAATAACTGAAATGTTCATGTGCTTTGACTCAGGAACATTACTCCTGAGAATCTCTTCTATAGAAATATGTATATTCCCAAAGGTACTTAAAAGAAGTTTACTATAGTGTTATTTATCTTTCTTTCTTTTTTTTTTTTTTGAGACAGAGTCTCGCTCTGTGGCGTCAGCCTAGCTCACAGCAACCTCAAACTCCTGGGCTTAAGCTATCCTACTGCCTCAGCCTCCCGAGTAGCTGGGACTACAGGCATGTGCCACCATGCCTGGCTAATTTTTCTATATATATTTTTAGTTGGCCAGATCATTTCTTTCTATTTTTAGTAGAGACAGGGTCTCGCTCTTGCTCAGGCTGGTCTCGAACTCCTGAGCTCAAACAATCTGCCCGCCTCGGCCTCCCAGAGTGCTAGGATTACAGGCGTGAGCCACCGCGCCCGGCCTAGTGTTATTTATAATAGCAAAAATTTATGGCTGGATGCGGTGGCTCACGCCTGTAATCCTAGCACTCTGGGAGGCCGAGGCAGGAGGATCACTTGAGGTCAGAAGTTCAAGATAATAGCAAAAATTTGGAAAAAGCATAAATGCCTGACTATAGGGAACTAGATAAATTATGATAAATTCCTGTAATAAAATACTATGCAACTATTTAAGAAAATAAAGTGGCTTGATATGTTGTGACCTGGAGAGATAGGAAGTGTTTATAATAAGTGAATGAGCAAGTTGCAGCACAGTATGTCTAGTACATCCCCTTTTCTAGAAAAAAATAAAGTATGTACAGTAAAATTATAGAAAAAAGTCTGGAAGTATATGATAAAATGGATAAATTTAACACTGGTTACCCCTGAGAAGATAGAATTTGAGGGTACGGGGGTATTTTTAACTTCTCAATTTGTGTGTGTGTACACATAGTAGGATTGTGGGAAATTTTCACCCCCTTTGTATTTTTCTATATTTTTAAAATTAAAGAATATATGTATATGCTAGGCATAGTTTAAATACTTTAAAGTATTCTTATAGCATGAATATAAAAAGCCTCAAAATAATAGAAATGAGCAATTTACAGAATGTTTTTTTAAAATATTTATATCCCAGATATTAAATGACTTTTGAGTTTTAGATATGATTGACTCAAACTAAACTTATCCTACAGCAAAAATGCCTTTCCAAGATTTCTGAGAATTACTAGGGCTCACTGTGGCTTTTATTTTTGAGTTTCTGCTTCTGCTTAATTCCAGGCTTGTCCGTCTCTCACCTCCCTGAGCTGATCTCAGCGGTCTGTCCCATGCCATACCAGATGCAGAACTTGTCCCCTTGCTTTGATTCTTGGCCTCCCCCAAGCATTTACACTAGGCATTTGTGCGTGTAGCATACTTTTCTGAAGATTTGGTGAGGTAGAAAGGGTTTACATTTAGAATTCTGCAAATAATTTTAAATGGATTGTTAGCCATCCCTCTTCTTAAAAGGCCTCAGTCACTTTACCACTTTGTCACCTTTCCTTGTCATTAGTCAATATGGCCTCTGCCATGATGCATTCTTTCCTGCTACTAACACCAGACCTTCTCTTTTCTTGTCTCTTTTTCTGCTCTTTCCCCAGGCCCTCAATTCCTGTGCATACTTAGGCAGAGAAGGCTAGGTACCTCTTCTATTTTCTGATGTCCTTGAGGCTTCATCTTCCCCAGCCAAAAACAGCCTGTCAAGATGTATTCCTCAACAAAGACAGTCACCTCCCTAAGAGGAACTCTGGTGCCTGCTGTTAAAAGACTAATTTCCTCTCTTTCACTGCATATTATAGTTATAAATGTAACTGATAAAATAATTAGCACGTTAATTATCTTTATTAACTCTTCCTGTTGGTTTTTTCCTAAGTAAAGCCTTATCCTTTGGTCAGTGGTGTTGATTGATGAGTCTTAATTGACCTTGGCTTCCTGCTTTGAAACATAAGAGTTGTGAAATATTGGCATCATTATGATACCTAATCACACTTTCATTTTTTAGGGGCAGGGAACAAATGACTTATGATTAAGCTAGAACCTAACTCTGCTTAAAAAGTTAGTTTTGTAATTAAAGTGTAAGCAGAAAATACAATTCATGAAGTTGTAAATTACTCTCTGTGATAGAACTTAGCCTAACAGTTGGTCTATGAAAGCATGGCTATATATAAGGTCCTGTGGCATTAAGTGACTTTAACCAAAGTTAGTGTGTAAGATTTACATACTGCATATGAGAGGCTGTACAGCATAGTGCAGAGCAAGAGAGCTTTTGGTGTTAGAAAAACCTAAATTAAAATCTGGATTCTTTACTGTGACCTTGAACAGGTAATAATGATATATACCATATAACTGGCTTAGTATGGTGCCTGGTTACGTAGTCAGTAGTCACTACATAGTATCAATAGAATTTTAGCAATAATTACTATTATTTTTATAATACTTGATATTCTCATGTTTATTGCCATGAATTACTTTTCAGATGACTAGTCTTACTTTAAATTCACACGAGCTCTTAGTGTTGCATCAATCCTATAATATTTCCTAGTGAATATATTCCCTGTTCTCTAAAGCTGTGGTCCCCAACCCTCAGGCCACGGACTGGTACCAGTCCATGGCCTGTTAGGAACTGGGCCGCACAGCAGGAGGTGAGTGGCAGGTGAGTGAGTGAAGCTTCATCTGTATTTACAGCTGCTCCCCATCGCTGGCATCACCACATAAGCTCTGCCTCCTGTCAGATCGGCTGTGGCATTAGATTGTCATAGGAGCATGAACCCTACTGTAAACTGCACATGTGAGGGATCGAGGTTGTGTGCTCCTTATGAGAATCTAATGCCTGAGGTTCTGAGGTGCAGTTGAGGTGGTGTTGCTAGTGCCAGGGAACAGCTGCAGATACAGATTATCATTAGCAGAGAAGTTTTTCTGCACAATAAATGTAATGCACTTGAATCATCCCAAAAGCCTCCCACGACCCCCATCCGTGGAAAAATTGTCTTCCATGAAACCAGTCCCTGGTGCCAAAAAGGTTGGGGACCGCTGCTCTAAAGCCATTCTATCATATCTTCTCTCTGCTCCAGCTTCCAACACCCTTCCTCTCTCTTCATTCATGGCTATGACCTTGTTTCTTATTTTACTGAGAAAACAGAAGCAGCTAGAAGAGAACTTTCGTATCTTCCCACCAACATATCTATCAGTCTACCTCCAGTTGTAACCCTACCCCCTGCCTTTCTTCCTGTTACAATGGAAAAGGGCCAGTCCTTCCATCTGTATACAGAATCCCATCCCATTTCATGTACTCAGACTTAGCACCCACTACTGTCACCCTTACTCTTCAATAATCACATTTTATCTTTTTTTTTTTTTTATTGAGACAGGGCCTCACTCTGTCACCCTGGGTGGAGTGCTGTGGTATGATCACAGCAATGCACTGCAGCTTCCAACTCCTGGGCTCAAGGGGTCCTCTTGCCTCAGCTTCCAAGTAACTAGGACTACAAGTGCATGCCACCACACTCAGCTAATTTTTTAATTTTTTATAGAGAAGGATCTTGCTGTGTTGCTCAAGCTGGTCTCAAACTCCTAGGCTCAGGCAATCCTCCCACCTCAGTCTTCTGAAGTACTAGGATTACATTTTATCTTATGTTAGATAATTCCCATCAGCATGCAAACATGTCTTCACAGGTCCTATATTTAAATAATTACTTTCACCATTCCTTCATTCATATTTGCATCTAGCTATTGCTCCATTTTTCCTGCTCTCCTTAGAGAAAACTCCTTGAAAACATATCTTTACCTCAACTGCGCCAAACAGGTTCTTATTCCTTCTGCTCAATTGAAACTGCTCTTGACAAGGTTTCGAATGACTGTCACATTGCCAAATCCAGTAGTCAATTCTCAGCCCCCATTTTACTCTACTTGAGCAACATTTGGACAAAATTACTTCAACCTTCCTGAAATACTTTCTTCTGGCTTCTGGAACATCGTCTTTTCATGGTTTTCCTTCAACTTCACTGGCCAATTCTGTAGTTTCTTTTACTGAATCCACTTCTACTTACCTGTCTTATAAATATTGATTAGCCCCAGAGCTCAGGTCTTGGACCTCCTTTCTTTCTATTCAATTCCTAAGTAATCTCAACGAGTCTCATGCTTTTATTATCACCTTTATAGTGATGTCACCTAAAGCTATATCTTAAGTCTCAATCTTCTCTGAACTTTAGGCTTGTATACCCTATTGCCTACACTACATCTTGGATGTCCAGTAAGTGTCTCAAACTTAACATATTTACACTTCCCCCAATTTTACTTATAAATAGTACTTCTAGTCACCTAGTCAGGCAGAAATCTTGGAATCTCCCTTAACTCCTTTCTCTTATACATCTAGTCCACCAGCAAGTCTTAGCTCTCTGTAGATCCAAAATCTGACCACTTCTCACCACCTTTACAAGCTATCACCATAGTCCAAGCCACTATCTTCTCTTGTCTAGATGACTGCAGTAGCTTCTTCATTGGTCTTCCTGCTTCCACTGTTGGCCTCTACAGTTTTTTTTTCTGCACATAGCAATCAGAATGACCCTTTGAAATCTGTAATTATTTTGCTATCTAAATTTCTCTAATAGTTTTCCATACATTTAGAATAAAATCTAAAAATCCTTACTATGGTCTACAAGCTGCTGAATGATTTGGCTCCTGACAACTGTTCTGACGTCATCTCCTGCCACCTTCCACCTCCCTTATCTATTCCAGCCATAGCAGCCTCTTCACTGTTCTTTGAGCACACCAAACATATTCCTGCCTTCACACTTGCTGTCCTCTGTGCCTGAAATGTTCTTCTTCCAGATATTCACGTGGTGTGTTCCTTCATTTCATTCAGTTCTCTGCTTCAATGCTGGCCAATAATAGAAACCTTCCTGACAATGCTATCTGAAACAGCACCCTATTCCCATGTCCTGCCCTCCTTCCATGTCTCTTCTTTATTCTTGTTTTTCTTTTATAGTGCTTATCACTACTTGCTATTTTCTGTAATTCCCACCCCCCTTTCTAGAAGGTTAGTTTCCTGAGGGCAAGGACTTTGATTTGTTCATTGATGTAGCCCCATGACCTAGAATATTGCCTGTGGAATTCCATGTTTGTTGAATAAATAAATGAATTTCTGGTTTTCTCTATTATGTATACTCTTATCTTACTAATGTACTTTTTTTAAAAAATCCTTGGAAAAAAGTAATCTTTTAAAAAATTGTAAAATTCACAGAAAATTTACCATCTTAACCATTTTTTAAATCTTAAATTAAACTTATTCTTTAGTAAATTTATAATACCACTTTACTGCAATCTTTGACTCTAAGACACTTTAGATAATATTTGGTCGCTGAGGAAGGCATGAGTTACAGTAAGAATCTTTGTTCCAAAAGTCTGGGTCCTTCCATCCACACCAGCCCTTTTCCAAAATAACCTGCAGATCTTCAGCTCCTATATAATGTGGATCTAGAATCAAAACTTTTATCTGCCCTGTTATCTCATTCCATGCAACTCCTAGTATTGTGTGGGCTGAAACTCCCCTGGTCATCATTGGTGTCCCTTCAGTCTGGAAACGATCAGCCAGTTCCCGTCCTTGAGAGGCCATTTCTGAACCTTGGCTGACAAAGTATTTTAAAGTTTACAGTTTAGTAGCATTAAGTACATACATTCACATTTGAACCATCACCATCCATCTACCTATAGACTTTTTTTCATCTTTCCAAATCGAAACTCCATACCTCTTAATCGATAGTCCCTGGCAACCACCATTCTACTTTTTGTCTCTATGAATTTGACTATTCTAGTTACCTCATATAAGTAGAATCATACAATATGTGTCCTTTTGTGATTAGCTTATTTTAATTAATAATATCTTCAAGGTTCATTCATGTTGTAATGTGACAGAATTTCTTTCTTTTTTAAGGCTAAGTGATATTCCATTGTATGTATGTACCATATTTTGTTTATCCATTCATCTGTTGAAGAGCTCTTGGATTGCTTCCACATTTTGGCTATTGTGAATAATACTGCTATGATCATGGGTGTACAAGAAACCAATTTTAAATGAAACTGATGGTCTACTCTCCTCTGCAGGATGCTTATCAGGATAAATTACTTGTTCTTTATGGATAGCTTGTAGTTCACCAGATGAGTGAGCACCTGCTCCTAGTGACTGGTCTATCTTTTACAAAATATGGCCCAAATTAGGTACTGTTCCAAATGCTCTCTAGATTTTCTCAAAGGTGTTATTAGAATTCCATTTTATTTGAATCAACTCTCCTGCTCAGGCTGTGGATCAATTCTGCAGAGCTGTGTTCCACAAATACAGTGACAAAAGTCTCTTTATGTCTAAAATGAAATAAAGTCTGAATGTCAAAGTGAATAATAAAAAAGAAACAAGAAAAGATGAGAATAAAAAGAAAAAAAAGAATAGAATGAAATAAAGGACTCATTCTGTATAGTTTAGTTTAATTCCCAAATCCTAGGACAGAATTGTAACCTTCAAAACCAACCTAAAAAGACCTCCTGGTCATGTTGCTCTAGAAGTTGTACACTAATTAGATTGAATCTAGAAGCCACATTAAGTTCCTTTTATTGCTGCTTGTGTTCTTCAGATAGGCTTTTTAGCTCTACTTCAATACATGGTCTTAGACAAGGGCTTACTTAATTGCCTGGGTTAGAGTGCAGTGGCATCATCATACCCTACTACAGCCTTAGACAGTTCAGGTAAGTGTTTCCATAAGAGTTCAGCTGCATTAGTCAATAAATGGGAATTTTAGGTAGGCAATCAACTTTCGAAAAAGTAGTGATTACTTATTTTAACGTTGCTTTTCTGAAAGAATTAACTTTTTCACATTCCCACAACCCACCCACCTATCCTTACAGCATGGAAGAAATGAATTTTTGTGTGTTTACTTCACTTTGATCCCTTTGACATTTTTCCTTACTTTTTCACTTGTAATGAAAAGCAATTGCAATGAAAAGGGGCTTGGCCAAACACTGAAAGGGAGAGAAACTTTAAATTTTATTGGTCTCTTTGGGTTAACAAATGGCCTGCATCAGTGTGCTTTAGAGTTACACGAATGCCCTAAAATTGAGAATCTTATGGGACTGTGTAATTCTAGAGTCATTTCTTCAGGTGAGACATAGGCAATTTGTTCTCGTCTGAAGGCTTGTCTATAGAACTCTATGGAGAGGCTAAGAGTGAGTAAACCGTCCTTTCTTTCTAGATCTTCATCTGCTGGTGGACGTGGCCTGCAAGCAGGAGCACTTTCCAAAGGAGGAAGAATTAAAAGAGTGAGGAATGGATGACAAATGTGACATTGTGCACGAGCTGTAGCTGGAGGCAGACTAGCCTTGCACATGACACACTGTTGGGATTTTTTCAGTTCTGTTAAGGAAAAAAAGTATTTTTTGTTTTGTTAATTGAGAATTTTGTTAATTGAGAATTGGGAATTTGCTATTTACTACAGCTGTTCAGTTCAGATTATTTGCCTTGACAAACTACTAAACATCTAGCAGCCATGTTTTTTTGCTGCCCAGATCCCTTTCAAATGAGAAGTCCTGGCCTTCTGTTACAGTCAAGAAGCATCCACAACTGCTGCATCTATGGTAATGGAGAATAATCTGTGCGTGTGCTGATGTGTTGTCTTGCCACTCTCGAACTGTAGTCAGCACAACTCCAGTGGGGGGTTCAGTCTCTCTGTTTCAAGTCACAGTGTGATCCTTTTAGACAAGATTGTGTGAGAAACAAAGACATGTGAGGTCACCCAGATCATAGGTCTAAATGGGTCAGGAATTCCAGGGAAGAAACTCTGGGAAAGAGCTAATTTTCTAAGTGATTAACCAGGAAATTCTCTTACTTCCTAACTCAGCATTCTGTTTCAAGAGCCAGGCATCGGACTTGGACCATCTATCACACTTAACAGCCCCTGATTCTTTTATATTAATGGGAGCATTCTTCTATTTTCCTATCTTTCTTTAATTTTAATGGTATGTTATCATAAATAGTAAGAAGGTTTTGTTAATGTATCAGTTATTTAAATGTCTTCTAAAGAAAAGTATTTAACTTGTTTAATATAATTATATTTCTAAATGCTGATAGATTTAAAGGTTTTAAAGCTTTATATTTTTATTATTGCAGGATAGAAGGATAAAGGATGCATGTGTAATATTTTTATTTTGAAGGGGAAATGTACAGTGTGTAAAAAAACATTAAGAGATTTAACACGGTGTTTTCTTATTTTAGATTTTTACGTTCAGTAAGTATAAATCCTCATCTATATAAGGTATTGTGTGCAAATTTGGGGAAAAACCGATTAGCAGTCATTTAGCAGAAGCTATGCCTCTGATATTTAGAATTTTGGATAGTGGGATAGACTATAACATTTTTTCTTATCCCTTCTATAGGATTCTAAATTTGAGTGGTAGGATTGTGGGACTGTTTTTTAGGAGAGAAGGTTATCTTGGATGTCCAATTTCTGTGGTTGATCTCTTACTTGCTCACCCAATGACAGCAAGAAACTTTCTGATTTAAAGTCTTCTAAATTGACTAGAACTTTCTTATTGGATTCTGCTTCAGTTCTCCTAATAAGCACTGCAGAAACAAAAGGAAAGCCTAGGAATATGAAACTAATTAAAAGAAAAGGCACTTAGTTATATGACATAGTGCTATAATAGCCATTGTGGGTGTAACAGTTCATTTCTTATATTGCGTTGTGCCTTCCCAATGATGTTAAACCCTAGAAGTGTTACAGAGATCTAGTTTTTTTTGGAAAAGGGTGAGGTCTGTATTGGTCTGCAATGACTCAGTTCAGATACTAAAGTAGGTTCTGAAAAGTGACCTGTCTAGTCCCTTTGATTAGACTAGTTGATGTCCACGTGAAGGGCATTTATTCATCTTTATTAGCAAGGTTTAAAAGATGAACAAATTATCAAGACACCTACATCTTTTGGCCAGACTGTATATTTTGACAGAGTATGTGAAGAGGAAACCCAGTTTCCAAATGAAGGAACTTTGCCTTTTCTCTGTCATGTTGAAGAACTGATATACTGTGTAGGTGATATTTCTTCCCTTAAATATAGCTTTCTTAGCTTTATATATGTTGAGAATAATATCTTTTGAGGAACATGTGTCAAGCAGGAACCTTGGCATAGATTTAGTTTCAGTGGTTTTAAGGCTTAATTAATGAAATGCCTTAATCAGCTTTCCAAACTTTTTTATATATGAATACAACAGACCAAGGAGCTGGATCTCCTGCTATACTCACATGCCTGGTACCTATCAACTAAAGCTATCATTAATGACTCGGGAAACATGGCAACAGGTATAATAAAATCTTCATGTGAATTAGCCAGTAGGGTCTGACACAACTAGTCAACTAACAAGGTTCCTGACTAGCACCTCAGTATTTCAGCACCTTAAGCAGCGATAAATTTCAATCAGTCAAAAATAAAGTGAGTGTTCCAACTAGACTTGTTGTCTTGCTTATTTTTACTGTCTGATAGGTGATGAATAGAAAACTCAATCATTATGACCATTAATAATAATAGTAATACTCAAAAGAGAATGTACTCTGTTTTTCTAAGAATCTGATTTAAAAAAATTTTATTTGCACTTGAATAGCGATTGAATTTTTAAAATGCCATTAAGGATAAGGATAATTCTTAGACATGTTTTACAGAAACTTAGTTTTTTAGAAAAGGATGAATGATATTTAGTAAATTTAGTCAATCCAGGGGTGAAAGTGGATCCTGAGGGATGATCATGTGTAAGATTAGGTAGTAAATGTCATTATTAAGATGGGAATTTCATTATGATAGTGATAGCATCTTTATGACATCTTTGGAGTGGCATTATGGTATATCAAACCTTGAGGAATAACCCCAAAACTTTGAAGGTGGAAAAAAAATTCTCTTGCAATTCTGGGGACCTAAATAAACACAGTATATCAGTGAACTAAACTACATAGAGCTATTGGTAGATCCTGAGTTTCTCAGGTCCTCAGGTTCATGATACATATCATCATTCCCAGATCTCAAAGTTTCCTCAAGAGAAGGCAACCATATTTGTAACTTTCTTTCTTCCTTCAGTAAGTGTGTATATGAACTATTAGGTTTAGCTCTCTTAATTCCTTTGCAGGTTTCGAGCAGGAATGACTGAAAGTCCATTTGTAGATTATTTTTTTTGTTTAATTTTAAAGATACTTTTGCATATATCAATGATATATATAATGTGTATTTTGCATTATTTATGCTGTACAATTGTATGGCATGCATAAAATAAAATCATAAACCATAACAGATTTTTAAAAATTCTCTCCAGCAGAATGAGAACTCTTCCTATCCTTTGGAAAAGGAGCTATAAAAGGTTTATACGGTTGGTCCTTCTTATCAGTGGGTTCCACATCCATGGATTCAATTAATCTTGAATTTTAAAAATTCAGAGAAAAAAAATTCCACAAAGTTTCAGAAAGCAAAACTTGAATATTCTGCATGCTGAGTACTCTGCTGAATCCATGCAAATTAAGTGATGTATTAGGTATTGTAAGTAATCTAGAGATGATTTAAAGTATACAGAAGGATGTGCATATGTAAATACTATCTATGTCATTTTATACAAAGCACTTGAGCATCTGTGGATTTTGGTATTCTTGGGGGTGCACTGGAACCAGTCCCCTGCAGATATGGAGGGACGACTGTACCTGCGTTATGTTTTTAAGGTCCAAACAAGAGAAAAATTGCTAAATTAAGAATTAGAATTTATTTCTGTTCTGTTTTAGATCTGTTATCAGATCTAACATTCTGAAACTCTCCTTATAAACCTTACCTGTGGAGCAAAACTGTTTAGAGTGAATAGGCCACTCATACTTTTTGCTTTCAGAGGCATTATGTCATTTGACATTTACAACAAACCTACAACTAGTATCATTGACATTTTACAGATCAAACAGGTTGATTTATACGTGAGGTAAAAAAAACACATAAAATTGACCATCATAACCATTTAAGTGTACAGTTCAGTACTTTTAACAATATTCACATTGTTGTTCATTTGTATATTTGTGAAAGTTTATGGCAGCAGTTCAAAATTAAAATGGCCACAAATATAATATGGTAAATATGAAAATTCAAATGTTATAAACATATTATAAACTTGCATTATTTCTAATGACAAGGTATAGTTTATGAATATTGTAATCAGCCAAAAATGACTTTTCTTTTCCCCTACACTCTTCTCATTAAGCACATTTTGTCCCTTTGCTTGTATTTATGACATAGATTACTTGCAATCTCACATTGAGGGCATAGGTCTTCTCCATAGCATTATTTCACCTCCCAAAGATGTGAAAAGAAAATAACAGTTGGATTCCAGACCTCTGACATCAACCTGATCTGAAAGCTCCATACAGGCACCTTTTAGGCAGAGCTACTGAATTTAAATTAGTAAGAGCTGAAGAAAAGCTATGAATAAAATGGAAAGAGCTCTTCCAAGGGTAGCAGACATAAGCAGCAATAAATCTGTAAGTACTACAGCACAGGATCACTTTATTCTGGCTTTGTGCCATTTATAGACACTAAAACCCGGAAAAAGCAGAAATCCCTTTGAACTTAATATTTGCAAAACCTTGTATCTATTCTTTTATCTTCTAGATTGCCTTTATTTTTTCTGTTTATTTCCTCATACCATCATCTATGTTCTGTTGGTGCAGAATCTGCTTAGATATGTTTGAGTGGCCCTGATTTACATGTGGTAGCTTGCTTACCCAGAGAAAGGATTCGAGGATTGAATTAGATGCAGTTTGGCTGTGGCTCAGTAGAGGGAGTAGAGGAGCTGAGCGAGAGCAAGCGAAAGAACGTGTCTGGTTAAGTGTGTGTGCACACCAGGAGGAGGAGGGGCGGGCTGGGGGGTGGTTGCCTGTAGCGCTCCACCCTCACTTTGTCAGCAGGTAGAGAGCGTGATTGCAATCCCAGGGGAGGGAGTCAGAGCTAGAACACCAATTACAAACCACAGGCTTCCTGCTCTAGGGAGTTGATCCAGAATTGTCTTTCTGGAAGGGAAGCACTCGAATCCTTCGGAACTTTCCAAGTCCATCCATGATTCAGAGATTATTGCCTTCTCCCTCTGGGTTTTCTGTGTTTCTGGTAGTGAATTGTTGCTGATGTATTTGCTACTTTGCTTCTTTTCTCTTTCAAGATTTGGTCATTTTATATGCTGTTCGGAGAGAAAAAGAACCTTTGTTAGAAAGGAGATTTCAGAAATAATTTTGGATCTTCTCTAAGTGTTTTTAGAGTTCTTGGGGACAGTAGCCCTCATCCTGGAGTAAGTTTCTGCCTTTGACCTGCATGGATTATTTTTTCAGGCTGCGGAATTTCTCGGCACCTACCTGTAGTGTGGGGCACTTGGTTTGGTTGCAGAGTAAGAAGGTGGAAGAATGAGCTGTACTTGGTTAAGCAGTTGAAACGTTTTTTGAGCAGGATCTATAAAAGCATAATTGAATTTGTTTCACCCCCGTGGATTCCAGTGGGCCCGACAGCGCAACAGGTTTGCAGATTTCTTTTGAAATTCTTTTTTTTCCCCCCTCCCTCTGCCTCGGCAAAAGAAAAGAATCTATATAACAGGTTCATGTTCAATTGCTTGGCTTTTCAGCGCTTATTCTGAAGACTTTATAAGATTTTAAACTTGACCTCGGAACACAGCGGGCAGTGTGGGTGAAGTGCATTTATACTTGCTTAAGGGTGCACGTTTTAAAATCTTAATCCGTGTTTGTACAAAGACCCAAATTCTCATATGTGTCTAGAAATACCACAGGTCTGCTCTACTCAGGCTTATTTGTATTTTTTCAGGGTGTTCTACTTAGAGCCTGTGACTTGTGACTGATCACCTCACTGCTCCCCCTGTCTTTTATTCCCCACCCCCTCAAGGAATTTGAAAACATGTTAGGAACAGTCCTTTGTTTTTCTTATGAACCTAGAAAATTGCAGATTATAAGATCTGGATATTAAAGTACTTTCCAAAAGCATCTCATGGGAAATCAAAGTGCTTGGCGTTCTCAAGCTGGAGAATAAAATCTGGAATTCCTAAGAGCGAAAGGAAAATGGATATAGAAATATAATTTTTAGCTGGGAAAAATAATTGGGAAGCTTACTTTTTCAAATACTCTAATTATGACAGTTGGAAAAGATTGTGATGCTCAGGATTATCCTGTAATATGTGAAGATATATTAAATTAGCACCTAATTTATAGGCAACTTTTGGTAAAACACAAAAAAAGATAGTATGTCTTAATTTATGAAAAGTATGTAAATTCAATGGGCCTAGAACTTTGGCTACACTGAAGTACGGTTTACTGTGGCAACTTTTCTAAATATATGATGTAGCATCTTTGGACATCCTCAAGGTGTGGCCTGAAATTTTTATTACGTTCCTCCTTTTCCTCCATTAAAAAAAAAATTCTCCCTGTGGTCCTTAGTCATTTACCATTTAGAAATTTTGTGACTTAAAAAGGGCCATCTCTTCGTTTTCTAAGCTGGAGTTCTTCATTCTCACCTTTGATGCATGGTCTTAAGCTGTTTACTTTGCCTTGTTTTGTTCATGAACATTGGGTTTAGTGCCTGGCAGCTTGATGCATATGGAAGAGCAACACCAAGTGAGCTGACATAATAAAAATTCACGATGTGACATTCAATCTCAAGCGAAGTTGGAAATTCCAAAGAGAAGTGGTGATACCTTTACTAGTCAGAGTGAAGATGGGAGAAAATGACATACCGGCAGCAGAAGTGGGCTGAAAACTCCCTCTTCTATGCTCAATCAGGAATGCCACCTGTTCTTGGGAATATATTTTAGGAAAAGAAAGGGCCAAAACTACGACCTGGCTTTCTGAAACTGAAGCGTAAATTCTCTTTTCCTCCATTTGTCTGGATCTGAGAGCCTGCATTTGGTATTAGCTAGTGGAAGCAGTATGTATGGCCGAAGTGCATTGCTGCAGCTGGTAGCATGAGTGGTGGCCACCAGCTGCAGCTGGCTGCCCTCTGGCCCTGGCTGCTGATGGCTACCCTGCAGGCAGGCTTTGGACGCACAGGACTGGTACTGGCAGCAGCGGTGGAGTCGGAAAGATCAGCAGAGCAGAAAGCTATTATCAGAGTGATCCCCTTGAAAATGGACCCCACGGGAAAACTGAATCTCACTTTGGAAGGTGTGTTTGCTGGTGTTGCTGAGATAACTCCAGCAGAAGGAAAATTAATGCAGGCAAGTATAACTTTATTATATTTCACTTTCCATCTGTTTGAAATGTGCCTTTCTTCTTTTGTCTCCAAAGTCAAATATACAAGGGTTTCTGCTGCATAGCTTTCTGTTTGTTCCATCTTTCAAGGATATTGCCTTATTGGCATTCTAAAGCAATTCTTATTTTATACTTGAGAAGAAATATATAAATCTTATATTTTAGAAGATTATATGCTTATTTTTAACTGGGATTGCATAGCCTTTTTAGAGACACATAAGAAAACCTCTTTTGGTGGATGATATATTCTGGGCACCAATTTTTGATAGATGAAATATATGGGCTTGTATTTAATTGACTTGAAGATTGTACTTTACATCCAGTTTAAATTTGAAGTGAGCACTAAAAGGTTGATTTTAATGGCCAAGAAGCACCTGAAATTCTAGAATGCCCTTGGCACATACTTGATTACCGTGTCACTTTTAAAATTCAGTCAAGCTTGAATGCTACGGCTGGCCTTATACCACGTGTGGCACCCTATTGCTAAGCCCAAAATGGAGAGGACTGGATTACAAAATGGACACAAGGTATGAGCCTGCCTCCTGATCCCTTTGGTATTGTCCACGCATAATTTTATCATTTTCAAAAATTTAACATCTGGTTTTTATCGACCCCCTAAGTTTTTCAGTCACAGTTTCTTAGGCTTTCAGGCTGTGAATTTTGCCTACAACTCATTCATATGTAGCCTATTCTTTACGTGTCGAATTTATGAACTGACTGGGGCTATAGCATTTCATAGACCAATTGCTCATCCTCCATGGTGAAGACAGAGCCCAGAGGGTGATACCTTTTTAGTGGGCATTCTACTGTCCTACTCTATAAAATGATGTTGTTTATGGATAAAAATTCATTACATAAAAGCACACTTTTTGCTGTAGCTCTTGGACACAGGTTAAAATGTTCATAAATATGATCTATCTCAGCATCCAAACTCAGATTTTTATTTTGTGACATGAACAGAACCAAAGTGTTGCATTAATTTAAATTTTTGTCTACTTAGAGAAAGAAGGTAGGAAAATTATATTATAGAAGTCTTTTCCAAACACCGATTTTTAAATGCATGGTTTAGTGGTTCTTCATTTATCACTTCTCAGGCAGTATTTTGAAGTTGGAGTAAATGAAGTGGAAGAAGAATTGGGTGAAATGGAAGGCTGTGCTGTTTAAAAAAAATAAAGAGGAAAGAAGAGTGTATCTGAAAAAATGGCATAAGATTTTTTTGGATTAGAGTCTGTTATTTAGTTTGGACTCTGAGATAGAATTAGGAATACTGAAAAGTTGAAATCATAAATCATTTTAAATACAGCAATTGGAAAGGAAACCTTCTTCCTGACCTTGCCTAGTTAATACCCTGAAGCATGAGGTGTGTACACCATTTAAATTTTTACCATAAATAATTTTATTATAGAGCCGTATTTTGATATATCTGAGGTTTCGGGGAGCCATGCTAAACTTTGTGCCTTATTAATGTCCTGTGATAGCATGTTCAATGGGCTAATTATATGATGCACAAAATAATTTCCTCTTATTTTAAATTTGTTGTCTTATATTATCATAAAGCTCTACATAAAGTTTCTGTGTTTTCTTAAATGAAAAGGTAAACGAGAGGTACCAGTTGGCATGTATTCTCTTTGCCATTCATTATTTTATCAATCTTTGTCATATTTTCTCATTCTACCCTTTTTCTCACTCTGGAAAATCCTGCTAATCTTGATTTTTTTTTTTAAACTATTAACTTTGAGCCTATCAGTATACTTTTAAGTATTGTTTCTTTACTTTCTGAAGAGGGAATTTCACTGTATCTTAGCAAGGACTTTCAGGCTTTCCAGTGGATAGTTTTACATCATTAGCAATTTTCACTGTCTACCCTCTATGCTTCTTCTAGGTCATTAATAAATTTTTACACTAGTGTAGTAGTAATTTCCGGATACTTTCCATATTAGTCTTGGTTTACTGTCTGTTAATCAATTTTTAATGCACAACGGTTACTAAATTTTCTTAATAGCCTCGTAAGAGAAACTTTATTTTTTAAAAACAACCTTTGAATTATATGTATCAGTTTTTCTTTATCCACTATTTGATTAACTCTTTCAAAGAACTCTAGTGTGTTACAGGCACATGGTTTACACTTCTGGAATCCATGCTGATTGTTCCTTATCAGATTACACTGCAACTCAGGTTTACTCAACTGTGGTTAGCCATGCCTTCCATTTAACTGAAGTTCTGTTTATATCTTCTAGAGTTGTGCTTTGTTGCACTTTAGCTTTCTTGGAGGATAGCTGTACCCCGGTATCACAAATCTAAAAGCAGTCTTCTCTACTGGCTTTGAAGAATTTTGGATAATTATATATCCTTCTACTTATGAATTATTGTAGCTATCTGTTTGGATTGGTTGTCCCTAAAGATGCAGTCAAGTCTTTGTAAAACTGGGGATACTATATACTGAAAAATGTAAAGGTATGAGCACAGTGATTAAAAAAATAATAAAACTCTTAGTTTCTGGAATTCCCAGAGTTTCTGAAAAATTAGACATTTCTTTACCTTTTGCTCAATTTGTGGTAGATACAATTTCATAAGAACCAAAGTAACTGAATTTTCATTTGTAGTAACTTTAATTTTTCTTAGACAAAAGGAGACATCCCTTGACAATGTGCTCCCAATTTGTTTAGTAATAAAATAGATGAGAGAATTGCCTCTAAAATAATTTTGTCACAATTTTGTCTGATGGTCATATATACAATGGCATTAAAAGCCAAGCCTTGATGAATTTTTGTCCTGAGTCTTATCCCTCACTTTTTGTGCTTAGGTTTCTCTTTGCCAATAATAACATCCATTTTATAAGATATGTTCTAAGTTTTAAATTGTAATATTTTTCTAAAAGTACTAGAAGAGAGTCAAAATAGAAGAAATGTTGCCTTTGCTATATTCCCTTGTATTTATCAAGTCTTCCCTCTTCCATTTCCAAACTTCCTATCTTAGTCCTAACCAAATCATACTATTTTTCCTTTCTATTTTGCCCGAGAATTGCTTCTTTGTATTATCGTATCATTGTAAATTCCTTTGTAGGTTTGCCATTGTCTTTAAAGTGTCTAATTCTTAGGTTTCCCCTACATTTGCCAAAATCTTTGTCTCTTCCTCTTCTTTGATTTTCTTCTACCTTTTTTTCTTTTATTTTCCACCCAGTTTGTATATTTAGGATAAACTTCTGCTGCTATTCTGATCAGTGTTTCTCTTACTAGCCATCAAAAATTCAGGTCAAGGAAACTTTTCAGATCTCCTAATTACATCACAGTGACTGATAAAAAGGACTGAATGATAGTGATTATGACTCCTTACTATTTTTATTTTCATTTGAATATATTCTTTTTCTCCTGATTTATACCATTATACATGGATTTGGAGCTTATTCGTTTCTAATTGCCAGTTTTCTGGTTTCGTTACTTCTTATCAATGTTTGTTTCTACTATTTCTAGTGATATTATTGCTACCACTTCTAAAAATGATTAGTCATATTTTCTTTCTCAATCCTTTTATACATATTATTTAGAGGAAGAACTCAAAATTAATCTTTCTTCTCAGAGCAAAAGAGTGAAAGGATCTTAGTGTGTGGCAAGAGAGAGATCACCAATTCTATAACTATCACACTTTTCCTGCTCAGCTGGTTGTCCTGGATTTTCTTAGACTCCAGGATAAAGTTATGATCAAGATTAGAATGTACTGCCCTGAGGCTTCAGACCTACAATGGGAGCAGTGGTAGTTTAGTATTTGGCCAGTAGCAGTGAACACCTCCTGGACAAATTCCCCTTTGCACAATGTCTCTGCTTGCCTCTTAATTTTACCTATTAGTCAGCACATAGTTATCCTATCTTTGCATTTTTACTTTATTTGTAGTCAGAGCCTGAAACTTTATAATTAAAATTTTGCCCAAAGCCAGAGAGACAATATTATATAGCAAACTATGGTGGACAAAGTGACTTAACTTCAACTTAGGGGACTTGACTTATAGTTCTGATTCTGCCACTAAGTAGTTGTGATTTGGAACAAAATAGTTTTTACCTTTCTAGGCTTTAGATTCTCTGTTTGTGAAATTCAGGGATCAGAATATAATAGCTACCAAACTTGTACTATGCATTTTACATGCATTAGCTCATTGAATTCTCATAATGGCTTTATGAGAAAGTTTAATATTTTTATTCTTCAGATTTTACAGATAAGGAAACTGAGGATTAAAATATTTTCTAGCTCTAAAATTCTGTATATCTAAGAATGCCATAGATGAACAGAACACCAGTATAGGCTTTGTATAAATAATTAATTTCCAAAGTAGGAAGGAATGAAAGTGATGAGTACCATTCTCTGAGATTGATCAAGAATACACAATATCCTGCTACCTTCTAATAATTTCTGTATTTCTTCTATTTCTCTCATTTTGTGTTTCATTTGCAAAGGTAAATCAGAATGTTTATTTACTCAGTATCTCCCATTTATTGATTGATTGATTTAGAGACAGGGTCTCACTCTGTCACCTAGGCTATTGTGCAGTGACATCATCACAGCTCTCTGTCGTCTCTAACTCCTGGGCTCAAGCCATCCTCCTGCCTCAGCCTCCCTAGTAGCTGGGACTACAGGCTCATGCCAACATGCCCAGCTAATTTTTTTATTGTTTGTAGAGATGGGGGTCTTGCTTATTGCCCAGGCTGGTTTTGAACTCCTGGCCTCAAGCTATCCTCCCACCTCAGCCTCCCAAAGTGCTAGGACTATAGGCATGAGCCACCACTGCCGGCTTCAGTATCTCCCTTTTAATGTGACAGCTTTCATTACCTTTCTCTTCATTGTAAAGCAGTCTGTGGTAAGTTATCTAATATAATAACCTAAAATAATAAACTTTGAAATACCATGCATAAAACTAATATTGTTCGAGTTCCTTGGATACAGAAATTTCAGAATAGATTTTGTGATTTTGTTTTTTTTAATTTTTTATTTTTAATATGGGTACATAATAATAGTTATGGGTGTACACATAGTTGTATATATTTATAGGGTACATGTGATGTTTTGATACAGGCATATGTGTAATAATCAAATCTGGATAATTGGGGTATCCATCACCTCAAGCATTTATTTCTTTTCTTTCTTTTTTTTTAATTACCTGCCCTAAAGTAAAGCATTTATCATTTCTTTGTGTTAGGAACATTTCAATTCCATTGTGATTTTGTTTTGATGCTAGTTTTTAAAAGAAGTATAGAGTAAATGTTCTAGGTATGGTCAACTCTCATTTATGTTATTGGAGGTGCAGAAAATCTGATTAATTAATAACTGACTTTGCAATATAGTCAAAAGTACACCATCAGACACACTTCCTCTGTGTGCACAGACATTCTTAGGTACTTGCCTCCTATGACCCCAGCTCTCAGAGCCTTCTAGACTTGGCCTTGTTGTTGGAAGTCTGGCACCCAGAGGAAAGAAAGAAGGGGCAGAATGTTTTTAGTGATATTTTTTTCAAGTTAGGAAGGTGTATCTTTTACAAGCAACCATCAAACAGATTTGTATATATAATAGTTCTGTATTTCATGTGGAAATCCAACACAAAATTTTAAGTTCAAAATTCACAAATGTCAGGTTAATGGGAGGTAATGAATGAGATATGCCCGTGGCTATTGCTCCTGTCAGGCTATTTAGTGTTCATTCGGCAAATTCTAGGGGGTAGGCATTTCCTTGGTTTTTGTAGTTAAATGTGTATGTATGTGTATGTGTATATAGTAATTCTCTTTATCTGAAAATTAGCCATAATTTACTTCTCATACAGTGTTAAAGGTATTCCTGGAGCTCATGGTTTTGGTTTTGTTTTTAATACAAAGCCTTCACATTTTGTTCACTGGAAAGAGTTCATTGGAAATTTTTTTGTGCTTTTTTTCCCCCTTCAAATGGCTAAGTACAGTAAAGGGAAAAAAGTTATAAATGATCAGTTTATTATTATAAATGTCCTGCCAGGAACCAGAATTGGTAGCAGGGTATATTGTTAGAGAAGAGTGTGAGAATGATGTTCCATTGGATTTATGAAGTAGTTTTCTTCTAGTAATATTAAAATAACTCACAAATACCTGCAAGCCAGATAAGAACAGGTGATATTTACTCCATTTTATAGAAAAGGAAACATACTGGGGGAGAGAAAGCAAGTGAATTCTCCAAGAACAAAGTTGCACAGGGGCCGACTCACTCTGCTTTGCAGGAGGTAAAAGAGTAATCCAGTTTTTAAGGTATCTGAGGATGTGGGTTTCTCAGAGGTCAGTTCTACAGAGTGGAAATCCTAAAAACTGAAAATATTGTTAACAGCTGAGATGCCCTCTAGTTGGACTTCCGTTGCTCAATGGGATAATTCAGTCAGAAAACTATTGGTGAAGCAGCTTGCCAACTTCATGTCTCAAAAAGCCCTGTGAGCTAATGATCTCATCTACCTTCGTCGTTCTTTTGAGAATTTCTAGAGTAAAAGCCAAAGGCTTTACTGTGGTCTGTAAGGCCCTTCACGATTTGGCCTGGCACCCACACCTTTTACCTCCTTGCCCCTCACTCTACTCCAGCCACTAGGGCCTCTTTGCTGTCCTTCAATTAGACCAGGCATACTCCCCCCCTCCCCCAGTGTCCCACGGCCTTAAACACTTGTATCCCAGATATTCTCCTGGTCTCCCAAATGTCACCCTCAGGTGTCAAGTATACCTTCTCAAAGAGGACTTCCTAAACCATCCTATTCTGAAGGCCTCTTCCTCTTTCCCTGTGGACTCATATTCCCCTTTCCTACTGTATTTTTCTTGACAAAATTATTGACACCTGATATGCTATAATATCTTACATTTGTAGTTGTGTGTCACCCTTAGTAGAATATGAACTCTTTGAAAGTAGCGATTTTTGTCTCTTATTCAAAGCTATGTCCCTGGGAATAGTGCCTTAGTATTCTTAGTGCCTTAGACATAGTAGGCACTCAATCAATATTTATTGAATGGATGTAAGGAACATATCATGGTGGAGCTGAGTAACTTCTGATAGCTAGGAGATAACTGTAGGATAAAACATAATTTATCTCATCACATTTTTAAGTATAAGGTCCCTTATTTTGAGTGTTTGATACAGCATGCTAAATCCTTTACTCCTCTGACTTACTGACAGCCTAGTGTCTCCATTGTTATTTCAAAGTCGTGAACATGGCTGTAATCAATACGTTGAGGTACTTCTTTACACAGCATTTTTATATTTTTTCTTTAGTTTATAGATAGATCAACCCTTGGT
>CM052441.1:121643547-121686290 GCA_028533085.1 Varecia variegata
CATTTTTAAGTATAAGGTCCCTTATTTTGAGTGTTTGATACAGCATGCTAAATCCTTTACTCCTCTGACTTACTGACAGCCTAGTGTCTCCATTGTTATTTCAAAGTCGTGAACATGGCTGTAATCAATACGTTGAGGTACTTCTTTACACAGCATTTTTATATTTTTTCTTTAGTTTATAGATAGATCAACCCTTGGTACTTAGGAAATTCTGGTTTTCTGAGAAAGATTTATTAGAGTCCTGATTTTAAACCTTTGATTATAAGATACTAGCATGTATCCAAAGGACCTCACTTTCTTAGTCCTGAAATTTGTGATTTCTAATTCTAGTTTTAAGATACCCTAAAGCAGCAGTTTTTAATCTTTTTTGTGTATCCCATAGGCGCCTTTGAGAATGTGATAATCGTCATTGACCATATATACAAAATGCACATATCGACCTAACATACACAATTTTGCATAAAATCCCAGTTGAGTCTCTGAGACATATCTAGAGATCTAAGGACTCTAGGTTAAGATCTACTATCCTAAAATAATGCCAATTATTTCAGGAAATGAAACCAAATTCTCAAAACTAGTTTACCCTCAGCTTACTTAATTTTAAAAGTATTTGTATGCATTACTTGAAGTCAGACAGACAACAATGTTATGATGCAGTTATAAGAAAGAGGCCTGACGTTAGATGAAAGAACTCCAGAAGTAAAAATTGGTGTCTGACAGAGATCTGCTTATGTGTAGTAAAGGAATTCTGCTCTCCAAATATTTTTTTTCTTTTTTCTTCTTTTTTTTTTTTTTTCACCTCATGGAATCTAGAGTTATGCTGTCGATGTTAAGTGAAACTGTACATCAATTCAAGAAATGCTTACAACCCTTCAGCGTGTAGCTTCATTGAAAGGCCCAAAGAAATAAAGGGTATTTTACTAATATGTTTTGATATTAGTAGAACCATTGTGGCCCTACGTGTCTATTTGGTTACTAAATTCAGAGAACAGAAGGTGTAAAAGTTTAACTTTGGTTACTTTCTATGTCTTTAGTTTCTACCGTTTAAGCTCCATTGCTTTCCCTAGGGTAGGATTCCTTGGGCCCTTAAATTTCTATCTAATGGAAAACTTAATATTCTTTTTAATGCAACATTTGTTGTCCCTTGCTTGTTTTTAAATAACAGATCAGCTACTTTACATACTCTTTTATCTGAGTTCTAAACATTACAGTTCATGGATAAATTTTGTTTTATTTTGTTCTATACTTTTTAATATATTGGACTTTGTGTTTAATTTGCAAATTTGGAAATACCAAAGTAATTAAAATGAGTTAAAAGTTAAAGTTTTTTTAAATTGTAAGCACAAGGCCTACATTATTCCTTGAGATAGGAAATTAGATTACAATATTCAGAAATTCTGATTCCTGAATCTAAATCAGTGGTAGTTGTTCAAGATGGCAGCATAACTGTATTCAAGACCACTATTTGTTCTTTTGTTTTAATCTAGAATACTTCTGTTATGATGGAAATTGTAATACAACTGTAATTTTAAATAGCACATTTAATTATGTACGTATCAATTTTGTGCATGCTAATATATAAAAAGGGTACTGTAGTACATATATAAATATATGACAATTGAGAAACACTGTTGGTATTATTATTTCTGTAGAATAATTTGGATGAGACTGAAGGCCTTATATTTTAAGTCTACTAATCTTGCTATTTTCTAAAAATAAAGATTACAGATTGCCATTCCTTTTTCCCCAAAACCATTTTCTACAGTCTTATGAATTGCACACTCTAAAACAACAACAATACTAACAACAAAAACATGTTTTGTATGATCCAGGCTTTATGTTCTCTTGTTTTTATATCTTAGAATCATATCGATCATCTGACTTTAAAATTCTTGTGGCCAAGTTTCTTTAACTTTGTGAAGAACTCTATTGGCCCTATATTGGAATTAAGTCCTATTCAGTTTTCCATTCCTAGAGTAAAATACAGTTTTGATGGTGGGGAGGAGAGGGGAGTAGGGTATTCCATTTGTGAAATAATTGTTAAATTTCAAGCTAGAAAAAACACCTAGTCCAATCATCTCCTTTTATATATGAAGAAATGAACCCAGAGAGATTAGTGCTTGCCAGTCAAAGAACCACCAATCTGCTCCTATATTTTCCTGGCAAACATTGTTAGCAAAGTTTATTTATTTATTTTAAACTTTTTTGGGTAATTGCAGGGAAATTAAAAATCAGATGTTAGCAGAGATTCTCCCCAAACTCTGTTAAGAAGATATTATAGACTACTTCTGGGTCTCTTTCCTCTTTGCTCCCTAGTCAGCTAGAAGGCATACTTTAAAACAAGTGAAGAAACAAAAAATACCTTGCTACAATTCAGCATTACTTTATATGGTGCATGTGTCGTTTGTTCTGCCATAGAATCACTGCGCACCAGGTGGTTCTGCAGTCCTGGATCATGTCCTCAAAGCAATAGAGGCTCTTTATAAAGTCTAGGCTGAGAATCTTACCAAGAATGGAAGCAACACTGGATTCCCTGGATGCCTTATAATGTGGTTTTCCTACCATGTGTCAGATACTGGGGTAGGCACTGTAGGAATTTAAAGAACACCTTAGCCTCGTCCATCTGAGAAGATACAACTAAAACAGCAGGAGGCGATCTGTGCTGAATGCTAAAGGAGAGATGCAGGCATAAATGCATCAGAGTGCTGATTTTCATTTTCTCAGCAGTCATTCGAATGACTGGTAATTCTGTTTCAAGTTCCCTATGACTAAAGAAAAAACAAACAAACAAAACCATTAAATTTTAACCCAGGCCACTTCAAGGAGCTTAAAGCTAGAGAACAGCTACAACTCAGTCATACCCTCTAACTTTTCACTGTTATCAGTTAAATACAGGTTATAGTATTCCTGTATGTATAGTATAATACTCACCTGTAGCATTTTTCTTTAGAAGTCCAAATGACTAGACACTATGGCTTTCTTTTCAAATTGCAAACTGACTTTCTAAAGTGTGCCAAGAAGTTCCTGTTAAATTATAGTCAACTTAAAACAGTAAATTTAGCTTTAAACAGAATTCAATGTATTGGAAGACCTATTTGAATTGATCATCTCAACAGGCTTCGTTTTAATTCATCACAAACTACATTCCATAAAGGAGGAAATAAATACTTATACCCTGTAGGTAGAAGATGAAGGGTGTTTGAATATCATCTCTAATTAACAAAATTTGTTTCTAATACTTTTTTTTCATTATTGACTTTGCTCATAAATATGTGTTATTACCATTGTCTAAAGTGTGTTGGTTTAGGTGTAATATGAGGGAGATAGAGAACAACTCAAGAAGAATGTTCCTATCTGCTATGACATTAGGTTATTTCCTACTCTGAAGTTAGTAAACTATGATATATATCATTTACTTTTTATCATCATGAGAGATTATTTGGGATTATTTAGTTGCCCCCTTTGGGTATAAGAAAAGTCCACAGGTACCTTATGACCATTGAAAAATTAAAAGCAAGTCACTTAACCTTGCATCTGTTGGTGTGGTGTTGGTGGGGTAACTAATCTTTTAAGATCCTTTCCAGCTCTCAACTTTTAGAGTTTATGCTTATTCTAGAAATAGATTTAATATACTAAGGAGACATGTATTTTGCTGGCTTATTTCTTTCCCCTTTGTTTGGTAGGTGATACAAAAAAAATCTGACTAAATTCCTTAATGTCGTACAAGCAAATTGGTAGCAGAACTAAGCATCAGACTCAGTTGTACTCCCAGTCTTCCTGTCCTATACTGTCTTTACAGTCCAGTTAACACACACAGAAAGGAACCTTTCTCTGGAGGTTTATATTTTAAAGTATCTGTAGTGGATTGAGGACCCTTATTCTAAATCCTTCATCAAGGCTGTCCCAGTGATCAAAGCACACTGACTTCAATCACTAACTTATACCTAAGTGAATCTAACCTTTGGAAAGACCTGGAAGAGCCAGAGATAACCTAGAACCAGTCTGGGTCATGGTAGTAAAAGGAGCAGGGTGCTTCTGATGCTAAAATATTTTGTGAAGTGAATTATTAGAGATAAGCTGAATAATCACACTCGAAACAAGATTGCAGAGCAGCTGGTAGGTGTTCATGCACCAGGCTGGGGGGATAGATCTCCAGTATGTAAGCATCTGGAGGCATCTGGGAGGAATGGAAATGGGGCCATCTGATTAGTAACTATGCCTTGTTATTAAACCGTGACTTTCCGCATTGTGTATTCCCAGAGTTGGAAAACTTCCGCTGGCAAAAAAAAAAGAGAAGGGCCGCCGTGCTGTTGCTGAGGGCCATACAGTAGACACAAAAGCGCCTTCTGAGAGGCCTTCAGCAGAGGCAGCTTGTACAGGCAGGCCTGTTCCTCTCAAAGACTGGGAATCAGATTCTTTCCCCAGGGGGTTTCCAACTAGTTTGCACTTCAGAAAAACCTTTTCTTCCTCCTGCTGTTCACGCCCTGCAAAGAATTTTCTTCCAACCAAAGAAATTGTTTTATAATCAAAGATCCTTGTCCTTAGTTGTTGGACATCAAAGAAAGTTTGGAGGAGACTGGGGGATTATGTGAGTGCCTAGAATTTATTTTGAATGCAAACTTGCAACATTAGCAAGTCTTCCAAAGAATATACTCATCTCAGAGCTGGGAGAGAGCCTAATATAACTAAGTCTTTATTCTTCCTTGGTTGGCTGTGTCCTAGTCAGATACAGATGAGTTGACTCGCTCTATCTGGGCTTAATTCATGTATATTTGGTTCTTGAGATACAGGCTTACTGAAAGATGTCCCCCTATCCTATCTGCCCTTTTAAAACCTAACATTTGGGAACATCAAGCACTATTAATGAACTTGAAACAACAAAGTAAACCTTTTTTAACCAATGTTTCCACTCTTTGGGGTTTCTCCCAGGGCAGTTGATGATATCACCAAATGTTGGGAGCCACATTCCCTGCATTCTCTACTGTCGCTGAGGTGTTGATGATGTCATTTTCTCCCACAAAGGAAAACCTCAGCACCCTGAGGGCCTGAACTCAGGTCTTGGCAAGTGAATGAAGGAAGAACTTACTTTTGGATTTACACGGATTGAGTCAGGCGTAAAGAGGCACAACCACCAGTTACATGCTAGTGTCACAGCCTCATCTCTGGGGTCTGAATATGCCATTTGTCATGTAAAGAGAATTAAGTCTATAGACTTAACTTTAAGAAATTATTTTCTGGGTAAGAACAATGATTCATTTAATATTTTGGTCCTTACACTTTGGGACATTTTTGGGTATTGTTCTCAGAGGTTTTGGCTCCTTCTCTGAATCCATGAATTTTCCAAGTTTTTCTGGGACCCATTTATAGATTTCCTTTTTGGAGCAGATTTAACAACAACAACAACAAAAAAAAAAATGAGAATTAGGAAAAATAAAATGATGGATAGGGCAGATTTAGGCAGAATTATGCCCTGGGCAACATATATTCTTGTTATTTTAATCTTGGTTCTGTGGTTATGAACTGAAGAGAATATTTGCTCTAGAAGATATCCAATCTCTTCCTATTCCTTCATTGTAACCACAGAGTAGTGGTTGGAAATAGAATTCCAGGAACACCAAAAATGCTCAAAATTTCCAATAGTGGCAGCTATGGTGCCCCCACAAGGATTCTTTGAGCACTCTTCCCTGGAACCTTCTGTGGTGTCCTTGTGGTCAGGAGCCTACATCAGCAATCACAAAGGCTTGCCCTGAAGACAAACCTGGTAAAAATGTCAGTTGTCTATCTTTGCCAGTAGAAACCTTTATGTTTTTACTCTGTTCTGAACTAACATTTTGTAGTTTTTTGGAGAAAGTCAGTCTCATGGAATTGTCAACTGATCATTCTCAAAAATTTTAAATGCACCAGTTTGTACTAGGAAGGTAAGGCAGGATCGGTGAGATAAGCAGGATTTGCCAAAGATTTTTATTCTACTCAGCAGTGCTAACTTGCCTGTGTTACTTCTCCAGCTTATTTTTTTTTTTACACTAGGAAAAATTCACTGAAATAAATGAAAGAGTGCCCTTTTAGTTTACATAGGGGAATAGGGAATTGAACTCTAAGGGAAGAGCCCAACCTGCAGCTGACCTTTCATTTCCATGATCTTATTTCTCCTGAGTTGATGTATACTTGAAACAAATTAATGTTGTTATATAAAGTGCCCTAGTTTTTCAAGTAATGTCACTCTTCAAGGTATGGAACAGGATTTGGCATTTTGTTTCTATTTTTATTGTTTTATTTTCTAAAGGGAAGTTTGAGTTGGAGCCTGTCTGGCAGGATTCCATACCTCTACCATACCACCTGTCCTGGCAGAGACAATGGAATCAAAAGTCAAGTTCTTTATGACTGCACCTGCCTTGTAAGTGCTGCCAGAAGATCTGATTTTCTCCTGTAGCAAAACTCTACCCAGAAACTATAGTACTTGGCACCTGGACATTGGGTGCATACCCAAATGCCTGGTTGTCCCAATTTCAGGAGGACTAATCCTAATTCCCCCATTGACTTCTAGGGTAGTCTTTGGCAAATGAAGGAAATGTAACTTTCTGGTTCACCTGGTTTTCAAGGCTTTTTGCGAGGATCCACTAATGATGATGAATCATTTGGTAATTTATTATTTGAAAATTGCCTTGTGCAATTCTGCATGTAGCGAGCATGAAGGGAGAGTATGTTCTATCCAAAATAGATTAGGAACATATGTCTGAAGTCAGACCACCATGCGAAGTTCCCAAGGTAAGAACTATCATTTCTCCCTGCTGCTTTTCCCTTTTCCCAGAAATGTAGGTTACCCTACTGGCCACCAATTGAATGCTGTCTAACATCCTTGATGAGAATGGTTTTTTTCCTTTTGAATTATCAGAATGTTTCTTAGGTTTCCTCAGGGCAGAGTCACTTCATTATCTTCTAACTTTATATATAACTGGAGGCCTTCTGGCTTAAGAACATAATTTCTATCACCAATTAAATAATTGAAGATAATATGCCCACCAAATGGTGCTCTTTGCGTAGTATCTACATATAATGATGTGATGATAAGGCATAAAAGGTGTTCCAAAGTGAGTGGCAACATCCTACAGTGAAAAGAGCTTTCAGTAGACTTGTATTTTAATCTCAGCTCTGATCTTCTTTGCTTTATGACCTAAAGGAAAATTGCTTAACCTCTTTGAGCTTGTGCCCTCATGAGTGAAATGGAGATAATAATAATAAATGGCCTGACTACCTAAAGTGAAATAATGTATGAGCATTGTCTTTGAAAACTGCAAATGTAATGTATTATTATTATTAATAGTAATTAGACTTGAGCTCCTCTTCCTTCATCTAATTACTTTCAGAAATACTGAGTTTGAGGGTTATTGATTTAGGCTCAGTTAACCTATTTGAATTCAATTTGGCATTAGCCTAACGTAACCGAGCAAGACTATTTGTGTTTTTTCATATAGCTAAAAAGACAAAGTTTTAGCTTCAAAATTTTGTGGGCCAGAGGCTGATTAAATGTTACCGTAATGTAGTACAGGTAGCCTTAGTGGCTTAGAGAATGACTAATAGCGTATGAGTTCTAGGGTGGGAACTTAAGTTCTGTTCCTGCCTTACTGTGCTGTGGTGAATCACTTGCCTGCCCTGGACCTTTGTCCATCTGGCTGTGCTGCACCGGGAAGCCCGCTGACTTCCTTCCGTCACCAATGCGGTGACCGCTGACACAAAGCAGCTGCTTTCTAAGGTTTTACTTATCAGAATCTGAGGGCTCCTAGAACCACATATACCACTCTTACATCTTCCCTTTTTGAAATTTTAGAGTGTTTCTTTTTATTGCTGCTCCTCTGAAACAACTGCTCAGAGTGCTGAAGCTTCAGCTTCCCGTATATAGCTTGCAGCCATGTTTCTAAGGGGTGGAAGGGAAGGAGTTCAGTATTGTGAAGGGGACTAATTTACCCAGTTCATTATACCATGCTGGCCCCAACATGTTCTTTAAAGCTCAGCAGATAAGATTCTATAGCCTGCTTGGAAATTATCCCACAAGTCTCTGAGACTCCCAGTTCCTCATTTGAGAAGAATTAGATCAAAGCGAGAATAAGCAGAGTTTTAGTCATAGCACCTATCAAATATCTGTGGCCTTGGAATGATTTTCAGGTAAAGATATCCTTTGTGCCATCTCAGAGACTCATATTCTGCAGTATGAAAAATCTGTATTCGGTTTCTTATAACTTTGCCAATTTATAATTTTTGGAAGTTTCTTCCCCAAATAGGTAAATAATGGGATAAAGATAATTATGGGTTTCCTCATCTTTTCTTCTTACCTGTTCACATAGCTTATAACTCTTTTGGAAACAAACTCAATTACCATTATTATCCTTTCAACACTTGCGTGGTATTATAATTCATTTCAATCACCAGTACAACACAGTGGGAGTTAGGAGACAAGTGGGGAGGGGTAGAGAGGGGCAAATATTTTCCCTTTTATTGGCTTTGGGAAGCCTCCTTCCTCTCTGAAGGCACTTCTTGGGGAAAACAGTTTTCTTCCCAAGGCCTAATAAAGATTAGTGAGAGCCGTCTGCACAGCACTTGAAGCTCTTTGAAATAAAGGCACGGATAAACATTCAGTATCACTGTTATTATCATTAAAAAGGAAAGCCCAGCATGTGATGTTTTGGGTCACTTCCAGCGGCCTTGTTTGATGTTCATGGTTCCTTTTTTGACCTTTACCTCTTGATATCTTTATACATTTATTGAGGTTGGACAAAGTCTTGAGATACTAAGCAATAGGGTGTTAGGAATGATGACTGCTAGACTTCATATCTATGGGTAGAATTTGTGAAAATGTGTTTTTGTCTTTAGATAACTCCCTTGGTCCAGTTTGGCAATCTTGGTGGCAAAGTTAATTTAATATCTGGTCATTTGAGTTTTTATTTCTCATTCTGTTGCTTACTTCAGAACCAGAGTTTTATAGGACATTTATCATTAAATAAAATAAATTCTAAATTAACTGGAATTTTTTCTGTACTATGCTTTTTAACTAGAGACAAATTAAAAGAAAGAACCAGATGTAAAGGACCTAAAAAGCAAATAATTAAGAACTTCCTAGGGACATTGTTAAGTTCAGTCTATTGTAAGTTCAGAGCATAATGTGTTATAAGAATCCAAATAAAGGCTAAATTATGTTCAATATAATGTATTTAGGCAAGAAGGTGCACCGGTACATTTTAGAAAGCGTTCCAACAATACAGATTGAATTTATAAGGGCTTCCTGGTCCTTGGAAAGGTAAATAAATCACAAAAGTTTATTATTATTTAAGGACCTGCGCTAATCCTGTTCCCTGACTGGCAGTTGTATTTGAGAATCAGGTAGAATTATCTTTTTTTTTTTTTTTTTTTAAGGCTGTTGGTCTTTCCTTTTGAGTTTGTAGGGTTGCTATATTTTAAAAAAAAAAAGGTACATTCTTTACAATCCTAGTTGATTTATCTGTTTTAAATTTTAAGTGGTTATCCTATAATAAAATTTGCTTGTAGATACGTATATTGTTCCCCTTTAGTTTGTTTGTTTGTTTTTTGTTTTTTTTTTTTTGAGACAGAGTTTCACTCTGTTGCCCTGAGTAGAGTGCCATGGCATCAGCCTAGCTCACAGCAACCTCAAACTCCTAGGCCCAAGCAATCCTTCTGCCTCAGCCTCCCGAGTAGCTGGGACTACAGGCATGTGCCACCATGCCTGGCTAATTTTTTCTATATATATTTTTAGTTGTCGAAATCATTTATTTCTATTTTTAGTAGAGACGCCTTGGCCTCCCAGAGTGCTAGGATTACAGGTGTGAGCCACCGCGCCCGGCCCCCTTTAGTTTGTTAATGAGTTTTTTTTCAAACCCCACCCTGATTTCTTCATCCCCTCTCCCCCCACACACAGATTTTTTTATTTCTAAGCTTAGCTTTCACCAAGTAAAAGTAATCTAGGGGGAAAAAACTTAAATATTTTTATCAGAACCAAAAGAACTCAACAAGCTCTATAGGAATTTGAAGTTGGGGATGGTGTATATCATGCCAACCACTGATAGAAAATTGTTTGAAATTAACATCATATTTGACTTTATACAAAATAACTACCATGAAACTACTATGGTAATGTGTGTGTCTGTGCCTGTGTGTATGTGTGTGTGTGTGTGTGTGTGTAGACAAAGGGTAAAAAATGAGTGTTTAGGTTAGAATGAATATATACATATATGTATGGAGAATATATATTTTATATTATATACATTTTATAGAGAGAATATATATTCCAAATACTCATTTTCAATCCTTTAGGAGAAGCTCTAAGCTTCTAAGCAAAGCAAACCTTGGACCAGTCTCTAAAAATAGTTGCCTTTGGAGACCCTGAAGCCAAATTAATTATCTGGCCTTTGAAATTTTGCCTATTGAGAGTGTATGGTCATATGCAAAATGGATAACCTTCGGACAGTACCCTCTAGTTCTTTTTTCTCAAGGCCTCTCTTTCACTCTTAATTTTAGTTAATTTCACTTAGTAGAAAACAATCAAGTCTACCCTCTTCACGAACTGACTTCCTTTCCACTATTTCAGCTTGTCTTAAATTCAGCATGTGGGATCTGAGTGTTTTCTCTCTCCTGCTAAATTTTGCTTGCTCATCTAACTGTGTTTACAATCTTCACCCCTCACAAATTTTAACCTATGTAGTGGTGGTCCTTCTGTTTCTTGCCTCTCATTTTCATTTTTGGGTCATTTAAAAATCTGGGCCGACTGTCGAATCAAATGTTTTTTCTCTCTGTGAACATTTGTTATCACATTTGTATTCTCTGTATTATGTTGGTCTTACTGAGGTTGAGATTTTGATGACCAGGTCTGTTCCCTTCTATGCCATATACTTCACCAGGCTCACTGTCTGCATTTCAGTAAATATTATGAAACAACCATCATTCTGTTGAATAAGTTGGTGTAGTACTGCTATTGTTCATCTTGGGACAGTTTTCTGCAGGCTGCATTAACAGGGAACATGTAGCCTGTGTGCCAGGCTGCATGCTGACAGCTGTGTCTTCCCATCAGAAAAAGATCCCTTTTTTCCCTCCCTATCAAATGAGAGCCTAGATTTTAGAGAAAATTACAAAATACAGAAAATGAGAGAGAAGAACTGAAATCACAGCATCTGTGGTTTTCTCTATCCTTAATGGTAAGGCAGCTTCCTAGAGGATTTTATTGTAATATGTTGATGAAATGTTTATAGTCAACCCTTTGCAGTTTGTTTAGAAAGTAGTCTCTAAGCAGCAGTTCCTGCATTGTCTAGAAAACTTTTAGCTGGAGAAACCACATTTCTTTTCTTTTTCTCAAGCTACAGAACTATTCTATAATCCTTTTTTTTAATTTGTTTAACATTTGATCTTAATAGTGAGGAACTAAGTTACATATATGATCTTTCTTCCAAAAGAATATTTTTCAGATTTTTGTGTTTTATAGCTTTCTGATTAAATTGCCATCATAAGTTTAGTTATCAGGAAACTGTGAGTATCTCTAGAGTTCAAGTGTATACAATAAAAAAAAACTGTCCTTATAAAGAAGGAATAACTTCATAGCTATTCCTATGGTAGTAGATTTGGATGTCTCTTACCATGGAAGCAGATCTTGGATCAGAATTCGTTGAGTTGTGTGTATGTTTAAAGCTGGGGAACTTAACATTCACATTATATTGCCTCATATTGACAATCTTCTTTCCATAATCTTTGGATAGGTAGGGTACACTATGACAGACCATTATATTTTTTCCTCAAAGGAATTTTATTTCCTGTTTAATATTTGCGAGTTTTGCTAGGTACTGAAGGCAGAAAGAGGTTGTAGTGGTAATCTTGTGAGGAAGGAAATCAGTGTTTCTTATCTATTTTCCATATATTGTCAGTCTGTCCAAGTAGACCTGCTATATGGAAAATCGATAAGGAACTTTGTTTTCCTCTTGATATACATGCTTGCAGAGCTCCATGCCCCACTTCGGAGAGCCCTGTGGTAGAATTTCAGTTCTCTAGATAAGGTGGAATGTCTGTAAAGTAGTTGAATCATTGTACCTCCATAGATTTTCACAACCCTGAAGGTGAAAAGCGTTGGGAGGGTGAAAGGGGGCTATTTTTTTTCTCCAAAAGTCCTAAAGTTCAAGACACAGCTGATGTTTCAATGGACCCCGTGCATATGGAGCAGCCCAGTTACTGGAGAGGTAACTATTTCACTGCACCCTTCCTCTTGTTACTCTCTAAAGCTGCAGGCAATCCCCAGCCCCAGGGCCACAGCCTCTTAGGAACCAGGCCAGGGGCGCATCACCACCTGAGCTCTTCCCCCAACCACATCCGTGGAAAAATTGCCTTCCACGAAACTTAGAAACAGCTCCCACCCTTCCAGGCCTCATGCCAAAAAGGTTGGGGACCGCTGCTCTATAGTGTTCGTCTAGGTGGCCCTTGTCTTTCCCTGTGAATCATCTCAAGTCCTTCCATCCTTTTGTTGGTCTGCTTTGAACTTCTTGTGTATTAATCTCCTTTACAAAGTAAGGGCTCTAAGCAGTGGATGGGGAGTGTTCCAGGTGTACCCTCACCCACGCTGTGTGAGGAAGATTGTTGAACTATCTTGTTTCTGCATATTTCAAAACTGCAATGATATCACACACTAAGTTGTTACTCACTTGATTTCTTCCGTTTCCCTAAAAACTTTCTAAATTATTTCTCTTCATTTGTGCAATATCCAATGCATTGCTTTTCTTCATTCTATCTGATATCAAGTCATAGGTTAAAGGCATGTTCTCTTCCTTCTTTAAGGCTATTTTCTAGAAGAGCATGGGGCCAGATTCTAAGGTATTCTGTGGAATTTCTTCTAAAATTCACCATCAACCGATACGGTTTCCTTTTGTAGTTTTACCTCTCAAGCTTACTGTCAACTCATATTCTTTCTATGATTTCATTGCAACCAAGATTTCTGATTATATTCTAAACATCAAACTGAACTCTAATCTTCCCCAAGATTAAAGACTATCCCCGGTAAATAGGAGTCTAGGGAATGTTTGGAGCACTCCCAACAATATCCAAGTGTGTTTATGTTCGGGGCATTGCGCAAGTACATGCACATGGATTATGGCTCCTTGTAGAACATATAAAACGTCACAGTGAATCTCAAAAATCAATTAGTTTCCTGACCTACACTGTAACCAAAATAGTACAGTTGACCCTTGAACAACACACGGGTTAGGGATGCTGATTTCCCGCATAGTCGACTGCATGTAATTTTTGACTCCCCCCAAACTTAACTATCAGTAGCCTACTGTTGACCAGAATCCTTACTGATAACATAAAGTCAATTAACCCATATTTTGTTTGTTATATGTATTATACTGTATTCTTAGAATAAAGTAAACTAGAGAAAAGAAAATGTTATTAAGAAAATCGTGAGAAAGAGAAAATGTATTTACTATTCATTAAGTGGAAGTGGATCATCATAAAGGTCTTCATCCTCCTGGTCTTCATGTTGAATAGACTGAGAAGGAGAGGAGGGGTTGACATTGCTGTCTCAGGGGTAGCAGAGGCAGAAGAAAATTTGCGTGTAAGTGGACAAGCACAGTTCAAACTTGTGTTGTTCAAAGGTCAACTGTAATGTCAAGTTCACCTCCTCCTCAGTGTAGATAACTTGAAGAAGAGAATTTTAACATGAGGGCCTATCCCTCACTACACAGGGTGGATTACATGCTGCTCTATAATAGCAACATTATCCAGCAAGTTAGGACAGGAGAATAAAGCAACCATATCCAGTTGAAGATTCAGGGAAGCACAGTGTAGGCTGGGCGTGGTGGCTCAGGCCTGTAATCTCAGCACTTTGGGAGGCTGAGGGAAGAGGATCGTTTGAGGCCAGGAGTTCAAGACCAGGCTGGGCAATATAGCGAAACCCCTGTCTCAAAAAAAAAAAAAGTAGCCAGGCATGGTGGCATGTGCCTGTAGTCCTGTTTACTTGGGAGGCTGAGGCAGGAGGGTGGCTTGAGCCCAGGGGTTTGAGTTAGCAGTGACCTATGATCATGCCACTGCACTCTAGCCTGGGCAATAGAGTGAGACCCTGTCTTTAAAAAATTTTTTTTTTAGAAAAAGGAAACGCAATATTATAATGATGACTATACTGATAAGTGGATAAAAGAGCATGAATTTAATCCATCATTGCCAAATTTTCTTGTGAGAACATTTTGTGATTTTGTGATAAGTTATATGCTGTCTTCAACATCAGACCATGTATGGAAATAAAGAAGCCATATAACCCCACCTTAGGTGTTAAAGACAGGTATGCCCCTTTGAGAGAGTTGTAGTGATAATAGTTTTGGAGTAAGTGAGCAATTGTCTTACATATTGACTTTAGATTTATATATATTAATTGTAGCAGCCGTCTATCCCACTTTCTTTCTTTTTCTTTCTTTTTTTTTTTTTTGAGGCAGAGACTCACTCTGTTGCCCAGGCTAGAGTGCCGTGGCGTCAGCCTACCTCACAGCAACCTGAAACTCCTGGGTTCAAGTGATCCTCCTGCCTTAACCTCCCGAGTAGCTGGGACTACAGGCATGCGCCACCATGCCCGGCTAATTTTTCTCTATATATTTTTAGCTGTCCATATAATTTCTTTCTATTTTTAGTAGAGACGGGGTCTCACTGTTGCTCAGGCTGGTCTCGAACTCCTGAGCTCAAACGATCCGCCCGCCTCGGCCTCCCAGAGTGCTAAGATTACAGGCGTGAGCCACTGCGCCCGGCCTATCCCACTTTCAAATGTGGTCAGAGGCCAATAAGTACTTAATAAAGTAGTAAAAGCTATCTTTCTTCAGAGTCCTTAAGTTAGCATATAATTAAATCACCCTGGCTTCAGTGCTCTTTAATATTTGTGTTCCCAGAAAGCTTTTCCAGCATTATTTGTGGTAAGTTCATTTTTTAGTCATAAACTAGCCAGTGTCCCATGATATTTCATGATTAATACTCAATATGTATTTGTGTGAAAACATTTTGATAATTCTCAGACAGACGTCATTCAGTCGCGTGGGACTCAGTGAAGAAGCGTTTTCTTTACAGCTCCCCTACTTTATTTACTATCATTTTTGAAGTCCCCTATTCTGTCCTTGCCTTAAGGCGACGTTCTTTTACAACTTGTGCATCGCCCTCAGGAAAAAAACAATATACTTTCCTCCCTTGTCTGTCTACTGCCCCATAATAATAAGTTCATTCTTCCAGATCTGTTTTAGGGGCTGCTTGGCATATCATGTGGTGTAGATTCTGTTTCATCTCAAGGGTCTTGTTTCCCTATCCCCATTCTCTACCCTACCAGCTGCAAAAACTTGCCTACACCTCCTAAACTGCTTAGAAAGGAATCTAGTTCTCCTGGCCCCAGTGCTGACCTTGACCCTTTCCTCAGTCCTGAGCAGTCCTGGAAACTCAGTGTCCTCAGCACCTAATTCATGCCTGCTCCTCTGACTTTCTTGCTCTGGCTTCAGGAGAGAGAGAGCGAGCACATTCTGAACACTCCTCCTTTTGTGTCGGCATCTCTGTGTGGTGCTTTGGAAGGACTCCAGCCAGGCATGGAAGGGCTCTTTGATAATATCTGACGGGTGGGTAAGAATTTCGGGCACCTGGCCAAGATACACATTGCCTGTAATCGTTAACTCAGTCTGTAAACAGTTCAAACGGCACTGAGAGGCCGTCAGTTATTACATTAGAAGAAGCCTTTCATCTCTCTTGCTCAGAAGCAGGCATCCAGCATGGGCCCCCACTCTGGCACTTGGAGCCACGGCGCTCTGTGCATGGCCACCAAGGCCCAAGACATGCAAGGACATACAATGGAACCTGCTCCCAATGACTGACTTTCCAACTTTCAGCATTGGAGCAACAACTAAATCATTAATTTCCTTTTGTTCTGCACTTGGCTGATGCTGGAAGGAAAAAAGTTTATTCCTGATGCTGACCAGGAATAAACAATGGGGAAGGAATTATCACCTGGAATTGGAAATTTCATTTTTCAGCTCAATTTTCCAACCCACACTCATGTCTGAAAGCTTTGCAACCTCACCCCGCACCCTTTCATTCTGCCCCTTTACTCCATCCACATTGATTCAAAGTTTGGTCCTCAGTGTACTCCATGGCTCCAGTTAGCTTCACGGTTACTCAATATCATAGACCCTGGAGAGGGCCCAGAGGGGAGCACAAACGTTCCTGCCCTCAAGGTGCTTACTAACTGAGACCTTAACATAATACTAGATATATGCTGCAGACAACTACCATGAGAGTTTATAATAAGTGCCACATAAGGTGTACAACGAGTTTCTACAGGAGTTCTTAATAAAGGATAGAGAACAGCAATGTGGATGGGGTGACAAGGGACGCTCCTTTCCATTCCATGAAAAAAATTTTTTCAGTCCTTTTTTATTAGCTTCTTTTCTCTCATCCATTTTCTTTTGTCTTTTCCATTAAATTGTTAATTTTGCTAGGCAATATTGAGTGTTCTAGGCACTTAGTAAATGGAATCATTAAACCTTTTTTGGAGTTTAGCTGGCCAATTTGGCCAAGGTGCAGTTATGAAGTTGTGAGACCCATCTCCCCACTGGGTGTTCTGACATCAAAGGTTGGTGCAGGAAAACCAAGCACAACTTATTCTAAGCATCTTAATTACGGAAGACCCTTTTCTGATTAATATTTTTAGAAGTGTTCAGATGAGTTTTCAGGCTACTGTTGCTAACAGTTTGTTCCAGATAGCACAGGAACAGAACTTAGATTACATCATAGGTTTTAAATAAACAGATGAAATAAAATCCTATACTCACCAGTATTTGAGGTGAACATCAATGTCCCTGGTTTTGCCTCTTCACCAGAATTCCAAGTATAAAGCAGCTAGACTCTTCATCTACACAAGAGCGTCTTAACTTTTGCCTCACTTTCTTCAACTGGTAGAACCATGAGGCATTCTTAAAAAATAAAAAGGTCTTATATAACTTGACTGGGACCCTTATAACTTATTACTTAGAAATCTCTGATCTCACGTCTTCTGTTTTCTTTGTTTTGTTTTCCATTTTGCCCAGCTCTCTGGGTCACCTTTTCATTCCCTTTACATATTTTGAATTTAGGGTTTGTCTCTTTCCCACCATCCAGGTTTTCTTTGCTGATTCTGAATGTAGCTTTGGAGGCGCGTGAATGAGAGAGAAAGTGGAGCTTGAGGATGTGCGAGTCCTCGAGTGCCCTTGCAGTCCATTGTGTGTTCTGCTTCTGATTTTCCCTCTTGCTGAGGATGAGCAGTATCCTTTCTCTCATCTAAGACGGCTAATACTTTCCTCTCCTTGGAAAAATCTTTAAGAGAAATTCGATCCTTTAGAAGAATAGAGGCACTAAAGCAAACAAAATCAAGTTTCTTTACCATTTGTCCAGCATTGTTATTTGTTCATGGTAAACAGGAGACTGGTTATTTGAAAGCCTGTGTTAGATCATATTTATATAGTGAAATTGGAGAAATGCAGAATTTGTAAGATATTTGTACAAGGAAGCTTTGAGGCGTGCTATCTGATCCACTCAGTTCAATGCCCTGGTTAATTCTGAGGTCACAAACAGGTTTAATGTGATGGGAATAATGGAAGAAGCCCCTGTTCTTCTACCTGAATATAGAGTTTGTCTTTTGGGAAATGATCCGTCATGAGTTTTGGCTTCCCACTCAGTTGGTTTCCTTCTCTATGTAGGAAGGGCACTGCCTAGAATTGTTTTGGTCCCTTTAGACTCTCTAGACCAATGGTTCACAAATTTTAGCATATATCAGAATCAGTTCTAGAAGGCATATCATTCAAACTCCAATTCTTCAAAACTACCTATAGGATTTAAATGTTGACCTCTAATTCAGTTTTACCAAGACTGAAGTTTTCCCTGCTAAAAACTAACTTCTTTTTCCAATTTTCCCCCTTTTGTTAATGCAACATCTTTCTTCCAATTCTCCAAGTTTAGAACTTTTAACTCCTCCCTTTCCTGCATCCCTGTACTCCAGTTTGTCAGCAGGTACTTTCAACACTTCCGTCTTAATTTCTGTGACTCATCCCTTCTCCTTTTAACTGTTTACCACCAGAGTTCAAGCTCTCATCATGCCGGTACTAGATTACTGCAACAGCTCTCTCACTGGTTTTCCTTCTACCAGTTTTCTCGTCATTCCACTATAGTTTTACTCTGCTACTAAATTATTCTGCTTAAAATACTGTTTATCAGAATAGTATTTTATCAAATGAGATCCCTTTGCTTAAGAACTTAGGATGATTCCTTTTTCCACATAGGAGAGCAAGCTCTGACTCTTGACACCCAATAGCCTTCATAATTTGATCCTACCTCAGCTATCCGGACTATCTTTGCAGATATATTTTTCAGGCAGACAAGTCTTGTACCTTGAAGACTTGAGAGAAACTGGTCAAGAACCTTACTTTTCCTCTCCCCTGACTTCTTGTTTCTTCTCAGGGTTTAGTTAAGAAGTTCCAAAAATCCATTTGATAGATACCAATGGACCAGATTGTGCTTATTTTATATGACTATTTTTCTCCTGTTCAAATCCTGTCCTCTAAAAGGACTAGCTTGAGATCCATATCCCCCCAAAATCCCACAGGATCACTTAGGAGCCATTGATCTTCCCCATTATAAAGGGTTTGGGGGAAACTGTAGCAGCTATTATTTTAGAGAGAAAGATGGCTCCAGAAACAGGCCTAATAATGCCCAGGCTAAGAATCAACTTAGTGACAGGCTGTACCACACAATGTGACAGTCGATACTATACCACTTTATACCATGAATTACTTTGTTTATATGTGTATATGTTATCTCCCCAATGAGATTGTAATTCCTGGGCAGAAGATGGGTGCTCATCAAATATTTGCCAACTAAAGGGCCATATTTCAGGTCCATTCTGATGTACCTATAGGGAAAATCTCTATGCCTACCTCACCAGTGTCATACTCAATGGTCTGATCAAGTGATTCCCTATATCTTGACAAGGATCACTTAGGAGCCATTGATCTTCCCCATTATAAAGGGTTTGGGGGAAACTGTAGCAGCTATTATTTTAGAGAGAAAGATGGCTCCAGAAACAGGCCTAATAATGCCCAGGCTAAGAATCAACTTAGTGACAGACTGTAACTCCAATAGTTAGGTATTTGGCTAGGAAGGGGGGGTTCAGCCTCTGAAGTATTTCAGGTAGGTGTTGACTTAGCAATGTGATATGCTGCTACTTTCTGAGGCAAGCCTACCTAAAAACAAAAGCATGGCCCAATGGCTAGGTGGTTAGTCTTGCACCCTAAGAACTCATTTATAGGCATCTACACAGAGGTACCCACCCGAACAAACACTAAAAGGAAGCAAAGGAAAGTGCCTGCAGCGTAGTCACTGTGTCAACAGAAATATCAGATAAGGTGATTTTTATGGAGGGGCGTGTGGTGGGGGTAAGAATCTATGCACCTGTGGTTGGTGATTCAGAAACTTGGTGCCACATTATATGGCACCATGAAGCCACCTTATGTTCCCGCCACCCCATCGTGGCTGATGTCATGTAATTTACCCATTTGCTAACAGGGCCAAGAGGAGATGTATTGGACGAAAGCCAGAGGAAGGTATAGTTACATATTAGCCACGTTCAGAACCTATGAAATCAAATTTGGATCTCCTTTTGTTACCGGTGAAGCCATTGTCATGTCAACCTAATAGTATAATAGTTGATTTTTACATAGGTACCATGCAGTTTGGCTTGCCCATTCTTAAGACACTTAATGTCATTTAAATATATTCACATGGGTTCCCATGGCTCACACAAGTTGCCAAATTATGATATCTCCTCAAGCAGGAACAGGGTCCAGACAATTTCTGTTGGCTGAACCAGGACTGAACTTAATCCTAGACTGACTCAGCTTCTCTGTGAAAGTTGTTTGAAATTCTGATATCCCTCCAGAGATTGTTTCTAAAGAGCGCTCAGTGTGAGGTATGAATCACAAGCAAATGGACTCTTGGGAGACCAAAAGCTGAGGCTTTCAATATTGATTCAGCACACATTTATTGATTGCCTATTATGTTAGGGTTGTGCTATGTGGGATATAAAGAAATCCCTACCCGGAAAAACAAGGCAAAACAAAAAACCCTGTCCTCATGCCCTTAGTTTAGTAGGTAAGAATGTAAAGCAGAAGGTGGAAAATGCCACATAATAAATAGATACAAACAAGATGTGGGGACATTGGGATGAAGAAGAGATTCTTCATTAAAGAGGTAGTATTTAAACTTGCCCTTGAAGGATAAGTAGGAATTAAATAAGTCACAGAGTAGGAGTAATAGGCATACCAACATAATGTGAGAGAACAGTAATACAATTTGGTTTGGATGAGCAGCATAGTACTCTGAGGGGAGAAATGGGGATACAGGTGAAAAGGTAGAGGGGAAGGTACAAATGCTTTTTGAGTGCCTGCTGTGTGCAGGAATTGCTGGTACTTTATTATTTCATTTCATCTCTACAGCAATCTTGCGTAGATGGTGTATCCCCATTTTTAAATCAAGATTCAGGTCACCACAGTTGAGCAGTGACAGGGTTGAAATGTGAAACCAAGTTGTCTGATTCCAAAGCCAGAACAGAGCAATGAAGACTTGATTTTTGATAGGCGAATGCATTTGAACTTAATTCAGAAGATAGTGGACAGCCATTGATGGTATTCGAACAGGACAGTGATATAATCAGTGCTGTTCTTGCAATAATATAGAGAGAGTTTTAGAATGGCGAGAGACCAGAGTCTAGTTAGGAGTCCATCGTAATGGTGCAGACTCCAGAGACATAGAAAAGGTAGGTTTCCAGAGCCTAGTGATTAAATACGGGAAGGAGGAATCACCATGATGCTGAGGTGCTCAGCCTAAGTCTCTAGGAAAATGTGGCGCTATTAACTAAAATAGGTAAGTTAAGAGGGGTTATTGGTTTAGAGTAGAGTACAGGGAAAAGATGATATTTAGGTTTGGTGTGTTTGAGGTACCAGTAGGACTACAAAGAAATAATGTCTAACAGGCCTTTTGAATTACAGAAGAATTTGACTTTGGAGACCAACTTGAGAATCATCATTGAAGATACTGGAGTAAATAAGAACCCCAGAAGAGAGATAATAGAGATCAGGGAATATATCCTTAGGAAACACATATTGAAATGAAAGGGAAAGGAAGAGAAGAAAGAGGAAGAGGCAACAAATGAGAGAGAAGTGGAAGAACTAGCATAGCATTTTGTCATGAACAACAAGTGAAGGGAGTCAGGAAAGGGGTATTCATTGGGTCAAAAGTAATTTAGGGATAATTATCTTGCTTTAGCATCAAGCCCTTTCTTAGGAAACAACTGACACCATCAAGTTCAGACACATTCCTTTTTCTCTCTGTTTTCAACTCCATTATGGAGGAAATTAGGCAATCAAGACAACTGTTTTCCTGTTAAAGATGTGTTTGGTGGTCACATTTTACATTTGAGTTAGTGAGAGCTCTCAATTTTACTGCCAGCAAAATAAAGTAAAATTGTGAAGTCATTTACTAAATCATTGGAAGTTTAGTTCCCAAGAAAGTGCTTGTAATTTCTGTAATTTCACTGCTTCTGTTCTTTTATTCTGTGCCTCTTCCTGTGGTCTGTCAAGTCTCCCTTCATTAGAGTTTTTTAAGAGACAGAGTCTCACTGTATCGCCCAGACTGCAGTGCAGTGGCGCAATCATAGCTCACCGCAGCCTCAACTCCTGGGCTTGAGTGATCCTCCCGCCTTAGCCTCCCAAGTACCTGGGACTACAGGCACGTACCACCATGTGCAGTTATTTTTTTTTTTTAAGAGACAGGGTCTCGCTATGTTGCCCAGGCTGTCATTAGAGTTAGTACATGAAATCCATTCCCAGAATTCAGGTCACAAGCCCAAATCGCATTGTCTTTTCAGACTCAGCTAGTTTGTGAAATGGGTGGTGCTAATAAAGGGGGAATAAAATAGCTAATGAAGGATTATAAAGCACTTTGCTAATATAAAATGCAACATCAAAGTTGAATAATAATCTTAATTTAGGGTAAAGGGCTCCATTAGCAGAGTAAAAACTAAGAGGACAAAGGGTAGTGTTGTTTTGTACCTTGATAACAGTGTGGAAATCAAAAGTGCTGCTATTGATCCTCATTGCCCTGTGAACTCTCAGCCCAGGAATTTGGCTCCCCTCCCTGACTCTAAGCACTTTCCTTACCCACTCAGTCTGGTGATGGCACCTCCCAAATCTCCTGACACATGCAAATAGGAACCTCTATTCAACCAGCCAACTTGATTACTGAGAAGATTCCTCTCCCATTTATCAGCATTTTGATTATCTTTTCGTATCTCTTACTATCTGTGCTTAGCAAGAAAAATAAAGAGGTTTGAGCAATTAGGAAGTAACAAAGAACTCATAGTTCACAAAGAGCAAGTCAAGAGATGTTTGGAATATTTGAGCACACCTTTGGCATGAGGTGGCCTACATACATCCTCAGGGGCAGGGTAGGCTAGAGAGCAGGTCAGGCCACTGGGCAGCTGAAACAAAGGAAGGGTGGTGGCATCAGATGTCTCCTCAACTGAAGTCTTTAAATTGTTGGGCTTCAGGTACATCAACTTTTCAAGGTATAAAGGATGGAGAAAAGAAATGTAATTCATCTCTCCTACCACAGGTAAGGAAAAAGACCCACTCAGAAAAAATGTGGGATACTATTGGGAGTGAATTGACTCTGAGTCTTCTAAGAACTTTTCCATGCAGATCACTGGGCCAAGTCCTCATAAAGTCGTGGTAGGGACTGAAGTTCACTGGAGACACTCGGCCAACACTGCAGCCTAAAGCCAATGGGGAGCAAGAGTTTCTTTCTGTCAATACTACAGGAATTTTTTAAAAATTGTCTTTAATAGCCTCTAGATGGCTTCTCCCAAGAAAGAGCTTTCCATCAAACCTGGGAGATATACTGAAGGGCCCAGAATGACAGGAGAGTACTTCCAAAGTAAGGTAGCAAGAGCAAGTTAGTCTACCCATTCATTCCACATTCTCCCAGTATTTTTGTGCTGTGCTCCGTGAATTTCCATCCCCTGTGCGTTGCCCAACAAATGGCCTTAAGACCCTGTGCATGTGTATATGTAGCTATAGATCTACAATCAGCTTTAAGTCTCCTGAGAGCAGGAATTGTCCTCTGGAGGGTGGGTGGAGGGGGGTATTGCTTTCTTCCTCGTTCCAGGTTATGCTTAACTCAGCACATTGATACCCAGGGGGACAATAAAGGAGTAACTGGGAATGAGTTATTAGGCAGGAAGGTTCTGAAAGAAGTGGGTTTTGCTCAGGTTATACAGGAGATTTAGGCATAATGGTAAAAAGGAAGGAAGAGAACTCTACCTTGTGAGGAGGTCAAAATACTATAAAGCTGAATTAAAACGTAAGCTTGCAGGGAGTATACAGAAGATTTCTGAAGAGAAAGCAGAAATCTAAAAATAATCATATCTTGATCAAATGACACGGCAACCACCAAATGTATTTTATCTCACATCTGTTTATTAAAACATATGATTCAACCTGCATTTTCTTAACATCTACTGTGTGCCTGGTATTATGCAAGTGATAACTAAGACCTAGTCCCTGAATTCAAGGAGCTCAGAATCTACTTTGCAGGAAGGAGGAAAGGACTAAAATTTTATTGAAGCAAGCACCAGGCATGCTGCTGGAGGAAATGAGTAAGAGGGTGGGTCACAGTGACACATTGGACTAAAAGTAAGAGGTAAGTGTCATTTAAGAATTTTGAATAGTTGGTGTTAGGGGAATAGATGGGGGAAAGTGTTTAATACTGGGGACTGAGGGCTGGTCAGAGGATTAGAGAAGGATGCAGTTTGGGCTGGGAGGGGGAATTAAGGCAAAAAGAGGTGAAAAGCTATAGGACTGAAGACCTTGGAGTCTTTGGCTCACAGGGGATAAGAAAGGTGTCTTTTGTTTTTCTCTATAAAACCAGTGAGATAGGGAAAGGCTCAGGGGAAGAGAAAGAAAAAGGAATTTAGCAGGGAACCAAACTATCATACATTTTCTGTAAAAGACTTAAGAGCTAAGACAGTGTTTTTCTGGTTTAATTTTCTTTAATGCCTAGAATTCTGCCATATAAGACTACTTAGATATCTCATATTTTAGTTCCTAGGAGCTCAAGAGATGCTACTATTAGGAATTACTGAAATACTCAGAGGATGGCAATAGCAGCTGGCACCAATGCCAGGATATCCAGCACTGTCCACGGAGACCCAGTGCAGTGCTGAGCCCCAGTGGCCATCCCTCCTCCCAGGCTCTCCCAGTGCCATCTCTCACTTTTTCTTTTATCCTCTGCCTGGAAGGCTACACTGTGGGTGGGAATAAAAACCTACTCTCCTGTTGCATCCAGGCAGCTGCCAGCAGTCTGTTTGCCTTGTTCTTTGCTGGCAAATCATTAAACAGTCCCCCCAAAGCAGGCCTCTTCCCCAGCCACCCCATGGACAAGGATTCAGAGCTGTGGTCAAAGGGCTGTCACCAGTCAGGCTGGAGCCCTTGGGCTCCCTCCAACACAAGCCTTTCCTGGCTGTTGCCTCTTCTGAACAGCAGCCTCCTTGGCCTGATGTCAACCCCCTAGTGGCTTCTGAGGAGAGACTCTGGGCATCTAAGTTGGCTGGTGGCTTGAATAATTTTGTCCTTTTCCTACTGGTATAATTTCTAAGTGCAGCTACCGCTATGCCCTCTCTGTTGTTTCTGTACTGAAGCATAGGCCCATCCTCCATGTTTTCCCCTTTGCAATATAAATGCAATATTTGTGTTACTGCCCAGGAGCTGGGGACCGGGGTCAGCCAAGGCAACTCCCTAGCTTCCCTCATCCCCACTTTCGATGTGCCAATTAAAACATGAGTGTGGAGGATTTGGTTGAGCTGGCCATTTGGATACAATACCTGCCCTCAAAGGGCTTATAAGCCCCAGGGCAAGCCAATTGTGTAAGGCGGCAGTATGGAGCAGAGTTTGTAACTCTGCTTAAAATTCCTGCAGCCTCTGAGCAGGAGACTAAGCCCAAAAGACATGGAATATGTGTGAAGTAACCATGTTAATTAAGCTATTTCACACTTTTGCACTGAAATCACCAAATTTAGAAATGCTTAAGTAGCTCTGCTGGTAGTCCAGATGGGCATATTTAAATAAATAATCTGGTTTCCTCAAGTTTTCATTTCTTTGGTGGTTTTCATGGAGACTTTCTGGCTTTAGTCTTTGGCCTTTTAAACATTAAAATCTTAACCTAAATAATTACTTAAAAACAAACACTCTCTGCTTCTAGCAGGTTTCGGAATTCCTACCATCTCTGGCATGAGTTCAGCTTGAGCAAGAATGGCAAGATCATAAAGCAGACTGTGTCGAGGCTGCTTGCAAATAACACATTGGGTTAAGTGTTCAATTTACTACTTCATTGTGCTAAGAGTTAAGTGCATGCATAGGAAGGCCCTAGCCAAAGCCTCCCTAGACCCTGATCCTGGACATGTGGGGAGTAGGCATTACCCCTAGCAATACTGCCATCTGTGTTGAGACCTCAGCCTTTCTGCAGAGGACTTTTATGGACAAGACCTACGGAAACCAGGGGCCTCGGTGGCGCTTCCTGTGAGGTGGAGGTCAGTGAAGCAAGAGCTGCCCTGGGACAGTGGTGTGAACTCAGCTGAACTTTCGGGATCTCTTAGTAGGATTCTTGGATGGTCGGGCCCTAAGTTCCTCACCTGGTCGAAGGAAAGAGTCCAGTCCACATCACTGGGGTGTCTTCTAAGTTCTTGACTCTCACAGGCCTCAGAACTTGGTATTCTATTTCATAGCCTTCCTTCCAAAGATACCGGATGTGATTAAAATGATATTTGATGAGTTCCCTCTTCTTTGCTCCTAACTTCATAAGTAGCTCCCTAGTGCCCTTGTAGCTAGAGGTCATTCTGGATTGAGTCAGGACAAAACCTCTTTCTATATGAGATTATAATCCTATAAACTGTATCTCTTGGGTAGCTGAGATTTTTCTCCTCTCTGTCCAGTTATTGCCAATAAGCTTTTTTTTTTTTTCTGGTATCACTTTGTTTCAAAAGCACCTCAGATTATCAGCTCCTCTACTTTCTCCTCACTGTCTTCTTCCTGCTTCTGAGTATGCTCATGACCCTCTGAACCAGCCGTGCCAAGATGCCAGGCATAGTGTGGGCCAGGAAAACCCCGCCAAGGGGGACATTTTCATGAAAAGAGATCCAGTGACATTGTGGAGCTCAGACACAGTCTGAGATGAGGATAGGTGGATTTTGAAATTGGAAGATGAAGTCGTTAATGTGGGGTGAAGGAGTGAGGGAGATGGTAGTCTGGCTGGATGACCATTATTTGGGTCTGAGCTTCTGTGACCTCTAATTTCGGGACACACCTTTCTCATCGTAAACAAACAGGGACTATTCACTGGGAAAGCATCTGCAAGCAGTGTCTGGGTCTGGCTGCCTTTGTTGTGGCTAGGAGACGAGATGAGATAAACCGGAGGGGAGAGGAAGGAAGCTGAGGCTGGAAGGCAGAAAGAGCCAAAGGAATAGCAGCCCCTGCTTCTGTCTTGTTAAGAATGATCCAAGCTTGAAAATTCTAGAAGAGGACATCCTAAAGCCTTCCACCACAATCCCATATATCATGGTACTAGCTAATGTTTGTCGTAGCACACAGAATACCACCCCAACATATACCCGGAGGTAACGTGGTGGAGTAGACAGGGACTGGGATTCACTTTAGGAGACCGCAGCCTCCTTTACCTAGTCGTATGGCCATGGGCAGTCTGTCTTTAGCCTCGCTTTCCTCATACGTAAAAAGTTTTGAAGAACCTTTACAGGTATGAACCAGGCTCAGCTGTTAGCAGTTCACATCTCTTTTATAAACTGTATGGCAACTGGATTCAAATCGAGTTTTATTCATTCTTTCACCAAATACTAAGGGCCTTGGATATGCAAGCCCCACACTGGCCTTTGATGAGCTCAGTTTTTCCCCTCAGACTTTGCCACCCGCCTCTTATCATCTGCTGTCTCGCTCACCAGCACCCCGGCCCCTCAGGAAGCTTTCAGGATGAGGTAAGACATGCTGGAGTCCTCTGTCGTCCATCCTTGGCTAGTCCCATCAGATGGCCTAAGGTTATGCTTCTCTCTCCCCACCAACATCATTTTCTTTTGTAGCTTAAGACATTACATGATGAGGCAGGAATACACTTTCCTTGTTAAAAAAAAAAACCCACAAAATAGATAAAGAGAAACTCCTCTCAACAATTCCCCAGCCTCCCAACGTAATTCGTAGGCAACTTAGCCATCCCAAAGAGATAGCAACGGGTTAATGTAAGGCTGGGAAAGAGGTCTAGAGGTTTCCAAATCCAAGCCTAAAAAATCACCATTAGGATCTAACCTGTAGACATGAGCATTGACCTCTTTAAATACAGGGCGAAGACACCAAACTGGGCCTCAGTGGAGGCTATTCTGGTGCTGGGATCCGGAAGCAGCAACTTCAGGCCAGTCAGGTCTTTCCCATCCCCCCAGCCGCAGGAGCTTTGCTTTATGATGCTGGTGTGTCCTGCTGCCTGAGATAAAAGTCAGGTAGTTCTAAGTTCAGGTAATGGAAGATGATTATAAAATCTGAAAAGAGGAAATGGGGAGAAGAGTGCCTTTGTTGTCTGGCCAATGTTCCTGATTACAAAGGCAAAATTGTAGCAGGTAGTAAAGTTGCCTGTCCAAGGCCTGGGTGAAGGTCTGTACGTGGAATCAGAGAACTAGGAGATGATTGCAGCAGAGGTGGCGGGGAGGAGAGTGGCTGGGAAACCAGAGACTAAAGAATTGCTTACAAAAGCGCACACCCCGAGAGGAGGAGATGCCAAGGATAAAGTAGGAGCAGCATTGAGTTCGGGGCTCAGTTGAGCCCTGGAATGCCCTTTGTGAGGAGGTAATGAGATCACATGGCTTCCTTCATGGGAAGGAGGCAGGTTGAGAACTGGAAGAGCTTGTTCAGTGGGGTTTGGAGAGCTGAGTACAGGAGGGAAGTGACCCTGGATAATGAGCTGTCCCAGACTGCACCTTGCAGAATGCTGGCATTTGGAGGCACTGTTGATCGCCAAGGGAGGAAGGAGTCAAAAAAGGCTTTGTCCCTTCCAGGAATAAGAAGGGATTTTATTATTACAGATGCAGTAATAAAAACCACTACCATTGAATGAGCACTTACTGAGTATCAGACTCGGTGCTAGGCACATATATCCATTATCTCCAGTCTCCACCATGTTCAGGAGGCATTTTTGTTCCCATTCTGAAGATGAGCAATATGAGGCTCAGGCAGGCTAAGTAACTTGCCCAAGGTCACACAGGAAAACGATGAGTCAGAATTTGAACTTTCCGTCTGTCTTGGGAGGGAGGGGGAAAAATCAGAATAAGTTAAAGGAAGGAGGACAGAGGAAGAACAGACTCAAGAACATGAACTACAACACACGCCACCAAGGGCAACTCACATATCTTCACACAGGGGTATAAAATGTCACGCAAATCTGAATTCTGGGTCAGGATGACTAGATCATGAAAGCAACCTCCTCTAATCTGCCTGTCGTGGCAGCCTCTGGGACAGGGGCATCCCGACTCCTGCCCTTTCAGGAAGACACGACTACCATCCCCAAACTCACGAAGTTTCCATGAGCCCTCCCAACCACACCCTCCTCGAATCCCACCAGCTAGTTTCTTTTGGCCCTGTCCTGGTGTCACCGAGCAGACAGGTGGCCCAGTGTGGAAATCACTCTTGCATCTTCGTTATGAGGGGACCTTGCACCCCAAGGAGGCAGATGCATTTGGATCTGTTTTCTCCTCGGGAGCCCTCTTCCTGTCTGAAAATTCCCTGGAGGAAGGGGGCCAGGACAGCCTCTGTGTCACACCCAAGGCATACCGACACTGCCGTGCCAGGGTAATGAAGAGAGTCCCAGTTCCAATGGCTGTTTTTTGGTTTTAATTTGAGAATACTTGAAAAACCCTCATTGTATTAATAAAAGAGTCAAACCATACAATAGTGTAGTGAGTATGGTTGTCATGCCGCAGATGTGACTGTATAAGAAATATCACACTATTTTTTTTAAATCGCATTTAACTGCAAGGCCCTATCCCACTAGGTGGCCAAAGTTTGTTTTCAAGGGAGCTTCCCCTCACAGAGTAGCACAAAAGTCCCAGGGTTTTATGAAAACTAAAACATCCAAGGGACCCCTCTGATACTGGTCACCACAGATATGTTCCGTTGGGCAAACACAAGTGTTCCCTTGAAATCATCTCTGCCAGGGTCCAGGCTCCAGGGAACCCGCACAGTCGTTGTCCCAGGGCCACCCCTTCTGCAGATTCCCACTACTGGACAGGTGCCCAGGCCCCTCCCTCGGGTCCCCCAGGGTTCTAGAGATCTGCCCCCTGCCCCCACCACACACACTCCTTGCTGCCTTCCGGACGCTCTCACTTCCTCAATGAGTTTGGTTTCTCACCAGGTCCAGGAAGGGAGGTCTTTAAGCAACATTTGCTTTTGGCAAATGCCCCCGAGGCAAGGAAATAGATGGTGAGGCTACACTCTTGGAACAGAAGGAGGGAAAAGACATGGAACAAGATATAAATGTCTCTCATTCTTTTTTATTCTTCTATTCCAGCAAAAAACTCAATATCTCAATATATTATCCTATGATCGAAGTATTCAAAGTCCCTCTTTACTACCTCCTCCCTAATTCTTCTCCCAAAGCAACCATTACCAGGATTTCGGTGTGCACTGTGTGGTCTTTGTAGTCACCTATCAGTTATCTGGTTGTAGGCTTCAATATTTGATCAACAGATATTGAGTACCTACTATGTAGCAGGTGCTGGGGGGCAGTGGGAGGCAGGCTAGACTCTGTCACAGTCTGGGGGACAGCAGGAAGCGGGCAGATAAGTCTATGATTAGGGAAAGGCAGGCCAGAGCAGCAGGTGGCAAAAGTGTCTAGGGAGATGAAACAAGTCATCTTCCTGGAGCGTGGGTTGTGAAGCCGGGGAGAGATACGGGACGGGAATGTTAAGCTATGAGGCAAAGCATGAAGGCAGGGCCCGGACCAGGCTGGGCCTTTTAAGCTGTTTAAGACTTTATTCCAAGAGCTATGTGGATCCCTGCAAGAGCGTTAAGTAGAAGAGTGACATGCTCAAGTTAGCATTTTAGACCACATTGGCTGCAATATAGCGAACTGAGTTGGTTGAAGTGACCCTAGGTGGGAAGTTATTTTAGTAAATCAGGATAGCAATGACAGTGGTCTGTATTAGAATAGCCATAGTGAGAATGGAAGAAAGAGGACAAATAAGAGAAATATTTAGGAGGTAGGATTATTAGAATTTGGTGGCTGATTAGATATTGGTGGGGCGGGGGGAGATGGGGGAGGTTAGGACACCTGGCTTGGGTAATAGATGGATAGTGGTTCCAATCCCCAAGACAGGGAACGCCAGAGGAGTAGTTTTGGGGAATAGAAGGGTTAGTTCAGTCTAGAACATGCTGCGTTTGAGGAGTCTCATTGAAGGTTCTTCAGGGAGAAATGTCCCGGGGCTGTTGGACATGGAAAGTCTGGAGCTCGAGAGAAGACTGAGCTGCACGTATGTAATCAGCAATCTCTGTGTGGACACCAAGGCCGTGGGATTGGCTGGGGTCACGCAGAGAGAGCATGAAGGGTGAAAGAGAATCCTGGGGGTCACCACCAACGTTTCAGGGACTTGTATTTGGGCCCTTATGTTTTAGGAACATATAATTAGTAAGGTGAATTTTCTCGGTCATAAGTTGGGGTAAGGTATCATGTTTTCAAAATCAAATGTAACTTGTTCTTTAAATTTTTTTTTTTTTTTTTTACATATCCTACTTCTTCTCATGTCTTCTGATCTCTGCCTCTTACTAGCTGTGTAATCTTGGGCATGTTACTTAACCTTTCAGTGCCTTAGTTTCCTCATCTTTAAAATGGGGACAATAATAGTTTCTACCTCCTGGTGCTGTTATGAGGATGAAAAGAGTTAATGCACAAAAGTGCTTAGAACAATCATTGGCCCGCAGTATTTACTCAATAAATATAAACTGTTATCATCCTCATTATTATTAGCATGGACAGTGGACCGCTGACTCTGTGTCTGTTTGGAGTTCCATGGCTCCAGAGGATGGAGTCAGAGCTGAATTCTAGTCTTGTATGACCTTTACTTCTCTGAGCCTCCAGCTTCTCTTCTCTAAATGGGTGTGATAACACCTACCTCATACTGAGATGGCATCTAAAGCCCTGGCACGCAAGGGGCTTTCACTAATGGTTAATTTCCTCCCATTCCTTCTTCCGTAGTTGTTCATTCAGAACCAGGCCAGTCTGGTGACCTGACACCAGGTGTTTCTTCCTTCCACTTGTCCAAGGTATCCTACAATACAGCACCACTCCACAGGGGTGGGTTCCCTGTTGAAGCCTGTGGGCAGAGTGCTGGCTAAGTATTTGCAAATTCTTCTTTTTTTTATTTTTTATTTTTATTTTTTTGAGACAGAGTCTCACTCTGTTGCCCGGGCTAGAGTGCCGTGGCGTCAAGCTCACAGCAACCTCAAACTCCTGGGCTTAAGCAATCCTCCTGCCTCAGCCTCCCGAGTAGCTGGGATTGCAGGCATGCACCACCATGCCCGGCTGATTTTTTCTATATATATTTTTAGCTGTCCATATAATTTCTTTCTATTTTTGGTAGAGACAGGGTCTCGCTCTTGCTCAGGCTGGTCTCGAACTCCTGAGCTCAAACGATCCACCCGCCTCGGCCTCCCAGAGTGCTAGGATTACAGGCGTGTGTGCAGATCCTTCTGTGTGGCCTAGTCTTCTCTAGAGTGACTTTCCCCTCTCTCAGTTGGCCCTGTGGTCAGCGAGAGGTGCCTTGGAGTCATCATGAGGAAGCCGGACGGCGGCAAGGGTGGAAGAACAAGCAGAGCCGCAGACCTCTGTGGCTGTCGTTGGCTCTTCCTAAGGGAAGGTCTCACGGTTTTTGTTCTGTCGGAGCAGCTGACTTCTGACTCCTCACAACACGAGACTCTCCTCTGCAGTCAGCAGAGGAATCCTTCTCAAATGCTCCATGGCCTGACTCTTGCTGGTCTTTCTAGCCTTGTCCGTTGTCTTCCTTTTCACACCAGGCCTGGCCGCCTGTGGTCCATCTCAGCCTCGTGCCTCTCCACCTCCACACCTCGGCACAGCTGCTTCCTCTGCCAGGAATATGCCTCCCCGCCTGCACCCCTGTTATTGGTCCATTAGGTGAATACATGTCTATTCAGCCCCTAAGGAAGCTCTCAAGTCACATCTTGTGAAAACATCTCTGCCCTCCCACGTGGGATTGTTAGTCTCCTCTCCTTGTGCCCTCTCACAGGCCCAAGAACAAACTGGCATCGTAACATCACAGTGCAATGTGTTTGCATGCTTGTCTTCTGTCTTCTGAGCTGCTTTAAGGCAAGGAGCCTCTCCTATTTGTCATTAATTCCTCAGTGCATTGCACAGTGTCTGGCACCAAGGGGGCCTTCATTGTTGGCAGAACGAAGCAATGAATGGGTTCATGGTTGGATGCATGGTCAGACCAATGGAGCTTGTTGAGATAGGGGCTACGACTTCGCTGAAGTGAGAACAATTCCAACCTCATGCCCCAGCCTTTTTCTGGGTACAGGGATGCATAACGTTTCTCCCACACTAAACCTTGATCACCAGCAGACTAGTAGTCCTTAAATTCTGGGAGCAAGAATGGCACTGCCTCCCATCCCATTTCAACACCCTCTGCCCAGAGATTTTTATTCACAAGGATACAATTCAAAGCTAGGTAGTACCTACTTATTGAGAACCTACTATGTTCAAGGTACTGCAGCAATACATTGAAAAGGAGTAGCCTGAAATTGCTTTCAGGAAATGTGCTTTTAAATCCATCATTGACATTATTATCCTCATAAACATCTTTAGAAATTCAAGATTCTCACAGGTTCCTTTGTTGGTTCTCCCTGGAAGTCCCCCCGGCTTCAACAGCAGTGGGGAGAGGGAAGCATGGGCAGCTCTCTAGTAGGAAATCCCTCTCTTGCCAGCATATGTTGAGTTTCCACCGTACAGGAGTCCCGGCCCCATAGGATTATCCTGAACCAAGTAAGTCAGACTCTGTTCTCGTAGCACTCGGACAGCGTACGTGGGGAAAATCAGACTCACGTGGGTGTTCTCGTCCTGAATGAGAGGAGAGTTACAGTCAGGCAGTGTCTCATCCCTTTGATGAGGGGGACCCTCGGATTTCTGCCAGCACACGTCGGCCCCCTCCCCGTTAGACGTTGTTCGGCAGCAGCGGAGCTTAGAGGCACAGAGCCCTGGGCTGGACCTGCCACACCCTCAGAGCAGATGGCTGAGCAGCTTCATTCTAGGGACAGGATGAGTTCCTAGGAATTGTGCTGTTCAAAGCTTAAGTCTCAGCCAAGCCCAACCCCAAGACCGTCTCTTCTCCCCGTCAGCACGCTGCTTGATCCCAGGATGGGCAGAGCAGCCAGGCAGTGCCAGTGAGGAGCTGTGCCTCGTGAGGGGTGGAATCCGCGGGGCAGCCGCTGCCTGGCGCATCCCGAGGGGGCAGGAGGCACCAGCTGCACCCAGCACTGCCCCTGGGGAGCAAGGAGGAAGAGAAGGTCCTGAGAGCACTGATGCGGACACACGTGGGGTCTGGGGAACGGGTAGAAGGATCGGGAACTGAGAGAGGCTGGGGCCAGGAGAAGAGCTCTGCATCTGGCCAGTTTAGAAAAGTAGGGTTGGTACAGCTGCCCTGCAGCAGGCTCTGCATTCAAGCCCCTCTGGGACACCCTCCCTCCCATCTGCCCCCACCTACCTTTCTTTATCCTGGCCCTGGCACGCCTGGAATGACAGCTAATGCTCACTAGCTTACTGTAACAAGGCTCACACTCACGCTCTCGTAGCACCGGGAGACCTGGCTGGTACCTGCCCGGAACAATGCAGAAGAGCTTGGCTCTCCCAGCTTGCTCCGTCTGCTCCCCGGAGCCTCCCTAACCCAAGTCTGTGTGTCTCTCTCTGCAGTCCCACCCTCTGTACCTGTGCAATGCCAGCGATGACGACAATCTGGAGCCTGGATTCATCAGCATCGTCAAGCTGGAGAGTCCCCGACGGGCCCCCCGCCCCTGCCTGTCACTGGCCAGCAAGGTAGATTCACACTTGACCCTACACACGCCCTGAGCTTCACCCAGCTCTGGGCTGTGAGAGGCCCCTGGGCCCTCCTGAGAGTGACGGGCCTGATTCCCTCAGGGTTTCTAGCCCGCCAGGGTCTGAGGGAGGTGGAAGTGCATCCTCTGTCCTTCTCCCAGCCAGCACCCGCAGAACTCTGTAAGCTTCATCCAGGCGCGGGCCCCTCCCCCTCACTTGGGAGTTCCTGAGCAAAGAGGGGTCCCCTGAGGCGTTCTTCCATCTTCAGAAACACTTCCTGAGTACCGCACAAGGACAGCAGAAAGAGAAGCCATTGCCCCTACCTGTAAAAAGTTCACACTTTTCCTCTGAGGCTGCAGACTGGGTTTGGCTTGCAGACGGGCTGTGTTTAGCCCTTACAGTGACTTTTCAAAATGTAAATTTTAATGTGGTGGTGGTTGCCACATGAAAAAAATTCAAATGTTTAAAAATCCAGATAAAAATCCAGATTCTCAACTTCTCTGAATCAAAGAAAACGCAGAAGCTCTGGCAGCACTGGCCCCGCGTTTCTGTGGCCGACAGAGGGGAGCTGGGCTGGGGTTGCCCCCCTCCTTTGCTGTGTCCCCCACCCCCACCCCCGCCCCGTCCTCCCCGACCTGCTGCCTCCCAGGCCCCGTGAGCCTTTGCGTGGGTGACCTCTGCTTTCACTACTAGTAACAGTGACTATTTCCTGTGTGCTTGCTATGTGCCAGGTACACATGGGACAGATTCTTTGCATAGTTATCGCGTTTACTTTCCATAATCAGGAAAGGTAGACATTGTTCTCTGACATATGAGGCAAGTGAGGGTCAGAAAACTGAAGTAACTTGCCAGGATGACATAATTAGGAAGGGTTAGAGCCGAGACTTGAACCCAGCCCTGTCTGTTTCTCAAACCTAGGCTTTTGATCTCTCCATTGCCTCCCACTCTAGTTGTGCAACTGAACGCACGTGTAGAGGGTGGCTAGAGTGTGTATGGCTCGGATGGCTGTGCTCCCAGAGGTGGCAAGAGAGGACAGTGACAGCCCCAACCTCTGTGCCGGTTCACTGGACTCAGGCCCGGATCCCTGTGGATCCCCCGATCCTCCTGAGGGTGTCAAGGAAACAGCAGGATTCTTACCTCATCCACTGGGCCGGGCCTGGCCCTGCCGATGCAGAAGGGGGCCCCAGGGGTTGGGGGAAACAGGTGGGAGGCCGGGGGCGGGGGGCGGGGGGGGGGCAGGACACACTTGGAGGAGCTGGAGAGAGTGGTGTCTCCGCAAGGCTGTGGGGGGCCCGAGTGACAGCAGAATTCTGTTAGGCTGAAGCTGCCTTGCTTCGGGATATTTCATTTCCCCTGCATAACAAAATATGGGCAAATGTCATTCATTTATTCATTTGGTAAACAAGCTCTCAGTACCTGTTCTGCATTAGGTAGTATGTGAGTGGGGAGAGAGAGAGAGAAGAGAGAGATGGAGGAAGGGTTCAGAGATCTCTGCTGTTCTCTTTTTTCTTCTTCTCTTTACCTCTTAAAAAAGCATACCTATTATTCTGGACATTTTCCAAAAAAGTGTAAATAAGCTCCAAAAATATCTAAAATTCTGCTTCCCAGAGTTTCTGCTGTTCTTTTGAAACAATGATTTTCCACGCCTGTGAACACTGGGCAACCTGTGAGGCCGCAAACACGTCCTCGTGGGAGCTCTTCTCCTTGCCCTCGGGAGGCCACGCTCCCGCAGGAGAGAGGAGACACGTGCACAGACGCTGTGCGGTGAGGACCATGTGGCCTGTGCCCTTTGGGGTACTTAGTCCGGTTGGGCCTTTGTTTCTATCACCATAAAATGGGACTTTTACTTCCTACCCCCGTGATTACTGTGAGGATGAAAATAACGTGTGCCAAGTGCCAAACAGTACCTGAGCTAAAACAAACACAAGAACAAAAACCGCTAAGGGTTTAGAAGAAATGCCTGGCGCTTGCCCTGTGATCTCAGCCCTCACTTCCTCCCCTGCTTGGCCTCCCCTGGCCTGGCCTGTCCCCCGTCCCTCTGTGGGAATTGCTGGGCCCTGGGCATCCAGGGGCTTCCCTCAGGTCCCGTCCTTTGTCCACGCAGCTGCTACCTGCAATCCCCTGGCTCAAAGGATGGCTGTGCGGATGGTAATGTGGCTCTTTGAGCCACTTCCGATATTCCAGAAGTCCCAGAGGCTTAACTAAAATTCTTGGTTTTGCTTTTGGTTGTCATTCTATCAGTTCAATGTGTTAATATAAGTTACAGGGAAATGAATCATGTGTAATAAGTGTAGTTAGTTTTGTAGAACATATTTTTTTGTTTTGTTTTGTTTTGTTTTGTTTTTTGGAGACAGAGTCTCGCTCTGTTGCCCGGGCTAGAGTGCTGTGGCATCAGCCGAGCTCACAGCAACCTCAAACTCCTGGGCTCAAGCGATCCTCCTGCCTCAGCCTCCCGAGTAGCTGGGACTACAGGCATGTGCCATCATGCGTGGCTAAATTTTTCTATGTATTTTTAGTTGTCCAGATAATTTATTTCTATTTTTTAGTAGAGACGGGGTCTCACTCTTGCTCAGGCTGGTCTCGAACTCCTGAACTCAAGCAATCCACCCGCCTCGGCCTCCCAGAGTCCTAGGATTACAGGCGTGAGCCACCGTGCCCGGCCTGTAGAACATATTTTTTTAAAAAATATGCCTCATGGGAGGCTCATGGGAGGTGTACGAAAAAGATGGAGTCTCAGGTGGGGACAAGTTTGGAGGTAACCGACTCCATGCAGCTCTGCTGTGGCTTTTCCCATTGGTGTCAGTGCTGCTGTCACTGTTGAGGGAGCTGGGGCTCTCAAGCCAGATGGCACTGGGTTTGAAGCCTGGCTTCTCCACGGCCCCTCAGTGTGACCCGGGCATTTTAGCCCACCTCTCCGGGCCTGTGTCCTCATCTGTAAAAGGAGAATAGTAATGAGACTTATAAGTAGTTATGGGGATTTAATGAGGCAGTACAGATGGAAGCCTTAGTCCTATGCCAAGTGCGTGGTCATCACTCAATACATGATTGCAATGACTATTACTGCCATCATCACTGGCATCCTCATTCCATGCTTTTATGGCCAACAAGGTTGGGGTATTTTTTCTTCCATTTGTTGTATCTCTTGTTCTCTGAAACCCTTGCCATAATTCTTCTGGATTCTTCCATTCTTGTCACCAGTCCCACAACCTCCTCTACCCCTCCCCCATGCAGTCACCGGGATTGCTTTCTGTTTCTTTATTAGCAGCTCCACAGCCATCCTGTGATAAGCCAGGCCCTTATCACCTCATGCCTGGACTAGCACAGTGGCCTTTTGCCTGGTGGAAGGAGCTAGATCTGGAGACAGGCACATGGGTGCGAGCCTTGCCTCTCTCACCGTGGAGACCACTACCTGGTGGTTAGAGCAGGCACCCTGGAGGCTGAAGTCCTGGGTGGAAATCCTGCCTCTACTACTTACCAGCGGGTGACCGTGGGCAAATTATTCAGTCTCTCTGAGCCACGGTTTCCTCCCCTCAAGAGTGGGGCTGATGACTGTCTTGTGGAGTTGTGAGGAGTAAATGAAATCATATATGCAAAACACATAGTCATGGTTGATATAATAGTAATACTTAAGGAACACTTACTATGTGCCAGGCACTATTATAAGTACTTTACGTGGATTAATTTCTGTAGTCCTCACAATAACCCCGTGAAGTAGGTCCTATTATATTATCATCCCATTTTACAGAAAGGAAAACTGAGGCACAGAGTAGTTAAGTAATTTGCCCAAAGTCTCACAGCTAATAGTTGAGAACAGAGCCAGGATTCAAACTTAGGCCGTCTAGGCAGAGTGGATTTCAGTACAGGTTATATCCCTTCTCCCTCCTTCTCCCCTCCCACCAGGGGATACCTCTGCCCATTGAAGATTTGTGCCAGACTTAGTGTGTGTTGGTGGAGGGAACAGTGAAGGGACGGCATTCTGAAGTGAAAAAGGCTTTGGAAACTACTGTCTGTTCCATTCATTTGTGCTCTCGGCTGTTGTTACCAGCATTATAATTTTACGTATGTGCCTTGTCTCCACAACTAGATTATGAGCTGTTTTCAGGGCCTGGCCTTCCTGGCTTGGTGCCCTGGGCATAGTGGGTGCTCAATTTTTGATGAGCAGGAAATAAACAGAGACTGTGGTCAGGACAGGAAAATCTGAGGCCCAGAGAAGTGCAGCAGCTGACCAGTGAGCCCACCGAATAAGAGAGAGAATCTCAGCTCACTCTCACCACTCTCTGTAATGGCTCCTGCTGCTAGGGGCCACGGAGCTTGCTGCCCCTAGGGCTGGCTGACTCTGAAGCTTCCAGAAAGATCTCTGGGTTGTCTTTCTTTTTTCTTTTTTATTTTTTTGGGACAGAGTCTTGCTCTGTTGCCTGGGCTAGAGTGCCACGGCGTCAGCCTAGCTCACAGCAACCTCAAACTCCTGGGCTCAAGCGATCCTCCTGCCTCAGCCTCCCAAGTAGCTGGGACTACAGGCATGCACCACCATGCCCGACTAATTTTTTCTATATATATTTTTAGCTGTCCATATAATTTCTTTCTATTTTTAGTAGAGACGGGGTCTCGCTCTTGCTCAGGCTGGTCTCGAACTCCTGAGCTCAAACAATCCACCTGCCTCGGCCTCCCAGAGTGCTAGGATTACAGGCGTGAGCCACCACACCCGGCCTGTTTCTAAAGCCCGGTCTTCCTGTCCTGATGGCCTGCCCACACTCTGCCCTTCACATTCCGGTCTGGAAATACTTTTTTGTTTTTTCTGCCTCCCACTTTCTTGGGTGCAGGTGGACAGGAGGCATGAGTAGCCCCAGATTGGGCTTCCATTTGTCCCCAAATCTTGCTTTTTATTCCTAGAACTCTGGATGTAGGAACCCACTGCCTGAAAGTCCTGTTTGTTTTCCCGTTGGCCAACTCTCTGGGCTCTTTGATCACTTTTACAACTTTTTAATTATGGGCTGTAATGGGCCGGGGTGTTTGAATGTCATAGTAATTGCTTTCCACTGTTCCTACCCCAATCCTTCAAAGCAAGAGGGGTGGGGAGGTAAGCAAATCTCCTAAGAAGGAAGCCTTTGTCCTCCTTTATGCTCTCCCAGGTGGGCCCAGGTTCTTCTTCTGGGGATGGGAAACCTGTAGCCTGGGAATCTGAATTCTGTGACTACTGGGTGACCTCTCCTACCCCATGGCCAAGTCCCTGAAATGTGAGATTACCAGTAGGATTTCCCTACCGGGAATTCCTTTCCCCCTGGTCCTTTTCCCAGACCCTCACATGGAGTGCTCTGAAGATTGGAGAGCTGCTACCTGCCTGGAATAGCTAGGTGGGGTGGACTTCCCGGGCAGAAGTGGGTGGGAGGAAGATGGAAGCTATGACCTCTCCGTTTCTTCAGCAATTCCATTCTGGAGTCCTGTGAATTTCTGGTAAATTAGGTAAACCTGGTCCTAGGCCCGGCTTAGGTGCAGGTAGAGGGCCCAGCCCAGCTTCTGGAGGAAGAAGGGAAGGAAGAGGATAGCTACTCTCCTGAGAAAAGTGAGGCCCTCCTCCAGCTCCCCTGCCTGCAGGCGGTGGGTTCTGAGGGGCCCCCTGGGCCCTGCCACTACCTGGGGAGTGGGAGCAGGGAGCCGGAGCAAGGAGCTGCTCCCAGCCTGCCTGGCAGGAGACATGCCCCAACAGGCTCTGCCTGGGAAGACAAGCAGAGATCAAAGTGCTGAGAGTGTGAGTAAGTCCCAGCACTGGCTCCTCTTGCTGCCACCACCACTTGCAAAAGGGTTAACTCCTTCATTGCCTGCAAGAAGACCCCAGAGTCTCAGCAGGGGCCCTAGGGGTGTGAGGTCGCAGCCTGCTACCAATACAAGATGAGCGTTGCTCTGGGGAGGAAGGCTGGAGAGTGGCTGTGTGGGGCGAGGAGACCCACCACCAAGGCCAGGAGCAGCCCCCTCAGCGTCTGTTGGTTGTTTGCTGTTGTGCCTCCACCCCACCCTCAGCTCTTATCTCCCTCTCCTGCCCCCACACACATACCCCCTAGATTCCTGCTTGCTGGCTCTGCTATCTGCTCTGCCTGGTCGGTTCGATTCTGCTTCCCCGGGCCGGCTGGTGGAGCCCTGGGTGAACATGCATGGGCACAAGTGCACGGTTGTGTCTTTGTGGGAACAGCCCCTCAGGATCCTCCCCACTCAAGTCTCTAATGCCACCCTAGGGGAGAGGACGAAGGGGTAAAGCACTGGAGAGAGACTTCTCTAAGTCCTTGAACTGGAGCCAGAGAAAGAGTTGGCAAACTGGAGTGTGGCAGAGAGAGAGCCCACAAGATGGGCTGAGGCTGGGGCTTTGCCATGGAGGCCTTGGGTGACAGCAGGGTCCCAGGCTCTTGGAACTTTGCCTGATCTGGGGAGATGTCCTGCAGGCTCATCTCCCCAGGACATGCCTTGGGAGGCAGGGCTGGGCCCTGGAAATCCCAGCTCTACTTCTCTGCTCTCCCCTCTTCCTCTCTATTGTCCTCCCAGGGGTGCTTGTCACTCCCTACTCTTTGTTCTCACGCCTCTCGTGAAGGCAGACTGATTGAACCCTGGCAGCAGGGGCCGTGTCTTATTTGTCCTTAGCCCTAGAGCCAGGTCCACCACCTGGCACCCAGTAAACCCTTGCTAAGGGTTTGTTTCATTGCAAAAGGAAGGACTGAATGTTATCCTTTGGAGGCAGTGGGGCCTTGGTGAGCTCACGGGGCAGGACGGGGGGATCCTAGACCCACTGACCCCTTACATGCATATATTTGAGTACACAGAGGTGCAGTGTGTACAAAATCCTAGGAAGGGATGGATGTGTGAGGGGCTAAGACAGGCCCTGGGTGGGCTGCGTCCTTCTCTGACTCCAGCTGAAACTCTGCCGCGTGTCTGCAGGCGCGGATGGCGGGCGAGCGAGGAGCCAGTGCTGTCCTCTTCGACATCACTGAGGATCGAGCTGCCGCTGAGCAGGTACCCAGGGCCCGCTGAGTGTTGGAGGAGGGGGCTAGACAGAGGAAGATAAAGTTTTCAGGGGAGGGAGAAGTCACAGAAGCCCTATGGGCACGTTCCCTCCTGCAGCTGCAGCAGCCCCTGGGGCTGACTTGGCCAGTGGTGTTGATCTGGGGTAATGACGCCGAGAAGCTGATGGAGTTTGTGTACAAGAACCGAAAGGCACACGTGAGGATCGAGCTGAAGGAGCCCCCTGCCTGGGTAAGTCCACCAGCCCTCCAGACCCTGCCCCAGCACCTGAGTTCACACCCACTTTGTCCATGGCAACTCCCATCAAAGACTCCTGGAGCTGAAACAAACCCTTGAAACCCTCTAGTCCAACTTCACCCTCCAGCTGTGTGGCTCTGGGCAAGTTTCTCCTCCTCTCTGAGCCTCCTCTGCGGAATGAACAGATTGAGCCAGATGAGTTCTAAAGTTGTTTTCAGCACTGTGGTTTCATGGCATGGAATGGCAGAGCCAGAATCAAACCCTGGCCTCTCACCTTGACCCCTGACCCCTGCTTGGTGCTTCTCCACTGGCTAGGAGCCTCACCCAGTTGCTCACTAGCAGGTAGCTCCCACCAGGCAGAGGGGTCCCTTTCTCTTTTTCCCCAGCACATGGGTTTTCAGATAGTACTTCTCACAGCTGACACCTGGAGAATCCTCTCCTGCGAGTGACCTTGGGCAGAGAGGGCCCCCCTAATCCCACTCCCATGTTCTTCCCCACCTCACCCCCTTGGGTAGAAGTTTCCAAGGGAACCTCCAGCTGTCTGCGTGTGTCTCCTGGGCTCCTGTGTTTGCTCCCAAATAGGCCCCGCTCCTTCCAGAAGTATGACTCTTCCCCTCTCTGCTTACTCCCCCAGCCGGATTATGACGTGTGGATCCTCCTGACGGTGGTGGGCACCATCTTCGTGGTCATCCTGGCTTCGGTGCTGCGCATCCGGTGCCGCCCCTGCCACAGCCGGCCGGTGAGAGCGTGGGCTCTCTGGGAGGGGTGGGCATGTGTGGGTAAGTGGGAGGGAGGAGGGCAGGAAGAAGAAAATGAGGAAGGCAGGCGTTCCTTTCTGCCCGTGAAACAGTCTACATCTGAATACCCCAGCATCTGTGTTGATTTCCAGCAGCCTCTCCCCATGTTGCTCATTCATTCATTCATTCATTCAGCAAATATACCGAGCTCCCATTATGTGTCAGGCACTGTTGCAGGTGTGAGCACAGTGAACAAAAACAACAACCCCTATCCTCAAGGACTTTCATTCTAGTGAGAAGAGACAGATAATAAACAAATAAGTAAAATATATAGGCCGGGCGCGGTGGCTCACGCCTGTAATCCTAGCACTTGGGAGGCCGAGACGGGCGGATTGTTTGAGCTCAGGAGTTCGAGACCAGCCTGAGCAAGAGCGAGACCCCGTCTCTACTAAAAATAGAAAGAAATTATCTGGCCAGCTAAAAATATATATATAGAAAAAATTAGCCGGGCATGGTGGTGCATGCCTGTAG
>CM052441.1:121686390-121705444 GCA_028533085.1 Varecia variegata
CCCACTTCTACAAAAAATTTAAAAATTAGCCAGGCATGGCGCACACCTGTAGTCCTAGCTACTCGGTAGGCTGACGCAGAAGGATCACTTGAGCCCAGAAATTTGAGGTTATAGTAAGCTATAATTGTGCCACTGCACTCTATCCTGGGCAACAGAATGAGATCCTGTTTCTAAAAATAAAAAATAAAAAAATTGCAAAGGAGAGAGGGAATGCAAGGAGACAGGGTTAATTTTTAAAAGCAAGTCCAGAGAATGCTCCCTGGAAAAGATGGCATTACAGCAAAGACCTTAAATGGGTGAGGGGGTGCTATGCACAGGTATCTGGGGAGAAAGTGATTGAAACAGAATAGGAGGTGCAAAGGCCCTGAGGCAGAAGTATGCCTGAGGAACAACAGGAAGGCTATGTGGCTGGAATAGAGTGAGAGAGAGGGTGGAGTTAGAAGTGGGGCCCAGTCGTGTTGGACTGTTCAGGCAATTTGTTTTTTACCCTGGGTCAAATGGGAGCTGTTGGAGTGTTTTGAGAGAAGGGGCGCCATGATCTAACTTACATTTTGACATGATCTCTCTTGCTGCTGTAATGAGAATAGATGACAGGGAAGCGAGGCTGGAAACAGAAACCAGATAAGCGGCTATTACAGGTATCTGGGTGACAGTAATGGTAGTTTGGATCAGGGAGGTAGCAGTGAAAATGGTAAAAAATAGATTCTGGGTATATTTTGAAGGTAAAACCAACAGGCTTACTAATGGATTGACTGTGAGGTGTGAAGGCAGAAGAGTCAAGGATGGCACCAAGATTTCTGGCCTGAGCAGTTAAAAGAGGAGAATTGCCATTTGCTGAAATGGGGAAGACTGGGAGAGGACAGGCGTGTGGTTGGGGGCGGGTTAATAGGATTATGAGTTTGGTTTGGGCATGTTAAGTTTTATGTGTCTATTAGATGTCCAAGTTGAGATGTCAAGCAGAAGTTGGATAAAAAGTTTCTCTCATGGGTTATCAGAGAAGAAAGCTAATGGTATGAGCAGGTGGGCTGGGAGGGCTTGGCCTGCTTGGCAGAACCATGTGTGAACTCCAAGGAGACAAACTCCTAAGGGTGGTCAATGGCTGTGTGATCTGAGTGATGGGGAATGAGTCCAGACTGGGGTCCAGGGGTGAGGGAAGAGGGGCCCTTCTCCCATTCTGAGCACCGCTCCTCTGCCCAGGATCCCCTGCAGCAGCGAACAGCCTGGGCCATCAGCCAGCTGGCCACCAGGAGGTACCAGGCCAGCTGCAGGAGGGCCCAGGTGGAGTGGCCAGACTCAGGTAGCAGCTGCAGCTCAGCCCCCGTGTGTGCCATCTGCCTGGAGGAGTTCTCGGAGGGGCAGGTAAGGCAGGCCTTGTGCTTCACCTCTGTGACCAGACAGGGGAGAGAGATTGAAGCTGGGGTGGGGGTGGGCAGGCTTAGGGCTGGTATGGGAGCCCTGGCTACATCTGTGTCCTGTATGTCCTGCATGGGGCCAAGGTAGGGGATCGCCCTGAGGTTTGGTCACTTTCCTGGCCTGTCAGTGAAAGAGCACTATTGTTTGTTGAGAGTGTACCATGTGCCAGGCTGCAGTGGTGCTTTAGAGGCGCTATCTCATTTTGGGCCCATGGCAGTGAAGGGTGGGGGGAGATTAGTTTTTTTATCCTCATTTTACAGCAGAAAACTATCTATTAAGAAACTTTTCCAAGGTCACACAGCTAAGGGCAAAATCCAGCTTTGATACCAAAACTTATACCTTTTCTATTTTACTGTGAGGTCATCTGCAAGTAGGTGATAGCAAGCAGGAGAGGCCAGAGGGAATCAGGGGAGTGTCCTGGTTCCTGGCCACTCTGTGGCTACAGAAACCCCCTTTTTTCTCCAGGAGCTACGGGTCATTTCCTGCCTCCATGAGTTCCATCGTACCTGCGTGGACCCCTGGCTACATCAGCACCGGACTTGCCCCCTCTGCATGTTCAACATCGTAGGTAGGAGGTGGGCCGAGGACTCCCCTGTGTGCAGGCAGACTGCTCTAGAATGTGGCTGCCCTTTGGGAAAGGGAAGGAGAAAGCAGAACTGCCATGATAGTCATTTAAGCTGTTCACTGCTCAAGAGTGCCTCGCCTGAGCAAGAGGGCTGCTCACAGTGTAGACACTTTTATTATTTTAAAAATTATTTTGTAGCCTGGTGCACTGGTTCACACCTGTAATCCTAACACTCTGGGAGGCCGAGGTGGGAGGATCGCTTGAGGTCTGGAGTTCAAGACCAGCCTGAGCAAGAGCAAGACCCCGTCTCTACAAAAAATAGAAAAATTAGCTGGGCATGGTGGGGCTCTCCTGTGTAGTCCCAGCTACTTGGGAGGCTGAGGAAGGAGGATCGCAGGAATTTGCAGTTGCTGTGAGTGGTGATGACGCCACTGCACTGTAGCCTGGGCAACAGAGTGAGACTTTGTCTGAAACAACAACAGCAAAAAAATAAATAACTTTGTGACAGCTTCGTTGATTCTAAATCTAGGTGACTTATATATTTATTATTCCAATTTTCTGGCAATAAAGTATCCTATTCTAATAAAATCAGTATATTATGACAGTTTTCTAACAGGTGAAAGTGAAATAAATATCTTGAGGAAAGAGAACCTTTTTCTAATTCACCCAAAGGTGCCATGTGGGCGAGCAGTGGCCCTGGGTGAAAGAGCCCCAGATGGCTGGTGGGAGGAGCGGGGAGTGACATGTACAGTGGGACTGCCAGGGCAGACAGCCAGACGAAGGGAGTCCCGGGCCACAGGCAGATGAGGATGTCCTTGGTCCCCCAAACTCTGAGCTCACAGCTACACAGCCATAGATTTCTGAATGCATTCTCCAGAGGTTTGTGGAGTCAGACACCTGTGCTCTTTGTTCTTTTTTCCAGAGGGAGATTCATTTTCTCAGTCCCTGGGACTCTCTCGATCTTACCAAGAACCAGGCCGGAGACTGCACCTCATTCGCCAGCATCCTGGCCATGCCCACTACCACCTTCCTGCTGCCTACCTGTTGGGCCCTTCCCGGAGTGCAGTGGCTCGGCCCCCACGACCTGGTCCCTACCTACCATCCCAGGAGCCAGGCATGGGCACTCGGCACCACCGCCTCCCCAGAGCTGCACATCCCCGGGCTCCAGGCGAGCAGCAGCGCCTGGCAATGGCCCAGCACCCCTATGCACAGGGCTGGGGGCCGAGTCGCCTCCGATGCACCTCCCAGCACCCCGGGGCTTGCCCAGGGCCCCTGCGCCGGGCCAGACCTCACGACAGCAGTGGATCTGGAGAAAGCTATTGCACAGAACGCAGTGGATACCTGGCAGATGGGCCAGCCAGTGACTCCAGCTCAGGGCCCTGTCATGGCTCTTCCAGTGACTCAGTGGTCAACTGCACAGACATCAGCCTGCAAGGCATCCACGGCAGCAGTTCTACTTTCCGCAGCTCCCTGAGCAGTGACTTTGACCCCCTGGTGTACTGCAGCCCTGAAGGGGATCCACAGAGGGAGGAGATGAAGCCTAGTGTAACCTCTCGGCCCCGTTCCCTGGACTCAGTGGTGCCCACGGGGGAAACTGAGGTTTCCAGCCATGTCCACTACCACCGCCACCGGCACCACCACTACAAAAAGCGGTTCCAGTGGCATGGCAGGAAGCCTTGCCCAGAAACTGGGGTCCTGCAGTCCAGGCCTGCTGTTCCTCGGACACAGCCGCAGCCAGAGCCACCTTCTCCTGATCAACAAGTCATCAGATCCAGCCCAGCGGCCCCTTCAGGGCAGCTCCCCAACCCACAATGGCCCAGGGCCCTCCCTGAGCCTGCCCCTGGCCCAGCTGAAGCCTCCAGCCCCTGCCCCAGTCCCAGCAGTCTCTTCAATTTACAGAAATCCAGCCTCTCTGCCCGACACCCGCAGAGGAAACGGCGGGGGGGTCTCTCAGAGCCCACCCCAGCCTCTCGGCCCCAGGACTTGACTGTGCACCCAGCTTGCCAGATATTTCCCCATTATAGCCCCAGCCTGGCCTATTCCTGGTCCCCAGAGGCCCACCCATTGATCTTCGGACCTCCAGGCCTGGACAGGAGGCTGCTACCAGAAACTCCAGGCCCCTGTTACTCAAATTCACAGCCAGTGTGGCTGTGTCTGACTCCACGCCGGCCCCTGGGACCACGCCCGCCTGGGGAGGGGCCTTCTGAACGGAGTTCTGACAACCCAGCGGGCGGGCCATGCCCTTACCCACACTGCCAGGTGCTGCCAGCCCAGCCTGGTAAGTGTTCAGGGGAAGCAGGTGTGGTGGGGAGGGGAGACCAGAGCTGGATATTGCAAGAAAAGTGAAGTCAGCCAACAAGGGGTTGATGGAAGCCGAGAAGGATACAGCAGAGGCGACATTCAAAATATTGAACCACCAGCACAGCATAGCATGTTGGCTGGAGCACTGGAACACCCTGGCTTTGCCAGTTGCTACCCCTTTAGTTGGCAAATCACAGGGAAGTCCCAGGGGAGCTACTAGTGTGGCTGAGGCATCAGAAAGGCACTTGGGGTCATTTGGGGCTGCAGCTCACACACTGTAATAATTGGCACAGCTCTACCAATGCTCACAGCTCAATATTAGCCCCCAATACAAAGAAGGCCAAGAAGTGTTCCTTGGGGAGAGCATGCTCTTATGAGAGAAGTAATTACAGATAACCATGTTACTAGGCCATATGAGAAGAGCTACGTGAATGATGAGAAACATACAGAAACCACAGGTGGTTTCCAGCAGCTCTGTGGGTCCTTAGCTTTTCTGCTCTTCCCTTGTGGTAAAAGAACAAGTAGGACATCCCTTCCAAGCACCTTTATTAATAAGACCGACCTCATTTTCTTGGGGATTCAGTGTATCCCTGTATTAGAACCAATGGCGATAATGTAAATTCTTAGCTGTAACTTGGTATTTATTTGCCCAAATACTCCTCTTCCCCTCCCAGGGACTCCACCTCCCACCCTGCCCCATCTTCTTCCATTGTGTGGACAGCACAGCTCGTTGTCTACAGCCATAGCTGGGAGGACCCCTTCCACTCCAGAAGGAGACCCAAAGGTCCTGAAATATAAGACCTCACAGCCCAGGAATCCTACAGGCAGGACTTGAGAGCTGCTATCATTCATGCATTCATTTCTTCATTAATTTCCCTCCTCCCTCCCTTCCTCCTTTTTTCTTTCTGACTGTATGCTCGCTTTGTGCTAGGTTCCAGGCTAGGCTCTGAGGACACGGAACTTGCCACCCAGGAGACCGCTGTCCGTGGAGAGACAGGCATGCAAACAGTTACAGTACAGCAGACAGTTGCTTCCATAGAGCCATGTGATGGGAGCCTTGGCCGTGTGTTTGATGATTCTTTTTGGACTCTGTCATGTGTGTATTTTCAGTGCTGCCTGCACAAGACATCACCTCCCTTTTCTCCCAAACTCAGAACTAGTGCAGAGCCTCCGTTTTCCTTGCTGCTTACCTCCATTCAGGGTCACGTTCTGTTAACTGTATCTCTGCTAGCTTTATCACATTCCCCTCAAGTCCAGAACTGATGGCCCTGCCGGAGGCCCCAGCTCTCCCTTCCCTCTTACAGGCCATGGAGGCTGGGTGCCGCACAGCCAGCGTTGTGTCCCAGGGGGTTGTGCAGCGCAGCTCCCCTGCTCTCCTACCTTCCACGCTGCTGCCAGGGTTTTCTGCCTTACAGTAAACTGTCCAGAAATCTTCAAATGTTGTTTTGTCCACAATAAGGAAAACTCCAGCCTGCTTTGGGCTTCAAGGCCCCAGTACCAGCCAACCTCCATTTTCCACTCATTGTCCTCCCCAGCCTTAGTTTCCACTCTTTCCCTTCCCTTCCCTTGCCCTGTGCCTTAGCAACACTGGGTAAATAGCTCTTGTAGTTCCTGAAGCCCAGAATATCCTCCTGCTTTCCCTATTCCCATAAATCCAGTTATTGCCTATTCCTGCAGGGCCAGCTCATTTATTTCCCACTTCTGGGAAGCCTTTCCTGATTGCTGCACTTGGACATGCTCCCTCCCCTTCCTTGCTGCATCTCTTATGACCTCTGTCCTGTCCTGCTGGCATCACAGCCATTTGCATGCACACCTTCTCTCCTATGACCTTATCAGGTCCAGACTTGTTCTGTTAGTTCTTCTATGTGACACATGGTAGCAGGCCAAATTCACAATGAATGCTTAATAAATATTTATTGGGTGAATGAATGAATAGTAAGTATTAGTAACACACTGGTTGCTCTATATGTTTCTCTTTCTCTAGGTTTGTTTTTCTCTCCCTTGTGTCCAACTGGGGGCCTTCTTAGCTTTCAGTCTAATCACCTGTTCCAGATACATTCCCTGCTCCTCCTTGTCTGTGGTCCCATCCCAGCCACACTCTCCCGCAGGTGGGAGAAGCAGGAGCTTGGCCTGACCCTCAATGATCTCTTTCCTCTCCTCTCTCTAAATACAGGCTCAGAAGAGGAGCTCGAGGAGCTGTGTGAACAGGCTGTGTGAGATACTCAGGCCTACCTCCAACCAAGAGTGTGCTCCAGATGACTTTGGGCCCTACCTGGTAGAGTCCTGCTCCTGGGAGAAGAAAGGACCTTGGCAAACACCTGTCTTTTTGCCACACTGTCTCGAAGCACTGGAAGAGGAGTGGTGATGGTGGGGGGCGGGAGGTGCTGTTTCCTGCTCCCAGCTCTAGACCCTGTCTGCAGAACACATCTGCAGTGCAGCAAGTCTGTGTCCAGCCAGGCAAGCAGCTACTGCCTATGTGCACGTGTGGGCTGGATCCCTTGAAGGCTGAGTTTTTTGAGGGCAGAAAGCTTGGTATGGGGAACTAGGTATTAAGAGGTACTGCTCCTTCTCCCAACCCTACTAGGTCTCACTTGCCCCAGCCAATGGGTTCAGCAGAATGCATGATCCCTTATCACCCACCTCCTTCCTCAGCTGAGCTCTGCACACCGGCTTTGCCCCCCCCACGGTAAAGCTGTACATCAGGGGCAGCCCCAGCTCTATCATTTTCCTTCTTTACCAAAAGGACCAGGAGCATAGGTGAGCTCTGAGCCCTAAATAGAGGGATCTCTGAAGCTTTTTCAGGCAGTACCTGCCCTGATGCATAATGGAGGATGCTTCCCCCTTCTTGTCCTTAAATGGTTCTGAAATTGTCAGAGCCACTATATTAAGTCAGAGCGGAGCCTCTGGGAAGCCAAGGTGTGGAGTTCTATCTCTGAGGGGGTCCAGCACCTTGAAGAACCTGGGATGAAGCCGCTGATCTTCAAACTCCCTGCTGACTCCAGCAGCCCCAGTTCCTCTGGGGGTCAGGAGTGGGGATAGTGAGTAGGAAGAAACTCTTCCTTGAAGGTCTCCTGAATCAAAGTCCCCAAGGAGAGAATTTCTGCTGGACTTCATCAGGGAAGAGGGAGGATGAAATGAAGGTAGAAAAGGCAGAATTACAGCTGAGTAGGGACAGCAAAGAGTTCTTCTCTAGGAGAAGTTTTGTCTCAGAGCAGAGATGGAGAACAAAGGGGAACAAAGGAAAAACAAAGTGTGACCCTTGGGTCTGGAGGGCCCAGAAGCCCAGCTCCCCAGCTCCCCAGTGTAAGCCACACAGGCTGGGGACCCACAGGAGGGTGTGTGCATGCGAGAGTGTAGTTGGAACAGGAAGTCTGGGCCAAGCAGCTTATACCAAGTGGGCAAGGGCCGAGGGGCCTCTAAAGGGTGACATTCACCCCACGACAGCCTGACCGTTGCTGGCCCCTCAGGCATTATCCCATTTGGAATGTGAATGTGGGGGCAAAGCGGACACAGCACCCCACTTGGGAATCTTCTTCCCTCAGGCGGTGGGGAGAATAGTACCTAAGCACCCACATGGGTATTTATATCTGAAGCAGACAGAAAGACGCTTGAATCAGGCACTATGTTGAAAAATGTATTTATTTGCTAATATATTTATCCATAAATGCGGTCTGGTCTCGTGGTTTTGTTCTGTCATGACTGTCACTCAGGTTAACAACTTCATTTCCTTCTACATCAAGAGAAATAAATTATTTCTGATATCAGAGGCTAGGCTCTGATTTACGAAAGGACAGGGTACAGTAGTGGGCTTGGCAACAAGAACTAGTTTGTAAACTCCTAAAAACATGGCTTAGTGAGATCCGGGAAGGAGAAAGCATGACTGGATTGTCATCGTGGTTCAGTCATATTTTTGTACCATTCACTTCACACTTCAACTTACGGTGCTTCAGTGACTTAACTTTGTGACCTTGAGCAAAATACCCTTTGCTTCACTTTTGCAGCCATAAAATGGGCCTACTCCACAGTTGTTGCAGGGTTTACATGAGACAGTAGAAAACAGAAAACATGTTCCAAAGTGGAAAACATCCGAAGCCTGGTCACAGAGCCCGGCTAAACACAGCATGGGACCGGCAACAAGAAGTAGGCCTGCCTTGAAGAAACTCAGTTTCAATTAGGAGGTGGCGATACAAAGATAGAACAGCAGGGCCTGAAACTATTTATATCCCAGAGCTCCCATTCAGATAAACACAAATGACTAGGTTCTGCCTACACACCTGGCTATTGTGAGTGAGGGCGGAGAGAGCTGGTGCTTTCTTGGTATGATGAATTCCCCAGGGCCCGAGGGGCCTTTGCTTTCCTCCTCGCACCACACAATTTCCCCTTCTGCTTCCCCGGGAAAGGTCTGGTAGGGGTAGTGGTTGTCTGGCACCCAGTTGTGACCCACAGAGCAAAGCATTCAGCTTCCTACAGGGTGAAATGAAAAAATAAAGGACACCTAATCTCCTACAGATGTTTAGTAAAGGAACTGTCTAAATGCTCACAACTGCACAAAGTATAAATTATCAGCTGGAACGAGCACACATACCTAAAGAGTTTTAAAAAATAATTAAATATGCATTTTTTCCGCCGTCGGCCCACAGGCCAGCATTCCTGTGGACGGCAAATGGAAACCCTATGGTGCTCTCGCAGTTAGGAAGGAGGGGTGTCCCTGGATTTGTTTTATGTCTCTGCAGAGCTAGTCCAAGCACTGCCCCAGTGCTTGTAAAACGGGAAGACAAAAAAGAACCTCCGCTATCTGGCAAGGGGACGGCGCCAGCCTAGATCAAACGGCCCGCGCCGCGGCGCTCCGACTCCGGCCCGGCCTCGCACGCCCTTGCGCATGCGCCAGCCGCTCCGCCCCGCCCCCACGGGGACCGCTGACGGGCCCAATGGCCGCCCGCCCAGCCCTGCCGCCGGCCCAGGTGGCTGCCGGCCGCCCCGCCTCCCCGGCCCGCCTCCCCGGTGGGAGAAACCATCTCCTCGGAGGTGGGGAGGTGCGTGCCCTACCACACCGGAAGAGGAAATCTGAGGCGCCAGCAGTGGCGGGCATTGTGGGTAATGAGCTGTTTACTTCCGGCGGGGGAGGAAGCTGTGGCAGTATTCCTCGCTGTTGTTCTTACTGTTGGAGAAGATGGCCCTGGAGACGGTACCGAAGGACCTGCGGCATCTGCGGGCTTGTTTATTGTGTTCGCTGGTCAAGGTGTCCGTCGGGGACCTGGTTGTAGGGGCACTGGGGGACCAAGGTGGGGGAAAGAGGGTGGAACGGGGCTGGGGCACAGTGAAGGGAAAAGTAAGGTCCAGGACTCCAGGAGGTGGTGGGGGGAGTGGGAAACCGAAGGAGGCCGTTGTTTGTGTCGTAGGAACGCGACAGGTCTTGCCGCTGAGGGCACGGGCGGTCTAACATGCCTTTGAATCGTCAGCTCTTAGCACATGTCTGGCCCTTTAACAGATGTTGGAGCCGAAGGACACTGGGGAGTCCGAGGAGGGTGGAGATCCGCAGTCGAGAGGGTGCCTGACCCTGAGGAGACTAGAGAAAGGGATAGATAAAACGAAATTGGGAACGAGAGAGGAGGGAGTATGAGAGTGAAACTTAGGAATGGAGCTTTAGGAGTAACAGGTGGGGGACCTGATGAGACAAAGCCAACATAGGGAACCAAGAGGTTGACCAGGTCAAAGTATTGAGAAAGATGCTTTTCTTTTGGCCTTGTTCATGCTTGCTTCTCCTTTTCATATTTTTTTCCCCTACCAGACCATAGACCAGTTTGAATATGACGGTTGTGACAATTGTGATGCATACTTACAGATGAAGGGTAACCGAGAGATGGTATACGACTGCACCAGCTCTTCCTTTGATGGGTAAGCCGCTTTTAGAGTCCATCATTCACTTCTGCATCACCCCACCCCAAGAAGTAAATGTGGAGCAGGCTTTTAAGATCATAATCCTAGTTGGTCTCAACAGTTATTTTGAGACATGCTAGTCCCATGCATCTAGTACAGTAGCTGTTGAGCACTCGAATGCAGCTAATCCAAATTAGAATATACTTTAAGTGTCCAATATACATCAGATTTCAAAGACTTAGCATGAGAAGCAATGTAAAATATCTTAATTTTGATAGGAAATAGTGAAATTAATTTTGTCTTTTTGCCTTTTTTAAACATGGCTGCTAGAAAATTCAAAATGATGTGTGCTTTTATTGTATTTCCATTGAACACTGTTTCATTAGACTGTCAGCTCATTGATGGCAGAGACTGTTTATTGTATACATCACTACCTGGCACAGTGCCTAGAAGGTAGTAGATGCTTAATAAGTGTTTGTTAAATGCATGAAGATCTTTTTGAAAATGAAGGGAAGGGAAGGTACAATAATGGTAGATTATTTCCCCAAAGCTGATGCTTTTAGGAATCTCTAAGAGGTATAATAAGAAAAATTTTCCTTGGTAAAATTGTCCAGTGGGGATAAGGGGAAACCAGAGGAACTCAAGTGGCCAGGTCTCACTTCTCTTTCCCCAAGGTAGGAGCCAGAAGAAGGTATTCTTTAGAGGTTAAACAGGTGCTATTACATTTCTTTTGGCCTGTAGGCCAATTAAGAGTTTATGTATACACTGGGCTCAAACTCAGTACTTGCTAAAGTTCTTTCAGGGTGGGCCAACACCATTCCTTCTTTGATTTCCTTTAGGGAGAAATAAAGGATTGGGCAAAAGAGATGTTGGTATGGAATCTTTATTTTCTACACATGCATGTGCACACTCAGATACTCCAGTCCCTTTGTTTATTTGTTAGCATAATACCATTCAATGCCAACAAATGAGTGAAGGGATGCCCACTCCCATCTGTGGGTAAAACAGCATAGAAATGTCAAGAGTTACACAATGAAATACTTTCTAGTAAGAGAGACACAGTGTGAAGTTTTTGTATATTAGGGTTTTTTTTAAAACTGTGGTAAAATATACATAACAGTGGACATTTTAACTATTTTTGAGTGTATAGTTCAGTGGCATTCACACTGTTGTACAGCCATCACCACCATCCATCTCCAGAACTTTTTTCATCTGTACCCATTAAACTAACTCCCCTTCCCTCCTCCCCCCAGCCCCTGGCAACCACCATTCTTTCTGTCTCTGAATTTGATTAGGTACCTCATGTAAATGTAACATTTTGTGTTTGGCTTCTTTCACTTAGCATAGTATCTTGAGAGTTCATCCATGTTGTAGCATGTGTCAGAATTTTTTGAGCTGAATAATATTCCATTGTATGTTTATATACCACGTTTTGTTTATCCATTTATCCATCAATGGTCACTTGGCTTGCTTCCACATTTTGGCTATTGCGAATAATAAATACTGCTATGAACATGAAGGGACAAATATCTGTTCAAATCCCTGCCTTCAATTCTTTTGGGTATACAGATGCTCCTCAACCCACGATGGAATTATGACCCAATAAACCCATTGTAAGTTGAAAATATTGTAAGTAAAAAATGCATTTAATACACCTACCCTACTATACATCATAGCTTAGCCTGGCCTCCCTTAGAGGTGCTCAGAACCCTTAACGTTAGCGTGGCTGACTGGGAACTGTGGTTCACTGCCGCTGCCTGGCATCGCACCTGCGCATATCATTAGCCTGGGAAAAGATGAAAAGATCAAAATTCAAAAACGGTTTCTGCTGAATGTTGCTTTTGTACTATTATAAAATTGAAAAATCATAAATGGAAGATCATCGGTATATCCAAAAGTAGAATTGCTAGATCATATGGTAATTCGATGTTTAATATTTTTTATCAAAAGCAAAAAAAAAAACAAAAGCAAGCTGGAGTGTCGATGTTTAATTTTTTGAGGAAATGTCAAGTCTTCCGTAAAGTGGCTGTACCATTTTACATTCCCACCAACAGTACTCAGGGGTTCTGGTTTTTCTCCATCCTTGCCAACACAGTAGCCATCCTAATGGGTGTGAATTTGTAGTTTCTGATTTGCATTTTCCTAATTAGTGATGTTGAACAACTCAGGCTTATTGGCCATTTGTGTCTTTGGAGAAATGTCTATTCAAATTCCTTGCCCATTTTTGAATCTGGTTGTTTGGTTTTTTTGTTAGGTTGTAGGAATTATTTGTATATTCTAGCGCATATTTGATCTTAATGAGTTGGCAAATAAAAAGCCAAAGATTAGATGAGGGCTGGATGACCTCAACCAGAAGAGGAGAAGATAGCACTTTCTTCTTAAGAAAGAAGTATGGGATTTTTAAGGAAGTTGAGGTGAGAGATAGGTAGAAAGAACGTTCCAAATAAAGAGAGTGATTGGAGCAAGGCAAGGGGTGGGAAAAAATAGGGTATGCTCGGAGAATGATGGGAATTCTGTTGGGTAACAAGGGACTCTAAGGCTAGAAAGATAGACAAAGAAGAATATACCTGTGGCCAGAAGATTGGCCTGCAGACTTGCCTGTTCCACATCAGTCTGCAGGGCCAGGGTGCTATTGTTATCCTACTTGTCACCTCTGGAGGTAGAGTCAGTTCCATTGAAAACACACGGCTGAGAATGTAGGGTTCGGATGGGATGGGAGTCTCTTCAAATAAGAATCCAAGGTTGTTGCCAAGAGAAGAGAGGATGGGTATCAAAGAGGCAATCCATAAATATCAGTGCTCAGAATAGACTTGACATGATAGGCAATCAATAAGCATTTGATTGAATGTGTAAGTGACAAAAATGACCCTGATGCTTAGCCCTTGAATGTCCTCCTGTTACCAGTCCTCTGGAATCAGAGCTACCTGGGAAGGACTGTTAGGATAATAAGGAAAGCTAATGCTTATTTAGTGCCTACCCTGTGCTGCCTCTGTATTAGGTGTTTTTCATGTATATCTCAACCTTTGAGTCTCATCTTACTGATGAAATTCCGAGAGGGGTCCCCATATGTACTTTGGGCTGCACAGCTCATAAGAGCTGTGGCTTTGGGCTGCACAGCTCAGCCAAGTCTAAGTGACTTCTGGTAGGAGGAGCCATTGTTTTGACACACCCTCCCCTTTGCACTAGGCCCCATCCCCTTAGTGGTTGTGTTAGTTGTAATCAGCAGTATTGGCCTTCTAGTGTTAAAGCTGTCCCATTTCCTAGGGAGTCTGTAGCTAAGGATGTTTTTGAGCCTAGTGAAATAATTTTGGGGGAATGGTGACTGGCAGTAAGGGATGAAGGACTTTTGTCAGTAGCTTTGAGTCAGCGCCTTCCTAGCATTAGAACTCAGTTTTCCCTGCTTTCCAGTGGGGACTCAGTACTTGGCTTTTTCCTAGGTTTCTTCTCAGAACCATTGTGCTGGCTGAGGTCTCCCTCCTCTCCAGCAGGAGATGCCCAGGCTGACTCCCCATTTCTTTTCCCTCCCTAGAATCATTGCCATGATGAGTCCAGAGGACAGCTGGGTTTCCAAGTGGCAGCGAGTCAGTAAGTGTCTCCCTTTCTCCTTATCTTGGCTTGGCTCTAGTGTTGTTACTGTCCCTCAGATCCAGTGGGGGAGTCTTAAATCAGTAGGGTAAGTGGCCTCACTGTGGTAAAGATGGTGTCCTGTGCCTTGTCATTTAACACTTGTGGCCTAAAGAAGTGACGGCACTTCTCCTGGAGTTGCAGCACTTCTTCCATTTTTAGCTTAAGCCTCCATGTGGTTGTTAGTTTTAACTCACTCCCACTGCAATCTCCTTTCTTCTCTCTCAGGTAACTTTAAGCCAGGTGTGTATGCGGTGTCAGTCACTGGTCGCCTGCCCCAAGGTAATAATAATCATAATAACAGCCAACATTCATTTACTGTACCAATCTCTGTGGAAGTCCTTTATCTGAATTAACACCAGTCCTCACAACTCTGTGAGGTTCTGCATTTTACAGATGAGGAAACTGAGGTACAGAGAGGTTAAAAAATTTGCCTGAGGTCACCCAGCTAGTAAATGAGGAGCCAGGATTAGAACCCAGGCATTCTGGCTCCAGAATCTTTGCTCTTTTTGTTTTTGTTTTATTTTTTATTATTTTTAGAGACAGAGTCTGCTACGTTTCCCAAACTGGACTCGAACTCCTGGGCTCAACTGATCCTGTCACCTCCTGAATAGCTGAGACTATAGACACAACACAGCACCGGGCCTGGAACCTTTGCTTTTGATGACTACATATGTCCCTCTTTTTCTTCTCGTTCTTACCACGTCATTTTTTGCTAAACACTTGCCTGGATCCTCAGTGATAACAAGTGAACCAAGCAGGACTATTGATGAGCAGTCTAGGAACTCCAATTTGCTTATAGCCCTCTTCAAGGTGGCAGCTGAGGGACCTGTCTTATCCTTCTGAATCTTCCCTCATGGAGCTGTTTCTTTTCCTACCACAGGAATCGTGCGGGAGCTGAAAAGTCGAGGAGTGGCCTACAAATCCAGAGATACAGCTATAAAGACCTAGCAAGATGCAGGGCTGCCAGCATCTTTGCTGAACTAAATGGGCAGAACTTCAGATACTCCCCACCCTCCAACTCTGAGACTTAGCAGACTGTTAAGAGAGCAGCACATCATGTCCCTGAGCCATTTTTATCTTTGGACTACTGGTGAAGGTGGGAGGGATTTGGGTTGGTGGATTAACAGAGACTGAATTGAGGGAAGAGTAGGATGCTGGTTTTCCTACCCACAGCCCAGGGCTACACCCTTGCCCATGGGTAGGACTCTGGGTCAAATGCCAATAAATATGAACCTCTAGAAAATTCTTAAAGCCATGACATATGCCTTGCCTCCTTCCCTTTCTCTTAGCTGGGCACAGCAAGAGCTTACTTGCCCTGTAGGCACCTCAGAGCAGCAGAGGCCCTTCTGCTCCCTGCTGCCTGTCTCTGAGCCTGCAGGTTTCAGCCTTTCTAATGTGCTTTCTTGGTTCATTGGAAGGTTTGCTGTCCTCAGACTAGGTAAACCCATCAGCCTGGAAATCCCAGTGTCTAGTGGTTGTATCCTCCTGCCCTCTAGACTTGGCACAGCTGTGTCCCTTGAAGAAATCCTAAGGCTTCTTATTGCCCTTTGCCTCTTAACCATGTTTACTGTTTCTGTTTTTCCTTCTTTATCTTTTTTCTTTTCACTGTTCTTCCTATACCTTGGGCCACTTACATTTCACATTCTTCTAACTGGAGGCCCTCAGGGCTTAGGTGGCTGCATGGCCTTGTTCTGCCTCTCTTTGGGCCTTCATAGGAGGTGAGCCCTTCCTTTTCTGCTCTGGCCTAGTAGGGGCCTTAGGTAATGTCACATTATTGGCCAAGGTGAGTTATTTGTTTTAGAATAAAACAATTCACCATAAATTCTCATTTACTTAAATCTCTACAAAAATCCTGTTAGTGTGCCCATTTTGATTTCCCTAAGTTTCTTTTTCACCTATAAAATGGGAATGATTATACCCTGCCTGTTTACCTCAGGATTGTTGTGATTATAGAAATGAAGCAATATGAATATTTTATAACATAAGTCTTAGAAAAAGTAAAATTAATATGCTCTCCTTTTATTAGAAGTTTTTCAACATATATAATAATTGTACAATCAACCAAAATAGTGGAGGGAAATGCCCAGAACCGCAACTGCAGGGTGAGCTCTGACTCATTAGCAGAGGTGCCTGTACTAGGGCTTTGTGTCTCTCAGCCACCTGGTGTTGCTGTTGAGTCAATTTCTGTTGTTACCTGTGGTCTGGAGTGTGTGGGAAGGAAGAGAGATGCCGACTTGACTCCAGTGTCCGTCCCCTCTTCTTTGTCCTCTTGTAGGCCCATGGAAAGGAACCTGGGACTGGCCAGGCTGCTCATATCCACTCACAGGTCTGCAACCAGAACCTTTTTCTCTGGTGCCTTCAAAGCTCTGAGGGAATGGTCTGATAACCCCAATTCCAAACTGAGTTTTGCAAGAATTTTCCCGTCTCTGCAAACTGAAAGAGCTCCCTGGGTGGTGATTTCTGTTCGATTTCAATCTTAAAGCACCCCTGCCAGGCTAGAGCTTGCATCCTGCGGGGCAGAAGGAGGTTTCAGCAAGAGTGCCCAGGCTGTGCAGCCAACACCCAACTTTCACTGGCTTTCTGAAAAAGTCCCTTGGAAAGCCCCAGCTGCTGTCCTGGGTGTCTGACCCGGACGTGGCTGCTTGGTGAGAATGGAAACATTTGTGGGGAGGGGAGGCAAGATGAGGTGTGCACAAATAACCACACTCAGTCTGCCTGAGCCCCACGCTGAGCTGTGCTCTAACTGTCAGTCATACAGGAAGCGAAAGATGATGGTTGTGGGGGCGGGGTGGCCTGTTGCTGTGCGTGGATTCCACAGACTACCAAGTGGGTTCTGCCTGGGAGCTGCTTCTGTATTAGCTCTTTTGCCTTCTCTGCCCTTGAACCTGCGTGTGGTGCCACATAGCAGTCCAGACAGGCAGGAAGGTGCCAGAGCCCCATCCTCCACTGGGAGCCCAAAGAAGCTAAGATGAGGATTTGGTTCAAAGCCCCCCCACCCCCAGGAGTGAGAAGTGCTGTGCGGAAGAGGGGTCCCAGGTGCTAGTACTGCTGCCCTCCTTTCCACAGCCATGAGGGCTTTGTCCTGCCCATTGTGTCTGGTCAAAGTTTACCCCCATTCTGGCTGCTAAGGTTCTGGGTCTGCCCAGTGTCTTAAGTTCTCTCCTTGCTTGGTCTCTTGCTCAGTAGTTTGGCTTTTCTCCTTCAGAAGGGTAAGGCTACTCCCTTGTTCAACAAAGACAGACTCAAGTCAGACAGACTAGGAATGATAGTAGCCAGGCTGTCCTCTCCTTACCCAACACATGCTGTGGGGCTAGGGTTTCCCAAAAAGTGAAGGGCTAAGTGGCACTGATGAATGCAACCTCCAGCCCAAGAAGGGACTGGTAGCTGATAGAGCAAGGATCAGGACGTCTGGTCTTGAAGGGGAGCGGTTTCCCCAAGAATGACGGTAGGCTGGTGAGGGCCTAAATGCAGGCTGGGCTCGCCAGGTTTGGGGACTGAGGCCTTGCTCTTGGTGTGACCACTACCCTGTTATTCCCAGCCTGGTTACAACCTGCTGCTCAATCCTCAGCCACCCCCAGTCTGATCTTTGTATGTATAAAAGAGGCAGGTAGGTAATGTTTAACAGACTAATAATAACTTTGTCTCAAAATCTGGTTCATGTTTATTTAGTAGCAGTAAAGCCTTTCATGTAAATACCATTTTACAGTTGACAAAGGGCTTTCCCTTTCTCATTTGATCCTCACAAAACCCCTGGGACATGTTATCATCCGTATTTAGTGATGAGGAGACAGTCTCAGAGAGTTAGAGTGACTTGGCCATGACCGAGTAGTGGAGCCTTAGCTCAAGAAATAAAATGCCCACACCCAGTTAAGGGCTGCTGTTGCGGACATAGTTTCCCCAAACAGCAAGCTTTGCTCCCCTCCTGGGTGTTCCACAGAACCAGTGTAAGGCATTAGCTTTCTGTTGAGTGAAGTTACAACACATTTTCCCTACACCTTGAGCTCCGCCAACCACCCTACTCACCCCCCACCTCCATTCCTCAAGCCTAAAATTAGCCAAAGAGTTGGAAGCAGTGAGGGCAATGGGCCAGGGAGGAGATCATGGGATTTACTCAAGGATCCCTGTGCAGAGCGTTGGGAAACCAGTCCAGCCCTTCTCCAGTTCCCCGGCTGCATCTTCTGTTCCAGTCCAGCAGCTCTCAGGCACCTGCTGCCCTGTGCCCCACACCTCCCTCCACCTGGAGCTTCATGAGGGCACCATCACAGCCCACTGGAACACAGACTCCTGTGTGCTAAAAACACATGTATCCAACTGAGAGCAGAGTCGCTGCCTCCCCACCCCCTAGCCGCTAGCCGTGACTTATAAGTCACCTTCTCTAAAAAGTTTCTTCTCTGTGAAATGCAGCTGACAAAACTAGGTGTTAGGTTGGCAGGAGAGTGGTTACCTGTTACAGGTGGGGGTGAAAGAAGGCATGAGATGCACCTACGATGATGGTTATATTCTGTTTCTTGATCTCGATGCTGGTTATGTGGGTCCGTTCACTTTCTGAAAATTGTTATGTACTTGTGATTTTTTCACTTTGCTGTTATACTTCAAATAAATAATTTGCTTAAAGATGCAGTTGGTGGTCTTTGTCTTAGGGTAATTGTGAGAATCAAATATATTAACTTAGGTAAAAGCAATTTGTGAACTATAAACAAGTGTATGTAAGGGATTATCATTATCCAAAGTTGTCTACCTCCAGGTAAGTTCTAGATAAGTGTGGCAAGAATTTCATCCCTCTAGCATTGTTGGGTAATGGGTGTTCTAATATATCAATCATAGATAAGTATATCAAAACAAACATTTTCCTTGTTAGCACAAAAGCATTGGTGCTAAAATTTAAAAAGCACCAAGTCTTTTTAATCTTTCTGTTCTCATTTTTTGTGAGATAAATTTATTTGTTTATTTTTAGTTAGGGTCTCACTGTGTTACCCAGGCTGGACTTTAACTCCTGGGCTCAAAAGATCCTCCCACCTCAGCCTCCTGAGAAGCTGGGACTATAGGCATGTGCCACTATATATATATATATATTTTTTTTTTTTTTTGAGACAGAGTCTCGCTTTTGTTGCCCGGGCTAGAGTGAGTGCCGTGGCATCAGCCTAGCTCACAGCAACCTCAAACTCCTGGGCTCAAGCGATCCTACTGCCTCAGCCTCCCGAGTAGCTGGGACTACAGGCATGCGCCACCATGCCCGGCTAATTTTTTCTATATATATTTTTAGTTGGCCAG
>CM052441.1:121712841-121748826 GCA_028533085.1 Varecia variegata
GACCCCGAGAACAGGCCCATGGCCTTCTGGGAAGGAACTCACTCTCTCCTACCTCTCTTTCCTCCCCCAAGCCCGCTCTTCTTGATTCTCGAGCCAAGCCCACTGAGAGGCTTGGAGAGCCCAGACTCAGCCCACCCAGCCCCCCTGCCCAGATCCACGCCCCGCTCCCCTCCCCCAGCCAGGGGCCCAGGCTGGGCAGCTTCCTGCCTTCCCCATGGGGAAAGCGGGGGTGGCATGCAGGTGGGCGGGCCCGTGCCCACATCCGGTGGCTGCCAGAGCCTCTCTCCCTCCACTCCTGCAAGCCCCCTTTCTTTGCTGCCCCCACGGTACCTATGGACCTTAGGACCCTGGCCCTCACCACTGCTCTGCCCTGCTTTTCTGTCCCTACAGATCCCAAGCACAAACACCCAGCCTGGTGCCAAGACGCCCCCCTGGCCTGAGTGTGCGCCGGGTACTGTGCCGAGGGCCCAGGCCTGGTCTGCAGGCTCGGGCTGGGGGGAGGTGGCTTTGCGGGGTGCTGAGGATGCTGTAGGATGCTGGTCTGGACCCCGTTTCATGCATCGGCACCTCCATGGCCTCTCTGGGAAGCACACATAGAGGAGCCGTGGCTTGGTCTCAATGTCCACAAGGGAAGGGAGTTCTCTGGGCTGGGGTCAGTGAAGGTGGGGCTCAGAGAGAATGTCCTTTTCTTGTGCTGGAATTCTGGGCTCCCTGTTTTGGGCACTCACCGAAGGCACTGTCGGGGAGCCCCTCTCTCCAGGGGTCAGGCCCAATGCCCAGAGTCAGTCCCAGACTCTTGAACCAAACCCTGGAGCCTGTGCTGTGGGGGGAAGGGCAGGCTTGGGGTCCCAGAAGCCACCTGCCCGGGGCGTGTGATGGTCTCTTCAGCCCCCCTCCCACCAACACCCAGCCTTGTCTCTGGTTTCCTGTCAGTCTGTCCTCCCTAGGGAGGGGAGGGGCGCGCTAATCTGCGCTGCGGTGTGGGGGCGGGCTCCAAGACCGTTGGGCGCCCTGAGATCTGGCCCACGTGGCCTCGGGGTTATAAGCCCTGCCCGCCCTGAAGGGAACCCCACTTTGGAGCTGGAGCACAGGGCTTGCTGTCCTCAGCCCTGCAGCAGCAGGTAAGGGCCAGAACTTTCACTTCGGCCCCAACTGGGGTGCCTTGCCTCTGGGCCTCAAGGGGCCAGGCAGGGCTTGGGTTGCAGGCTCTGGGTGGAGATGATTGGGGGTGGTCAGGAGCTTGGGTGCCAAGGCTTACAAGCAAAGCTCAGGCCAAAGAGGTGCAAAGACCCTCAGATCTACCAGCTGTCATGGCGGGACAGCTCCTCAAAGTAATCTCTAGCCAAGGGAGGTAAAATGGCTCCTGGCCTCCAGATGAAGAAAGAGCTGGGTAAGGTCTGAGCGAGGAGGGCTGGAGAGTAGGGTGGGGATGGCAGAGGGTGGGCAGAGGCTAAAAAGTGGGGCTAGTGTCAGCGAGGGACACTGGGTGTCTTCCTCTGCCCAACATGGCTGCCATTTCTGTTGGGATACTCTTGGGTTCTGGCCTGGGGAGCAGCAGGGCAGTGAGGGAGTCAGGCCTGTGGGCTGATGGGGAGTCTGGGGCCCAAGGCCCTGGGGGTCGGGCGGCTGTGGCTGCCTCATTTGGACTCCGGAGGGCGGGTAGTGTGGCTGGTGTGGCTGGGAGGGGCCAGCCAGGGGGCACCAGAAGTGGGGACTGGGGTGAGGCCTCCAGAGGCCATGGTCTCTACCTGACTGCCCCTGAAAGTGGGGGATGGGGTGGAATCTTAAGGGGGAAGGGAAGAGGGAACCAAAGAGGAAGTGGGGGAGGGAGGTAGAGGAGGCAAGTCTGGCGCCATGCTGAGTCACCGCCCACAAGGCCCAGGGCGGGCCCTCTGGGGGCCACAGGCAGGGTGGTGGGGTCTTAGGGAGCCACAGGGAGGGCTGGGGGCTCTCGGAGCAAGAGTGAGGAGGAGCAGGTGGCCTGAAGAGTACACGCGGACGGACAGACAGACAGTGCAGTCACCCATAAAGTAGAAAGCACTACTAACAGCACTGGAGGGTGTAGTGTTTCCTACTTTATGGATGAGTGTACTGTGGGCTTCGGAGACCACGCCACCGCCACCACCACCATCTTCCTCGACTCTCGGGACCATGTATGACAGGTGAGCACCTCAGGACTTTTGCCACCTGCCCAGACCCCTGAAAAGCTTCCGCTGCCGCCACAGTGCTGCCCTTCCTGGTTCCGGACGATCCGGGAAAAGGCCACAGCAGCCCCTCTGCTGCCTGGAGTCTGGGGGTGCGGGGAGGGCTGGACACATGGACTCCCGATGCAGCAGCCGCAAGCAGAGGAGGAAGGCTGGCAAGGGAGGGGAGGTGGCGGGGAATGGGTGGCGGTGCCAGGGACCCCCAACACTAATAAAGAATGGACTCTGCTTCTCTTTTGTCTGAGACTCTGTTGCTGGGCAGGGGGGTGGCTGCATGGGGGCGGCTGGCACATGGATGGTGTGGGCACACAGAAGGGCTGGAGGGAGAACCACTCTCACTCTCCTGAGAGAGAAATGGGTTAGGCCCTGACTATGAGATCAGAAGAGGCCTTTGCGCCTGGCCAGGCCACAGCCGGAGGAGGCAAGGAGGAGGCAAGGGCTCTGGCAATATGCAGAAAGGGGGAAGGGCATGGAGGGGCAGGGGTGTGAGGGCCTCTTGCACCTCTTGCCCTAGCTCTGGCCCTGCCCTGCCCTCCACTCTCTACTCCCCCAAACTGAAGGCTGCCTACCTCCAGTTTATTTATTTATTTATTTTTAAGAGATGGGGTCTTGCTCTGTTGCTCAGGTTGGAGTGCAGTGGCACAATCATAGCTCACTACAGCCTCAAACCTCTGGGCTCAAGTGACACCCTTGTCTCAGTCTCCCAAGTCTCTGGGATTTACAGGTGCGTGCCACCATGCCTGGATACCTCCAGTTTTAATGTAAGACAGTCTAGATTGGTAGTATAAGAATTGGGCAAAGACACACACATCGTCTTATACAGAGACAAGGGCACAGATGCTAATATACAAAGCACACATATACCAGCATGCAAGTGCATTTACACACAGAGGCCGTGTCCATGTATGCCAGTAACACAAATGTACAGTGACACACACACATACGCGAATATACACACACACACACACACACACATATATATATACACACACACAAGTGACATGGCTGGCATGTTACACAGTGACACAGGGATATACACACACCCAAGACACATACATATTCAATAGTACACACACATCCAATGACATAAACATGACATGTGTCACACATAGAAGAGCATCCACATACACACATAGTGACATTCACATAATAAACACAGTAACTCTGTACTTGTACATATATAGTGATACATTCATATATGATAAATATAAAACAGATACATGGTGATATATATATATATAAAACCATGCCATTACACATATTTACATGACTATGAGTGTGACATTATATATGGTGTAATGACATCCATATACATATATATCATTATCTGTTGTAATTTATAAACTCACACAATGATAGCCTCACATACACATTACAGTGTACACACACTGTGGCAAATAGACATACATGCAATGACACACACGGAAACATGCACACATATACACCCAATGAGACTCATAGACATATAACAGCACATATATATATATATATATATATAAAACGCCCCCATATACAGAAATAAATATCTGTCTATTCTATGTACGCATACTATACACGTGCATGCACATAATGGCATGCATATACACCCTGACCTAAACAGCAACACATCACGCAGTGGCGTGCATGTTAATCTACACTCTGCTTTAGGGAAGTAAAGATGTCATCTCCTCCCCTTGCACCCCCTCCCTTCAGTTCCATTGGCTCTGGCCTGGGTGGAGCCCATAGTCAAGGCTCTGAGGTTGTGTTGCTGCTGCTATTCTGCGAGAGTGCCACATGAGGGCCCCCGACCTTGGCTTACACCTCTGCCTCTGGGGACTCCATCCAGGTCCCTGCCCCCACATACAGGCTGACTCCTGGGTGGGAGAGTTCCCATGCCCGTGTCCCAAAAAGCCATTTTCTCACAGCAGCAAGGCCTAAGGCTAGACAGAAGATGAACTTCCAGACAGTTCGGGGTAAAGCCAACCCACTGGGCCATATGGTCTTGCCTGCTGGCTTGGGACCAGCCAGGTTGCGCCCCAAATGTCTGCCGGGAGGAAGCTGAAGCAATTCTCTCAGCCTATTTCTATCTCTGTCTCTTTGCTTTTATCTTCCTGTTGTCATCCCCTTGACTCCTCTCTTTGTTTCATCTCAAATCCCATGGTTTCTTGTGCTGCCCTTCTCTGTGGCTGGATCTCTGTCTACCTGTCATACCCTCCCCTGTGTCTGCCTCTCCCTGCCTCACCCGATGTGATGTGTGGAGGACGAGCTGCAGCCCCCTGCCTCCGTCCCCCGGACAGTGTAAGGGTGCGCAGGAACGAGAGGTGGGAGGCCACATGCAGGGGGCATTGGGCCAGCATCCCGTGAGAAACCTGCTCTTCCCTCTGTCCCGACCCTGTCAGCTGGTCCAGCCCACCAGTCCAGCGCCATTGCCATGGAAACCAGCAGCTGACTTCCTATTGGTGGGCGGGAGGGGAGGAGGAGGGGGAGGGGAAGGCTGGCTCTCCCCTACTCGCCCCCCCATTCTGAGGCTCAGCCCTCCTCCGCGCCCACCATCTCGAGGCTCCCGGACTGTAAGGGACCCCTGCAGTCCCCAGAGCTGAGGCCGGCAGGGGCAGAGACTATGAGGCAAGCAGCCCATCGACCCAGGCCTCCTTAGGACCAGCCTGCCGCCCAGCAAGCAGGAGACAGCAGCAGAGAGGGAGGCAGGAGATAAAGGACCACAGCGGACCAGTGGGGATCCCCCCCAGCAGCACCTGAGGACCCTGGCCAGGCGGAGGGGTCGTGATGGATGGCCAGACTCACAGACACTGACAGACACACAGCCACACCAATGCACACAGCAGCACAGCACTGACATACTCAGATACAACCAGTGACAGCATCACACACTGCCACAGCCCTGCAATACAGACACCCACACGCACACAGAAACAACTGGTAACTCTGAAACAGGCAGACAGTGACACACAGCACCACTCCCCTCAACACACATAAGTGGGGGCACCCATCCTCCAAACACACACAAGCCAGCGTTGACCTGCACGGACAGACCTGAAGACACACGCACACCCTCAGCCAGGCACTGCTGCCAGTGGCCTCTGCACACCCTCCCCACCCCCACAGGGACACCCTCGCTCCTTCACATACTCGCACACGCACACAGCCACGAGCAAACATAGCTCACATACCCCCGGCACCAGCTCCGGCAGCCCCGACGCCTTCTGCAGCCTCCTTCGTGGGAGGGGAAGAGCTCAGCCAGCCTTGGATGGAGCCTCGGTGAAGCCAACGCTCAGAGGGGAGAGGGTCTGGCCTGGCATGACCCTTGCCAGCCCCCTCACTTGGCTGGGTGATGTTCCCAAGCCTGGGTTCTGGGGCCCCTTGGCAGTACCATGGAGCAACTGACAACCCTCCCACAGCCTGGGGACCCCGGAGCCATGGAGCCATGGGCACTGCCTGCCTGGCAGAGCTGGACTCTGGGCCAGGGGGGCGAACCTGGGGACATAGCCCCAAGCGTTGCTGATACTCCTCCGGCAGCTCTGCAGGTTAGAGAACTGAGGCTTGAGGAGAGCTCCAAGCCCAAAGGAGCCTGGAGCTCTGGGCCCATGGGGGGCATTGACCCTGAAGGAGCAGAGGCTGGGCTGCCCAGCCTGGGGCAGCAAGCAGCGAGCTCTGGACCTGGCTGCCCGAGGCTGGAGGATGAGGAGGTGGAGCCTTTCCCTAAGGTAAGGGAGCTGTGGAGGGCTGGGGTCTGCAAGGTGGGAGGGGTCTCTCAGCATGCCCCTCAGCCTGGCCAGGAGGCACAGCAAGATATGCAACCCCACGGCCCACTTCTCCTCTCTTGGTGTGTGTCTGTCTGTGGGTCTGTCTCTGTGACCGTCTGTCCTCCCTTCACTGGGCAAGAATCTCAGTGGATTCATTTTTTGGCCATTTATCTGTTTTTCTGACTCTCTCTGCCAGTCTGTCTACATCTGGCCCTGCCCCTGCCCACCCCACCCCCACCCCCATCTCTGACAGTCTGTCTGTGTCTCCTCCTCCCCGAGTCTGTCTGTCCTTGGGGGGGTGGGGGATATGGGGGGTGTGTAGGTGTATGGTGGAATCAGAGTCCAGAGGAAGGGGAGGGGCTCTGCGCCGGGCTGTGCCTGAGTCTGGGGTGGGCATGAGCAGTCTCCTGTAGAAAATGGGGGGATCAGGACTTTGTGGGGGGTGGGGGGCAGGGAACTCAAGGCCATGAGGAGTCTTGACGGGGAGGGAATGGGAGCTCAAGCAGGCATTTCCCAGGAGGAGAAGATGGGCAGGAGTGGGGAGCATCAGGGAACAGCAGGAAGGTCCCAAGGGTGGGGGTGCCACTGCGGGCAGGGAGGACTGGACAGCCTCTTCTCTTGGGCTTCCCGTGCCCCTCTCTGAAGGCCTGGGATGCGGGAAAGAACCTTCTCATCTCCATGTCTTGGACAGTGGAGGGGGACGCTTTCACAGGGAGGGCTCTGACAGGGAGGGGTGGGCTCCTGAGGTGCCGTACCCTGTCCTTTCCCATGCCAGGCCAAGCTGAACATGGGCTTCGGGGACAGGCCCAATCTGGAGCTGCTGAGGGCCCTGGGGGAGCTGCAGCAGCGCTGTGCCATCCTTAAGGAGGAAAACCAGATGCTGGTGAGGCTTGAAGAGCAGGGTCCCGCGTCCTGGCTGGAGCCAGGCCCTCTGCCTCAGTGCCCTCCTCACCCCATGGACATCCCTCCAAGTGGGGGCTACATGGAGGTGACATAATCCCAAGCCCCAGAGAGGGTGAACCCCTGCCTAGAGTTGCCAAGGACCCCACTGTGAGCCCAGGGCACTAGCCTAAGCCCTTGGCAGCTAGGATTGGGTCGGTGGGTCCTTCCCTTATCCCCCAATTCTGCCTGACCCCTTGTCAGAGGAAGAGCAGCTTCCCTGAGACGGAGGAGAAGGTGCGGAGGCTGAAGCGGAAGAACGCAGAGCTGGCGGTCATTGCCAAGCGCCTGGAGGAGAGGGCTCGAAAGCTGCAGGAAACGAACCTGAGGGTGGTGAGGACAGAAGGGTGCTGGGTGGAGGCTGGGTGACCAAGGAAGAGGGGAGCCAAGGGCTGGGCCTGAGGGGCGGCCTGGGGCTGGGAGTCATAGATTCGGCACCCAGGAAAGCACCGAACGGGTGCTTAGGGGCAGAAGCATAGGGACAGCAAATGCTGGCCAGGCCAGGAGGCTGAAGGTTCCTGGAGCTACAGGAGGGAGAGAGGGGCTGGGTGGGGAGGTTCCTGAGCAGGCAGGGAGCAGGATTCTGGGTACCACGTGCTGGTGCTGGCTGCAGCCTCCTGCTGAGCTCATCTCAGGGTGTAGAGCTGGAGTGGGGGCAGGGGTAAGACCCATCACAGTGGCAGCCCAGAATTAGCGCATCCTTTGGGCCTAAACTAGAACATAGAGCTAACCCTTTCAGTCCCTGCTTGGGGACTGCTGGGATGGGGTGAAGTGAGGCTGCTGGTCCTCTGAGACCCCAGTTCGGGTGGAAGAAGGAGGCCAGGCTCCTCCTTTGGGACTGACTAAGTAGTGGGAGAAGTGCCCCATCCCTCAGGTGACCATTGGCCTTACCCATCCTCTGGCTAGGTGAGTGCCCCCGTGCCCCGGCCGGGGGCCACCTTGGAGTTGTGCCGGAAGGCTCTAGCCCGCCAGCGAGCCCAGGACCTCAGCGAGACAGCCAGTGCACTGCTGGCCAAGGACAAGCAGATTGCCGCCTTGCAGAGGGAGTGCAGGGAGCTGCAGGCCAGGCTCACCCTGGTGGGCAAGGTGCGAGGAAGCCCCGTCACTCCTTCCAGCTCAGCTGTCTACACAGGGTCGCCTTGCCTGGCGTAGGATGCCGGACGAGATGTTAATGAGATGCAAATAAAACGGAAGGTGGAGGCTGCTGGGGAGTAGGTTCCCCTGGCAACGGCCCAGGTGGGAGAGGGAGAAGGGGGTGGAGCCATGAGTCTCAGACCTGGGCATTTCTGTGCTCCAGGCTTAAGGCTGTGTGCTGGTAGGTCTGGCTTTATGAAGCCACACATAGCTCACCCCGAGTGGAGAGATGTTCATAAAGCACTTAATACGGTGCCGGGCACACCTCAAGCTCCCAAGAAATAAGTTACTGAGTTTGTGTGCGTTTAGATAAGTAGAAGCATGTGATATAGTACGTGCTTGAACCCGTCATGTATACATGCGGGATGTGTGCGATCCTCTCTCTATAGCAAGGCAGAGGGTTCGCTCTGCCCGGGATGTCATGGGGCTGGTAAGGGTTGGGCCCGACTCCCCTCCCTGTCCCCCCGCCCCAGGAGGGTCCCCAGTGGCTCCACGTGCGGGACTTCGACCGGCTGCTGCGAGAGTCCCAGCGGGAGGTGCTGCGGCTGCAGAGGCAGATCGCCCTGCGCAACCAGCAGGAGCCGTCCCCTCCGTCCCGGCCCCCGGGCTCCGCTGCCCGGGCCAGAGCAGGGGCGCCGGCCCCTGGGGCTCCGGGAGAGGTGAGCCCCGGCGCCAGGGCAGGTGTGTGGGTGCGTGCAGATGGGACGTGGGGGCGACCCCGGGATTTCCCCTGCACCGTATTCAGATTCCCAACGACCTGGTGGTGGCATGGGCACTCCCAGGGGCTGGAGAGCTTTCCCATCCCCGGGCAGGATCCCCTTCCAAGCCTCCGGCGCTGCGCTCGTACCTTCGCCGCGCCGCCCCCGGGGGTTCCCCGGTTCCGCCCTCCGTAGTCCTGCGCCCTACCGGGCCGCCCGGCCGCCCCCGCCGCGCTGCCAGTGGTACGGCCCGGCAGCAAATCCCTGGTTGCCCTGGCAGCCGCCCGGGGCCCAGCCCGCGCCGCCTCGTCCCGCCCTTCAGCGCCTGCCCGGTTGGCCAGGCCTGGCCTCGGCTACCCCGGGGCGGAAGTGCGGCCCCTCCAGCTCCAGGTACGGGCGACCCTCACCGAGTGAGGGGCTTAAGCAGCCCCTGTCCCGAGGCCCGGGGACCCACTCTGGACCCCCAGAACTTAGGGATCTAGCTTCTCTCCATCATCCTAGGTGGGCAGCAACTAGGTCCGCCTCCTTTTGGGAAGATGGATGGGAGGAGGGACCCGATAGTGACCAAGGCCTCCAGGTGGGGGATGCTTCTTGCTCTGATTTCGCCTCTCTGGCTGGCCCAAGGAGGGAAGTGCACCTCCCATGGAAACCTGTCCTCCTCCAAAGTTTGCAGGGAAAAATGGGAAGTGCAATAGGGTGGGCTAGAGGGAAGTCAGGAGGAGGGTCTGGCAAAGCCCAGATTGGATGATCTAGAACCCCTAGCTCTGGGAACATCACATCCCTGGGGGCCCAAGCAGCCTCCTAATTCTCTGCCAGTCACTGAAGGACACCCAGGACAGTTATTGAGTGCAGAGCAGGGCTGCTGCTGGAAGCTAAAAAGGGAAAGCTTTGGCCTGGATAAAGGACCCATCTCCCAGGGCACACCTAGGTCCCAGGATCTCAAAGCACTTACGGCTCTGGGACACAAGGGTGAGGCCTCCGGACTTCCACATCAGCTGGAAATGATGAGAGGGGGCTGGCAGACAGTACCCTTCCCCCCTCTTCCTAGGCAAGGATCTCATTGCTGTGTGGTGGGGTGGCAACCTCCCCTGGGCAGGCTGGGCTGGGGGCAGGCTGCACAGGGGACCATGTTCTTGAGTGCCAGCCCCCTGCCCCTGGGCATTTCCAGGCCACGCCCCAGGAGTATGTGGACAACCCGCCCGTGGTCCTAGGGGAGCCGGAGAAACAGCAGAGGGTGCAGCAGCTGGTAAGTCCTAGGTCAAGGGCTGGAGGCGACCTGCTGTGGGCAGATCTGCTTTCCCACACAAGGAGCCCTTGATTTCCACCCCACAGGAATCTGAGCTCAGCAAGAAGCGGAAGAAATGTGAAAGTCTGGAGCACGAAGCCCGGAAAAAGCAGAGGCGATGTGAGGAGCTGGTGAGCTCTTGAGGGCTGCCTGGAGGCCGGCTGCCCCCTTCCCCAGGCCAGCCAGGTTGTGGGCTCCCTCTCGGCTTTGCTCTCATCCCTCCTGCTCTGTGGCGCTTTCCTCTCCTGGCTGATGCGGGTTTTGGGTAGGGGAGAAAGGCCTTGCTTGGGAGAAGGGCAGGGTCCTCTGTGTGGGGAGAGGAGGAATCTGGGTGCTGGGCCCCCTCCCCAGAGCTCCTCTGGCCCCTCAGGAACTGCAGCTGAGAGAAGCCCAGAACGAGAATGCCCGCCTGGTGGAGGAGAACTCTCGGCTCAGTGGGAGAGCCACGGAGAAGGAGCAGGTACCAGCTATGCCCAGGTGCCATGGAGGCCTGCGCTCCTGCTAGGACCCTGGTCCCCAGCAAGGGGCTTTCTCCTGCACCCCCAGCCCCCTGCACTGGGGTAGAGTATGAAGGGTATTATTCCCCCCGTTGAGGGAGCTGGTGGGACAAGTCTCACATACCCAGCTCCCTGCCACTGCCCCCTCACCAGGTGGAGTGGGAGAATGCGGAGCTGAGGGGCCAGCTTCTGGGGGTGACACAGGAGAGGGACTCAGCCCTTCGCAAGAGCCAGGGCCTGCAGAGCAAGCTGGAGAGCCTGGAGCAGGTGCTCAAGGTGAGGGGTACTGTGCAGGTGGGGGAGGTATCGGGCCCTGGCACAGGGAGGAATGAGGACAGTAGAATCTGCTCTGTGCAGGGCACCGGGGTCTGAGGCCCAGTCCTGGTGCTGCCAGCTCCTTGCCTTCTCCAGCCTCAGTTTCCTTTTTAACAGAGGGGATCTGAGGCAGATGGTATCTGAGTCTCCCTTAGCTTAGATGTTCTATAGAAATGGAGTAGGGGGCTCTGGCCCTGACCCCGGGTCTTGTGTTTCAGCACATGCGGGAGGTGGCCCAGCGGCGGCAGCAGCTGGAGGTGGAACATGAACAGGCTCGGCTCAGCCTGCGGGAGAAGCAGGAAGAGGTCCGGAGGCTGCAGCAGGTGGGGCAGGAGCGAGGGGAGGGTGGCAGGCTGCTGGACCCCAGCTTCGCCATCCAACACACATTTTCTGTGTGCCCAGCACTGTGCTAGGCACTGGAGAGGCAGTGGTGATCACAAACACGTTCCCAGCCCATCAGCAAATAAGCAGATCCGTGAATGAGATGATTTCAGACACTGACGAGCACTGTGGGAGATGAGCAGGGTGGTGTGGCAAGAGTGGCTGGGATGGGGTGAAGCACCACGTTAGAGGTCATCAGGGAGGGCATCCCTGAGGAGGTGGCAATTGAGCTTGCCAAGTAGGAGATATGCCCTGTGGCAGGGAAGGGCTGGGGGGAGGTGGTGGTCTGAGACCTGTGTGGCTAGAATACAGTGAAGAGGGGCAGAGTAGCAGGAGAGGTCGAGAGCCAGATCCTGGCCAACCTTAAATGCCACAGGAAGAGTTTGAATATTTTGCTCCATGAGTGGTCGGAAGCTGTTGAAAGGTCCTAAGCTGGGGAGTAACACGATCTGATTAAGGATTTTACAAGATCCCAGGGGTGGCATCGTGGAGGGTGAACTGTGGGCTCGGGCATGGGGCAGGGGCTGGGCTGTGGCCCAGGAGGGAGATGGTGACTGTCTGGACTCAGGTGTAGGCAGTGGCAGTGGAAACAAGTGGACAGATTTGAAATATGTTTTGGAGATAGAATTGACAAGGCTCGTCCAGGAGCAGTGGCTCACTCCTGTAATCCTAGCACTCTGGGAGGCCGAGGCACGAGGATCGCTTGAGGTCAGGAGTTCAAGACCAGCCTGAGCAAGAGTGAGACCCCCGTCTCTACAAAAAGTAGAAAAATTAGCTGGGTGTGGTGGCACGTTCCTCTAGTCCCAGCTACTTGGGAGGCTGAGGCAGGAGGATCGCTTGAGTTTGAGGCTGCAGTGAGCTACGATGACACCACTGCATTCTAGCCGGGGTGACAGAGTGAGACCCTGCCTCAGAAGGGAAAAAAAAAGAAGAATTGACGAGGTTTACTGTGGGATTCTAGTTGAATCTCTTCTCTGTCACCCATTTGTTGTATAAACCCTGCTGGAGGGTGGACCTTCAACACCCAGGAGGTGAAGGAGGACACGGCAACAGATCTGAGGCAGGCAGTCCTGGGTCCTGCGTTCTGCTTTGGCCAGGTTTGGGTTGTGTGTTAGACACTCAAGGGGCGGTGCCTGCAGACAGCTGGACCTGCAAGTCTGGGGTCATGGGAAAGTTGGTTGTGGAGTTATTAGGAGCCATCAGTGTGTTTAGTTGTGTGACTAGATGGGACCCCCTAGGAGAGAGTAGAGAATATAAAGTGGGCTCAGTGCTGTGTCCAGGGGTACCCTAACATTAAAAAGGCAAGGCAAGGAGCAGGCAAAAGAGGCTGAGAAGGAGCATCTGGGGAGGACGGAGGGAGCCAGGAGGGTGGGAGTCCAGAGAGAAGGTGTCAGGCCGCCCCGCCTCACCACCCCTTGCCTTCTGGTCTAAGGTACGCTTCAGGGTGGGAGTTGGGGAGGGAGAAGCCTCCAGCCTCCCCCTTCCCGCTCCCCCTTTCCTTTGCTCCCCGGCCTTTTCTTTCTTCCCCCTCCTTCCCTGCCTTCGCCCTTCCTGCCCTCCCTACCTCACTCCTACCTCTGCTCCAGCCCCATGCCTCAGCCCGCCCCTCCAGCAGCATTCTACCTCCTGCCCCACAGGCCCAGGTGGAAGCCAGGAGGGAACATGAAGGGGCCGTGCAGCTGCTGGAGGTAGGGTCCCTGCAGGTGGCCCCCAGCTCCAGCACCTTGGGAGGAAGGCAGGGGAACTTCAGAAAGAGCTAGAATGGACTGTGTGTGGCGGGAGGGGGCTGTGGGGGGGCCCTTAAATGCTCCAGGGTCTGGGGGAGTCCCCTCCACCATTGGCCTATTTCTCAGGCTGGGCACAGCTGGGCAGGGGCTCCTGAGTCTGGTGGCAGCAGTCTCTCACTGCCACCGCACCCCGAGGCTGCCTTCCCCCTGAACTACCCTTCCATTTAGGAACTGCCCAGCCTGGGGAGCTGACTGCATGGTGTGCACTTAGGCCCCCCACTCTCCCTCCCTCTCTGGGTTAGTGACCTGAGGGGCTAAGGGTTCTAACCTCTCCTCTGTGCTTTCCTTTCCTGCCACAGTCTACCTTGGATTCCATGCAGGTACAGCCTGGTTCTCGCACCTCCTCCCTGCAGTTCTCCTCCCCACACCTGGGGGCCGGCTCAGCTGCATCACCTCCCGCAGGCCGGGCGGTCCCAACGCTCACGTCCAGCAGAGGGGCTGTCACTGGGAGCACACCTGAGAGTCTGTAGATAGGCTGGGGTTCCTACAGGACCCGTGGGCTGTCCCCTCATCCCTGGCCTGCCACTGTGCCTGGCAGACAGGGGGCCTTCCCTCTCTAGCCACTCAGACCGTGAGGCAGTTCATCGCCAGTCTAACTTATGAGCCTTGTGACTTCGGCCAGGGGAGGCCCCTGATATTGGAACTCTCCTGATGCTGGGGAAAAATTCTTGAGAATTGGCCCATTCCTGCCATGAAGGTGTCCCTAACTCCCCTGGGGCATCTCTGGCCCACCTCTCCGAGGGCAGGGGTTTGGGTTGCTGACTGTGAGAGGGTGATGAGTGATGGAGCTGGGATAGCTCCTGTGGTGATTGGGCGGTGGTGGTGGTGGGAGGGTTCCCTAGAAAGCGCCAGAAGCAGAAGGGCACTGCCCAGCACATGGGGCTGGTAAGCGTGTGGCAACCCCGGCCTTTGCTCTGGACACAGCCCAGGACTTCACCCCCTGCTCGGGCGAGGGTGGTGTCCAGGCCTGGGGCTGTGTGGAGATGGCACGGGGGGCTGGCACTGGGCAGCTTTGCTGGGCCTGGTGGCTCATGGTGGGTCTTGGCCCAGGCCCGGGTTCGAGAGCTCGAGGAGCAGTGCCGCAGCCAAACCGAGCGCTTCAGTCTCCTGGCACAGGAGCTCCAGGCCTTCCGCCTGCACCCTGGCCCCTTGGATCTGCTCACCTCTGCCCTGGACTGTGGGGCCCTTGGGGACCACCCACCAGCCCCCTGTTGCTGCTCCACCCCACAGCCCTGCCGGGGGTCCGGCCCCAAAGGTAAGGTGACATTGGCCTGGCATCCCCAGGCCTGCGGCTTTTGTATAGAGCAGGGAGTTCAGGGTCAGAGAAGGCCAACGACTTATCCAAAGCCACACAGCAGGTTAGAGCTGCGCTGGCTGGAATCAGGTCTGAAGGGGAAAAACAAAGCTCAGGGCAGGGACTGTTCTGGAGTCTGGCCCAGGCATCTCAGGCCACTGCTCTTCTCCCTCCAACAAGACCCCTGTGGTCAGGGCTGTGAGTTGGGCGCTAGGAGCCAGTAGCAGGCAGTATGGTCTTGTGGAGAGTTGGGGCTGGGGGCAGTCAGATCTGCTGTTCCCAGTTCCACTCACTTAACAGTCAATGAGATTTGGGGCACGCTGCTCAACCTCAGTTTCCTAAGCTGTAAAACAGGGATAAGTAAATGCATCTCATCAAGCTGCTCTGAGGATCATGTGGAATAATATATGTAAATCACCCACACCTCTGCTTAGTAAGTTGCCCTCCAAATTTTCCCTTCTTGTAAGGAAACTCGGCTATGGGGGGCCTGACCCCATATCCAAGATGCTCCACCCTATCTCCCTGGCCCCTCCTCAGCCCACAGACCCCAAGCCCATCTTCTCTTTAGACCTTGACCTCCTGCCGGGCTCCCCAGGGCGCTGCACCCCAAAGTCCTCTGAGCCTGCCCCTGCCACCCTTGCTGGGGTCCCTCGAAGGACGGCCAAGAAGGCAGAGTCTCTCTCCAACTCCTCTCGCTCCGAGTCCATCCACAACAGCCCCAAGTCATGCCCGACTCCCGAGGTCAGTGCTGGGGAGGGGCCTGGGGTTCTGGCTTTGGCTTAGGGTCATGAGATGTCCCTGGCCTCTTCGGGGGTCCGCAGGAGTTGGGTGGCCACTGGTCCCAAGTGGGGAGGTGGAAGGCCTGTGGGTTCCTCCCGTGGGCGGGGAGCTCAGGTGCAGCCTGTCCCTGCCCTCCAGAGCCTGCCTGCAAGCCCCACCTGGGGCCACCCAGCCCCAGCCCCCGGGGGCCCAGGGAGGCCCTGGAGCCCTAGGCTGGACGGAGGAGACACTTTGGCGCCAGGCTGCACGTAATGAGACTGTTCATAAGCGTGTCTGTAGCAGAAGCAGATGAGAAACAGCACAGGTTCTGGGATTCACATCCCAGCTTTGTCTTAGGCAAGTCACTGACCCCGTCTGGGCTTTGGTTCCCTTATCTGAATACTGGAGCTAATAAAACCCACCTTCTACGGTGGTTGTGAGGATTACATGGAAAAATATAAGGCAAGTGCCTGTTTCAGTGTGGGACACACAGTAGATGCTTAACATACGGCAGCTATTATTATCACTAAGTCCTTGGGCATCACTCACAGCTCTTCTGATCATCTCGTCGTCCCTCTTTCTGCCCACAAACCCCAGAAAGCGGAGGGGGCAGAGCAGGAGCAGCTCTGCTCTCCGAGGGTTCGACGGTGGCACAAGCCAGCTCCTGCCTCTGCTGCCCCCTGGTGGGGTAGGATGGTGGTGCTGGCTTTGGGTGCAGGGGGCCCCTTCTCCCAGGCTTTGGCGGAGAAGAGAAAACAGCCTGCTCCCCAGCAATCTGGACCAGGGTTAGGGAATGGGGCACCCGCAGCCGTGGGCTGGGTCAGTGTACAGGAAGTTCTGAGTTCCAGGGCTGACCCGCAGAAGCGCTGTCACAGGCTATAGGCAGGGACTTCTCCAGCCCCTTCTGCCGCCTGGCTTCCAGCTCTCTACAGTCGGGCGCTTTGCTGTGCTTTTACCTTGAGGAGGCAAACTGCCATTGACAGCCCCTCCCCACACCAGCATGGCCTGACCCCCTCTCAGATGGGGGAGGTGGCCTTATTTATCGGCTGGTGCACAGAGGCCGGGGCTCAGGGAGGGACCCAGGTTATCCCCACTGCCCTTGCCTGGGGCGGCTGGGCACTGCCAGGACCTGCTGGCTCAGGTCTGACTGAGAAAACATTGGGGGGCTCCTTGCCACTGGCCCTGTCCAGCATGTACGTGCTCACGTTCCCTTCTCAAAGCAAGGGGTCCTCTGGCTCAGCCTGGAAACCCACCTGCTTGGCCTTTGGCCCTGGGCCCTGAAGAGGAACCAGCCCTTTCTGTCTGCCCCCAGGTGGACACAGCCAGTGAGGTGGAGGAGCTGGAGGCGGACAGCGTCTCCCTGCTCCCAGCAGCGCCGGAGGGCAGCCGGGGAGGAGCCAGGATCCAGGTCTTCCTAGCGCGCTATAGGTGGGTCCCTCACCCTCACTGCCTGTCCCCACAGCATTTGGGGTGTATGGGAGGAGGAGGCTGGGTAAACACAGAGACCTCTGGAGGTGGTGTGGGTGGTACAGGGACCCCAACTGGATATATTCTCACAACCTAGTTGGGCCAAGGTGGGCACAGTGAGTGCTCTATTTAGCTAAAGGTGGACAAGCAAGTGTTCGTAGAAGCTTAGTGCAGTGGGGGAGAGAAGACAGGACATGGAGGTACAATGTAGGTCACTGTCCTCCTCCTTCTCTGTGCCCCGTTCAACAGCTACAACCCCTTCGAGGGCCCCAATGAGAATCCGGAGGCAGAGCTTCCGCTGACAGCGGGCGAGTACATCTACATCTATGGCAACATGGACGAGGATGGCTTTTTTGAAGGTAGGAAGGTAGTGGGGGTCATTCTGTCCCTTCTCCTGCCTTTAAGCCCCTGTTCCCAAAGACCTCCATCCACCCATCCATCGCCTCTGCCCAGCATGCTCAGCCCACCATGCCTTTTAAGATTCAGCTAAAAGGCATACACAGACCTGGCAGGCAGTGGGGAAAGAGAAGGAAAGGGGTCTGGCCCCAACCAGGACAGGACAGGGCATCCCACAGTCCAGATGAAGGGTGGACTGTCACAGGGCATTTTGGCTAGATTTATTTTTGTGCTGGTAGACAGGGCATGGCAGTGTTTCACGTGACACTCGAGCTCAGTCTGCAGCATAGATTTGATGCTGGGCTCCAATCAGGTCTGGAGAGGGGGAGTCAGGGTCCTGATCCCAGGAGAAGGTGTCAGCGGATGGTTAGCAGTTGTCAGGGCCCGGGCAGGGCTCGAGCTTCAGGGCAGTTCTCCAGTTCCTGTGGGGAGCCAGAGGGCTCACCAGGCAAACGATGCCTCATTGAGACTGGGCAACAGGACAGGGCATGTGGAAGAAATGGCCCTGGGACACTGCCCCAGGGTGGCCCCGGCCTGGGCACCGGGCCACATCTGTCAGCAGCTAGGAGGACGGCACCAAGGAGAGACTGGTGTGAGGCGTAGACAGGGCACGGCACGGGCCACGACCGTGTGTGGAGCTGTAGGAGAGGAGTCAGATCTGAGTCTGCAGCGCCGACAGCTTGGAGCCTGCTCAGCTGTTTCCCTGGGCCCTCTGCCTGGCATCTGAGTGACAGTACCTGGCTTTGTGGCCTAGACAGCTAATCTCCCCATAGGGGTAGATGACGAAGAGCATGATTAAATCGCTTCCAGGAAAAGGATACATTTTTTATGGAAAAAAAAAGAAAATCAAAACAACAAAAAACCCAAGCACCTTTTTTTTGGAGGGGGGGCAGCGAAATCCTAAGTATTAACTAACCACAAATTGCTAGAATTCAAACCCTACCATCTGGGGTAGATTAGGATAGATTTAAAGTCACGTAGACAACTGGGTGTAGGATGCTGTATTCCCCATGACACTTTAGCTAAGGGACTGCTTTGTCTGTGTCACATGTGGTCCCACCTGGACTGTCCTCAGTGGCGCAGGTTTGGGGGAGCACGTGCCTGACTCTGCCAGGCTCCAGCTTCAGCCTTGCGAGCTGTATTTGCTCGATGTGAAGGTCCCACCTACTCCTCAGTGAGTGTGAGGTGCTCGTATTCGTTTCCCGGGGCTGCAGGAACAAATTATTGTATCATTACCCGGTCGCTGGAAACAACAGACATTTAGTCTCTCACGGGCCTCTTTGGAGGCCAAAAGTCTAAAATCAAGGCGCTGGCAGGACTGCCCTCCCTCAGGGGCCTCTAGGGCAGCCTCTATTCCTTGTCTCTTTCAGCGTCTGGTGGCTCCAACTGTTCCTTGGCTTGTGGCCATGTCCCTCCGGTCTCTGTGTCTGTGTTCACATTGCCTCTCCTCACCTGTCTCTCCTCTGTGTGTCTCTTATAAGGACACTCATCATTAGATTTAGGACCCACCCGGATAATCTTGGATGATCTCATCTCAAGATCTTTAACTTAATTACCTCTGCAAAGACGCTTTTTCCAAATAAGGTCACGTTCACAGGTTCCAGGGATTAGAACATGGACATATTTTTGGGCGGCCACCATTCAACCCACTAGAGTGCTTATTATAGCTAATGTATCAAGAGTCCCTATTGTTTCTGCAAGCTTCCTTACCTTTTTTTCCCTCCTAGCATACGCAGAGGGAGGGAGTGGGGGTGGGAGGCACAAGTTACTGCCGGGAAATGCCAGGCACCCCTGCAGCTCAGACCCGCCTCCGCTCACCCCTCTGCCCCGCACCCCGCACCCCGTGTTCCCCTTCCTCCCAAAAAGACACAGCAGCCACCAGCTGTCTGTTCTCTGAGAATTTTTTTTACTTTAAATTGACTATAACATGACACGCTGAGTGCCCAGCTTCCTTGACATCCCTCAAACAAACAACAAATGTTTTACAATACTCAAGTCTTCAGAAGAACTGACACAGGTGACAGAACTTACCATTGGTCACTGCCTCGACTGACAGCTGTCAGTCATATTCCTGGACATAGGCCTGCCAGGGGTCCTCATCCTTCTAGAACCCACAAGTGACTGTTTCCTTTTTGTCTCTAAAGGTTCCTTCCCTTGACTTGATGAGGGGGTTGTGCCCCTCTCCCTCTGGGAATGTGTTTTCCACAAAGGGAAGTTGGGGGCACCCCAGCCCCCCACTCCTCAGTCCTGTGGAAAACTCACTACGGGAGCTTTCCGATCGGTAGAATCTGTTTTCCCGGCTTGACTTGTTAATTGTTTTCAATTTTAATACAAAAATATGAAATTATTATTTCAATTTTTTAATATGGAAGTTTTCAAAAGTACAGAAACGTACAGTGGACACCTATGTACCCACCACCTCGATTCGACAATTGTTAACATTTTGCCGTATTCTCTTTATCCATATGTAAGTTTCAAAATGATTTAAAATTAAATTGTAGGTATCATGACATTTTACCTTAAAATACTTCAACATTCATACTTAGAACATGGACATTCTCCTACATCCTGGGATCAGCTGGGACCAGCCCTAACTGAGTTAGCATCTGTGTTTTAATAAGTCTCCAGGTGATTCATATTACACATTAAAATTTAAGAAGCACCGTCCACATAACCAAAATGCTGTTATCACACTTATGAAAACTCTCTAATCCACACCTTTACTGCTCTTGTCTTTTAAAAGCACTGACAGTTAAATGTTGATTTGAATCAAATGCTTAAGATCACCCACTAGCTGTTGCTAAAATGCATTTATTCAACCCGTTTTTCTTTCCCCCTCTCTGTCTGTCTTGCCCTTCCCTGTCCTTTCTTGTCCTTCCTGTGCCAGGGGAGCTCATGGATGGCCGAAGGGGCCTGGTCCCTTCCAATTTCGTAGAGCGTGTGTCCGACGACGACCTCCTGACCTCCCTCCCTCCGGAGCTGGCGGATTTGTCCCACAGCTCAGGCCCTGAGCTCAGCTTCCTGAGTGGAGGTGGGGGTGGCAGCAGCAGCGGGGCCCAGAGCAGCGGGGGACGCAGCCAGCCCAGACTGGAGGAGGAGGATGTAGGGGACGAGCTCAGTCTGAGCCCCTCACCGGAGGGCCTGGGCGAGCCTCCTGCGGTGCCTTACCCCCGCCGCCTGGTGGTCCTCAAGCAGCTGGCGCACAGCGTGGTGCTGGCCTGGGAGCCGCCTCCTGAGCGGGTGGAACTGCACGGCTTCCATATCTGCGTGAATGGGGAGCTGCGTCAGGCCCTGGGGCCTGGGGCGCCCCCCAAGGCTGTGCTTGAGAACCTGGACCTGCAGGCCGGACCCCTCCATGTTTCTGTCCAGGCCCTGACCAGCCGGGGCAGCTCCGACCCTCTTCGCTGTTGTTTGGCGGTGGGTGCTCGGGCCGGACTGGTACCCAGCCAGCTGCGGGTCCATCGGTTGACAGCCACATCTGCTGAGATCACCTGGGTGCCCGGCAATAGCAACTTGGCCCATGCCATCTACCTCAATGGGGAAGAGTGCCCACCTGCCCGCCCCAGCACTTACTGGGCCACCTTCTGCCACCTACGGCCTGGCACACCCTATCAGGCCCGAGTGGAGGCCCAGCTCCCACCCCGAGGGCCCTGGGAGCCAGGCTGGGAGCGGCCAGAGCAGCGGGCTGCCACCCTGCAGTTCACCACACTCCCGGCAGGTAGGCAGGCTTGGGTCCTGATGTCCATAACACCCAGGAGGCCAGGCCATTAGTGACACAGGAAGGGGAGATGAGATGGCCAATTGGGCTGGTACCTGGCAGGGAGTGTCCTACACTGCTGGGTCTTGTGCCTTCCTTCCCCTAGGCCCACCCGATGCCCCCCTGGATGTGCAGATTGAGCCAGGGCCCTCCTCTGGAATCTTGATCATCAGTTGGCTCCCAGTCACCATCGATGCTGCTGGCACCTCCAATGGTGTCCGTGTTACAGGCTATGCCATCTATGCTGATGGGCAGAAGGTATGGCCTGGGGACTGTGCCCATCGGTACCCTGGGGGTGGTGTGGTTCCCTCCTTGCAGAGGCTCCCTGGCCTGGCACAGAGATGCCCAGCCCTGCACTTGGGCACTATGCGGCAGATTGGTTAAGAGCATGGGCTTTGGTAGCACATGATGACGGATTTGAAAACTGTTCCACCACTGAAGCCACAAGCCCAGGAGGATTCAATGAGATAAGGCATGCCAGGGGCTTAGCACAATGCCTGGCTTAGTGCTAGACCACTACTGTCGTTGTGTCCTCTGCCTCCCCTTCCCGGCCTATGTTCCCCTGCAGATCATGGAGGTGGCCTCGCCCACGGCAGGCAGCGTGCTGGTGGAGTTGTCCCAGCTGCAGCTGTTACACGTGTGCCGAGAGGTGGCCGTGCGCACCATGTCGCCCCATGGCGAGTCAGCCGACTCCATCCCAGCTCCTGTCACTCCAGCCCTGGGGGTTCCAGCCTGCCTGCCAGCCCGGGTCTCCTGCCCCTCACCACGACCAAGCCCAGAGGCCAGACCACCCCTTGCTGCAGCCTCCCCAGGGCCTGGAGACCCCAGCTCTCCTCGCCAGTGCCCTGCCCCCCATGGAACTCAAGAGCCCCTAGGGGGTTCCCCAGCGAGCCCTCCAGGAGAGACGCCCAAAGGGTCCCAAGAGGAACCTCCAGCACCTTGTGCCCAGGTACTCTGTCTGGGCAGGGGAAGCAGGGGCAGGCTTGGAGGAGGCCTGTGGCCTGGCCCCTTCCTCAGTGCCTGCCATTCCAGGAGGAGGCGGGGGCAGCTGTGCTGTGCGCCTTGGAGGAGAGGAGGGCCAGTGAGCCAGCCCAGGGCGAGAGGGCCCCTGGCTCTGCTGCTCCCTCACTGGCCGACCAGGAGGCCGAGTGGACTTCAGGAGAGGCCCGCCCGGCACCCTGCTCCACCCAGGGAGTGGTGGCCCAGCGGGTGCCGAGCCCCGAGGCATGCCGAGGAGGAGACACGGGGTCTGGGCTGAGGCCCAGGGCTGAGGTAGGGGTTGGGGACACACTATGTCACCTCGAAGAGTCAGGGCCTGCCTCCCTGCCTCTGCCAGCCCAACCCTGGCTGCCGTCTCTGCTTGTCCACTGCTCTGGGCCGGCTCTGACACCTTTGTCTGTGCTGTATGTCTGTTTCTTTGTATATTTTTCATCCCAGATTTCTCTGCCCCGTTTTTTCTTCCCAGATTTCTCTGCCCTGTTTGTCTCCTGTCCCTCTTCCCCTACCCCAACCCCCTTGTGTCCACCCCCATTCTGGGCATGGTTCCTGCTCCCTTTGCCAAGGGACTCCTTCTATTGTGGCTGGGGCCACCCCTGCCTGGAGTCCCCTGTGCCCCCTCACTGTTCCCCCATCTCTCCCGCCTTGTCAGAAGGAGGACGCCGCAGAGCTTGGAGTGCGTCTGGTGAACTCCCTTGTGGACCACGGCCGCAACTCAGACCTGTCAGATATCCAGGAGGAGGAGGAAGAGGAGGACGAAGACGAGCGTGGTTCCAGGACTTGCTCCTTCCAGAAGCAGGTGGCTGGCAACAGCATCAGGGAGAATGGGGCCAAGGTAATGGGGCTGAGAGGGGCTGGTGGGCCCCAGGCCTCAGGCTCCAGGGCCTCCACCACATGTGTCAGCAGCTGCTCCAGCCGCCACTGAGTGCCACCAACATTCTAGGTGTGTGGCCTGGGCCCTGTCCTGAGCAGCAGACAGGAAGTGACCCAGGATTGGCCTCTGCCCTCCTGGGAAGGAAGGGGAGGAGGAGCTCTTCTCTGCGCCTTCTGTCCCTCCAGCCCCTCAGAGGCTGGTGCCATCTGAGATCCTTGTATTGGGAGCTTCTGGGAGGGGATGGGGACACCTCTCCACTGTGACAGGCACAGCCGGCTCTCTGGTGCTCCTGTCCCACAGGGTCGGTGCCTTTTTCTCCCGTGTGCTCCCTAATTCTTCCTGCGGCTCTGCGGGGCCAGACACTGTCCCTCTGGTTCTTTCCTCTTGGAGGAAGCTGCGGGAGGGCTGTGGGGTTGCCTGTAACCCCCGCCCTCGTTTGGAGGCAAAGATCACAGCTCTCTCCTCTTCCCCACACACCTCTCTTCCCTGCTGCTCTCCACTCCCCACCCCAGCCCCAGTCCCAGCCTGACCCCTTTTGTGAGACTGACAGCGACGAGGAGATCTTGGAGCAGATCCTGGAGCTGCCCCTCCAGCAGTTCTGCAGCAAGAAGCTTTTTATCATCCCCGAGGAGGAGGAGGAGGAGGAGGAAGAGGAGGAGAAGCAAGGGGCAGACTGTTCTTTCCAAGACCCTGGCCTACCTGAACCTGTGTTGCTGGGGCTGGGCTGTGACAGTGGTCAGCCCCGAGGACCTGGCCAGTGTCCCTTGTCTCCTGAGCCATCCAGGGCCGGGGACCACCTGGAGGACATGCCTGGACTAGTTGGTGGAAGCAGCCGGAGGAGAGGAGGGGGCTCCCCTGAGAAGCCCCCAAGCCGCAGGCGGCCTCCAGATCCCCGAGAACACTGCAGCCGACTCCTCAGCAACGGCGGGCCCCAGGCCTCTGGGCGACCAGGCCCCGCACGGGAGAGGGGTGGCCTCCCCGTGGTTGAGGGCACCAGGGGTGGACCAGAGGCTGGTGGGAGAGGGCGGCCGGGCTCTTCTCGGAGGTGCCCCCGTGGCCAGGCCCTGGAGTCCGGCCTGGCCAGCTGCCTCTCCCCCAAGTGCCTGGAAATCAGCATCGAATACGATTCGGAGGACGAGCAGGAGGCGGGCAGCGGGGGTGTCAGCATCACCAGCTCTTGCTACCATGGAGATGGGGAGGCCTGGGGCACAGCAGCTATAGCAAGGTCCAGGGGGCCTGTGAAGGTCAATTCAGGCCCCAACCCCTACCCACGCCTCCCGGCCTGGGAGAAAGGGGAGCCAGAGCGGAGAGGCCGCAGTGCGACTGGCAGAGCCAAGGAGCCACCCTCCCGGGTCCGTGCCGCTCCCCACCCCGGGCAGCCCCCTGCCTGCTGCCACCTGGTGGCCCTGCTTGCTGCCCACCAGCCACTCCCATTCCACGCTGCCGCCTCCATCAGCAGAGGTGGGGCTGGGCCTCCGGGCTCCCTCCCCTGCCTCCTCCCACCCACATTCCACTGCTTTGCTGCTTCTGCTGATCAGAACTGGGATGCACAATACTCTGTTGTCACTAGTCGCCTGTTGCTGCCTTTGGGCAGGGTCACTTCTCTGCGTAGCTAGTTATGGCTTTAGGACACTGACTGTGATGCCATGTCCAGAGTCGCCCAGCCCTGGTGCTGACGGGAGGCCCTCCTCTCCCATGCTCCTTGGCTAACTCCAGTCCCCTGTACCACACTCGTCTGCTGGGGGGCAGGGGCTGGGGCCTCCCCTCACGCCCTTCCTCCCTCCCAGTGCTGCGCGGTGTCTCCAGCAGGCTAGGCCGAGGCTCCAGGACAGGGATGCTGTGCTCCTGCTGTGCTGTGCTGCTTACGCTGACGCTGACTGGCCGGAGCTCGGGGAGTGCGGGCGGGGTCCTCTCCCTGCGGAAGGGCTTGCCGAAGGGATGGTGTGTTACTTCTGCCACCTGTTGCCCTCTCTTTGCAGCCAGCAGAGACTGGAGAGCCCAGAGGGCAGGACAGCTCTGGGCGGAGGGGCCCCCAGAGGAGAGGGGCCCGAGCCCCCAGGCCAGGCACCACCGAGCTAGGTGAGCACGTGACGGGGGCTGGGCTAGGCCTGCGGGGGCCTTTCCCGACCCCTTGGCCAGAGCCCACTGAGTCACTGCCCTCTCCCCACCCATCTGCACAGCCCCTCCAAGGAGCCCCCCAGAAGCGCTGGCTTACCAGGACCTACCTGTCAGGGTCTTTGTGGCGCTGTTTGACTATGACCCCGTGTCAATGTCGCCCAACCCTGATGCTGGAGAAGAAGAGCTTCCCTTCCGGGAGGGTCAGATCCTGAAGGTGACTGCCTCTGCGTCGGGGCCCAGAGCTCCGAACTGGCTAGCCAGGTCCTCCCTCCTTCCTCCCTCCCTCCACTGGCGGTGTCGCTAGAGAACACGGCTTCCAGAGCCCGATGATGTGGGTTTGGACCCTGACTCTGCTGCTCCTAGCTGTGCAGCCTTGAGCAGGTCACCTAAGCCCTCGGGGCCTTAGTTTTCTCACTGGTAAAATGGGGATACTCTTAGTGTGCCCTACTGGTTGTTTGCGGATTAAATGATTCAATGGACATAAAGCGCTTAAACTGCCTGGCACATGGTGTCAGCACAGTGTCACTGTTTGCTGCTGGCATTACTATTTTTATTACTCCTCCAAGTATTGACTGGGGGCTCCTTGCTAGTACTTTGAGGCTACGGACACCAAGTCTGGGGGGGTTGGGGGGATGGCCATGTAGACAGTGGATGAGGAGGATACAGAAAGGGCTGTTTTCTCTTATCCCTCTGGCCCCATTCTTTGCTGTTTTCCCCTTTTTCTGTTCCACGTCCTACAAAAGGGAGAACATTCTTCTGTAGTTCCAAGTGGGGTGTTGCCAGAATTCAGGGCCTGGGGCACAGGGAGCTAGCCGAACTGGCTTCCTGAGACAACTAGTCTTTGCCTCCAGGTGTTTGGAGACAAGGACGCTGATGGCTTCTACCGGGGCGAAGCTGGGGCCCGGACAGGCTACATCCCCTGCAATATGGTGGCTGAGGTGGCCGTGGACAGTTCCGCGGGGAGACAGCAGCTGCTCCAGCGGGGTTATTTGTCTCCAGATGTTCTCGTTGAGGGCTCAGGTATGACTTGCTGCTGTCTCTCCCCCACCTCCAGCTTCCCCAGTTCCCGCTCCACCCCACCCTGAGCGATTGGTGTGTCTGGGGTGCTCCAGTTACCCAGAGTCTAGCAGAGCTGCTGGGGCCTCACAAGCCACACCTGCGGGCTGGCCACGTGGGGCAGGAGTCTGTTGCTGAGGGGATGGACTGTTTCGAGGATACAAGGATGCTAGCCATGAATTTGGGGTCCTGGAGGCCGGGTGGGGCTCTTGTCAGGGATGGGAGATGAATCCTCTTAAGAAATGAGCTCAGGAACCCTGGCCCAGCCCTGAGAGGAGACTCCAGAATCACTGTCCTGTCCCCCCACCTCCTCTGCCTCAGTTTCTCTCTTATATATACTTGCCTTCCTGGATCAGGGAACGGTCCCTTTGTATACTCCACAGCCCGCACAACTGGGCCTCCTCCCAAGCCCCGCCGCGCCAAGAAAGGTGGGTAAGACCCCATTCTCCCTCGGGCGCCCGTGAGGATGTGTGTGGGGGTGGGGGTGGTGCTGCCTGGCTCTCGGGGACACCTGTGGGTTTTGAGCAGGTTAGGGGGATCAGGGCAGACCTTTGCGCACATCTGCTCCCCCTGGGGACTTCGCTCCAGTGGGGGTGGGGGATGGTTTGCGGAGACCTCTGTCCCCAGAGGCACCTGACGATGGATCCTGTGCAGCCTGGAGCACGTTGTCTACCTTTCTGGGCCTTAGTTCACTACCAAACCAAAGGTGTGGGTGACTGTGCTCTCTGAGCACCCTTTGTGTCAGTGTGAGTGTCCTGCCTGGCCTCACCTTCCCGGCCTGGGGGGAAGGGGCCAGGGAGGGATGGGCTCACGGGCACCCTCTTTTCACAGCCGAGTCGGAAGGCCCTGCTCAGCCCTGTCCAGGTGAGGTGGGGCAAAGAGATGGGGTGGGCGGCCCTCTGGCCTTTCGGGGGCTACAGCTGGCAGGGAGGTGGTGTTAGGGGGTCAGCAGGGGTCCAGTGGTTAGTATAGGGTGGGGGAGTCTCGAGAGAGTCCTGAGTCTTCTCCCCCTCCCCTGCAGCGCCCCCCAAGCTGATCCCCTCTGCTGACCTGAAAGCTCCCCGCTCCATGGTGGCTGCATTTGACTACAACCCCCGGGAGAGCTCCCCCAACATGGACGTGGAGGTGAGGCCCCTCAGATGGAGTCAGCGAAGGGGGCGGTGGCAGGGCCTCCTGGGGCCTGACGCTGCTTCTCGCTCTCCACAGGCAGAGCTGCCCTTCCGGGCAGGGGACGTCATCACTGTGTTCGGGGGCATGGACGATGACGGTTTCTACTATGTGAGAGCATCAGGGAGGAGGAGGCTCCGCACCCCAGCTCACCAGCCCTGCACGGACGGCTCTGCCAGAGCTGGGCAGGGGGGCGGGCGAGAGATCCTGACGGAATCTGGGGGAATGGGACAGGTCACCTCCCTTGACAGTGCTTTTGGCCCCCGGCTGTTCCCCGCCGGCCTCTTTCCTGGTCTCAGGCTCACAGGCCTCTCCTCCGCAGGGGGAATTGAATGGACAGAGGGGCCTGGTTCCATCCAACTTCCTGGAGGGCCCTGGGCCTGAGGCAGGTGGCCTGGACAGGGAGCCCAGGACAGCCCAGGCTGAGAGTCAGGTCAGTGGGGAGCTGGGCCCTCAGCTGAGCAGTGTGGTCTCCACCCTGCTGCTGTGGTGGGGGGGCCAGGCCAGTGTCGTGAGAGGGGTTCGGCTCTGTGTCCAGGGTGGAGCTGCTGAGTTACCGCAGAGGGGAGCCCAGCCAGGCAGCTCCCGCCACTGTGCGTGCCCCTCTCTGCCAAGGGGTGATAGCCGTGACCCTGACCCCAGGCCATCTGCCCCAGCTGCCAACTCCCCAGGGCTGATGCAGGTGAGGGGGCCCTGTGGAAAAGGACCCCTCTGCCCCCACCCCTCTAGCCAGTCGGCCACTGCACCAGGGCTCTACCCTGCTGGTGTCCCTGCCTCCCAGGTGCCTTTTGCAGCCAGTTGCTGAATGCGGCCCAGCTTCCCGGGTCCTCCTCCTTTAGCACCTGGAGTGCTAAATTAAGCTCCAGCCTCAGAGGGCAGGGAGAGGATGAGGAGGCCCAACCAGAAAACCCAGGGCTTCCAGGTACAATAGGTCTAAACACAAAGGCCATGCACAGCGGGACCCGCCCCTGCACCCGGGCCACCCGGTGACTGGGCGGACAGCGTGTGGGTCTGTCGGTAACCCGTCTCCTCTCTTTGTTCCCTGTTCTCAGAGAACGAGGAGGAGAAGAGTCCAGTGCTAGATGGAGATAGATATATGTAGAGAGAGCAACATGTAAGTGGGGGGACCGCCCCCCTCTGTCCCATGTGACTCCCACTCCCACGTGACCCTATCAGACCTCGCTCCTTTGCCTCAAGTGCTGGAGCTGACCTAGCTTTTCCATCTTCCAGGGAAGAGGGAGGGAGATCCTGCCCTGAGCCAGATATTTGCATATAGGATCATCCCTCCCCTTCCCTGCTCCCCTTACCTTGCCTTTACCCTGGGCGGTGCCAGCTGTCATAGGATTACATGTCATCTTTGTATGTGATGTCCCATATTAGCTGGCGCCTCCTATCCTGTAACATGTGCAGCTTATAGAACATCGTGTGACATCCATTTTATGACTCATCAGCGGTATTATGATATTACATGACTGTGGTATTATAACATTGTGATCGTTATTGGTGACAAGATGACACTGTAATGCTGCCAGTATTCATAGGCTCCCCACCCTTGTCCTCTGCATCATGACCTGTTAGGATGATCAGATGCATGATTTTACTTCCAACTCTCAATTTTCTCTACTTGGGGGATAAAAGTGGGATCTTGATGACTTGAAAGCCATAGATAACCCAAAACCTTTCTTTTCTGGGCTCAGAAACCCCTCCTTTTTTTTCCCCAACACCTCTCTTCCTGGGATGTTGTGGAAGGAGCCCCGGCCACCAGCCCTGGCTGGTTGACAGTAGAAGCTTTGATCTCTGGGTCCAGCAGATGTCTTTGCGGGCAGGCCCTGCCACAACACCCCGGGCCTTGGAGGGCAGGCCTGGGGCCTCAGCTGTTTCCTGGCCTGGGTCCTGGCTGGGAGCCTGCCAGGCTCTGGGCAGCAAGTGGGGTTTGACGAAGGGAGGGGGAGGGGAAGACAGGGCCATGCCAGGTGCAGCAGGTGAAGGCGGGGGGTGTGGGAATATAGGTGGGGGAGGCTTTTTGGTGGCTCCTCTGATCGCCCAACTCCCTGTCCTTAGGCCACTAAGGAGCACTGCCTGGGTGGGCCTGAGGCAGAGGGAGTGGCTCAGGGTTGCCAATGGAGCTAGGAGGAGATTCAGAGGGAGGAGATGCTGCAGGGAGGGAGGCTGGTGGCAGGGGCTGAGTGATGGGCAGCTGTGAGTCCCCTGCAGGCCTCCATGCAGTCCTCTCGGAGGCCCTCGGGGGAGAGTCCAGACCTCTGTCCGCAGAGTGGGCACCAGCTCCACTCCCTGCAGGCCCCGGGCACTGCCTGTGCCGGCTTGGCGAGCATGCGCCTTCTGACTGAGTGCTGTAGGAACTGCCTTCCCTGGAGGGGACAGCTGCTTCTAAGCAGTCCTTGTCCTTGCGCTCCCTTTGTTGGGAGGGGGATGGCATGTGGGAGGTTGAGGGCACCCACCCTGAGGGGGAGGTTTTGAGAACTCTTGAGCTCTGTCAGTCCAGCACCCTGTAGCGAGAAGGGAAGGGGCTTGTCCTGGGTTGCAGTTGAGCAAAGCAGAACAGAGGCTCTGCGTCCCATGGAACTCCCAGCGCAGTGATCCCTGCTACTGTCCCCCCACTGGGCACCGTCCCCCCGCTGGGCTCACTGTGCTCTGTGCTTCGGGGCGGCGGTGGGCGTTGCTCTCTGGTGCTCAGCTGTGGGCCTGTGACCTGTGAGGCTGCAGGCCCCTGAGGTTGCAGAGAGGAGACAGGGGTGGGGCGGGGAGTCAGGCCCTGACCGCGTCCCTTCTCTCTCACGTTCCAGGACTGGGTCAGCACAACACCAGGGCCCTTGGCGCCCCCAGGCTGGCCCTGTGCCCCCAGCCCTGGCAGCCTCCCCAGGACGGAACTGGGGCAGCCACAGCGCACAAGCGAGAAGGCGCAGGGTCTCCTTTCCAAGGGGAAGCAGCTCCTCAGGAAACTGGGCTCTGGGAAGAAGGAGTGACGCTGCGGCCCATCCTGCAGGCAGAAGCGGCCCCCCGAGGCCAGCAGAGGCCTCGGATCGCTGTCCCTCCCGTTCTGCTGAGCTAACACTGTGGCGCTTGGATGGGAATCGAAGAGGCTTGGTGATGGGTCCTTAGGGAAGAACCCTCTAGATGGGCGCCTTCCTCTTCCAGGAGGGAAAACTGAGCCCCACAGTGAGAGAGGAACTTGGCCGAGGTCTGGACCCAGGCTCCTGCCTCCTTGTCCACCACCTCGTCTCCTCCGGGGTCCCACCACACCTTGCTAGTTCCTTCTTTGGCCTTCTCACTCCCAGGACGGGACCCTGAGGGGAGAAAGGGGCCTGTCCCCTCTGATGGCTCTGCCTGTCCTGATCACGTCTTCCTCCCCTGAAGGAAAGTTTGCACTGGATTGCCCTCGAGTCCCCCTGCCCACGGCAGGCGGGAGCGTGTATATATGTACATACGCAGTGCCTCAGCCCAGCTGCTCCATCTCGCTTCCACCGCACAGGCCCGGGAAGGAGAAAGGCCATGCCAAAGCGGGCCTCCCCCCACCCCATCGTGCTCCAGCCCTCCCTGCCAGGCCTCCTGGCCCCCTCCCCCCACCTGTGTGGTCCCTCCCCCGGAGACCCAGGGGGCCAGCGGGCAGAAAGCAGGAGTTGGGTTTGCCTTATTTTGCTCATTGGATTCAACTTCTCTTTTGCATCGTTTTCCTCTGGCCCCTGTCAGAGTCCAGGGCTGGGGAAAAGGACAGATTTATGCAGCTATTTTCATACATTCCCCGTTCAGAGTGGGGTGGGCTTCTCCACCCTGCCCGTAACCACCTCATGGCCCACCCTCAGGCTGGGTGAGTGTCTCTTTGCATGTTTCCTTTGCTGTGGTGGGAGATTGAGCCCCCACCCCCACCTTGGTCTCCAGGGTGTGGAATGGTGGGGGCATTTGTTTAAAAAGACATTTTATTATAATAAAGTCTATTTTCATAAAATCTATGCTGGCCTCTACCTGGGCAAAGGACTCCTTGGAAGGGTGGGTCATGCTGGGATTTGGACTCTGGACGTTGGAACCCAGAAGTCACATCCAAAGGGCGACGGGGGCAAAACCGAGTCAACACCAACGGCTTTTGAGTTCCTTTTCCTAAGAAGAAAGTCTGGCAGCTTCCTGAGCCCCAGGTCACAGGGCCAGGTATTGGGGTTGGGGCAGGGTTGGGCAGGGAGAAAGAGACCTGGGAAGGCGGATGGGGAGACATGAAGAAAAGGCTCAGTTTCAAGGTGGTGGGCCGAGCACACACCGCACTCTTTCTTCCCCCTTACAAATGCACAGAAATGGTAGCTGCGAGAGGAACAGGACAAACAAGCAAACAAACACCATACATAGTTCCATCTGAAGGCAAGACAGGAGACTCTCAGTAGGCTAGAAATAGCAGGATTCTGGAAAAGGCAGAAAACAGATGGGAGTCTACACTCAGAAAGCTCAGAGCAGGGCGCATGTGGGAGAGTTCTGCACATTGCTCCGGGCCTACAGGTGGTGCACAGGGACAGAAGGGATCCCGGGGCTACCGACAGTGTGATTAGTTGTTCTTAGTGGGCCAGCTTGACTGACAGTGTAGCACATTCTCCTTCTCCCATGGGCCAAAGGGCAAAGGTGAGGATGTCTGCCCTTAGATGCGAATGGTGGGGGTGGCAGCTCAGATCAGAGACCAAGTGGTACTTTAGGCGTCTGGCAACACCTGGCAGAAACAGGAAGCCTCACAGCCCAGGTGAGGAGCCAACATGCTGCAGCACATTGTGTGCCCTCCCTTTCTCGCTGAAACAGCCCTGGCAGCTGTTCCCACCCAGCCGTCCAGCAGGGACTCTCCACCACAGCAGCCAGGACACAAGGAAGACTCAACAAATCTTTGAGGAAAGGCAACTCCATCAAGGAAGACAACAAATGGGAATGGGAAAATATATACCTGAGTCAATACAACATTAGGGGAGAACTTTAAAAAGACTAGTTATTGTTGGGGAGATAAAAGAAGAAATTGTGTATGTACAACAAGAACAAATTGTTATGAAAAAGATCCTAAAAACTAAAAAAAAATATTTTTTTTGTTTAAAAATAACTCACTATATGAGTGAAAAACATATGGCTTATAGCTGGAGAAAATTAGTAAGCTTGGGGCTGGGCCCAGTGGCTCACACCTGTAATCCGAGCACTCTGGGAGGCTGAGGCAGGAGAATCACTTGAGCTCAGGAGTTTGAGACCAGCCTGAGCAAGAGCGAGACCCTGTCTCTACTAAAAAGTAGAAAAAACAAGCCGAGCCTCATGGCACGCGCCTGTAATCCCAGCTACTTGGAAGGCTGAGGCAGGAGGATCACTTGAGCCCAGGAGTTTGAGGTCGCTGTGAGCTATGTTGATGCCACTGTACTCTACCCGGGGTGACAGAGGGAGACTCTGTCTCAAAAAAAAAAAAAAAAAAAATTAGTAAGCTTGAAATTTGAGGTAAGGAATTCTCTCAGAGCGCTATACAAAAGGATAATGAAATGAACAAACCAAAAGAAAAGTTATGCAGGGAGGATGGAGTGAAAAATTTCAACATCTGCTTATAAGAAGATGTCTGAGCAACACTGACCTCCGGTACAATGTTAGGTAGGTATAGCGGAAGCAGATAGCCTTGCTTTGTTCCTAATATTAGGGGACAGCATAGAAGAAATAATGGCTGTAAATTTCCTGGAACTGAAGAAAGAGACAGATCCTTAGATTCACAGGATTCACTGCATGTTTAGCTGATAAATAAATTAGGAGTACAGAAAAAAAGGAGAAGCAGCTCAACTTATTTTATGAGACTAGTATAACCCTGTCACCAAAACTAGACACAAACAAGATAAGAAAATAATATGACAGATCTATCTTGTTTATGAACACAGAAGTAAATATCCTAAATGAAGCATTAGCAAATTAAATATACATTATGATGAGTAGTATTTATCTCAATAAGGCAAAAATCTTTCATCATTTTTATTATTAAATCTGTTAATTCTATTAATATCTATTAATAAAATTCACAACTTTAAAAGATCAAAGGAGAAAATCCACCGATCACTTCAAAAGATGTTGAAAAAGCATTTAATAAGCTACAGTTTCCAAATACATAGCAGACAAGAAATATAAGGAAAATACCTTAATTTGATAAAGGACACCCTCCCACAAGTCACATGGAGTCACGTGGAGTGGGTTTATAACTTACAGAGAGGCAGGAATGGACGACAGAAGCCCAGGCTTCATTCCCTAAGGCTTAGGAAAGGTGCCCAGGGTGAGTGGAACCTCATCTGCGTGTGCCCCACTTGCATCGCAGTTCGGGGGCCCTGGAAAGCAGTCTGCCCTGGGTTTTATACCTCAGGGACATTGTGACACATTGGGCTAAAGTGTTGAAGGACATCCCGTTTCTATGGGAGGACTGGAACAGAGGTGGGCTGTTCTGGTCAGTTCCTCCCTCTCTCAGGATGTTGTATTCCCAGAAAGTTCTACAGTTCTTTTTTTTTTTTTTTTTTTTTTTTTTTTTTAAGACAGAGTCTTGCTCTGTTGCCTGGGCTAGAGTGCAGTGGCATCAACCTAGCTCACAGCAACCTCAAACTCCTGGGCTCAAGTGATCCTCCTGCCTCAGCCTCTGTAATAGCTGGGACTACAGGTGAGCAGGACGCCACCACACCTGGCTAATTTTTTTCTATTTTTAATATAGATGGGGTCTCGCTCTTTCTTGCTCAGAGCTCAGGCTGGTCTCAAACTCCTGAGCTCAAGGGATCCTCCCACCTTGGCCTCCCAGACTGCTAGGATAACAGGTGGGAACCCAGTGCGCCTGGCCCTACAGTTATCTTGAAAACTACAAAGGAGAAAGGGGGAGAACTGGATTGGTCCAAGGCCACCTGGAAAACTACATTACAAAGAAAATATCTAGGATGAAGAAATACAATTGAGTTTTGTATACTGACCTTATATCTTACAATCTTGCTAAACTCACTTATTAGTTCTAGTAGCTGTTTTTGTAGTTCTTTGGAATCTTCCATGTACACAACTATGTCATCTCAGAACAGAGATAATTTTATTTCTTCCTTTACAATTTGTATGCCATTTATTATTTTTCTCCTTGCCTATTGCACTGACTGGGACCTCCAATACAATGTTAAATAGTCATGGTGAAAGCAGATATCCTTGCTTTGTTTCTAATATTAAGGTGAAAGCATTCAGTTGTTCACCATCAAGAATGATCTCAGTTGAGTTTTTTTGTTTTGTTTTTGTTTTTGTAGATACCTTTTATTGAGTAGAGGAAATTCCTTTTTTTCCCTACATTGCTGAGAGATTTTATCAAGAATGGATGTTGAATTTTGTCAAATGTTTGTTCTGCATCTATTAAGATGATCACATGCCTTTTTTTTTTCTTTAGGCTGTTGATAAACTGAATTAAATTGACTTTCAAAAGTTGAAATAGATTTGCATTCCCAGGATAAACCCCAGTTGGTTATTTTTTAATATATATTGCTGAATTCAATTTGCTACTATTTTGTTGAGGAGTTTTGCATTTATATTCATGAGTTATCTTGTTCTGTAGTATTCTTTTTTTGTAATGTCTTTGTCAGGTTCTAATATCAGAGTACAGCTAGACTCATAAAATGAGTTGGGAAGTTTCCATCATGTTCTATATCATGGGAGAGATTGTGTAGAACTAGTATTATATCTTTCTTAAATGTTTGATGAAATTTCCCAGTGAAGGCATCTAGGCCTGGAGTTTTCTTTGTTGGAAGGTTTTTAAGCTATAAATTCAATGTTGCTAACAGACATAGGACTATTAAATATATCTATTTCCTTTTGAGTGAGCTTTTATAGTTTGTTCAAAGAATTTTTCTTTCTTATCCTAGTTGTCACATTTCATATTTGTAATGTGTGTAAGGTCTGTGTAATGTTCCCTCTTCCATGAGTGGTATTTGTATGTTGTCTTCCTTCTATTTTTCTTGGTCAGTTTAACTAGAGGTTTATGAATTTTATGACTCTTTCAAAGAACTATCTTCATGGTTTCATTGATTTTTTTCTCTGTTATTTTTCTGTTTTCAATTTCATTAATTTCTGCTCTTTCATTCATTATTTAATTAACTTCTTATCTTTATTAACTCCTTCCTTCTGTTTGCTTTGTATTTAATGGTCTTGTTTTTCTTGTTTCTTAACAAGGCAAAAGCTCATTGATTCAAGACTTTTTTTTTCTAATACGAGCATTTCATGTTATAGACTTCCCTCTGAGCATTGTTTTATCTGCATCCCACAAATTTTGGCATGTTGTGTTTTAATTTTTACAGAGTTTTCATTTTTTAAAGAAATTTTCTTTTAGTCTCCCTCTTCAACTCATGGATAATTTAGAAGTATGTTGTTTAATTTCCAAGTGTTTGGATATTTTCCTATCTTTCTCTTATTGTTTTCTAGTTTGATGGCATTATGGTCACAGAACATACTTTGTATGCTTTTAATTCTAAATTTGTGGAGGTTTGCTTTATGGCCCAGAGGGCCTATTTTGATGCACATTCCATGTGCACTTGAAAATAATGTTTATTCTGCTATTATTAATATTAGGTAGAATTTTTATTTATTTATTTATTTTTATTTGATTTTTTTTTTTCCTAGGCTGGTCCAGTGGAGCAGTGGGAGTGGAGAAGGAACAAATGAATGTGTAACTGGTTGTGATCAATTAGTTGTAAACACCACTGCACTCGGACCAACCTATGAGGTAGAATTTTGTATAAACATAAGTTATTTCCATTTGGTTGATGATGTTGTTCAGTTTTTCTATATCTTTGGTGATTTTTTTCTCCCTTAGTCCTTTTTTTTTCCTGTCCACACAACTTGTATTCATTAGCCACAATGTAAGAAATGTCACATGAGGCAAAAAGTCATTCACAATAAATATTGATTACATTTTTCTTTTTTTTTTTTTTTTTTTTGAGACAGAGTCTCACTCGGTTGCCCGGGCTAGAGTGAGTGCCGTGGCTTCAGCCTAGCTCACAGCAACCTCAAACTCCTGGGCTCAAGCGATCCATCTGCCTCAGCCTCCCGAGTAGCTGGGACTACAGGCATGCGCCACCATGCCCGGCTAATTTTTCTATATATATTTTTAGCTGTC
>CM052441.1:121758767-121769861 GCA_028533085.1 Varecia variegata
GAGCCTATAAAATTCCAGAACCTGATTCACAAAGAGCCACTTGACCAAATTCTCGCAGCAAGTCACGGGTGGAGGAATGGCCTCCTCTGTCATGGGCCCTTGGGCTCTGCTTCCCAGCAGGTGATAGATCGCTGAGCACGTGGGGAAGATGTTCTGGGTGTGTTGCTGTCCCTGTTCCTTGGCCAACATGTGGTCTGGGCATAGAAGACAAGAGTGAGTGGCAGGAAGGTGGCTGAAGGTAGGGGGTGGGGCTACACCAAAATAGGACGTAGGCACCATGGCCGGCACGTGCTCAGCCTGACCAGGGCCCAGGCAGGTGGATGAACAGTCATGTCACAAGTACTTCTGCTTGAGCATGGAAGCCCTTCTGCCAGCCTTTCTAAAGCGAGAAGTTTCCCCCTCTTCTATGTCAGAATGATCCTGAATCATTAACCCAAATCCTCCCAGCTGCACGGATCTTGTCCCAGAGAGGCCCTGGGCTGCATCGCCCAACTGACCACTAACCACAACCAACTCTGCTCTCTCTTGGTTCCTGAAATCCAGAAGCAGATGTGGGGGGGTCAAGGGGTGGTTTTGGAGACAGCCCCCTACCATAAGTCAAGAAGAAAGGGGAGGGAGGAGGGATAGAGGAAGTTACCTTGGTCCTGAGCCCGTTGCCCACAGGGTCCTCCTTCCTGTGAAGCCCAACGGTCACCAGCCAGATTTCCTGTCCCCTTAACCCTACCAAGAACCAGGGGCTGCCCAGCAGGGGAGGTGCAGGACCCAGGTTACTGATGGAGTGTGGGATGGCCCCTGAAGCCAGTTGGTGCGTTATCACTCCCCTCCCTTCTTCCCTGGGGCCACTCTATTCCCCATAACTCCTTAGGCTACTGGTTCCCGACTTTTTTTCCTTTCAAAGGAACCCTGGATACTCAGTTGTGTGTATCCCCTGGGGGACAGCACTGGTCTAGGCCCACAATGGGGAGCTGAGAAACCCTGGAGTGGGAGTGCTAAGTTCAAGGCTGGGGACAGCTCTGGTTCCTCCTTTCCTTCCCTTTGCCCCCATTTCAGGGGCCCCTCTATGTGACCCCCAACCCCAGTGGGGGAGGAGAGAGAGTTCAGTCTCCAGGGACAGTCCTTCCTCTGCCCTGCCCCGCCCCCAGCTTAGAGGACATAAAAGCCCAGATTCAGCTAAGAGGAGTTGCCAATGTCAGGTGAGCAGTGGAGGTAGGGTCCTTGGGGGCTGGGTGACTGCAGCTGGTAAGGGGATGAGGGTGCTGTGGACCCCTCCCTCAAGGAGGCCTGGCTTCATCCACAGACAGGGCCATGGAGGTGGGCTGGGGTGTGAAAGTGGGAGCGAGGGGCCCAGGAGGAGGGGGTGGTGGGGCTATCTTCTCCCAGGTGCACTGTGGGCTCAGGGCACTTGCTGGGCTGGGGGTCTCATTGCAGAGATGAAGCTGCTCCTGGCCCTGGCAGGGCTCCTGGCCATTCTGGCCATGCCCCAGCCCTCTGAGGGTGCTGCTCCAGGTAACATTCAAAAGGGGGGGAAAGGTGGTGTGTTGGGTGGTTCTGAGTCCCAGGGACTCCTTTTCTCAGTGCAGGCTCCTTGGCTCTGGGGCCTGATGGGGGACTTTGGGCCCATTCCTGACTTTGTGACCCCTGCTCTGGACAGCTGTCCCAGGGGAGGTGGAGACCTCGGTGGTGCTGACCTGCATGGAGGAGGCCAAGCGGCTAGTGGACAAGGCCTACAAGGAGCGGCGGGAAAGGTGGGGGTGCTGGGCACTGCCCAGCTCCGGGCAAGGCTGCCCCTGGCCTTTCAGAGAAGGAGCAGTCAGCAGGGAGTTTGTAGGTGGGGATGGGGGTCTGTGGGGACCCATGGGGGACCCTCTGTCTGTCTGTCTGTCCTTGTGTCTCCAGATGCAAGAATATCTTCAAAGCCATCCGTCCCACCGCCTTGCCTCTGTCTGGACACCTGGGTCTATATATATATATATAGGAATTTTTTTTTTAATTAAAAGAAAGCTTCTTCCCGTCTGTGGGTCTGTCTACATAGTTCTGTGTGTCTGCCCCTGGGCTGGGGCTCTGCTGAGTGTCTCTGCACCCTTCTCGGGCCCTCACTCCTCCCTTCCCCAATCAGCGTCAGGCAGCGGCTTCGCAGTGGCTCGGCCAGCCCCATGGAACTCCTGTCCTACTTCAAGCAGCCTGTGGCAGCCACCAGGACTGCAGTGAGGGCTGCTGACTACCTGCACGTGGCTCTGGGCCTGCTGGAGGGGAAGCTGCGGTCCCGGTGGCGGGGGCCCTTCAATGTCACTGGTACTATTGCCCATCCCACCCCAGGCCCCTGCTCCACTAGTGACTCCTACTAGAGACCCCAGCCATCTCACGGTGATTCCCTCAACTTCTCCCTCCAAGGAGTCTCAGGGGCATCCTAGCAACCCCTCTGCTTCTCAGACAGGGCCCCCCTCCAGGATGTCCAGGGCTCCTCAGCCTCAGGTCAGGGAAGATGGGAAATGAGGGGCTCAGCTCTCACTTACCCCCTTGTCCCCCGGAACCCACCACAGATGTGCTGACACCCGCCCAGCTGACCCTGCTGTCCAAGTCAAGCGGCTGCGCCTACCAGGACTTGGGGATGACGTGCCCCGAGAAGGACAAGTACCGCACCATCACCGGGCATTGCAACAACAGGTGCGGCGGGCTGGATGTGGGCCCGCGGTGGGGGGCGCTCAGGGAGGTGCCACCTAGTGCCATCATTCTGTCCTTCCCCTACAGACGCAGCCCCACGCTGGGAGCCTCCAACCGCGCCTTTGTGCGCTGGCTGCCTGCGGAGTACGAGGATGGCTTCTCGCTGCCCTTCGGCTGGACCGCTGGGGTCAAGCGAAACGGCTTCGCGGTGCCCCTGGTGAGCGCCGGCGGGCGGAGGGGGCGAGGCCGGCCCGACGCGGTGCGGGACCCAGGCGCCCCTGACGTCCCCTGTCCCGCAGGCTCGCGCCGTCTCCAACGCGATCGTGCGCTTCCCCACGGAGCAGCTGACCCCGGACCAGGAGCGCTCGCTCATGTTCATGCAGTGGGGCCAGTTCATCGATCACGACCTCGATTTCACCCCCGAGCCGGCAGCCCGGGCCTCCTTCCTCACGGGCGTCAACTGCGAGACCAGCTGCTTGCAGCAGCCGCCCTGCTTCCCGCTCAAGGTGCCCTTCTTTCCGCCTGCCCCTCCTGCCGTGCGGAGGGGGGAGGTTGTTCCCGGGAGTGGCCACCTTCCTTCTGTGTCCAGGTCTCCTTGCCCCGCTGTGTCCAGAGGCAAGGCCTGCCTGGCTCTGTGCTGTCCGCCTCCTGGCGCCGGGCTCTCAGCCAGCGCATCCCATGCGTTCGCTGCCTCTCCCAGGCCAGGGGAGAGAGTAACGCTTGTCCCCTGGCTGGCAGGACACTGTTCGGGGGCTTACTGGCTCTGTTAGTCTGGGAGAGAGTTCTGGGATGAGGACCTTCTCGGTGTCCCTCAAACCTCCATGAGCAAGTGGCCCGTGCTCAGTCCTGTTTCCTCCCCTCCCCCGACGCCCACATTAGGGAGCAGAGAGCTGGGGGTCAGGGCTGAGAGTGGGCTGGGGGGTTGAGGCACGTGCTGAGTAGGGAGAAGGAGGAGAGAAAGGAGAGAGAGTCTGAGAGAGAGGGCAGGAATGTCAGGGCCAGAGCGAGAGACAGAGGTGGGGAAAAGGAAAGGATGAGGAGGCAGAGTGAGAGTATAGAGACCACTCCAGAGCGGAGAGGAGGAAGGAACAGACACAGGAGAGGAGAGAGAGAGAGAAAGGAGAATGTTTAGTGAGGAGGGGGTCAGAGGACTGGCCGTGCCCACCCCAGGGGGCTCCGCACATTCCCCATTCCGTGTCCTGGCCATCAACCCTGAACCTCAGGGGTGCTCTGCTGGTGGAACCCCAGGCAGTGATCTCGTTGGGGCCTTCAGAGGCCTCCCTGCAGGTTGACGGGGCCAGACATCCTGAGGGCAGCAGGAGAGCCACTTCTGCCCACTGTCCCTGCCCTCGGGGAGCCGGCCTAGCCTCTCCCTGTGTCGCAGATCCCGCCCAACGACCCCCGCATCAAGAACCAACGAGACTGTATCCCCTTCTTCCGCTCCTGCCCGGCCTGCACCGGGAGCAACATCACCATCCGCAACCAGATCAACGCGCTCACCTCCTTCGTGGACGCCAGCATGGTGTACGGCAGCGAGGACCCCCTGGCCAACAAGCTGCGCAACAATAGCAACCAGCTGGGGCTGCTGGCCGTCAACACCGGCTTCAGTGACAACGGCCGGGCCCTGCTGCCCTTTGACACCCTGCACGACGACCCCTGTCTCCTCACCAACCGCTCTGTGCACATCCGCTGCTTCCTGGCAGGTCAGCCCTAGGGTGGAGACCTGGGGTGGCACAGGAGGTGTTCCCTGCTGGAGCCAGTGGGCCTGTCTGTGAGCAGCTTGTGGGTTTGTGTTTAGAGAGACTGTTCTCACCAACTTCATGATATTAATCCGGTTGCCTGGGTAACAAGTTGATGGAGCCAGAAAGGCAAAAAATCAAATGGTCCTCCCCCAACCCCAAACCTAAGATGGAGACACAGGGACGACCGAGGAGCCTCTGTCTGCCTGTCCATCACTTTCTCTGTCACTCTTTCCTCTTCTAGACTCTGGGGGAGAAGAGAGTTGAGTCCTTGGGGACAGGGTGCTAAAGGGACAGAGAGCACTGTGGTGCCCTCACCCTGGAGAACCACACTGTCCAATGTGGTAGCCACTAGCCACATGTGGCTATTTTAATTTTATTTTAAATTAAATACACTCAGTTTCTCGGCTGCACTAGCCATATTTCAAATGCTCAGTAGCCTCATTGGCTAGTGGCTCTCCTATCAGGTGGCACAGGTGTCGAACATTTTCCTTACCTCGGAAAGTTCTATTGGACAGCACTGTTCCGGACTATCACCTCCTGCCCATCTTGATTGCCTGTCATAAGAGAGGGTGGGATTTTAAATTTAAATACGGGAAATTTCGGGGACGGCTCGGGCAGTGATAGCAGCCGTGACCAGAAATTTTCCAATGTGTTTTAATATAAAGCCATTAGTGGGCCCGAGGCCATTTCCTCTGGTCTCCCTCCCCCTCCTCTTGGTGGCTCCTGCTGGTCTCTCCCTGGCTGGGCCCCCGGGAAGAGAATCAAGGTCAGTGCCAGTGAGGACTTCCTGGGAAAGGGGCCTGGCCTCTTCTGGGCTAGTTGGGCAAGGGCAGCATTCCCCAACCAGGCATGGCCACCTCTAGCCTGGCTTTGCCAAGCCCCCTGTCCCACGCTCACGGATGGAGAAGCTGCTCTCAGAAAACTTCCTTCCCACCAGCTTCTAGACTTGGCCAGGACTGAACCCAGTGTCCTGCTGAAATGGCCCTGACCCTTGCCCTCTGGCCCCTACAGAGAAGGGTTGGGGGAGGGCTAGAGGAATCGTGGGTCTTGCTTAGTTTTCTCGAACAAAGTCTCAGGTGTGGACCCCACACATGCTGTGCCCTAGCCCCCTCCCCTGGAGCAAGCTGCACCATTGGCATGTAGTAAGGGTGGGGATGACAAGTCTATTCAAATGGTAGTGGCTTTCTGGAGTCCTGTGCCGAGAAGGATTCTGAGGGTGCATCTAGTATTGGCAGGAAAGAGTGCTGTGATCATTAACTGCGTCTGACACAGGCAGGGAGATAGGCTGTGCCAACATGCATGCTACTTTTTGGCTTTCCCTGAATCAGGAGAATCAGTTAGCCGGGCAGTGTTCACAAATCTCACACTTTGTGCCAGGCAGTGTTCACAAATCTCACACTTTGTACCAGGCACTGTGTGCAGCCCCATGTGTCTCTGTGTGTGTTAGGAGGGAGGGTAAAATACACAAAGGCACAAGCCATGGTCCTTGTTCTCCAAGAACTCCCAGTGTCAGGTACAGGAAGGTGGCAAGTCATGTGTCAGATCTGATACCTATTGAATGAGCATCTCTAACCAGCAGTGCCCCTAAGCAGAGGAAGAAGCTGTTGTGGTGGCCTGGGGCACCAGGGCAGGCCTCCTAGAGGAGTATAAATTGAGCATGATGTGAAAAGATGGGTGGAGAGGAGGGGGAGTAGGAGACGTTTCAGGTCTTGGCTGGGGAGGGAGTTTCGGGGGAGCAAATGTTTTCTGGGATGGAGGTCTTAGGAATGACAGTGGTTTTTACTTTCCTAAGGGGACACCCGCTCCAGTGAGATGCCCGAGCTCACCTCCATGCACACCCTCTTTCTGCGGGAGCACAACCGGCTGGCCACACAGCTCAAGCGCCTGAACCCCAGCTGGAGTGGAGAGACGCTCTACCAGGAGGCCCGGAAGATCGTTGTGGCCATGGTCCAGGTAGGATGTCCTGAGCGTCAGGCTGACTTGGGATCCCACATGCATCTGCAACATCCTAGCTGTGTGATCTCAGGCAAGTTACTAACCCTCCTGAGCCTTGGTTTCTTCCCCTATGATGCTATAAGGATTAAAGGACACAAATGAAAACACCTGGCAGACATTATGTGCTTGACAAAGTCTCCCTCCCTTCCCTCCCCTTCTTCCCAGCCTTGCTGCTCCCTGTCGTCTTCCCTGTGGGTCCAGGAATGGTGTCAGGAGGGCTGAACAGGTGGTCTAGCGCCTGGCGCATAGTAGCTGTTTAGGAAGTGCGATTCCTTCCTCCATCTCATTGTCGCCTTTGGGCCCTTTACCCACTCACGTCTCCTTTTTGGTGCTGCCGGAACTCCTCAGCCTCATTTGCCCCTGGGGCAGTGTTCCTGGCTCTCTCTCCCAACTTCTGAAGCTTCAGTGTCCCCGTCCCCTCCCCAGCACCCCATATTAATACAAACGCACACACATAAACACGCTCCCTCAGATTCTAGACGGGGAGGGAATTGCAGGTGCCGAGGGTGAGTTTTTGATTTGCACTAATAACTCAAGTGAGATTCATTTAAGCTTCAGAGGAAATTCTAGAGCCTAGAATCTAGGGCGAGACTGTTCCACATCTTCCCTTTCCACTGGGGGCAGTTATGCCAGAGTGTTCGTCATTCCTTCCTGCCTCCCCTCTTTCCACAAACCTATACTGAGCCCTGTTGTGGGCCAGGCACTTGGTGGCACTGTTAATAATTTCAGTAATTTCAATTTCCCTGGCTCTTAAGGAGTTTGTAAGATAGTAGGAAAAATGAGACATGGATAACTCAAGGGTAAGGGAGGTATCACGATGACTAATAAAGTGCTTTGTTATTTAATTCTCTAGGGCAGAGGGCAATATAATTATCCTTAATTTACATTTGAGGAACTCAGGCTCAGAGAGGTTAATAACTGGTCCAAGGCCACACAGCCAGCAAGCAGGAGAGCTGTGTTTATGCCACTCGGTAGCACTCTGTTAGGCCTGGATCCAGAGTTGTGGGAAGCAATTCTCTGACCATGGATGGGGGACAGGAGGGATCCCTCAAGCCAGGAGCAGGGGGAGACTGCAGCAAGGAGTGAGTGGAGAGGCCATTCCAGGTGACTTTTCTTTAGATTATCACTTACCGGGACTACCTGCCCCTGGTGTTGGGGCCAGCAGCCATGAGGAAGTACCTGCCCAAGTATCGCGGCTACAATGACTCAGTGGACCCGCGCATCTCCAATGTCTTCACCAACGCCTTCCGCTATGGCCACACCCTCATCCAACCCTTCATGTTCCGCCTGGACAATCGGTACCGGCCCGTGGCGATAAACCCCCGTGTCCCACTCAGCAGGGTCTTTTTTGCCACCTGGAGGGTAGTGCTGGAAGGTGAGTGGGACCTGGGCCAGGAGAGGGTGGGCTTGCAGCTGAGGGTGGGGTGGGGGTGGCTTTGGCTGCAGAGAGCTGGGGTGGGAAGAATTCTGCTTTCCTTCCATCTCTGGGAGCTGGTCTGACTCCCCTGTGTCAGCCCACCCGCCTCTGCTCCCGCGTCGGATGATAGAGTGGGTTGGAGATGACTGTCAGAGGAGCCAGCTCCTTCCTACGAGTGTGAGTCTACATGATTCTCTGTGACCCAGGAGGCCAGGGGCTGGGAGCATCCCAACCTTGCAAGTCTGAATGGCATAATCCCCTGAGACCTCTGTGCATCTGGGGTCATGTAGTGACTGGTGGGGACCTGCTCACTGGGGCCACCTTGGCACCAGGCATGGCTTGTGCCCAGCCCTCTTCTCCAATCCCCCGACCCCACCGGGACTTGTCCCTGGCTCCAACCTGAGCTCTGATACTGAGCCAGATCCTTGCCCCACCCTGCTCCTCTCGTCCCCAGGTGGCATTGACCCCATCCTCCGGGGCCTCATGGCCACGCCTGCCAAATTGAATCGCCAGAACCAAATCGTGGTGGATGAGATCCGGGAGCGATTGTTTGAGCAGGTCATGAGGATCGGGCTGGACCTGCCCGCTCTGAACATGCAGCGCAGCCGGGACCACGGCCTCCCAGGTGAGGGGCTGCAGGAGTCTCCCCTGCCACCCCCCTACCGTCCTCCGCCCCTCGGTGCCTCCCAGGTAGCCTGTAGCTCCCCGTCCCACTCTAGGGCGCTCCCCCAGCTCTCCCCCAACCCCAGCACTTTGCTCTCAGGGAGCAGCCTGAGGTCAGGCCCCCACCTTTGCCTGCACCCATCTGGCCAATTTGCCTCCCAGCCTCCTTTGCGTGCTGTAACCCTCTTACTAGGAGCATCATAATAATGACTATGACTCACAGTCTGAAAATCTGTCTCCATCACCATTCCACTTTGCTTCGTTATACATGAACCCTGAGGGAAAAGGATTATTATTGCCTCCATTTTGCTGAGGGGGAAACTGAAGCTTAGAGAGACTCAGAACCTGGCCAGGTTCTCTAGCCAGAGACAAAGCTAGAATTTGAACCCCGATCAGCCTAACCCTAAGGCCTGTGCCTGTATTATGGAGTAGCCAGTGTAGCTGAGGCTTCTAGACACACTTCACCCTTCCTGGATCAGAGACAGACACATTGGGTTACTCCAGAGGGGACACTGAAATGTCCCTATTCTTGGAACTGGCAGGAGTTATGGCAATTTAGGGTCTGCCTTAGGGTGGGACAGCAAGGGAAAGACAGAGAGGGTCCTAGAGAGGCCCAGCTGTCCTCCTTGGCCTGAGCCAAGGGCTCAGGGTTCCCTAGGGAGGGGTCCTCCCCCCAGTCTATGACTTTGGTGTGTTGTGGAGGTGGGTTTTCGGGGCTGATGGGATGTATGTGACCCTTCCCTGCCGTGCCCAGTTACCTCTCCACCTGCAGCACAGGGCCCTACCCACACCACCCGTCGCTCCCCCACGCAGGGTACAATGCCTGGCGGCGCTTCTGTGGGCTCCCGCAGCCCGACACGGTGGGCGAGCTGGGCACGGTGCTGAAGAACTTGGACCTGGCGAGGAAGCTGATGGCGCAGTACGGCACGCCCAACAACATCGACATCTGGATGGGCGGCGTGGCCGAGCCCCTGGAGAACAAAGGCCGCGTGGGCCCCCTCCTGGCCTGCCTCATCGGTACCCAGTTCAGGAAGCTCCGGGACGGTGATCGGTGAGGAGGGGGCTCAGGCCCGCTGGGGGGCGGGGCCTATCCTGGACCCTCTCAAGGTCCCAACTTCCTCAGGAGTCAGTGATTTTCCAGTGTGTTCTGGGGTGCCTCTAGGTCATCCCTAAGGTGCCCTGAACTTATTTGGGGGTGCAGCAAGGAGTGACCTGGACCTCTGGGTGTGAAGGAAGGAAGACAGAAAAAAATGCCACTCTTAACTACTTCTCCCTCTGGGTTCCACTGTGCAGCCATGGAGGTGTCAGTCACTATGGAACAGTCCCATCCTAGCTTTCCCACGGCTTCCCTTAGGGCCATTTCATCGTGGTCCTGACACCTTCATGTCTGGTTCTTTCCTAGCCTGTGTTGCACTTTTGGGAAAATTAGAAATAGGTGCCCCTCTCTGGGTGGGCAAATGATAAACCACCCCCAAGATTCTCTCCCACCCCCGTGGATGCAGCCTCAGGCCAGGGCACAGGGCTTCATGAGTGGGTGTGGGCCCGGCTCCCCCTCCGGCATTGGGGGTGCCCTGGAGGCTGCTGGGCTGGGCCAGGGAGAGGCAGCCAGACAGCCTTGCTTTTCTCTGCACCGTGAGAGGGGGACCACCAGTTTGAAAGCCCCTGGGCTACCCGAGGGCCTGGGGCTCTCCCGTGCTCCTGGGCACTGTCTGCTGTGGTCCTCTTGCATCCGGGGAGCAGCAGGTACAGTGCCCACGGGTGTTCCCCATGCAGGTTTTGGTGGCAGAACAAGGGCGTGTTCACCACTCGGCAGCAGCAGGCCCTGGGCAAGATCTCCTTGCCCCGCATCATCTGCGACAACACAGGCATCACCACCGTGTCCAAGAACAACATCTTCATGTCCAACTCATTTCCCCGGGACTTTGTCAACTGCAGTACACTTCCTGCGTTGGACCTGGCTGCCTGGAGGGAGAAGGCCTAGGGGCTGGGGAAGGGGGTGCAGCAGTGAGGGGTACACCTGGGCTGGCCAGTTGGAACCACAGAGATCTCCTGTCCCTAGGTGAGCACATCCTTGGCGCCAGCTGAGAAAATGAGCAGCTGGACGTTCATTTGTGTGAACGCACACACACGCTTGTGCGCAGTGTCTATAAATTGGCGTTTCGTATGGCTGTGAACATGGGTAGTGTGTTATGTGCTCTGCCTGCGTGTTGTTTGTGTGAGTGTGTGTTTGCTGTTTTTGAGAACGTTAAGTACGTGGAGGGCAGCAGAGCAGATCGGCGAGGAGCCTGGGCTCGCTCCCTGGCCCTGAGGCTTACTGGCTGTGTGACCTTGGGCAAACCACTCGGCCTCGCCAAGCATGAGTTTTCTTCCTTGCAGGTCACAGCTGTCAGGGCTCCTCAGAGGCCTATTAGCATCATCTGGTTCTTCATTTATTGTGCATCTACTGTGTGCAAGGCGCCGTGCTTGGAGTGGGAAACTTACAGAGGCAGGAGAGATACCAGGATACCACTTGTGCCCTCAGGGAGTTTGCCCCTTGGCTGTGTCCTGGCTGCAGCAGTGAACCAGTGACCCTGGAGGATGGACCGCTCGCAGCTGGGCCGTGTGGCTCGGGCCGCG
>CM052441.1:121770361-121797756 GCA_028533085.1 Varecia variegata
GGCCTCCCAGAGTGCTAGGATTACAGGTGTGAGCCACCGCGCCTGGCCTGGGTGTTGGATTTTGTCAAATGCTTTTCCTGTATCTATTGAGATGATCATGTAATTTTTGTCTTTTATTCTAGTAATATGGTGTTGAACTAACCTTATATTCCTGGGATAAATCCTACTTGATCATGGTATATTAGCCATTTTATATATTGCTAGGTTCAGTTTGCTAGTATTTCCTTCAGGATTTTTGCATATATATATATATATAGAGAGAGAGAGAGAGAGAGAGAGATGAGAGAGAGAGATCTCACTCTGTCACCCAGGCTAGAATGCAGTGGCACTATCATAGCTCACTGCAGCCTTGAACTCTTGAACTCCTGGGCTCAAGTGATCCTCCTGACTCAGCCTTCCAAGTAGCTGGGACTACAGGCATGTACCTCCATGCCCAGTTAATTTTTCTTATATTTTTGGTGGGATGCGGGGGGTCTCACTACGTTGCCCTGGTCTCAAGCTCCTGGCCTCAAGCGATCCTCCTGCCTCAGTCTCCCAAGTCACTGGGATTACAGGCATGAGCCACTGCGCCCAGCATGCATGTATATTTATAAGGGATATTGGCATATACTTTTCTTGTATCTTTGTTTGGTTTTGTTATCTAGGTAATACTGGCCTCATGGAATAAATTGGGAAGTGTTTTCTCCTCTTCTATTTCTTGGAAGAGTTTGTGAAGGATTGGTATTAATTCTTTAAATGTTTCATGGAATTCACCAGTGAAATTATCTAGGCTTGGACTTTTCTTTGTGGGAAATTTTTTTTGTTTTTTTTTGTTATTTGTTGTTGTAAATTACTAATTCACATAGTAATAGGTCTATTTACTTGTTACAGGGATAGTCAGATTTTTTATTTCTTCTTTCATCAGAATTGGTAGTGTTGTCTTTCTAGGAATATGTCCATTTCATTGAAGTTATTTAATGTGTATATACAATTGTAATTACTTATAGTACTTTTTTATTTCTATAAAGTCAGTAGTAATGTCCCCTCTCATTCACAAATTTAAGAATTGTTATGTCTTCTATGGATTGACTCTTTATCATCATAAATTGTCCTTTGTCTCTATAACAATTTTTGTCTTATTGTCCATTTTGTTTTATATTAGTAGAGCCACTTCAGCCCTCTTTTGGTTACTATTTGCATGGTATATCTTTTCCCATCCATTTACTTCCAACCTATTTATGCCTTTGAATCTAAAGTTTGTGTGTTGTAGACAATATATAATTGGATGTTTTTCCAACCCATTCTGCCAATCTTTGCCTTTTGATCAATGTACTTAATATATTTATATAATGTAATTAATTACCAATGAGGTAAGATTTACATCTGCCATTTTGCTATTTTTTCTATGTCTTCTGTCTTTTTTGTTCCTTAATTCCTCCATTCCTGCCTTATTTTGTGTCAAATAGATAGCTTATATTTCTATGCCATGTGGTACAGAAACTATTTTGCATATGTCAGATTAACTGTATTATAACTTTGATTTGGTTGTAAAACTAAACTTGATGCAGGCTCCACCTTTATCAGCTGTTGTTCATGTGGCACAGTGTTGTCTACCCACAACTTTAAAAGGAAAACAGTAGAGAGACCATTTCTTAGGGGCTAGTATTTTGCCTCCTGTTTTATCTGTTGAAATAATTATTTCCCACGTTGGAAATTGTGTGCTCTTATGGAATAAACTGGTAGATGAGAGGCTGTGAGGCCGAGCGGAAAGTGGTTAAGCTTCAAAAGACAGATGAAACTGGGCTGGAATCCCAGTGCTTTTACCACTTACTTGACAAGCCCTTTAAAATCTGGACTAATGTCGTCTGTTAAATAGGAATAAAAATACCTTCTTTCTGTGGTATTCTATGGAGGTTTCTATGAAGATTAGGGACAATGCAAACAAAGTGCCAGGCTGCATTAGATCCTAAATAAACAGTGCTATTTATGATGAGTCCTTGGTGTTGCACAACTAGCAACTATGGCACCCAGGGCTTCCAATGCAATATAATCAAACTGACACGAGATTCCTGAGTTCAGGGAACAATGCTTACCCTGTTGGGGGAGTAACAGATGACAAAGGCTGATAAATGTTGACATCCCCAAGGTGCCAGGGAGCCAGACTTGAGGTTATGGCGTGTCTTTCCTTTGATAGTCCAATAAAGCTTGACTTTTGAATGTCATTTTGTTGATATTTCAGGAGGCCAGTGCAGTATCTAAGGTGGCTCAATAATCCGGAACTAACACACACACAGAAGAACCAGTTCAGTAATAACATCTTTTCCTTCCTTACTGTTGGCTCCTTGTTTTTTCTTTCTCTGGCTGGGTGAACACCAACACAATGGCTAATAAATCTTTTGACACACTTTTTTTTCTTCGAAGAATACATTTTCATATCTGGACAAGGGCCATGACCTTCACTGACTCTTAGGAATAATGGGTGCATTCTTTCAGTCACTTCCACCGATTTTCAGGCCAAAGTTTTCATGAGGTCTGTGGAAGACAATGTGGTGTGGTGGGAAAAGTAGAGGCGAGGACTCAGGTCATCTGATTCTGGTCCTTATCACCTTTTCTGCATCTAAATGAAGTGGGCTGATGGCTGCGCCTGTTTTCTCTTTCGTACATACAGCGCATCAAGTCCTGCCTTGGGTGCGCGTGAGCTTTGCTCACACTCACGGTAAGCGGTGATCGGCAGGGCTCTGGAGCGCACCGGGCGCTCGGCCCGGGCTACACCTGCACAAGCAGGGGCACAGCCGGGTCAGCTAGGTGACCGGAACGGCGGGTTGCGCGCGCAGCGCCCCCACAGCCTCCGGAACTCAGCGTCTCCGTTGCCTGGGGAACTGGGGGCGGTGCGCTTTCCGGCGCAGTCGCGGCGCGTCGCAGCTGTCATGGCGGAGGCCTCCTGGAGCACTGACACCGGGGAGGCAGTGTATCGCTCCCTGGACCCCGTGCGCAACTTGCGCCTCCGGTAGTTGCACCGCCCCGACCCCAGCCCCCGCCCCAGGGTCCCATGCTTTTATACCCTCAAATAATTGGAGCCTGAACTTCTGTCCTGAGGCCCCCGCTTCCGCTTACAACCCCGACCACTTCCTCTCCCGTCTCCCGACTTCTCCTCGCACTGCTTGTACCCCTAGCCCTGTGTCCTCAGTACATCCTCTCACCCTCACTCTTCCCCTTGGGACTCCGCGCCCCACCCACCTCCTCTGTTGTGTGCACCCAGCACACCTTGGAAACCCCATCCTTGCTCTGTGTTCATCTTCTGGTTGTGTGTCTTGTAACGCGTATATTGGAATTCTCTTTCCTTGACAGAGTCCACCTGCAAAGAATCACATCAGGCAACTTTCTTCATTATCAGCCTGCTGCCCAGTCCGGGAGTGACGTCATAGACTTGGCCACTTTTAGGCCTCAACCAACTGCCAGTGGGTGTTACGGTGGTGATGTTGCCTCATGAGGATTTTGAGAAAAGGCTTGGGGTGGTAGAGTCACTCTTAAGACCTAGGTCTGTGGTTTTAAGAGAAAGCTGTGCCTTTTTCAGGGAGGAGTGGGAGGTATAAAGAGGTGGAGTTCCTTACCTAGCTGATAAATGTTGGAGCCAGGATTTGAACCCAAGCAATCTTAACTACTACTTTATGTTGTGTGTGAAAATTGAATAAGATAGGATTCCTGCTATCAAGATACTGATCAGAACTGTGGCCAAATATAGAGAAATAAGAAATACCATGCTTTTGATATGCTGTAAATTTGCCTGGCAACCTAAATACCATTTGTGGCATTTTTTATCTAAGAGAAAATATGCTCCAAACTCTAAATGCACATGTAAACACTTTAAAAAACAATTTTAAGATTGGACAGGTGATGGGTACACTTATAGCCCCGACTCAAGCATTACAAAAGCTATCCATGTAACAAAAATATTTGTACCCCCTTAATATTTTGAAATTAAAAAAAGAAGATTGGAGACTGCTTGAAAAATGTGCATATAAACATAAACTGTGTTGTGGTTTTCCTTATCTGAAAGCTGAAAGTGAGGAAGAGAGGACAGGGTGTTTTTTTGGGGTCACTAGTCTTTTTGTTGTTTCTATTCATACATATTTCTGGGTAAGAGTGTGGGCTGGTGGGTTGTGAAGCATTGTCTCCGAAAAAGGCGTACTCACCTAGAAGTGTATTAGATTTGGTTCTTTAAAAGACCACTTATTTGCCTTCTCTGTCCCCTCTGGACATTTGGTCTCCCAAGTTACAGTGTTTATGATTCTATATATATAGCTTCAGGAATAATAAAAATAAAAATGCCAGGGTCTGCATTTCCTAGCAAATGCAGACAGTTGGAATTGAGGAAGGGCTGGCTATCAGCCTATATATCTAAATTTTAGTTCTTGACACTGAATTAGATTAAATATTTTCTGGAAGGCAGGACTACCTTTTATTCAAATTAGTAGTGATTAAGACTTCTTGAGTCCTTGTCTTGGCTTCTGCTCAAACTAACCATCATATGTTGTGGAGCATATCCACAGTGTGTCTAGCCTTTGTCTAGATTGAGTGCTTCATAAATTACTGAACTCCGTCTGTTTTTTTGGCAAATGTAAGAGTAAGGACATTGGTTGTAATCAGTCACAGAGCAAAAAGTGATGCTGGTTTGGCTCAAGCATTTGACTCACTATGTTGTCTTTGGAGGTGGACACCGCCCAGATGAAGATGAAGAGGAGGAGATTGTGATTGCGTGGCAAGAGAAGCTCTTTAGCCAGGTAAGCCAGTGTCTCTTATCTGCTACCATTACCTGGTCTACCCCCCCTGGCTGGTGATACAATTACCAAGGTGATTTCCAGAAAGTTTGTGACAGTTAATACTTTCCCCTGTTGTGTTTACAGAGGCAATATACAGTGACTGCCACTACTCAGTTTTATGATCCTGAGTAAGGGACTTTTCACCTCTGGGATTTATGTCATCTGTAACAGCAGAGTTGGATTACACCATCACTCTGGGTCCTTTTAGCTCTAACATTCTTGGATCACCTGTTCTCTGTTAGTTTCAAGTTGGTTATGAAAACGTGTCAAATAGCACCAGCTCTATGGAACTGATTTGATTAAACAGAGGAACAAAAGTTTGATGTATTCTCAGTCTATCTCTGTTTCCTTGTGGTGACCTCAGTTTGAAGTGGATGTATACCAAAATGAAGCAGCCTGTCAGAGTCCTTTGGATTGTCAGTATCGTCAAGAGATCCTGAAGCTGGAGAATTCAGGTGGCAGGAAGAACCGACGAATCTTTACCTACACTGACTCTGATAGATACACCAATTTGGAGGAGGTATTATTCTTTCTCAGGTCCCATAGTTTCCTTCTTTGCCTCCCCTAGTTTTCTGGCCTCCATGGGTTGTGCGTGTCAAATAAGAAGCCTATTAAGGGGAGACAGGTAGCTTGTCTAGAAACTGCTGTGAGCTGCTGGCAGCCAAGCTGAACAAGAGTGGGCACCGTCTGCAGGTGGTGTGCCTGCCACTCCCTCTTTGCTTGTTGAAGGGCCTGGGAGGGCTTGCAGCATGCATAGTAGGAGAAGTAGCCACTGGGCTCGACTTCCGCCATGCATCACCATGAGATAAGACAGGTGGTGGAGTCTAGAATCATCTAGATGAAATTCATCAGGAGATTCACCCCAAAGTCTGAATATATAGGTTTGAAGAGGAATTCAGTACAGCTATGAGGAATGGCTTATGTCCCCAAGTTGCCTATGCCAACATACCCTTGTGGACTTGTTTTACATTTTCTTCATCCACTGTGTATGTTCTGTCTTTTCAGTAAGACTTTAAACTCCTTGAGGGTAGAGCCTATATTTTCTGATTTTTGTCTTTGACCCTGTAGATCTCTGCAAGGAGCAGGTGTTAAATAAATGTTTTTGAAAGATTGGCATGTTTTCATTAGGAGAGCTGTGGGTTGGTAGCATATAAATTTGGGTTGTCTATTTTAGAAAAGCAAATAAAAATGCAGTTAATGCACGTGAGGATTTTCCACAAAATACTTGTATCCCATTTGGTATTTTCCAACCACCTAGTTAACTTCAATGTCTACCAGGCAAACTAACCCCACTTTTTGTGCTCAGAGAATACAGAGTAATTTTAATATTAGCATAAATAAAATCTAAAGTCCTGGGGCAGTCCAAGATGTGGTAGGTGTCTTCTTGGGTTGTTGGTGCCACTGCTCCCCTCCATTAGCACGTGTAGCGGTGAGGTGGTTGTGCCTGTTAGGCTCGGGTCGCGGAGGAGTTTCAGAGGGAAGACTCCCCTTCGAGTGCTTGGCCCCATGTGGCCCTGACCTGATGGCTCACATGGGGCTGCTCTCTTTTCTCAGCACTGTCAGAAAATGACCACTGCAGCCAGTGAGGTGCCGTCATTCTTAGTTGAACGAATGGCAAATGTCAGGCGACGACGGCAGGACAGGAGAGGCATGTGAGTACAAGTGTGGGGGGAGTCCGGGGGGCCTTTGTGGTCCTTCCATGCCAGTGTTCTCAGTATGTCCACTGACCAGAGCTTTTGATTTCCTAAATTTAGATAGTTTTGAATTTTTATCAGTGGTAATATGCAGTATTCATTATTACTTTATAATTAATTTTTAAAATCAATATAAAGATGTAAAATGTCTTTCTCACCCTTCATTTGGATATTTTTCCAAAATGCCCCATAGAGAGGGAAGGGATATGTCTGTTTGTTAAATATTTTGGCTGTTAAAACAATATGTCCCCCAACTCAAGTGTCCCATCCTGAAGTGGACCTCCACTAGGGTGTGCTCCCCGCTTCAGGCTCTTTAGGGGGTGCCAGGGAAGTGACCCTTCCTGTGGTGTTTCCCAGGGAGAGTGGCATCCTCAAGTCACGCATCATCACCTGGGAACCCTCAGAAGAGTTCGTCAAGAACAGCCATGTCATTAACACCCCTCTTCAGACAATGTACATCATGGCAGACCTGGGGCCGTATGGAAAGTGAGTGACGCATCTCATTGCCAACTCAGATCCTTAGCCTTTCTCCCTTCACTAGCCATTGCTTTCCTGTCTCCTCCTCCCAGGGTATACAGGAGGGACAGACATTTTCTTCCTTTTCTTCTTAGCTGTACTCGGAAGAAAATCTTTTACTATGGTAGTTCTCACTGTAGCCTCCATTCTCTCTCCTGAAGTGGGCTGTCTCTTCCTCTTTCCTTGAAGGACCAGTGGTCCTGAAGCTTGCTGTTGATTTCCTGATTTCTAGGCTTGGCTATAAGAAGTATGAGCATGTCCTCTGTACCCTGAAGGTGGACAGCAATGGTGTGATCACAGTTAAACCTGACTTCACAGGCCTCAGAGCACCCTACAGGTGAGGAGAGGAGGAAAGGGGTAGTGGAGAGTGGTATTCCTTCCCTTGGCTTCACTTCTTGCTCTTAGTTGAGGAGATTCTCAGAAAGCCCGTCATCTGTTCTAACTTTTAAATTCCCAGGCAGTGGTTCATATTCTATTCTGGGCCGTAGGCCCTTAGAAAACTGGGGAGCCTGTTCTCAGAAAATGTGCAAGTGTACCATTTGAAAGGGATCCCTTCAGTGGTGTAGTTTGGTGAAAATGGTTCTCTGTGCTGCCGAATGTAGGGACTGACCAGAACAGAGTGAGGCGAACTCAGCCAGGTCTTTCCTCATCTCTGTGTCTTGGAATAACAGAACCATAAATTGGAAATTATTTGGACAAACCTATCCATTTTTCAAGTGAGAGAACTGGGTGCCAGGGATATTGTGCCTTAGGGTTTCACTGTGACTTCAAGGGTCTGGAACCTACACTTTCTAAGTCTGGTCTGGTGTCCTTTCTGCTTTACCATTTTGTTTCCCTCTCCTGGCCATCATTACGGCCATTTTCGTCATCATATACATCAAGTGAGGTGTGTGGCCAGTAACGGTTCAGCCCTGGGCTAGATCTGAAGGGCCCCATCTCTTATTGTCAGAGTGAATCCTTTTGTGGCTTTGACCTTACAGAATCGAGACAGAAGGGGAGAAGCAGGAGCTGTGGAAATATACGATTGACAACGTGTCCTCCCTCGCACAGGCAGAGGAGGAGGAGCGGGAACAGCGAGTGTTCAAGGATGTAAGAGCCAGTTCACTCCAAGTACCAAAGGGATGAGCCTTAGTGCCTGGAGCGGAGACCATGTCTGAGCTTGATGTCAGCTGTTACTAGGAACAAGTCTTGCCCTCTGCAGTCTCTTCTGACCTAGGAAGCATTGCTAACATATCAGATGGAAGTTTTTGACCATATTATAATAACAACCATGGCCATTTAGTTGAGCATTTACCATGCTCTGTGCTAGGCCCTACTTCGCATACCTTATTTCCTTTGGACCTCACAACAACCCTTTGAGGTAAATACTTTTATTATTACCATTTTATAAATGAGGAAACTGAGATTGAGGAGCTTAGTAGTCTGCCCAAGGTGACGTAGCTCATAAGTGCGAGAGTCAGGATTCGGTCCCAGACCAGCTGACTGCAGAGCCTCTGTGCTTCACTTTAAAATGACAGTGAGTAGGATGCTTAGGCCTCTAACTCTTGGTGGCCTTTCCCATTATGGCTTCTTTTCTCCCTCCCGTTCAGAACTGAGCCCTGCCCTGGCTTAGGTTGCATCTTGAGTTTTGGTTTGGTTTGTTTCCTCAGCTTTATGGCCGGCACAAGGAGTATCTCAGCAGCCTCGTGGGCACTGACTTTGAGATGGTGAGTTCCTGGCTTCCTGCAGCACTGTGAGCTGGGTTTAACCAGAGCGTTCTGACCCTGGATGAGTGACAGTGCCTTTCTTAAAGGTCTCCAACATCTCCTCTGCAGTGAAAAAAGGAAGTCAAAGAACAGCACATAGCGTATAGTCCTTGTTATGTGTTTTGAAACATTGCATATTGATACAGAACTGTTCACGCATAGAAAAGAGTCTGAAAGGCTGTATACATGCTGTGGGTGGCTTTTTCTAGGGGAGGGTGTGTGGATTGGAAGGTGGTAGATGTGTAGTGGGTGGTGGGAGGGATATGTCAGGAATTTTCCCTTTTTATTCCCTAAGCTTAGGTAATGGTAATATATTCACGTGTTATTTTACAATTAATTTAATAAATTAGAGATGAAAAATGTCTTCCTCCCTCTTCATGTGGATATTTTCCCAAAATGCCCTAGAGAGAGGGAACAGGGGTCATTTCTGTTTGGTAAATATTTTGGCTCTTAAAAAACAATTCAGGTCAGTTATTCTGTGGTCCTCTTCTTTGTTTTCCCTCATTCCAAGAGTTCCATTTCTAGATCTGGAATCAAAGATAGAATTACCTACTGGTCTCTCTCTCTCTTTAAAAAATTAACTGTTATTATTTTCATATTACATAAGCCACAGATATTCAGTATTAAAAAGTTAGATAAAACAAATACACAAATAATTAAAAAGACTTCCTAGTTTCCTGACCTCAGCCATCTAAAGGGAACAGGGGTTTCTGGCTTCCCATCGAGTGCCAGAGGGCAGCTCCTGTTGCTAATTTCCCATACCGCATTGCCCTCACCACCATTTAAATTATATCCTTTCCCCTACGTTGTGACTGTTAGAAATGAAGGAAACAGATCTGTGGAGAAGTGTCGGGGGTGGGGGCGAGGAAGTGCAGCAGTGACCCAGGGTCTGGCCCCCGGTGTCAGGTCTTCTACAGGTCTGTGGGCAGGGCTGGGGAGAAGTCCTGGTTCCCTCCCAGCCTCCTGACCTTTCCCCACTTGTCTCCACCTTAGACCATCCCAGGCACCCTCCGGCTCTTTGTAAATGGAGAGGTAGGTAAGTATCTTGCCAGATAGAGATCTCCTGATGCTCAGGCAGGTGCCCGGATAGAGCTATGAATAACCCACCCCACCCTGGTGGAGGCCTTGGATTGTCTGCATTGCTTTGGAAACTCAGTGATGAGTCTTCCCTGGAAACCCAGAGGGTTCCTGGCCCTCAAAAGACTTGCTTCCAAAGCATGTAGGCCCCACAGGACTGGGTTGGGTGCTGAGGGTGGGAGGAGAACAAGCTAAAATAGTTTCCTGTTTTCTCTCTCAGTTTCAGCCCAAGGCTATGAGTATGACAATCTCTACATCCACTTCTTTGTAGAACTGCCAACTACTAGTAAGTAATCGTCTTAAGTCTCTCCTTTCATACCCATTCTGACAGTTCTAGAGGCATTCAGTCAGGCTTCCTTCCTGCCTCCTCCACTGAAACTTTTACTGCTCTTTTCAAGGTCATAGATCACTTCTACTTTGCCAAATCCAGTGGTGACTTCTCTGCTTTCACCTTACCTGACCTCTCTGAAGCCTCTGACACAGCTCATGAAACACTTCTCTTGCCTTCTAGCTCCACGCCTCTCTCTTCCATCTCACTGGTGGCTTATCAGCCTCCTTGGCCAATTCCTTCTCTTCTGTTGATCTTAAACTATAAGAGCTTCAAAAGCTGAGCCTAGGCCTTCTGTTCCTCTCTATCAACGCTCTTCTTAGGCGATCTCATCCATCCCATGGCTTAAATACCATCTGCGTGTCTCAGTCTCCCAGGTTTCCATCTCTAGCCTCAACCTTTTCCCTGAACTCCAGACTCATATCCAGTTACCTCTCTGTCATTTCTGTTGAACACTACCAAAAAGAACTCTTGATTCCCTCCCTCCCCCCAGACCTATCCTCCCTGGTCTTCCCCATCCTAGCAGAGTGGCAGCATCATCCACTTAGCTGCTGGTGCCAAAAACCTGGGAGACATCTTTGATTCCTCACTTTCTCTAGCTCCCTATAGTTGGTCAGTCTGTCAGCGGTTCCTGTCAACTCTGTCTTCGGAAGCTGTCCTGGATCTGTCCTCTCTCCACCCTACACCAAGCTACCACCACCTCTCGCCTGGGCTGGTGCAGTCAGCTTCTGACTCATCCTCTTGCTTCCTCTCCTGCTCCCCCTTGCGGTTCATTTGCCACACACACCGTAGCCAAATCGAGCTTTAAAAATGTAAACCAGTTGTGTCCCTTTTGAGCTGAAAACCCCAACAGCTTCTCCTCCCACTAGGAGTAAAATCCAAACTCCACACCTTGCGCAAGCTGGCCCATGGGTATCTCTTCCTTACAACATTCCAGTCATTCTTTGCAGCCAAGGTCTTGCCCGCTAGAGTTTTTTCAGGGTCATTTCCTTTGTCTGAAACCCTTTCTGCCATATCTTTGCATGGCTGGTTCTACTTGAGTCTGGGTCTCAGTCTGTGTCACTGCTGAGAGGCCCTCTCTCCCCACCCAATCTAAGTGAGTCCCCAAGTCACTCAGTTCCTTCCCCCAGTTTTGTTTTTAGTGCAGCACTTACCACCACCCGATAGTCTCTTGTTGGTTTGTTGTCTGTCTTCCCCACCTCGCCCCCCATGTTTGCTCCATAAGAGAGAGGGATCTTTTCCATCTGGTTACCAAGATATCCCCAAGACGTCCGAGCACATAGCAGACTCCCAGTAAACAGTAAATGAATGATTGATTGTGTGAATGACTGAATGAATAAACGAGTAAAGCAACTTTGTCTTTTTCTCAACTACGTGCTCTCCTCCCAGGTGAGCTTAGTGTATCTGGTCTTTGGCTTTCAGACTGGTCAAGCCCAGCATTCCAGCAGCTCTCAGGAATAACACAGACCTGTGCCACCAAGTCCCTGGGAATGGTATGGAGGACGGGGGAGGGGTCTGGAAGGGAATGGGAATCTGCTCCTGGAGCAGCATTTGAGGCTTTATCAGGCCAACTGCCACGCCCTCTGGGGAGGATTCCAGAGCTGGGTCTGACCCTTCTGTGTGGGCTCTGAAGGGCTGCCCGGTCCTCTCTCTGCCTTTTGGAGAATGGCAGCAGCTTGTGCTTGGGTATCCCTTTGCCTCTCAACCTCTGACTTCCCACCTGGGGTGATAATTTGCCTTTTTCCCTTGTGAAAGTGACCTTGTCGTTGGCTACAGGGAGAGCAAATTCCAAATGAGGCCTTCCCCACCGTGTGACATTGAGTATAAAGGGACACTCCTCTTTTTTAGGACAAGGTGGCTTACTTCTGCTACCCATTCACATTTGAAGCCTTCTTCCTCCACAAGGATGAATCTGCTGGTGAGTAGCTCAGCAGTGGATCCTGGGCCTTGGTTCTGCTCGGCCAGTGGAGGCTCCTGTGACCTGGCTGCTGCTCTCGCTTGCTCCCAGATGCCCTCCCCGAGTGGCCTGTGCTCTACTGTGAGGTCCTGTCCTTGGACTTCTGGCAGAGGTATCGTGTGGAAGGCTACGGGGCCGTGGTGCTGCCTGCCACCCCAGGTAACCTCTTGTCCCTGCCCCTCTGTGGCCCACATGCCCTAGGTCCTAGGAACGAGACTAACACTTCCAAAAGATTTGAATGCTTCTGGCGAGAAGTATGGACAATTAGAAATTAGAAGCATTTAACTGCTTTGGGGAATTTCTTCCCCCTCTGTTAGAGACAGCTAAGTGAAATTGGAACTCACTTCCCAAAGCCAAACAGCCTCACAGTGTCTGTTACGTGCTCCGTGCTCCTCCGACTGGACTTGCTGCCTTGAGGGAGAAGCTGCCTGGTAAACGGGCTCTTGGTATATATGTATCATATGAGTCAATGTTCACTTTGAAATAAAAGCAACTGTCTTTTGTGTGCCAGGCATTGTGCCAAATGCTTCTTATTTAATTCTCCCAGCCACCTGTGAGGTGCAGGTCGTGTTATTACTTCCATTTTACCACACGAGAGTGAGGCTCACGGAGGTTATACAGGCAATAACTGGCAGAGCCGAGATTTGAATTCCTATCTGATTGGTTTCCAAACTGGCCCTCTGAACCACCACGAGAACCTTCCCCAGAGGCCTGGTGGTCACCAGACCGGGTGTTCCAGCAGTGTCTCAGCCTGTGTCATTGCTGGGGAGTCAGTGAGGGGCGCATTCCCCAGAGGCCTGGTCGTCACCAGACCGGGTGTTCCAGCAGTGTCTCAGCCTGTGTCATTTCTGAGGAGTCAGTGAGGGGTGCATTCCCCAGAGGCCTGGTGGTCACCAGACCGGGTGTTCCAGCAGTGTCTCAGCCTGTGTCATTGCTGGGGAGTCAGGGGCGACATGCGCTTTTGCTCCGGGCCCCATTCATTCCCTCCTCCCTCTGCGCAGGCTCTTACACCCTGACGGTCTCCACGTGGAGACCCCTGGAGCTGGGCACGGTAGCTGAGCTGAGGAGGTTTTTCATCGGTGGGTCTCTGGAACTGGAGGACCCCTCCTATGTGCGCATACCAGGAACCTTCAAGGTGACTTTTGTCTCTGGGGCAACTTCATGCTGGGAACTTACGGTCCTGTCTTTCTGTTCTGTAGAAGGTGGGATCTGGGTGAAGGCCCCTTCATTGTTCATTGCTTCAGTATTAGCCCCTTCCTTACTGTGGCTTAAGCTGGGAGTCATGGCCACGTTTTGAACCAGGTTCAAATATCTATACTGCTACCCCGGGAGATCTCTGGAAAGCGTATACTTAGAGACTTCCTCTGGTCCCCATCCTAATCAGTGGCTCCACCTTTTCCCCCATCACTGAAGGCCTCAGTCAACAGAGGTGGGGAGATTTCTCAGTGAACGTGTAAGACTGCTTCTTCTTAGGTGAAGTTGGAATGTTCCCTGATTTGTAGTGGGGGCCCAGTGTCAGCCGTGAGGTGATGGGAGAAGGAATGGGGTTTCCCACCAGAGCTGCTTTCTCCAAGGATGGGAATGAGAACGGGAGCGAGGCCAGCCTGGCACCTGGCGTCTAGAGACTGCAGCAGCCTGATGCTGTCTCCACTGTATGCCACAGGGGGAGCGTCTCAGCCGCTTCGGACTCCGCACAGAAACCACGGGGAGCGTCACCTTCCGCTTGCACTGTCTGCAGCAGTCCAGGTGAGTGACCTGGCCCTCTGCCTTGGGGCACCTTAGCCCTGGGGGCTGGAGAGCAATTGTAACCATGCAACGGGCCCCCCTGCAGGGCCTTCATGGAATCAAGCTCCCTCCGGAAAAGGATGCAGAGTATGTTGGACCGTCTGGAAGGATTCAGCCAGCAGAGTTCCGTTCACAATGTGATGGGTAGGTCCTCCCCTGCCCTGGCTGGCTCCGTGGGGTCAGCATGGGCTGTGTTCCTCCCGGCACCACGGCAGCTGACCACCGCATCCCTTTCCCTCACAGAGGCCTTCTATCGAGCCCGGCGCCGCATGCAGGAGGCCCGAGAAAGCCTCCCCCAGGACCTAGTAAGGCCCTCGGAAACCTTGGAGTCCTAGCTCACTGTAGCCCTGGCCCACGATGCAAGAGGACAGAACAAGGGATGCCTGAGGCTGATGTTCTCCTGCCTCTTCATCTTTCTTATTAGAGCCCACACTGGCCTGCTGGGAACTGGAAGAAGAGCTAGGAAATCCCTGGCTGGCCCCTCTGCGTAACCTTCTGCTGAGTCTTTTCCCTGCCATGTGGATATAAAGCCAGAGACCTGTGGCCCCCTGGGGTCCCCCTCTTCATATTTCAGCTCTGTAAATGGGCATCACAACAAGGCAGACTTTTGGTCTGCAACTAGTTTGGGGTGACTTCATAATTAGTCCGCCCTTGACATATCCTCTTTACTGGCTTATCTCACAGTCTCAGTAGCAGAGGGCTACAGGGATCTGCTGTTCCACAGCCTGCCTGCCTTCTTCCAAGACGGGAGCAGGAAGGTGAGAGTGATCTGAAATCCCGGTCCGTGAGTCTCAGCCTCCTCTTTCCAGGGCAGCCTCATTCTACTGCTTAGGGCTTGTTGAGATTGAGACATGACTCACTTCTGGAGTAAATGAGGGCTAAGGGCAGTGCCCAGTCCTTTCTGCTATCTGGGTATATCTTTTATTGTGTTTTTTGTACATAAAAACTTTCTATATTGACTGATGTTCTGTTGGCTCCTTCTCTGCTCTCAGGTCTCTGGCATGGCTGAGGTCGTCATCTTACTGTCAGGGCACCTAATGCCTCTGCCCTTCCCCTTTCCTCCTTTCCCTACTCCAGAGTGTTACTGTGGGCTCTCTTAATTCAGCCCCAGGAGAGGCTTAGCGGTTAGTACCTGCTTGCGTCTTAGCAGCACTTCTCTTAAACATCTGGAGCAAAGCATGGGACTGTGGCCACGCCCTCCCAGCCCAACACAGAAACGGCAGCCCCTGCCCTCAGCAGTGCTTTATTGGGAGAAGCAGAGCATGCTGCCCAGCCGCAGGCTCGGGGGAGGATTGTGGGGTGCCTAGAGGCTGGGACTGTGTGGTCTCCCAGTCAGGTGGGGGAGGGCTGGGAAATAAAAAAGGAGCCGGAAACCCTCTAGCTGGCTCTTGCCTGGGCCTTAAGTCCTTGCACCTGGCGCTGATTCATAACCTAATACCTAAGAAGCTCCCAAGGCAGGGGAGTCCACTGCTGCTAGGAGCACCAGCTGTCACTCCCACCAACTCTGAGGTGTAGCCAACAAAAGCATCAGCAGGACACAGTTGTTCCAGAGGATGAAGGCAGCCTCATAGTCTTCCCCTTCCCTTTGTCTCCAAGGGTTGGAGTTTGGGATAGACGCCTGTGGAAACAGCAGACCTGGCTAAGTGAGGAATTTGCTGGACATCCAGAAGTGGAGCTGTTTTAGGGTATTAGTGACCAAGTTGAGGATAGTTGGGCACTTCCTAATTGTCCCCCAAAGTCCTAGGCCCTGGCATTGACTGTGGGCCCGAAAGCTAGAACACCAGAAAGACACTAGGGAAGGGTACCCTGTCCCTAGTAACAAGTTCTGTTCCACTTAGAGGCCTAGGAGGACTTAGCTGTCCCATCCAGGGAAGGCTGTGAGGGCGTGACGCAGCCCGGCGCTGCTGGAGGGGTCCTCCCCTTACCTGCAGAAGCCTTATGTGCCTCTCCAGGCTGACAGGTTCAACCTGGGGACACGGCTGCAGCTCACAAAGCCCCGGGGGTAGACGTTGGCCTTGAAGATGTTCCTTGAAACGGTGCTGATACCGGTATTGTCACATACAATTCGAGACAAGGAGATCCGGCTCAGGGCCTCGCGCTGTCTTCTGGTGAAAACGCCCTTTTTCTGCCACCAGAACCTACCGGGTGGTCAAGAGAAGTGGATGAAGGTTGGGGAGGAATCACCTTATAATTAGCACCTGTTTTGTGCCAGGTACTTTACATATGTTATTTCATTCAATTCTCACTAAACTCCTACAAGATAGGTATTATTTCCATTTTATAAAGGAAGAAACATGTTCAGTGGTTAAATAAATTGCCCAGTATAAAGTAATTTAAGTGGCCAGGGCTGGATATGGACCCGGGCAAATACCAAATCCAAGTAAGGAGTCAGGTCTTGGATCACAAACTTATTGGAGGGAAACCAGATTTAGCCCTTTCTGGCCGTTTTCTGAAATCCACTAGCCTGGAACAGTGAGGCTGGCAAGTCTATCTCCTGGGTTTACGGTGACTCCAGCTCAGGCAGCGATAGCCTTGCCTGGGTCAGTGTGTTTTCCCCTCCGACCCAGCTTTCGGGAGGAGCCTCCTGGTCTCAGATCCTGTGAACTTGGAAGAAATGAAGCCAAAAGAGCACTTTGCCCCATTGCTTTCCCATCTTGAAATGCTAGTGTTTTTCTGCTCTGCCTCTGGTGCAGATGTCTTTTAGGGTAGGGTCACTTACTCACCTGTCTCCGTCTCGGACTCTTCTGAACTGGTTCTCAAAAAGACAGGCCAGAAGAGGCCCCACCCGGGCCCCTGGCAAAAGAGGCTCTGCGATGGCCCCAATCCAGATGTCAATGTTGTTAGGCGTCCCATACAGGTTCAGGAACTTCCTTGCCAAATCCTGGTTTTTCAGCACCCGGCTAAGCTGTGCCAGATTCCGGGGCTGGGAGAGCCCGCAGAAGCGCCTCCAAGCATTGTAGCCTGTAGGGGAAGGGAGAGAAGCACCTTCAGCCTCGCTGACCTCCTGGTAGCTTCTGCTTCTCTCCTAAGTTCTCTGAGAGAAAGCTGTGGCCAGTCAATACTGGGTAGGACAAAAAGATCCTTACTGGCAGAAGTGGCCCCAAGCCTTCCAAAGACCAGATTGCTGTCCTCTAATTTAAAATGTGAGTGGACAATCATGCTTTGTGTACATCAGACTGTATACATCAGGCTGAGGAGTGTGTCCTAATGTAAAAGCTGTTGTAACCCAAGATTCATAACCGTAAATCTGACATACAATGATATTATTATTAGGCTCATGTGCATTAGTTAGGCACATATAAGACAGTACGCAGAATGTGAAAGACTTTCAGTCAGGTTTGTAGAATGAATGAAAAAGCAGATGAATAAACCAACAAATGAAGAGCATGGATAAAATTCAGAAAAGGACCACACACTGTATGATTCCATTTATAGGAGAGGTCCAGGATAGGCCAATATAGAGACAGAAAGTATATTAGTGGTTAGCAGGGGCTAAGGTGGGGTTAGGGAGTGACCTAATATTACAAGGTTTCTTTTGAGGCTGAGGATGATGTTTTGATATTAGATCATGGTGATGATTGCATAACTTTAAGCACACTAAAATAATTGATTTTGTATACTTCATATGGTGAATTTTATGGTATATCACAATAAAGCTGTTTTTAAAAAGTTTTCAGGACGGGTGTGGTGGCTCACGCCTGTAATCCTAGCACTCTGGGAGGCCAAGGCAGGAGGATCGCTTGAGGTCAGGAGTTCAAGACCAGCCTGAGCAAGAACAAGAAAGACCCTGTCTCTACTAAAAAATAGAAAAAATTAGCCAGGAGTGGTGGTGCACACCTGTAGTCCCAGCTACTCAGGAGGCTGAGGCAGGAGGATCACTTGAGCCCGGAAATTTGAGGTTGCAGTGAGCTATGATGACACTACTGAACTCTAGCTGGGGTGACAGAGTGAGACTGTCTCGAAAAAACAAAAAGTTTTCAGAAACTTCCAAGGACCATCCATACTGATTTCTCAGCTATCAGGATCCCACACGGGGCCAAGCCACATAATATGGTGTGGACAATCATGATAGGACATAGCTTTGCCTTGTCCTGAAGAAACACCAGTGCAACATCGTCCAGTGAATTACAGCTTGCAAACACCATCTGCCAGCGGAACAAGGAAAACCAGTGTTTTACCATTACTAAGCACTGTTGGATGGATCTCTCTCAGGAGCCTCACAGCGCCTTTGGGAGGTACTTTTGTGGTATGTTAATTATATCTGATATATTTGCTGAAGTTGAGCAACCATGACCTTTCCAAAGTCACTTCACTATTAAATAAGTTCAAACCAGGCTGTCCAATTCCAAATTTGGTATTAGACTTGGGAGGGGATTAGAGGTGACTGCAAGAGCTAGCATCAGGATAAAATTCCTGGGATGGCTTGGAGGGAACAGGTACAGGGGTGCAGAAGCTCAGTGTGTGGCAGCTTGAGTGGCTAGTGATCTCAGTTCTCCAGCAGGGATGCCCACAGCTCTGGAGCTGTCAGAAGCACCCACAAGGAAGAAAAGAAGCAGGTTTCTTGAGTGTCTGCTATGTGCTGCTAGGCACTGTGTGAAGTGGGGTGGGCAGTAGGAAGTCCCCCCACTCCCCACATGGCCAAGGATCAGCTGCGGCAGATGGGATGTCAGGTTCTGTCTAGACAGGGAGGTGAGAGATGGGAAGGAGAGAGGAGTAAGGCAGTGGCCTGAGCCTTCCTTTAATGGGATTGAATGGGGGGAAGAAAGGAAAAACTGGGCTGGCCATGGTGGCTCATGCCTATAATCCTAGCACTTTGGGAGGCTGAGGCAGGAGGATCGTTTGAGGCCAGGAGTTCGAGACCAGCCTGGGCAACAGCAAGGCCCTGTCTCTAAAATAAATACGTAAGTAAGTAAGTAAGTAAGAACTGTGGAATTTACTATTTCCTACTTATGTGACAAATTAATAGCTGTCTCTGACCTTATTTCCTCATCTATAAATGGCTGTAATAACTGCTTCTCAAGGTCACTGGGAGGACAAAATAAGTTAATATACATGAAAATGCCTAGCAAAGTGCCTACTTTTTTGTCTTTCCTGGGATAAAGTCTTTTGTGCCCTCACCAAACAGCCAATGCAAATTGTATTCCCCCTGTCCCCTGCCTCTAAGCTCTTGGCCTTTCTCCACTTAGAGCAAGCAGTGTTTCTGTAGCCCTGGAATTTTAGCCTTCCTCCTTGGAACTTGCCAGGTTTGGGGGAATGGGGCAGTTCTTCCCTGCCTTTTAAATCTACTGCTTTCTCTACTTGGAAAGTCCTGATCTCCCGTTTTCGGCTCCTGTGCCCAAGTCCCGGTCCTGTGGTGAACCTAAAGCTGGAGACCCTCCAGCAGGTGGGAGAGACTTGGCAGGAGGGCAAGCAGGTGTTCCCAGGAGTGCTTTGTTGCATCCACCTTGGCCTTGCATGCCTCCGCACCACTGCACGTCTGACACAGCCCCAGTCAGAAAGGAGGCGGCAGCCCCGGCCTGCGCGAAGCCGCGGGGAGAGGCAGGCAGCCCCTTACCTGGAAGGCCGTGATCCCGGGAGCGTTGCATGTTGAGAGCCGCCAGGTCCAGCCCGATCCTCCTCACTTGCCGGAACAGCCGGTCCCGGAGCTCATCCACTAACATGGAATCTTGACGGTTCAGCTTGGCCGGGGTGGCCATGAGGCCTCGGAGGATGGGGTCGATGCCACCTGGTGGCGGGGAACGTGAGCAGCACAGATTGGACCATCACAGGATGCCAAGCTAGCCCAGAGCCGGACCAGCCAGTCGCTTATATTCTATAGTATTTGTCAGGAAACAGAGACCTGGGGGGCATGAAGGAGCTGCAGCTGGGAGGGAGCGGGGTCACCCCACTTCTTAAAGAGTGGAAGGTGAAGGCAGACTCCTTGCCAGTCTGACATCAGTCTCTGCCCCTTTTAGAAGTCCTAGGGGATGGGAGGCCTGTGACTGAGTGTCCTGCCTTGTCCCCACTGTCCTGGGGAGATTTTAGCTGTGGCCTCAGCGGCAGCCTGGCCTCCTGGCAGTAAGCCCAGCTCACCTGGGGAAGGGTGTGCCCCCCACCCTCACCCTCATTTGCCTCCGGAAAACCTGGTCACCTTCATACACGACTCGCCAGCTGGCAAAGAAGGCAGAGCTGAGAGGAACTTGCGAGTTGGGTGCCGAGGCCCGGTATCGGCTGTCCAAGCGGAACATGAAGGGCTGGAGCAAGGTGTGGCCGAAGCGGAAGGCCAGGGTGAAGACATTGGCCACGCGCGGGTCCACATTGGAGCAGTACCCCCTGTAGGGCCCCAGGGTTCTCCTGGCCCGGGCCTTGCCCAGAACCAGGGGCAGAAAGTCTCGGTAGGTGATGATCTGGGAGAGAAGGCAGGAGGAACATTACCACAGTGGCTGCACGGCCCACACCCTTGCCTTTGCAAAGAGCCACTCAGATATATTATCCTTCATTGTCATCATGCCAAATACGGCATGTTAATTTCGCATTGGTGGATGGAGATGCTGAGTGACAGGGTCACACAATGAGTGAGTGGCAGAATCGGAGGTAGAGGTCAGATGTCAGGCACACCCCCAGCCACCCGGACCCAGCTGGCACATCCCCAAGGATGTGTTAAGGAAGGTGAGAGCCACGTCCTCAGGTTGCTTCTCCCTGTCAGGCTGTCTTCTGGGGGACGCTGGGACCCAGGGCCCCCTACCTGGACCATGGCCCCCACAATCTTCCGAGCCTCGTTGTACAGTTTGTCTCCTGTCCACCGGGGGTTCAGGCGCCGCAGCTCAGTGGCCAGCCGGTTGTGCTCGCGCACAAAGAGGGTGTGCATGGCTGCCAGTTTGGGAGTTTCCGACGATCGGGAGTCACCTTGAAAACCCAAGTTCAGAGTTGCCACAGCCTTTCCCAGAGAAATGTCTTTCTGCTAGGGCAGACAGAGGGCTGGGGACTGGAGAAATGGGCTCCTGGCCCTCACTAGACTTCCATCTCCTCGGCTGTGCTGTGAGCTCCTTATTTAACTGCCACCCTCGTCCCCCAACATGACAGGCCAGGAAGGGAGGACAGTGGGGTCTTAGTGGTTGCAGCAGGTTTGGGCTAGGTGGGAAAGCACAGGGCAGCTGCTGGTCTCAGGCAGGGAAACCTCTGCCCGAGACGACCAGATCCGCAGCCCTGACCAGCTATGGTGGAGGGACCCGATGACTCCCAGAACCTTGACCTTGGGACTGTGGGCCCACTTGTCCCATGCACTGCATCCATCTGCTTGTTCTCTACCAAAGGCTGTACCTTTTCTTGTCTTTGGACTTGGTGTCATGCTCCTCTCCCCAGGGAGCCAGAGGGAAAGAGAAAGAGGAGGGTCGTGCAGAGCCCTGTTCCTGCCCCTGACCTTCTATGGGCAGGGAAGGAAAGTAAATTCAGTCATTTGCTTGCTTTTAACCAAGCTCTTTTGCACAAGGCCTTATTTGGGCAGCTCTTCAGTAGATCCGTCATGAAGGTACATGCTGCTCTTCCCAGGACACACAAAAGTGCCGTCCTTAGACACGGGATGGAGCCTACCCCCTGTGAGGAGAGCAGCGGGAGGACGTGGACGGAGCAGAGATGGGAGCGGCACTGACTTGAGTCCCTAATGTGAACTCTGCCCTTTGAAACTCTGCGCTCTTGAGCACATTATTCCTCTTCCCTGGGTCTCAGTTTCTCATCCGTAAAACGAGAATGACAATCCCCTCCTTTTAGGGCTGCTGAAAGGTTTAGGGATGGCACATTTAATATCTTAAATAACCGGAAGTGATTACCATTATTATTATAACCATGTACGTGCAGGGAATTCAAATGATGCAGCCAAAAGAAGGGACCAGGCAACAGTGTCTGGCCACAGTGTGTGCACGTGGAGGGGGCTGGGGGGACTAAGGAAATTTAGCCCAGCCTGGCAAAGGAATTTAGCCCAGAGAAGGAAAAAACGTAGATGGAAATAACAGCTACTTTGAGCTAATGAAAGGGGCAGTTGCTGTGTGAGAGACAGCCTCTCTGAGGTTCCAGAAACATGACTCGGAGCAACAGGTGGATAGTGGGTCAAAACAAAGGAAACCTTCCTAAAAGTCAGAGCTGCTTGGGGAGGAGCTGAAGTGCCACATAGCTGGTGAGTCCCTTCTTGCTGGAGATGGTAGCAGTGATCTCAGCCACACACGGGGCTTGCAAAGTCCTTCCCCTTACTGATTCTGATTGTGTCCAGACCTGTGCCCAATCCTGAGGTCCCAACCGTGTACCCTCCCTGCATCCATCCACCCGGCTTCCCAATCTGGAACGCAGGGACGGCTGTTTCTGGGAAGACACCACCTCTCCCCCAGTCTGACCTGCCAGGAAGCAGGGGATGCGCACGGAGCGGTTGGTGAGGAGACAGGGGTCCTCACGCAGGTTGTCAAAGGGCAGCAGGGCCCGGCCGTTGTCACGGAAGCGGGTGTTGACGGCCAGCAGCCCGAGGTAGTTGGTCTGGTCGCGGAGCCGCAGGGCCAGAGAGACCTCGCTGCCGTACACCATGCTGGCGTCCACGAAGGAGGTGAGCGAGTTGATCTGGTTTCGGACCGTGTTCCTGCTTCGGGGGCACGCGGGGGCCGAGCGGAAGAAGGGGATGCAGTCATGCCGGTCCTTGATGCGGGGGTCGTTGGGTGGGATCTGAGGTGGAAGAGTGACACTGGGACCCCTCCATAGCAGGCCCACTCCTCTTGGTCATCCCCCACCTCCCTCAAAACCTTGCTTAAAACTCCCCTCCTCCAGGGAGCCCTCCTCGCCTCACCCGGACTCGTGCTGCTCACCCCTTCGGTCTGAGTGTCCCTAGCACTTTGTATCAGGGAGTCATCAAAGGTTAGAAATGAATGAGGCTAGATCCTCTTTTTACAGATGGGGAAACTGAGCCTCAGAGAGGGGAAGTGGGAACTCGTTAGCCGGAGAGGCAGGTTGAGAACATAGTTCTGACATTCAGGCCTGTGCTCCTTTAATTCCGTTCAATTTGATGGACCTTTTCTAAGCTCCTTTCTTGCTGGGTGCTTTGGAGACTATGAAGGTCAAAAAATCCGGTTAAGTTTGCAGGAACCTGGCAGTTCCGTGAAAAACACACACACACACACACACACACACACACGCGCGCGCGCGCGCACACAGAATTAAGTAACTCTAAATTGAAGTGGCATTTGCTATGCTTAATGTAAAGCCAAATGCTAAAGGTGTAATAGGAAGATCTGGGAAGGCTCCCCAGAGGAGGGGTCCCCGAGCCAAGGCTTGAGGAATGGATAGGGTGACAACAGACAAGGGCCAGCCAGGGACCTTACGTGTTATCCCTCAGGAATGTCACCTCGCCTGTTAAGGGGGAGTGAATGTGTATGAGTGTGTGCATGTGTGTCCCCTACGTCCCCAGCAAAGACTCTACTCGCCGGATTCCATCTTTTCTTCCCCAGTGCCCCACACCAGCCTTGCCTCCCAGCCCGAAGGACAGGACCCTGCTCACAGCCCAAGCCCACGAGTTGGTGAGAGCTGCAGGACCCTCGAAGGTTTCCAAAAGCAGAGGCCCCGAAACCCCGCCTGTTGGAATCAGACCCGTGGGCCAATGCCTGTCTCGAGTGCTTCCCCTCCACGAAGCCCCCTGGCAGATGGGCCCACTGCCCGCCCTCAGACCCGCACAGCACTAGAGCCTGTGCCCGGCTGTGTCTCCTTGTCTCCGTCTCACACCTCAGCTCCACACACAGCTCCTTCAGGACATTGCTTCAGTCTCCCCGACCCCCTACCAGCCCTCTGCCTGGGAAGAGGGCCCACCAGGGGCCTGGGAGACTGGCCGAGGGTACCTTGATGGGAAAGCAAGGGGGCAGCTGGGCACAGGTCCTCTCACAGTCAACGCCCGCAGTGAAGGCCACTCTGGCTGGGGACTCTGGGGTGAAGTCCAGATCGTGATCGATGAACTGGCCCCACTGCATGAACATGAGGGACCGGCCCGGGTCGGAGGTCAGCCTCTGGGTGGGGAAGCGCACGATCTGGTTGGAGACGGCCCGGACCTGGTGGGGAAATAATGTCAGCATGGGGCCTGGGCTCCCTGCCCCGCAAGGTGTCCGTGCCAACCCGGGACTCAGGGGCAGAAGCTGCCCCTGCTGGAGTTGACAGTCTCTCGTCCTCTTCCGCCCTCCCATCCCCTTCCCGCTTTGTCCCTGGAGATGAAGCCACCTCCTGTTGCTGCTGTCACTGTGGAAGGATGGTCTCTGGTGTGGGTCCTGAGGGTTCCATCAGGAAAGAGAAGGAGAGGGGCAGGTCGGCTGGCTCAGGCCTCACCAGCTCTTCCAGAGGGGTAAACAGATCAAATTGATAGATCAATTCATAGACCAATAGATAACCAGATGATGGCACCGATTCTTAGATGCATGGACTGGTTTCGAGGCAATGAATAATAAATGTAGAGAGAACTGGATGGATGGATGGATGGATGGATGGATCAGTAGAAGAAAAATTAATTAATAGAAGTTAATAGATGGGTAGGTGATAGATTGTTATATTGACATATGAATAGAAAATTGATAAGCCTATAAATGTGAAATAATATAGATCAATAGACAGAACCAGATTCAGGTGTATAGCTCTTCATATTTAGTAAGATACTTTGGCGCTAATTCTCTCAGAGAAAAAACCCCCAATACTATAAAGCTAACATTAAGAGATCACATCCCGTACAGCTGTGTACACCAAATATTTTACTTAATATTCACACTAGCTCTATGAGGTAGGTTTTACTATTATTTTATAGATGAGGAAACAGACTCAGAAAACTGTTTATTTGCCCAAAGTCACCCAGCTGGTCAGTGGGAGAGCCCGGGTTCGCGCCCTGTCTGGACGACTCTGGGCAGTGTTTTACTCCCACGTTTAAAAGAGATCACACGTCCTCCACACCCCCAGCCCTGACTCACGAGAGGGAGGAGAAAGCCATTGCGTGTCCTGCTGGGGGTCCAGCCAAAGGGAAGTGACAGCCCGTCCTCGTACCTGGCGGGCAGCCAGCGGGCCAAGGCCTGGTTGGAGGCCCCCAGCAAGGGTCTCTTCCTGCAGCAGGGGGTGGGTCAGGGTCAGCAGGCTCCGTGTGGAGGGAGCGGGCGGGTGAGGGAAGGGAGGTGTCCCTGCGTCAGGTGCAGCCCCTGGCACCTACCTGTTGTTGCATCTCCCAGTGATGGTGCGGTACTTGTTGCTGCACTTCTCAGCCTGGTCCTGGAGAGCACAGCCGCTGGCCTGGGACAGCCGCCGCAGCTGGGCTTCCGTCAGCACATCTGGGGGCAGGGCAGGTGGGCAGGCCCCTGCTGGCCTGTTCCAGACCTCCCGTCCCTTTACCTCTCTCCTCCCAATACCCCAAGGCTGTGCCCCTGTCCCCCGACCCCAGCTTCCTTCCACTCCCAGGACAGGGCAGGCCCCAGGGGCTCAGTGAGGAGCAGAGTACCAGTGACATTGAAGGGTCTGGACCACTGATGTTGTAACTTCTTTTCCAACAGCCCCAAGGCCACATGCATATAATCCGCAGCCCGAATGACTGTCCTGGTGGTCGCTGCTGGTTGCTTGAAGTAGGACAGGAGGTCCATGGGGCTGGCCAAGCCGCTGCGAAGGCGCTGCTTTATGCTGCTCAGAAGATGAGTGAGGGCTGGGGGAGGGGTGCGGAGCTCCCAGCAGAGCCCCAGCCCAGCGGACAGTCAGGACACGGCAAACAGACAAGGTGGATGGGAGGGAGGCTCTCTATCAACAGCGGAGATCCCTCAGGGCCCAGGGGTGGGCGTTGGGTGCAATGACCTTGGCTGGAGCCCATCCCACCTCATTGGCCCTCCCAGGCTCATGCAGCCCCCAGACCCAGGCCCACCTCCTCTGGGTCCGATTGTAGGCGGCATCTACCAGCAACTTGGCCTCTGCTATGCAGTCCCGGAGGACTGAGGTCTCCACTGCTCTGGGGGAGGCTGCTCAAAGGGGATGGGGACTCAGGGTTCAGGGGAGCCACAGAACCCCCCAGACCCAAGCACCTCCCCTCTATTCCCCTTCCCTCAGACCAGCCCTCCTCCTTGGCTGTCTAAGGGGCTATTACCTGGGGCAGTGCCCTTCCAGGGCTGGGCAAGGTTGAGTGTGGCTAGGACCCCTGCCAGGGCCAGGAGCAGCTGCATCCCTGCAATGGGACTTCCCCAGCTGGGGGAGCGAGCGACACTTCCAGCCTGCACAGAGGGCTGCTTGCCTGGAGGACCCCCGCCGACCTCTGACCTCCTCCTGCTCTTCTCTGGAAGTAGCTGGGAAGGGACGTTTATATCCCATCCTAGGCTGGGGGGAGGGCAGCTCTGGGCCCCAGAAGCCCAGCCTCTTGGGTGGGGTTTCTGGAACCTCCCTCTGGTTTTCAGGGGAGTTGTGAGACTGACACACCCCACCCCACCTCTTGCCAGACTGGGGATGTTCTTCCCTCCTACCCCGTCACTCCATCCCCACCCTCTACTGCTGCGTCCACTGACTTGGGTGGCACCTAGGACACAGGTGTCGCTCGATGAGTATTTGCTGGATGGCTGGGGAGCAGTGTGCCTCGGAGGAGGACTGGGCCTGCCCTGCCACTGACTGGCTGCATGGCCTTGGGCAAGTCCCTTCCCCTCTCCAGGCCTCAGTTTTCACATTCCTGAAGTGGGAGTGGAGCCAGATGATTGGAAAGGCTCCTCTCCTCCCCCGACAGGGCAGGACCTGGGTTTGCCTTACTGCCGTATCCCTGTATGCCCAGCGCGAGGCCTGGCACTTAGTAGGTGCTCAATAAGTGTTTACTGAATGAATGAATGCTGTGTGATCAAGGACTTGGCCCCTCCTCCGGTACCCCTACCCCCACCAGCTCCCTCCAAGGTGCAGGGAGAGGGGGAGGCTGTGGCCTGGCAGTGGAATGCCTCCTGGGGCTGTGTGGGGGACACAGAGAGATGGCAGGGGCTGGGTAAGACACCCCAGAGAGTGAGCTGCGCGGCAGCAGGCCTCCATCGAAGCCACGGGCCCACCGTGGGCTTTACTCTTCCCCAGGAGTTGCTTCTTCAGTGCTCGTCAGTAGTAGGTTTACTCTGAGAAGTGGGTTTAAACTCTGAGTTCTTACTGGGCTTGATTAGGGGGTCACTTCTTCAGAGGTGACTTGCTGCAGTCGGCTCTGTCACTAGCAACGTGACCTCCGCTGTTCCTCCGTGTCCACATCCTGAGTGTAGAAGGCGCCCCTGCCAGCCGTCCCCCAGGGCCCTCCTCTCCCACACGAACACATCTTTCCTCCTGCAGTTCCCACCGAGGGATGCTCATGGCTCATCCTCTGCTCCTGACCCACCCGGCCTGCCTGGAGAGCGCGTGCTCGGCTCTGAGGCTCGCTCCAGAATCGCCATCGCTGTGCCCGGCTCCTGCCATGCCCCTTCTTCAGGTGGGCACGTCCGCTCCTTCCTCAGTGCAGACCCTGTACCTGCCAGGATCCCAGCACGGCTG
>CM052441.1:121798256-121843320 GCA_028533085.1 Varecia variegata
GGGCTTCCCTCCCAGGCATCTTTCAGCTGCGATGCCCAAGAACCTCCCCTCCCAACCTCCCCTGGCCAGCTCAGAACCTCAAGCTTCTGCAACCACTTTCACAAGAACTGTCCATCAACCACGGTGGAGCTGCCGGCCACAGGCCTGATTAGATCTCCTTATCTGCTCAGCGCTAACGGCCCCCTCGAGACAGCAGGGGCAGAGCAGGGCTCAGGGCCCGGCGGGCCTGCTTCTGCTCCCCGGGGTTCCTGGGAAAGAGGTCCTTGCCCGAGTCTCATGATGGGAACACTGAGGTGTGCAGGAAGAAGAGGGTTGGCTCAAATGGCAGCAGCTCCACACTGTGCCAGAGGCCAGGGCTGAGGACTCTCCTCCTGAGAGAGGCAGCTCTGAGTCCTTTGCCTTTAGCAAGGCTGGAGAAAACTGAGTTTGGGGCCTTGGAGAGCTGGCTTGGGAGTCTGGCACCACCCCCGACTGTCTGACCTTGTGCAAGGTCAGACCTCTCTGATCTGCTAGTAAAGTCACCAAAGGGCAAGAAGGTTCAGGAGGCAGGAGGGCTCTCTAGAGAGCACTTGAGTGGTGCACCAGTCCGGGCCGGAGGGTCAGCTGGGGCCAAGCCCCCATCCCCTCCCTCCTCTGTCCTGCCTCGGCCTCATGTGAGAGCTTGCTCCTTGCCTCCTCCATCAGACTGGGAGCTCCCAGGGGCAGGGAGCAGAGGCATGGAAGGGGGACTGTGCGCTTGCAGACATTGCTTGGAATCAACAACTTAATTAGTCAGAAGACTCAGTGGGGCACATGACCTTGGGGCACTGACACTTGCAGGGTAACTGGAGCCCTGTGGTGCTGGGATCCAGCGGGAAGGTCCTGTGGCCAGGGCTTTCTCACCCTTGCCCCTTGCCACATGCCAACCCGGTGCCCTGTGCTTGGTACTCACCGCATCCTTGCAACAACCTCATGAGGGCAGGTGCTGCCGAGGGGGACTTCTGTTTTGTTGTTGAGGCAGAGAGAAAATGACATGTCGCTGTCTTGGAGCCAGGAAGGGGATCTCAATCTGGGACTAACTCTATAAACCAAGCTCCCAAGGGCACAGATGTGACCTGGCGGAGAGAACATCGCCCCATAGGCTGGGAATATGCCTCGGGCCTGGGCAGGCAAAGGTGGGCCTGGTGTCCCCTGCACGGGGACCGTACTTGAAGGGGGTCTGACAAGTTGTGCTGGCTGCACCAGTGGCACTGGCTGTGCAGCTGCCAATAGGGGCTTCCCTGGAGCCCCTCCTGGGTGACGCTTCTGTGCACTGGCTGCCCCAGCTCCAGGGATAGGAGCCACTCAGGAGTGGGGAGGGCATCAGAAAGGGCCTGTGCTGATCCATTTTGCATCTTGGCATCTCAATACACCTAGAAAGAATGAATTCCTGAAGGTTGTAGAAATTTAGACACACTGTTGAATGAAACAGTCTCTTGCCTGGAGCACTAAAAAGGCTCAAGAATGCAAAACGTCCCTCAGCCACAGCCTCCCCAGCGTCTCTGGCTGGCTGTGGTGGTGAGTATTGGGGTGGTATCTTGGTGGTCTCAGCCCCGTGGCAGCAGTGGAGGTGGCTGCAGCCAGGGCCCAGTGTCAAGGGCAGGAAGCCCACGGGCTGGGGCCCTTTGTGCTAGGTGAGAGCTGCTCTCTGTTTCCACTCCTCCTGTCCCCAGAATGTCATCTTCTTGTAGGTGTCAGGGGAAGGGCAAGGCTCTCTCTGCTCCTCCTCGCTGTCCCTGGAGGTTGTGTTGGCCAACCATGAATGTGCCACTACTTAATGGCACCTGTGGTTCCCAGAGCAGGCTGTCCTGAATCTGCCACCCATGCTGGGCTCTGGGCAAGCATGGGTCTTAGCTTTCTTGAGTCTATCTGGGCAGTGGTGATGGTTCTAAATGGAATCAGACCTCGTGGACTTGAATCCAGAGGGGGGCATGGGATTATTCCAAAAGAGATGGAGCCAGGAGCCTCCCCCCTCCAACTCTTGGCTGATCGGCCAAGACAAAGTCAGGAACTTTCCCTAAGAACCTACGGGTAAAAAGGACAAAATAGGACAGAAGGAGGAAACTGTAGGTGCTCAATAAATACTTGTGTAATGAATGAAAAGAGACATGAATGTCAGATATAACTAAAGACAAGCCCCTTGGATGGTGTCATTAAAGGGGTGCCCTTCTTGTTCCTTTCATGGTAGGCATGTTTGGGGGAGCATGTCCACATACCCTCCTTCTCAGGAACAACTCTCACCCACAATCCCTGCTGAAGGGGTGGGCCTGGGTGGTCACACTTATGTCATGTGACCTGCATGCCTTTTAGCCCCATGGGACACAGGGCCCAACGTCAACTAGTCAGACTATTCTCACAGGACTTCAGAATTCACACCCTGAAGACTGAGCCGGTCAGCTGTGGAGTGCAGAATGGGAGGGTCAAGTTATGGGACTTGGACTCTCACTGCGGCCATGTGCAAGATGGCAGGAGGGACGAAGGGACAAAGGAAGATAAAGGGACCAGCTACACCAGCCCTGACGACTTCTCATTCCCACAACCCCTGACTCCACCTTATTTTCAGGAGAGCTTTAGATCCTTAAGATAAATCTCTTTTTATTTAAACTTGTTTGGGCTGTAACCTCTTGCAACTTCAGTCATAGCCTGTTCCTTCTCTTCAACACTCCCTGACAGCCTGACCCCAGCCCCAGTTTGATAGTGGGGGAAAGACATGATGGGTGTGTGGCAAAGAGATCCAGGCAGAGAGGAAGCAGGACACATCTGTGAATTGGAAAAAAAAAAAAGGCCCAGATGAATGTAAAGACTGTACTGAGAGAAAGTAACATGGGGAGGGAGGGAGGCCAGGAAGGAAGATAGAAAGAGATAGAAAGAGACTGGTAAAGAAAGAGTCAAAAAACCATTATAGGGCACATTCTATGGATAAAGTTCCATGTTAGGCCTCAAATGCAAATTCACAAATGTGAATGAAAGAATAAATGAATGAACAAATGAACAAATGGATGGGTCTTCTGATGCCTACTTGCAAGAAGTGTTGAGTCTGAAAATGGGGGTGAGTAGGGGACAGCAGTAAGCCGTCAGACGCTTCCAGACATGGCCCTGGATTTCCATTCACTCTGTGTTACCTGTGTCACCCTGGGCAGGTGGCACGGCCCTCAGGAGTTCAGTCCCCACGCTCTCTGTGCCTCTGTCACATAGGAATTTCTGCCCTTCTTCCAAAACAGGAGCCGACTGATGGAAGAATAAATGTCAGGTGTAATAATAACAATAATTCATACATAGGTTCTGTGGTTTACAAAACATTGTCTCACCTTTTCTTATTTGAATCACATAGAAAAGCTATGAGATTATTGGGACAGATACTGTTTTAGGCTATTTTGGTGAGAAAGAAGCTGTAATATCAAGAGAGGTTAGGTGGCTAATCCAAGGTCACCAGTTTGGTAAGTGAAAGGTCACAGCTCCCAATTTAGGACGAAGGCCACAAACCTATGCTCTCTCCAATACTCAGGACTCAGACTAAAAGGGGATGCTGAGAGGAGAGTCAGAATACAGAAAACTGAAATGCTCTTACCGGGGAAATGCTCTCATCATAGGGAAACTGTCCACCAGGAAGGGGAGGGGTGGGTGTGGTTTTCCAGGGGCCATGTGAACACTTGTCATTGTGGTAGGTATGTTGGAACTCTTTATCACAAACCTTAGCCACCAAGGAGGACACTTCTTTTTCCAAAAACACAAAGTTGCTCGGTTTCAAAATGCATTCACTTCTTCCACCCCCCTCACAACACATTCACAAGCTACGAAGAAAGCAGATGGCGTAGCTCCCTCTCCACTTTAGGAAGGAAAAGCAAAGCCAAAGAGAGGCGACCTACCACTGTCACTCTGCTTTACAAACCAGCCGGCACCTGCCTAGTCTCTTCATGGCTGCCTGCATCTCCTGGTTTCTCAGGGTGTAGATGACGGGGTTGAGCATGGGAGTCATGACTGTGTGGCTGATGGACACAGCCTTGTCCATGGGGAATGGGGTGAAGGGCCGGGCGTAGAGGTAAATGCTTGGAATGAAGATCATAGACACCACAATGATGTGGGTGGTGCAGGTGGAAGCTGCCTTCCTCCTTGCCTGCCCTGAGTGGGACCTCAGCATCGCCAGGATGACAATGTAGGAGACCAAGGGGAGGAGGAACCAGATGAGAACCAGCATCCCACTGTTGGAGATCATGAGCAACTCCAGGAGGGAGGTGTCAGTGCAGGCAAGTCTCAATACTTGGGGGACGTCACAGTAGAAGTTATCCAGGATGTTGGGGCCACAGAAAGGCAGCGGGAGCATCAGAGCCAGCTGGACAATGGAGTGGACAAAGCCCCCCACCCAGGCGGCCACCACCAGTCCCACACAGAGCTGAGTGTTCATGATGGTGACATAGTGGAGGGGCTGGGAGATGGCAACAAAGCGGTCATAGGCCATCACTGAGAGGAAGAAGACAGTCCCACCTCCAAAGAGGTGGAAGAAGAAGATCTGGGCCATGCAACCCCTGTAGGATATGGTCTTGGTCTCATGAAAGAAGTCCACCAGCATCTTTGGGGAGGTGACTGTGGAACAGCATAGGTCTATGACAGCCAGGTTTCGAAGCAGAAAATACATGGGTGTGTGGAGCCGGGAGTCAGAAGTCACTGTGACTATGATGAAGAGGTTTCCCACCACAGTGGTGATGTAGACAAACAGGAACACCAAAAACAAGAAAAACTGGAGCTCCCTAGACTGTGAGAGCCCCAGGAAGACGAAATCTGATACCCACGTGAGGTTCTCTGGTTCCATGGTGTCTTCCCCATCCATCTAAAGAAAACCGCACACACAGATACAGGAAGTCACTGCGTGCTCTTTCAGTGTTCAGGGGCTCAGAACTGGGTTGCCTAGGTCTATATAATGAGCATTCTCACGTGTAGATCATGATATTAATACCATAACCTGATTAAATGGCCTAGTCTATAGGGAGTATATAATTTGGTGTGGAAATATACATTCACGAGATATCTAAGAGCCATCTAGAAGTATGTGCAACCTACCTGTCAAAGATTCACATAGTGGTGGGAAGACACCTGGAGTCAGACAAATCTGGGGTCAAATCAGGTCTTCCATTGAATTGAGATTTACCCATGAGTAACTTAATTTCTCAGGAGCTCAGTTTCAACATCCATAGGGTGGGAATAAAAATGCTTTCTTTATGGAATTTTCTGTGGGCTGAAGTAGAATGACACATTAAAGTTTTTAGAAGAATGCCTGGAATAATAAATAGTCATCACTTTCCTCTGTAAAGTCTCCTAGCCTAAAGACATCCTCTCTTCTCTCAGTCTTTATGTTATTACTAATCATTTTTCATGGAGCATTTAACATCAAAATGTTGATAGACTTTTCACATGTCTATGATTTTCCTCCACAATTCAACAATGATATCCTAGAGACATAGATCTGGATGACATAATACATTTGTGCCCAGCAGTCAGTATCTCTGCCTCTTATGAACTGTTGGCTCTTTAATGAATGATAGCTTCTGATGCATGCCATGTGTTTGTTTATTTCCATGTTTGTTTTCTGGAATGCTGTCCGCTCCCTTCTCTACCTAGAAAGAACCCACTCAAACATCACCCTCTCTATGACTTCTTTGATCATTTCTCCCATGCAGAACAAATTCCCAATTTCTTTGAGTTCTTATATAATTTAAAAAACACCTCTGTTTTAGGATTTATCATGTTCTATCATTATTCATTTGTTCCAGCTTCTCAGCCATTTACATTGTCGTTGCAATATCTTACTAACCACAGAACCTGGAACAGCAACTGTGATACAGCATATGCTCGATCAATGTAAATTAATGTGTGAAGTAGGTAATTCATTATGTGGCCTTCACTGTGTGGAGAATTTTTAAGTGATTTTACTCATCCCCCTATATCAAAAGGCCATTTCTATGCTAAGTTGCTAAAATTATTGGTTTTTCACAGGGACCTGAAGCAGTTGTTTTCAATAGCATATTCCCCCTGAATCACTTACCAAGGCTCTCCTCACACCATCTTGTGGTCTTACTACCTTCAAGTCTGTTACTTCTTTCTTATGCTCCCTACCCTCCAGCAGGTGTTTTCAAGAACCTAATTACAGCTGACCTATCAGCAGGTGAGGAAATGTTCATTCTCATGCCTTCCTGCAGCCCTGAATAGGAAAGCGGAACTCAGGTGTTACATCTTTTTGAGGATCCTCTCCGTGCAGCCTCCCAGCTTCCTGGTCCCCGTCATACCTCACATGCACTACACATGGGCGTGACCCTGGGGAAGAAAGGATATCTTTAGGGAGAAATTTTTGGACTGGGCTCAGAAAGCAGAGCTGGGATGATTTCCACTGGGGCAAGGGAGCAATGGGAGTTGTTAAAAAGTTTCTAAGTCTCTCCAAAACACTTACTATCGGAGAGGTCTGCCCTGGGGACAAAAACTGGCAAGAACATTGAAAATTGTAGAGATTTATGAAACATAGAATTAGCATATCAAGATCAGAAAGAACAAGAGTATCTTCAAAAGAAACAAATTTTGGGAGGACCCATTGCAATGAACACTGGTTCACGTGCTTGAAGCTCCAATGGAAAAAGAATTAAAGGAAAGCAGAAGAATAATGTCTCAACAAATAGAAAATATCAATAAAGAGAGAGAAATTGTTAAAACAAAGAAAAAATCTATAGCTGAAAAGTACAATAAAAATAACTGAAATGAAAAGTTCACTAGAGGGTTTGAATAGCAGAGTTTGAGTAAGTATAGGAAAGAATCAGTCAATCTGAAAACAGGTCAATTGAAATTATCCAGTCTAAGGAGCTAAAGAAAAAGAATGAAGGAAAATGAACAGAGCCTAAGAAGCATGTGGGACACGATCAAGGATACTAACATACACATGGTGAGAATCCTAGAAGAGGAGGAGAGAGGGAAAGAAAAATATTTTAAACAATAATGGCCAAAACTCCCAAAACACGATAAAATACATGAATCTACACATTCAAGAAGCTCAAGGAACTCCAAGTAGGATAACTCAACGAGATCCACACTAAGATACATTATAATACACAAGGTGTTGAAAACCAAACACAGAAAGAATCTTGAATGTAGCAAGAGAGAAGTGACACATTATATACCAGAGACCCTCGCTAAGATTAACAGTATATTTCTCATCACAGAGGTCAGAAGACATGAGATGATATATTGAAAGTCCTTGGGGAAAAAATTCTCCACAAAGAATTCTATATCTGGCAATAATGTCATTCATAATGAAGGATAAATTAGAATGTTCTCAGATAAACAAAACCTGAATGAGTGCATTACCAGTAGACCTGCTCTATAAGAAATGGTAATGGGAGTCTTTCAGGCTAAAATAAAAGGATACGAGACAGTAATTCAAATCCATATGAAGAAACAAAGAACACTGGTAAAGATTACATAGGTTAATAGAAAAACCAGTGTAATTATATTTTTGGTTTGTAACCTCTTTTTTTCTATATGATTTAAATGACAAATACATAAAGCAATAATGATAATCTATGTTAATTGGCACACAATATAAAAAAGTAATTTGTGACAATAACAACATAAAGGAAGAGGGTCAGAACTATATAGGGGCAGATTTTTTTTTCGTATACTATCAAAGCTAAGTTGCTATTCATTTAAACTAGATTATTATAAGTTTAAGATGTTAATTGGAATCCCCAGGAAAACCATTAAGAAATTTTAACATATACTAAGAAAGAGTTGAGAAGGGAATCAAAATGATACACTACAAAAAACAATTAAACAAAAAGAAGTCATTAATGGAAGAATTGAGGAACATAAAAAAGATAAGACATATAGAAAACAAATAGCAAAATGACAGAGTAAGTCCTTCCATATCAGTAATTATTTTAAGCATAAATGGATTAAACTTTCCAGGTTAAAAAATATAGAACAAATAAAAAACATGATCCAAGTATGTGCTGACTATAAGAGAATCACTTTAGATCTAAAGACACAAATAAATTGAATATGGATGGTGGAAAAAGATATTCCATGCAACTAGTAAACAAAGAGAAATAGATGAAATGATTTCCCCCTAAGATCAGGAACAAGACAAAGATGCCTATTTTTGCCAGTTCTATTCAACATTATACTGGAAGTTCTAGCCAGAGAAATTAGGCGAGAAAAGAAATAAAAGACATTCATATCAGAAATGAAGAATTCAAACTTTCTCTATTTGCAGATGACATAATTTTACATATAGAAAAATCCCAAAGAATTCACAAGAAAACATAAATCTAACCAAAAATATTCATCGAATTTGTAGGATATAAGATCAACACACACAAAAATCAGTTGTATTTCTACATACTAGCAATAAATAATCCAAAAAGGAAATTAAAAAAATTATTTTCAACAGCATGAAGAAAGAATAAAGTATTAGCAATAAATTTCACCAAGGAGGTGTAAGCATTGTACACTGAAGACTATAAAACATTGCTGAAAGAAATTAAAGACCTAAACAAAAGGAAAGACATCTCATGTTCACGGATTGGAATACTTAAAATTGTTAAGAAGGCAGTACTCCCCAAAACAATCTACAGATTCAATGCAATCACTATCCTTTCATGCAGAAATTGAAAAGATGATCCTAAATATCATATGGAATTGCAAGGGGTCCAAAACAGCCAAAACAATCTTAAAAAGAACAAAATTGGAGGACCTACAGTTCCCTATTTCAAGATGTACTATAATGCTACAGTAATAAAGGTAGTGAGGTGCTGGCATAAGGAGAGGCATATACACCTTAGAATAGAATTAAGAGTCCAAAATTAAACTCATACATCTATGGTTAATTGATATTCAATAAGGGTGACAAATCTATTCAATAGGAGAAAAATAATCTCTTCAACAAATAATACTGGGACAACTGGATATCCACATGCAAAAGAATAAATTTAAACCACTACCTCACACCATATACAAAAACTAACTCAAAATGTTTCAAAGACCTTAATGTAAAAACTAAAACTCTTAGAAGAAAACATAGGGGTATATCTTCATGAACATGGATTTGGCAATGGATTCTTAGATATGAAAAGTATGAGCAACAAAATAAGTAATAGATATACTGGACTTCACCAAAATTAAAAACTTTTACATATCAGAGAACACTATCAAGAAAGTTAAAAAAAAAACCCTAAAGAATGGGAGAAAATATTTGCAAATTCATTAAGGGTCTAGTATCTAGAATACAAAATGAACTCTTACAACTCAACAACAAAAAGACAAACAACCCAATTTTTAAAATGAGCAAAGGATTTGAATAGACATTTCTCCAAAGAAGATATACAAATGCCAACAAACACATGAAAAGATGCTCAACATCATTAGTAACTGGGGAAATGAAAAGCAAAACTATAATGAGATACCAATTTACAACCCCTAGGGTGGTAATAATAATGGTGATGGTAATATAGGTTGAGTGTACTTTATCCAAAATGCTTGGGACCAGAAGTGTTTCAGATTTCAAATTTTTTTTTTTTTGGATTTTGGAATATTTGCATATGCATAATGTGATATCTTAGGAATGAGACCCAAGTCTAAGCATGAATTCATTAATGTTTCATATATACCTTATACACATAGGAAGGTAATTTTATGCAACATTTTTAATAATTTTGTGCATGAAACAAAGTTTTGGCAACAACACATCACATGAGGTCAGATGAGGATGCTCAACCTGTAATAGTAATAAATGACAATAATAATGGAAAATAACAAGTGTTAGTAAGGATGTGAAGAAATTGGAAGCCTAATATGCTACTGGTGGTAATAGAAAGTGAGGGTCATGGAAAACAGTTTGGCAGTTCCTCAACAAGTTAAACACAGAATTACCATATGACTCAGCAATTCTACTCCTGGGTATATGCCCCAAAACAGACCCTCAAACAAACACTTGAACACAAATATTAATAGCAGCACTATGAACAATAAAATAAAAAGTTGGAAACTACCCAAATGTCATTCAACTAATGAATGGATAAATAGATGTATATCCATACAATGGAATATTATTCAGCCATAAAAAGGAAGGGAGTATTGATCCATTTATTGCAGATTAAACTTATTGAATGTTATAAAAAGTAAAAAAAATCCAGATACAAAATGTCACATATTATATGATGTCATTTACATGAAATAGCCATAACAGGTAAATTTGTAAAGACAGAAAGCAGATTAGTGGTTTCCAGGACCTGGGGAGAGAAGAAGAATTGAGAGTGACTGCTTAGTGGGTATGGGGTTTGGTTTTTGGGTGGTGAAAATGTTTTGGAACTAGATAGAGATAATAATTGCACAACAATGTGAAAGTACTAAATGCCACTGAATTATAGACTTGAAGATGGTTATTTTTACCTGAATTTCCTCTCAATAAAAAACAAATATATTATGAATTATGAGAGGTCGCTTACCATCAGGGAAAGGGGTTACAAGTGGAAAACAGAACGAATTCTGTGGTGTTGGATTGGAATTGGAAGTATCTGTGTGAACTTATGGTTATTATTAATATTGTATAGAAAGAGAAAAATAAATATGGATTGAATGTGTTAATATATGTTTATATGTGTGTGGATTTATACATAGCAATGAGCGCACTTAGCACCTAGACATTGACTTCTAAATAGTATTTTCCACTAAAGGGAACTAGGACTGTATAAAGAAATAGTTGTTTCCAGACCAGGAGCGGGGAAAGTAAGCATAGGACATTTCATTATGCCAGAGAATAAGAAAGTGGTGAGAGTGAAAAGAACACAGAAGCTAGCTTGAAGAGACTCCTACTGGCCAAGTCTGGGACATATGGAGTATCAAAATAAATAATAATAGTAATGGATCGTAACTCGATGAATGAGAGGAAAACATGAATTTGCACAAACAAATAAATGAATAAATTGAAAGTTTCGTAAGGAAACAGATAGTCTCAAAGTACCTCCCCACAAAACATTTACTAATTTCCAAGGGAAAATGAATAACTTAACAGGTGAGAAGCTTGATAAATGCTTCCTTAGTCTAGTAATCAAAGTGATGGGACATCAGAATGAGACAAAGCAAAATCACACACCTTATAGGATTCAGTGAGAAAAACACAGCATAATTTCTGTGATATCCCTGACCGAGATGCATCACCAAAATCTAATTGTCATGAAGCATAAGACAAACCTGATTGAGGAACATTCTACAAAATAATGGATATGTAATCTTTGAAAGTGCCCAGGTCATCAAATTCAAGGAGAAATTCTTCCAGACCAAACAAATCTAAACTACTGCATAGTTTAGATTCCAAATAACTACTAAACGCAACACATAGTTCTGAACTAGATTCTTTTCCTGTAAAAAACTTTATTGGGACATTTGGCCAAACTTGAATGGGATCTGAAGATTGGCTGTTAGTAATGTATTGATAGCGTATTGATTTTGATGACTGTACAGCAGCATCATAGGAAAATCTCTATTTAGAAAATGAACATTAAAGTATTGAGGAGTAGTCAGTGTCAGGTTGGTAACTTACCCTCAAAACTTCAGGAAAAAAGTACTTTATATTATACTTGCAATTTTTATGTAGTTTTGAAATGTTTTTTAAAAGTTAAAAGAACTATGTAGAAGAAAATCTTTATGTCCTCTAGGTAAGAAACAACTTAAAATTAGATCCCAATAAGAGTTCATACTAAAATATAAGATTGATATATCTGGTTATACTAAAATTAATACCACAAATAGAGAAGATAAACCACAAATTGGGAAAAGGTACCAAAATAAATATAACTGACAATAAATCAGTAATCAAATTATAAAAGAACTTCTCCATCAATTAGAAAAGGTAATAGAAAAATGAACAAAAGTCATTCATGGGAAACCTGAATACAATAAAAATGTGGAAAGAAATATTAGAGAACAGAGAAATCCAAATGAGGACTGCAATGAAATATGATTTTTTACTCACTAAATTGGCAAAAATTAAAGTCTCACAATATCAATTTTTAGAAGGATATGGATCAATGGGAACACATACACTGCTGATGAACATGTAATTTGTTCCTATAACTTTGGAACACTATTTGGCACTATTTTGTAAAGCTAAACTGTTGAAGACCTCATGACTGAGCAATTTCGCTCCCAGGTGTATGAACCAGAGTCCTTCAGCGTGGCAACTCAAGACAAGTGGGGGAATATTCAAAATGGTACTCTTTGTAAGAGCAAAAAAATGGAAAACACCCCAAATATGCTATTCTCATAATGGAATATTATACAATAGTGCAGATAATGAACCACAGCCAAACCACAACAAGTAGAACTTAGAAACATAATGTTGAAGGGAAGAAAGCAAATCCTGGGCTATTATGTAGAGTATGATATTTTTATAAAGCACCAAAGTAGCAAAACAAAAAAAAATACTGTTGACATAAAAATATGATAAAATGACTTTATACAAGCAATGGAATGATAAACACAAAATTCAATAGAGTGGTTTCATCTGGGTAGAAATCAGGGTGAATGCAAGTTATTGGAAACTTCTGCTTTTGGAATTGCATACTGTGTACATGAGTGTTCATATGTAATAGTACAATGTTTTATAACTTACATGCATTTTACACATACTCTTTTATTTGTAACAATTAGTATATTACATTAAAATGTAAAGAGGAAAAATCTGAATATTCATAATAATTTCATATTTAAAAATAAAATAAAATCATTTTTAAAAGCTTGTAAGACAATGTACAGTTATATGATTCCCCTCTATTTTCTCATAAAAATTTTTTATTTGATTCTTATAACAAACTTGGGAGGTTTGGGGGTGCAGATATTAATTTAAGCAAGATTGGTGAAGAAGAAGCCATGGGACCGAGAGAGGCCAGTGGCTCATCTGATGAGGTCAACAGTTTGGTCAATGATGGGCCAGGGCCTCCAATTTAGAGCTGAACACTCCAAATACTGTGGTCTTTCCAACAACCCAGACTCACACCAAGAGGGGGTGCTGAGAGGAGAGTCAGAATACAGAAAACTGAAATGCTGTAACTGGGGAAATGCTCTCATCATAGGGAAACTGTCCACCAGGAAGGGGAGGGGCGGGTGTGGTTTTCCAGGGGCCATGTGAACACTTGTCATTATGGTAGGTGTGTTGGAACTCTTTATCACAAACCTTAGCCACCAAGGAGGACACTCCTTTTTCCAAAAACACAAAGTTGCTTGGTTTCAAAACTCATTCATTTCTTCCACCCCCCTCACAACACATCCACAAGCTACGAAGAAAGCAGATGGCGTAGCTCCCTCTTCACTTTAGGAAGGAAAAGCAAAGCCAAAGAGAGGCGACCTACCACTGTCACTCTGCTTTACAAACCAGCCAGCGCCTGCCTAGTCTCTTCACGGCTGCCTGCATCTCCTGGTTTCTCAGGGTGTAGATGACGGGGTTGAGCATGGGAGTCATGACCGTGTGGCTGATGGACACAGCCTTGTCCATGGGGAATGGGGTGAAGGGCCGGGCATAGAGGTAAATGCTTGGAATGAAGATCATAGACACCACGATGATGTGGGTGGTGCAGGTGGAAGCTGCCTTCCTCCTCGCCTGCCCTGAGTAGGACCTCAGCATCGCCAGGATGACAGTGTAGGAGACCAGGAGGAGGAGGAACCAGATGACATCCAGCATCCCACTGTTGGAGATCATGAGCAACTCCAGGAGGGAAGTGTCAGTGCAGGCAAGTCTCAATACTTGGGGGACATCACAGTAGAAGTTATCCAGGATGTTGGGGCCACAGAAAGGCAGCGGGAGCATCAGAGCCAGCTGGACAATGGAGTGGACGAAGCCCCCCACCCAGGCGGCCACCACCAGCCCCACACAGAGTTGAGTGTTCATGATGGTGACATAGTGGAGGGGCTGGGAGATGGCAACAAAGCGGTCATAGGCCATCACTGAGAGGAAGAAGACCAGGGCACCTCCAAGAAAGTGGAAGAAGAAGATCTGGGCCATGCAACCCTGGTAGGAGATAGTCTTCTTCTCAGACAGGAAGTCTACCAGCATCTTTGGGGCAGTGACTGAAGAGAAACAGAGGTCTATGACAGCCAGGTTTCGGAGCAGAAAGTACATGGGTGTGTGGAGCCGGGAATCAGAGGTCACTGTGACTATGATGAGAAGGTTTCCCACCAAAGTGGTGATGTAGACAAACAGGAACACCAAAAACAGGAAATGCTGGAGCTCCTGCATCTGTGAGAGCCCCAGGAAGACAAAATCTGATACGCACGTGAGGTTCCCTTGTTCCATGTTGGCTTCTCCATATACCTAAAGAAAATAAACCACAGACTTAGATTCATGCAGTCACTGCTTGCCCTTTCAGTGCTCAGGGGCTCAGAACAAAGTTGTCAAGTCCATAAGATGGGCATCCTTGTGTGCATACCATGATACCAAGTGCTGTCTTGTCTCTGGGGAGTTTACAAGTGGGCGCTGGAATATACATTTAGAAACTCTTAAAGCCACCCATAAATACATGCAACCTACCTTTTGAAGATTCATACAGTGGTGGGAAGACATTTGGAGTCCGATACATCTGCAATCAAATTTTAGGTCTTTCATTTCATTGAGATTTGACTGTGAGTAACTTACTTACCTTTCTGGGTCTCAGTTCCCACATCTGTAGCATAGGAATAAAAATGCTTTCTTTTTTTTTTTTTTTTTTTTTTTTTTTGCCTGGGCTAGAGTGCCATGGCGTCAGCCTAGCTCACAGCAACCTCAAACTCCTGGGCTTAAGCAATCCTTCCTCAGCCTCCCAAGTAGCTGGGACTACAGGCATGCGCCACCATGCCTGGCTAATTTTTTCTATATATATTTTTAGTTTGTCCAGATAATTTCTTTCTATTTTTAGTAGAGATGGGGTCTCGCTCTTGCTCAGGCTGGTCTTGAACTCCTGACCTTGAGCGATCCTCCCACCTTGGCCTCCCAGAGTGCTAGGATTTCAGGCGTGAGCCACCACACCTGGCCTAAAAATGCTTTCTTTGTGGCCAGGCATGGTGGTTCACACCTGTAATCTCAGCACTTTGGGAGGCTGAGGCAGGAGGATTGCTTGAGGCCAAGAGTTCAAGAACAGTCTGGGCAACATTGCAAGACCCCCATCTCTACAAAAAAATTCAAAACTAGCTGGGCAAGGTAGCACGCACCTGTAGTCCCAGCTTCTCAGGAGGCTGAGGCAGGAGGATCACTTGAGCCCAGGTGTTTAAGGTTACAGTGAAGTATGAGTACACCACTGCATTCCAAACAAACAAACAAATTCTTTCTTTATAGAATTTTCTGAGGGTTTAAGTTGAATGACATTTATACGATTCCCAAAATAGTGTGTGGAATAATCAGTGGTAATTGCTCTCCTCTGTGAAGTCTTCCAGTCTTAAGACATCCTCTCTTCTTCCATTCTCTAAGAAGTTCTTGTGCCAATAGTTTTTCATATGTCATTTAATGCATTGTTATGCTAATAGATTTTTCCTGTGTTGATATTTTCCCTCTACAATTCAACTATAAGCCCAGAGACCTAGATCTGGATCTCACAATTTATTTGTGCCCTCAGGTACCCATCCTTCATGATAGCCAGTCTCAAAAAGCATGTGATGTTGACTGCTGGGCGGATGAATAGCTGGGTGTGCAAGTCCTTGCCAGGAAGACACTGGACACAGCTGGATACCTGAGACATCCAGTTGCTCCCCTGCCATCCATTGTAGGTGGCCTCTTGCTGAGTGGGACGTGTGGTGTGTAGGCTGAGTCAAGAGGGAGAAGGGGGAAGAGGATTCATTGAATTAAGAAATAGATGATGAAATAGATGGTGAATACTGTCTGAAGGGGACTCTGAGTGCTCTTCTCAACAGGACAGGAATTTTAGAAGCTATTACTGAAACCGAGAGTAGAAAACAAAGGAAGATGTTAAAAGAAGAACAGAAATAGACAAAGGGAGATTAAAAGGAAGTGAGATGGAGGAACAGGACAGGTGAAGACAGAAAATGGAAAGGTGCTGGGGAGGGGGAGGAGATGGCACTAAAGGCTTAGCAGCAGGTGGAGGTGACAGGGTGAGGGGTCAGTGGTCTCCTCACTCCCCCCAGCCTGTCTCAGTCTCCCTCATCCTCTCTCACCCATCTTGCTGCAATCTACTATCTGCAGTGTCGAGGTCATGCCAATCCTATGCTTCTGCTTCAATTTGCTCCCCCTCCAGGACACCTTCTACACAGCTGTCCATGAGACCTTTCTGAACTCAGCTCCGATCATGTTCCTCCCCGTCATAATCTTTAATGACTGTCTAGTGCTCACAGCTTAAAACTCAAACTCTTGAAACCACCTAAAATGCTTTGTGGATAAATTCAGGATAGAAAAAAACATATGTACGTATGTGCATGCAACTCTCAGCATTCCATACAAGGGTGTAAAATGTAGCCCCCACATACCTTTCTAATCAGTGTCCCTGTCACCCAGGAGCCGATGGCTGTTCAAAGAATTCATAGCTTCCACATATGCCATGTATTTGGTTATTCTGTGTCTTTGGTAATAAATCCTGTTTTCTGAAATACCTTTTGCTGCCTTTTCAACCTAGAAGCATTCAGAGAGACATCAGCTTCCCTCTGACTTCTCCCCCCATTTCTCCAACACAGAATTCATTCCTCATTTCTCTGGGTTTCAGTAGTACTTTACAAATACCTCCATTATAGTATTTATCTTTTTTTCCTGTGCTCCTCTTGATTAGACTATAAATTCAATAACTTAGTAGGCCCAGCATCTATGACAGCATCTCTGATTTGCAGCTGCTCAAAAATGTTTGCCAACTTAATATATTAGCAGGTAATCATGTGACCTTGTTTTATGTGACTATGTAGAGAATTTTGTGGTGATTTTCCTTATTTTCTTTATCCTTTGCTCTCAGAATCCTCCCTCTAAATCACAGGGCCAGTTGTATGCTTGGTTGTTTTCACGTGTAACCTTAGGCATCTGTTTTCAACACCATATTCCCCCTGCAGGACGTCCCGAGTCTCTCCTCACACTTTAGACTTACTGCCACCAAGTCACTTATTTGCTACTCTCACTGGCCAGCAGGCGTTGCAAGATCCTTCTTCCAGCTGATCTAGGTGCAGGTGAGGAAACCCTGGTCTCTCACCTTCCTTCATCCCAGAATGGGGCTTCAGGCTTCCATGTTCTTGGAGATCCTTTGCTGCAGCCTCACAGCTTCCTAGCCTCTATCCACACCTCGCGGACACTACATGGGTGGGGCCCTAGGAGAGAGGGAATATTTTGGGGAGAAACTAATGAACAGGTCTCAGGAAGCTGGGCTGATTACAACTGGGGCCAAGGGAGCAATGGGAGTTGTTAAAAAGTTTCTAAATGCCTTGGGGCTTCCCTGCACAGGTTCCACCAACTATGCCAAAAAAAAAAAAAAAAAAGAGTTTCTAAATGTCTCAAAAACACACACTCTTTCAGAGTTCTCCGTTGGGGCCCCAAAGTACCAAGGACATTGAAAATTTTAGAAGTTTGTGGAATGTAGGATTTGCAGGCCAACGCCAAAAAGGACAAGAGGGTCTTCAAAAGAAAGAGACTCCCTGGGAGTTTCAGAGGAATGTATTTTTTACGTAAGTGATTCTTACCCTTGAGAGAATTACCTGGAGGGTGTGTTGAAGACAGATTGCTGTGCCCAGCCCAGACTTTCTCATTCAGTAGGTCAATGGTAAGACCAAGAATTTGCATTTGTAACAAGTTCTCAGATGATGCTGATGCACCTGTTCTGGGGACCAGACATTAAGAGCCGCTGACTTGCTGGTCAGCACAACGGACAGTTCTCTCTCGTGGGGCCATCAAGATAATTCATTTGATTTCTTTCTTCTTCTCCTCCTTCTTCTTTTAAACTGAATTGATCTTTACGTAGGCAAAGTCATGGATGAGAAAATGTTTGTACACTACAGTGGAAACTTAGCATCCCATAAACTGTGTTCTTCGTTTTGCCAGCCAGAGCCCCATGGTCGATTGACCACCCATATCCAATTCTACTCACACCATCTCTAAAGTGCTACTGTTCTTTACATGTCAATGACTACTTCCCTTAACAGAAGGATTGGTGCAGGAAACCCATATGTTTTCTCATTATGAGGGATTGATTTTTAAAAAACTAAAATTAACCGACATTGTAACCTTAATGTGCTGTAAAAACTGTGTGATTTCTTAGAGCTCTCTGATCTACACAGGCTTTCCAGGTTGCTGTGAGTTCTTTCATTTCAAATGTTTACACTTTGCAAAATAAACTATCTGCCTCTGGCAGATAAAAACACCATGAAGCTCTTCCACATACAAGAGATGCAGATTTTTAAAAAACATTAATGTTCCCAATATTTAGAGCTTTAGTCCATTTTAAAATTGAGCCATTTGGCAAAGCAGCCTAGATTGATGGTGGGGAAGGGCACAGGGCTTGTCGATCGCATCGACTATCAGATGGGTGATTTTTAATTGCCTAGGTTCATTCTTTATGATTCTGATTCAGCTTTAAGTAAGAGTGACCTGGTATGCCCCAGTTATTATATTTCCCCTGTCAAGGTATTATTATATATGCAGGTCTGTAAAATGTCCACCAAAGCTCATCTTCGTGCATCCACTAGCCGACATAATGGTTGCCAGAGAAATGAATGGCAGGGATGGGGAAATTATGCTAAAGACTCAGTCATGCAAAACTGAGCTGAAAAAAAAATGATTTCCCTATGTATTACATTTCTAAGAAAATAAATATTTGTCAGACTTAACTATTGTCATAACTTCAATGGATGTAGGACACATATAGAAGAGACTTCACATACATTCTCATTGAGGAAGCCAGCATCACTGATAATTAATCATTCTTCCTTTGTGGTAGTTGGTGGTCAGTTTTATGTGTCAACGTGACTAAGCTATAGTTCCCATCTATGCAATCAAACTCTAATCTAGGTATGAAAGCATTTTGTAGATGTAACTGATGTGTATAGCCAGTTGACTTAAGTAAAGAAGATTACTCTAGATAACCTGGGTGTGCCTCATTCAATCAGTGGGAAGGACTTTAAGAGCAGAACTGAGGTTGCCTTGAAGAAGGAGAAATTCTGCATGTAGACATCAACTTCGGCAGATGGCCTGCCCTATAGATTATACACGTGCCCAGTCAGCAGTCTCACAATCATGTGAGCCAATTCCTTGCAGTCTCTCTCTCCTCTCTCTCTCGAATATCTCCTACTGGTCCTGTTTCTCTGGTGGAACCCTGCCTGATACACCACTTGTTATGGATCATATGTGAAGTAAACATCTGAGGCAAGGTTGATTGAGGTCTTTTCATAATTACACTTAATCATCCCTGAACTTGATTATAAATACAATTTGAATGCCAAAATCTAGAGATTCATAACACTGATAAGAAGTGAAGTATTTTCTGGATCAGAATTAATCTACTGTCACTGAAATAATTTACAGCCCTTCCTCAACAACTTTTAAGAGCTGTTTTCAATAATCCTATATATACAAAATGACTGAAGAACATTACTTGACATGATCATTCAGATCCTAAGAAACCAGATGTCTATTTATCCTGGGTTGATTTTAAAATATTGATGGAAAATCAGAAAATAATGATAAATGAGAATATGTGAAGGAACCAACCTTAATTGAGCACCTGCTATGTGCCAATTGCTTTACATTTACCTCATTGATCCACTCTATGAGGTGAATATACAGTTAAAATTTACAGTTATATTGTATAAAATTTACGGTTAAGTAGCAGCTCAATGATGTAACTAATTATATGAAAGGAGCACAACCAGCAGGAGTTAGAGCACAGATTTGAATCCCACAGCTTCAAAGCCTATACCTTAGTCCCACTATACTACTCCAGACAGCATCAGAACATAAAATTAAACAACTTTAATTTAAGTTGTTTTATGAACAACTTATTTTAAATGTTTTCTCTAAAGTCTCTACAGTGGAAAATATTGTACCAATGTGTTTAGGGCTCGTAAATGTAGATTTGAGAAAATTTATGTCATAAACACAACATAGTTTCAGTAAGAAATGTTTTAAAGGTATAAATTCTTGTAGATGTGACCATATTCATTTTAATGGGGTATATCTCAACAAATTCAGTTAAGATTTAAGCACCGGGTATTGTGGAATATTCAATCATGGGTAAGATAAATCTGGGAAAATTTTGCTCACATTTCTTCACTTTGTGTCAATGTTATTGATTATACTTACCTTTAATGTTCTTCTTATTACCCTTAGAATTGATATTGTGGATCATCTAAAAGTACAATTTTCAAAAGTTTAAAAAAAATGACTCAAGACAACTTTTTAAATAATTGGACCAATAAATGACTTCTGGTTATAAGAAAGCAAAGGTTTTTCTTTTTCTCCTCTTCACTGGAAACAGAAATGCCATTTTCATTGAAGCTAAGAGATGCCTACAACCCAAACCACACACACACACACACACACACACACACTCACACACGAAGCACTGTCAAGTACTGTGAAGGGAGGGAGAGGCTGCTGCCCACAGCAACTCTTGGACAATGAGGGCACAGTTTGCTCCAGAGTAGCTGATACATGATGAAGGACAAAACAACCACATTTGTTTGGTTGGACCAGATCAGGGCACACAGGGTGCAGGAGCTTGGCAAGCCATATTTAATACCATAAAGGCCCACTTCCTGGCTTGCAGACAGCGGTCTTCTCACTGTGTTCTCACATGGCGAAGGGGTCGGGGCAAGGACTGGAAGTGGGATTTCCCTTTTGCCTGGATAAGCATTGTCCAGTTCCCTCTTAGTTTTCACTGGGCCCACTTAACCTATTCGTGTTACTTGTTGACTTCCCTAGGCATTTGATTTTATGACCCCTGTCCATCACAGAGTTTTCTCATCACTGAGATTTTTTTACTCAAGTCAATCATGTCTCTTCCTTCTGCCAGGGGCTTATACCTACATGGAAGACACTGTTGATTGCCATTCCCAACCCTCTTTTTTTCCTGGCTGAAAAATCCAGACATTCACCTTTCCATTCCCCCTTGCAGACTGGGTTGACCATATGACCCAGTTCTGGCCAACTGAGTCTAAAGAGAATTCATCTAGGGTGGCTCTAGGAAAAATTTTCCCCTTGGTAAATACAAAGAAAGCACATCAATGCCTCTCCTCCTCCTTCTTACTGAATTATTTGAATATAAATATATGATGTCTGGAGCATTGACAGCCATATTGCCATCATGAGAAGAAAGGCAAGGAATTACAGAGCAGCCAACCCAGAGCTCTAAACTGTTTGAGCTACTGAATTAACCAACTCTGGAATTGCTTATTCTATAGTCTTCTATTTAAATCAGATAATGTCCTCATTATTTAAGACACTGTCATTTTGTTAGTCTGCTACTTGCTACCAAAAACACCTTATGGATATATATGTCAAAGGAGATAATAATTTTTTTCTAAAGAATTCATACCCCCAGTGCAGCAGTGTCATATGGTAAGCATATGTACATTTTAAGAGGGATGTCATCATAGAGAGTAAACACAGAAGAGATGACCAGGATGATGGACTCAGGAAAATTCTCACAATGGGAACAACTAAAGGAATGTAGATGTCACATCTGGTGAAAAGACAACTTGGAGGATGTGAAAAGTATCAGATATTTAAAGGACTTTAATGTGAAAGGGGGAAAAGGTGTTCTGAGGAACTACACAGGTCAAATAAGACGGAGTCCATTTTCCCCTTCCCCTCATTGCCAAAGATTGACTGTGAATATGGGGAAATGCATGAAATAAAGGCATGGAGGTCAAAGTGGAGAAAGGATAAACTTAGAGTTGCCATGATGGCTTAGAGGGAAACCAAGAAGAGCCTATGACTTTTATTTCTTGGATAGTATGGTTTCCAGGAGGGAAGAGGGAGCAAAAAAGTTTCTGCATTACCTTAACTTTGGATCAGTATTATACATTGCCTGAGACTTTTACAAAATGATGCATACCCTAAGGGAGATGGAGGGAATAAATATACAGAGATAGAGACAGAAATAAAAAATAGATTCTGAAATTGACAGAGGGAAAGAACAGGAAGCAGGAAAAAGTATAATAGAAATGCCTCTCTGTGACAAGTGCCATTAAAGGTGCTAGGAGGATTTAAAGATAAATAATGCATGGCCCCTGCCCTCAAGGAGCTCTCATTCCAGTGTGGGAAGTTAAAGAGAAAAGCAAACATGCACATGAAGTGGTAAACTTGGAACTCAATTCACTACCCCAAATTTGGAGCACTTGTGGGCATGGCTCTGCCCTCTATGGCCTTGGTTCTCCAACTATATTATGTCATCTTCCTCTCAGCCATAGCATCCAACTGATGGAAAGATTGTATTGGGTAATGTCTTAGTCCATTTGTGCGGCTATAACAAAACATCATAGACTGAATAATCTATAAAGAACAGAAATTTATTCTTTCACCATTCTGGAGGCTAGAAAGTCCTTGATCTCAAGGCATGAGCAGGTTTGGTTGTCTGGTGAGGGCTGCTCTCTGCCTCCAAGATGGCACCTTGTTGCTGTGTCCCCTGGAGAGGAGGAACATTGGTGAAAGGCCAAAGGGCAAACAAGCCCAATGCTGCATGAAGCCTCTTTTATAAGGGCTTTCATCCCATTCAGGATGGAGCAGCCCTCATGGACTAAACACCTCTTCATACCATCATGTGGCCATTAACTTTCAACACACGAAATTTGGAAGGGACACATTTAAACCATATCAAGTAGGTAGCATAATTTGAAGATTATCCAAGGAGTACTTGGTAGAGAAGGAACAAAAACAAAGGGTAAATGCCACTATGGAAAATATATAGACAATGTTAAAAGTGAGACCACTTCCTAAACACCGCAGTGGGGAATGAGGTGAGGAGGCAGGAAGCAGAAAAAAATGTGACTGCCCCAGAGTTAAGATGAAACAGTTGACCGCTCATCACAGATATTCAGCCATAGGTGAGGAACTTTCCAAGTTTTTTGTGTGTGTTTGCAGGAGACTCTGAGTTTCAAATCCCATCCACGTCACCTGCCTCTAAACTTGGAGTTAGAGGAATCAGGTTCCAGGACAAGTTCTACCACTCACTTGCTGTTCACCTTTGAGCAAGTCACTTCTCTTTGAGTTTTCTCATTTGTAAAGCTGTTTAATAAAATAATAATATATCCACTGTCAGTTTTAAGAGAAATAATGAGATAAAAGTGTGAAAGTGACTAACAGCAACTGACACAGGAGCAGGTCCCCAAGAAATATTAGTGTAATCTGATTTGTCACAGTTCATAAAGACTTTCCCCCATTTATCACATGGGGAAACAAAATTTCCAAGAGAAGGTTTGTCATTTAAAGTTAACCTATTTAGAGTTCACTTCTTGCTGCAAATCACTAGGTGTTTGCCTAATCTCTTCATGGCTGCCTGCATCTCCTGGTTCCTCAGGGTGTAGATCATAGGGTTGAGCATGGGGGTTATGACGGTGTAGCTGATGGACACAGCCTTGTCCATGGGGAATGGGGTGAAGGGCCGGGTATAGATGTAGATACAGGGAATGAAGATCATAGACACCACGATGATGTGGGTGGTGCAGGTGGAAGCTGCCTTCCTCCTCGCCTGCCCTGAGTGGGACCTCAGCATCGCCAGGATGACAGTGTAGGAGATGAGGAGGAGGAGGAACCAGATGAGAACCAGCATCCCACTGTTGGAGATCATGAGCAACTCCAGGAGGGAGGTGTCAGTGCAGGCAAGTCTCAATACTTGGGGGACGTCACAGTAGAAGTTATCCAGGATGTTGGGGCCACAGAAAGGCAGCGGGAGCATCAGAGCCAGCTGGACAATGGAGTGGACGAAGCCCCCCACCCAGGCAGCCACCACCAGCCCCACACAGAGCTGAGTGTTCATGATGTTGACATAGTGGAGGGGCCGGGAGATGGCAACAAAGCGGTCATAGGCCATCACTGAGAGGAAGAAGACAGTCCCACCTCCCAAGAGGTGGAAGAAGAAGATCTGGGCAATGCATCCCTGGTAGGATATGGTCTTGGTCTCATGAAAAAAGTCCACCAGCATTTTGGGGGAGGTGACTGTGGAATAGCAAAGGTCTATGACAGCCAGGTTTCGGAGTAGAAAATACATGGGCATGTGGAGACGGGAGTCAAAAGTCACTGTGACCATGATAAGGAGGTTTCCCACAACTGTGGTGACATAGACAAATAGGAACACCAGGAACAGGAATTTTTGGAGATCCTGGGTCTGTGAGAACCCTAAGAGGATAAACTCTGACACCCAGGTGATGTTCTGTGGTTCCATAGGATCTTCCCCACATGCCTAGAGAGAAACCATGTAAAACAAAGCATCATGAAAATTCAAAGTGATTTTCCTTTGGAGGGTCAGGATTGAGTTGGTCAAAGTTATTGTTGAGTACCATTCCAAGACATAGCTTAGGAGAGCCTTCCAACAGGGATAAACACGTTCTCAAGGCTCCCACAGACTAATCTTCCTCGCCACTCCCTACACTGCATTACAGGAGTTGATGGGTCTTTTTCCTTTTGGACAATGCTGTCCTTGTCCACAGGTTTCATGTCTGATTCTTTTTCATACCTGCAGTGCCCAACACAGCGCCTTGGGAACCATAGTCTCCACCAGTCTAGTTGAATCAACCTAGTCGAATGAATAAACATGTCAGCGAGTACCTGTGACCACAAACATCATCAACCTGTGTGCATAAATCTTGACAGGATATAAAGTAGAGACTGATGATTTTAGATAAACAAATAGATGCTTTTTATGGAGGAGGTTTGAGGGGCTGTTCATTGCTGGCGGAAGAGAGGTGTGTGTTAGGAGAAATTGTCATGTACAAATTCAGAGGCAAATGTGAAGAAACATAAGCAGATGAGCTTGTTGTAGTGAAGCTGTGATGATTAGTGTTTCTCAAACGTTTCCACCTGAGTGCTTCTCTAATGGCATTTGTTGCCATGGGCCATCTGCTGGGGTAATTCAAAGCAGCCCAGGACAAATGCAATATTTTATATTTTTAAATTTATGCAAACTTTTTATTATACACATATCCCTAGATAATCTTGGGGAGGCTTTTTAAAATTTAAGCATTGTAGTTTGTAAAACTTTGACAAGACCAAGATGTTACAGAAAATAGAGGATGGGGAGAGACATGGTGTTTTAGTTCAGTAAATGAGAGTTCTAGAAGGCATCACTTGAAAAATAAACTGAGTTCTTAGTGTTAAAACCCATTTCCTTTGGGTTGCGCTTTTCCAGAACTGTTTTCTCTAATTGTTCAGAAAAATTTGTCCCAAGGCCTTACCTTGTAAAGACAACAGAACTTAAAAAGATCTCGTCTCTGATTTCCACCTGATACATGGGAAGGGTGGTAGCAATTGCACTGATGCTCTTATAAGGGAATTGAGTTAAATATATGTAAAAAGATCTGTCAACCTCTATAGACAAATGTCAACAGGATTATCTCTAAAATTATCTATGAGGGATTACAATGCTAAAAATATTGCCCTATTTGTCTTCACATAAAACTCACATTTACTCTCAGATATTTGTACAAAAATGATACTCCAGGGAGTTGCACTCTGTTTATTCTGCGGGTGGTTTCACCAGCCCCCAGCATAGGACCATTTGAAAAATATCCCCATGGGCAACTGAGAACTCCTGCAAGCTCTTCAGCGGAAATGATGTGATGAAACAAGGTCGGCATGGGCTTATCCCAGCACACCTGGGCAGGAAGCACTGAGGCAGGCAAGAGTGGAGCGGACGCTTCCTGGGGCAGCTTTGGAGCAACTGACACAGGGTAATACATTTTTGTGTTGGACTTTGCGTTCTTTCTCCACTATATGATGTTGAGGTTCTCCTGGGTAGGCTTAAATGGCCTGGCTTGGCCTCTTTAAGAAAGCCCCTAACCCCTGGCCTTTCTTTACCACCCCAACTCTCCCACCTCATCACTGATTCCTGAAATGCCAACAGCACCCTTCGTTATTTTATCTTAAGATCTTTATCCCTGTTAAGATTACAACCCCCATACACTTTTTTTTTTTTTTTTTTTTTTTGAGACAGAGTCTCGTTCTGTTGCCCGGGCTAGAGTGCCGTGGCGTCAGCCTAGCTCACAGCAACCTCAAACTCCTGGGCTTAAGCGATCCTGCTGCCTCAGCCTCCCGAGTAGCTGGGACTACAGGCATGTGCCACCATGACTGGCTAATTTTTTCTATATATATATTTTAGTTGGCCAGATCATTTCTTTCTACTAATCTATTTTTAGTAGAGACGGGGTCTCACTCTCCCTCTTGCTCAGGCTGGTCTCGAACTCCTAACCTCGAGCGATCCACCCGCCTTGGCCTCCCAGAGTGCTAGGATTACAGGCGTGAGCCACAGCGCCCGGCCCCCCCCCCATACACTTTTATATGCCTTTATCAGTCAGAGATGAACACTGAAATTTTTGCAGATGAAAAGAAAAGATGTCTTGCTCTTGCCTTAAAATACTCTATTGAAGACGGGAGGAGTATAGGAAGTAAGACTGGGAAACTTGGTAATTACTGAAAAATGGTGAAAGGTACATTACAGTTCATTACACTGTTCTCTCTAATTTGTGGATGTATAAAAATTTCCATGATAAAATATGAGATAAAAAGTTTCAGAGGTACTCTAGTTTTGATCCTGATGTCTTTGTGTTATTTGGGTATTTTTACTTTGAATGAACTATGCATAAATCATGGTGGAGGAAGGGGATTTAAAATGTGAAGGGATATTATCATCTAGAAACACAAGCAGTTATATTGTAATTCTTACTACTTGCATACAAAATTTATTTTCAATATACCAGATATAAAATCTCACAAAGAAAATTATTCACAAATGAAAAAGCATATCATCATTACCATCACCCTACTCCCAGCTGCCAAGTAGCACTCCCAGCTGCTGTCAGCAATTTACCTGTTAGTGTAAATGAATCTCCATCCTTTCCTGAGGTTCAGCTGTGGTTATAAGAGATTTGCTAGGCACCAAGCCCTGATGGAAGAGGATGCCATCAAACTTATGAAAAGTCAAATGACTTAAAACTTCTTATGGCTTCTTATTGCCTATGGAAAAAGAATTCAAACTTATCTAGAATTCAGTAATCATCCAAGAAGTTAAAATGAAAATATAACAATGAATCATTTATTTTTTAATTATCATATCAATAAAGATTTTTTTAAGAAACTTGTAATACTCAGCCCTATTAAGGATTTAGGGAAATAGATAAATCACTGGTGATTTCTAGAAGACAATTTGAAAATATGTGCCAAATCCATAAATTATTTATACTCTCTGACCCAGTAATTTCCCTCTTAGGTATTTGTTTTAAAGAAACAATGAAAGCAAATTTTTAAAAATGTATGTTTAAGGATGTTCCTCACACCATCATGGTAATATTGATAAACTAGAAACAATGTAAAGGCACAACTATAAGATATTGGTAAAATAAAATATATATAGTTCCTCCATGTGATGAAATACTAGTTAGTAATAAATATATATCTTTAAACGATATTAATTATGTGGAATTTTATTTTACTATCTTGTTTTAAACAGAGAATGACAAAACATTTTGTTAAAATATGTCATAAAGGCAAAGGAAAAGTGGAAATGAAAGATCAAAATGTTAATAAGGTTAACAGTGGTTATCTCTGGTTGAGGAGATTAATTGGGTATATATTTTTTCCTCTTTACCGATTTCTGTGTTTCTCATATTTATAAATGGTCATAAAATGTTAATTAAAAAAGCAAAAGAAGTTTATTTTTAATTTTTTTTTAGACAGAGTCTCCCTCTGTTGCCAGGGCTAGAGGGCAGTGGCATCATCATAGCTCACTGTAACCTCAAACTCCTGGGCTTAAGTGACCCTCCTGCCTCAGCCTCCCGAGTAGCTGGGACTACAGGCTCACACCAAGACTCCCAGCTAATTTTGGCTAATTTTGCTATTTTTAGTAGAGATGGGATCTTGCTCTTGCTCAGGCTGGTCTCAAACTCTTGAGCTCGAGTGATCCTCCCACCTCAGTCTCCCAGAGTGCTAGGATTACAGGCATCAGCCACCATGCCTGGCCAAAAAAAGCAAAAGAAGTATTGTAGTGAAACCAAAAAAGAACAAAGACAAGAGCTTTTGCTCAGCACCAGCGCTGTCAAGGGCTAACGACAACCCCAGGGGTGTAAGGGGAAGAGTTTGGGGAAGGAGAAACCTCAGAACTTTGAGGGGGAGAGAGGCAGAGAAGAGGAGAGATGCAGGTGGTGGGAAGAGGGAATGCTACCCTGTGAACGAGAGGAGAGAAGGAGACAGGGATTCCAGGACCATTACAGAACCACCCAGTTCCTCCCTTCCTGACGGCTGGTTCTTCACAGCTCCCAGTGTCACTTTAATGGCCAAATCCAATCAGTAACTGTGCGGTCCTTTCTCTTCTACATCCCTGCTCCATGTGGCACTGTGAACTGCCTGTCACTATCATTCTGCAGCCATTCTTATTCTCTCTTTACTCCAAACCCAAATCCCACTCTGAGTGTCTTATTTCCATTATCCTTCACTCGGCTAGACCTCTCCCTTACGTGCCACATGTATTGTCACCAAGACATATGAGTTCTTCCTTTGAAATACTGCCAAGTTAGTTCTCCTACCTGACTTATTGCAAAGGGCTTCCAAGTGGGTTCCTGCCTCCAGGTTTTACTCCACCTTCATCCACACCGTGCAACAGAGTACATACATCAGCTTCCTAAAAGATATCTTCCCCCTCCAGCTCAAAATGTTTTCAAACATTGTCCATGGCTCTTTAGTGTCTACAGGAAAGAATTCACATTGAGATGGGGTTCAGCCTCCACACAAATAGGTTCCTACATCTTTCCAGACCCATCTGTCACTTAATAGTAGTAGTAGTAACATTTATTGTAGTGGTAGTAATAGTAGTAGTAAGCATTTATTGTTGTAATAGTAGTAGCGATTGTCATCATAATAAACATGCACTACTAAGTGCTGACTGTGTGTAGGCACTATACTAAACATGTTATAAGCATTATCCTGGTTAATTCTCACATGTTATTCCCATGCTTATAAAGTACATTAAATACTATGAATTATCCTCACTTTACAGATAAGTAAACTGAGGCTTAAAGAGATTGAATAATTTGTCCCAGATCACAGGGAGAATGGGAAGCAGAGCCAGGATTCTGAACCGGGTCTGATTGGCTTCAGGATCTGCGCTCCTAACTACTATTCTCTTCTTACTTGTCCCCCTCTAAGAAGCTGTGGCTTCAGCCTAACTTATCTCTTCCTTGGTTCCTCAGGTCTCAGTGCCTTTCCTCCAGTCAGTGTCCCACCTGGATTGCCTTCCTGTCCTGTTCACCTGTCTGAATTCTACTCTTCCTTCAAGGTTCAAGAGTAATTAGCTCTTCCATGATGTTGCCATGTATTGGTATTTTTCCAGGAGAAAGGCTCTGTCTCCTCCCGTGTGTCATAATTTCAATGTAAGTCCAATACATTGAGTACTATGCAATACCTAGTGTACACAGAGCTTTCTCATAGATGGTTCCCAAAAGGTTGCTTGATTGTTTGGTGGTGGATGGGGTATTTGGATGGAGCAGACCACCGTGAGAGTTAGGGAGAGAGAGAGCAGCCACTGAATGAAGAAGTGCAGTTTAAAGGACCTTGAAGGGTATCCAAGAATCCTAATTCCCAGTATCACTGGATTTGGGAACCTAGAAACATCATCTTAGCATGGCCCGTATTCTTTCTGCAAACATAAGCATCTTTGTAGGTGCTTCCTCCACCTACATGCATAGAAAATAGATTCTTTCCTTTTCTAGACAGGAGAGAAAATAAAGAGATATAGGGAAGGACATGGATTTGTATGGGAACAGGGGAGGATTCTAGACCCCTGTCTGTTGTTAATTTTGTCTCCCATCTGTCTTTGCTCTTAGGCAATCAGCCCACATGGACTAAGAAAGAGCACGGGAAGAGGAATAAGTGTGCTCCTAAAATAGGGGTGAATCTGGTCTGTGGTCATCCTGGGATCATTAACAGCTTTTCTTGAACACAAGATTTAAGAAAAGAGAGGATAAGATGGAGGGAGAGCAATAGAGAAGGATGAAAACCTGGAGTGAGTGGGAGAGGCAGCAGGCAGGATAAGGGGGAAGGAGGAGGAAGAGAATAGGATTAAAAGGGACCTTAGAGGGTGGGCAGTGGGAGAGTAAGACCTAGTGATGTTTTCTCCTAGGTGTGGGAAGAAGCTGTAGGATGTACGTGGAAGGTGGAGGGAGAGAACAGCGTATGCCTGTATATTCCACTCTCTCTCCTCTGTTCTAAATTCCACCAAACACATAAGCCGGTACAGACAAAAGTCTTAGCTCCAGATAAGATCAATCGTTCCCCAAATCCCATTCTCCCGGCATTCTCACCTGATGACTTTACCTTCCCTCCACCCACACTCGTCTCACAATGGGCTTTGGCAGGAGCCTTCTTGGTGCTGAGTTGTCCAAGGCAAGGACCCTGGGGCCATCATCTACCTCCAGCCCAAAGTGGCCAAGGGGGCCCAAAGTGGCCAAAGGGACTTAGAGCCTCCCATGTTCTAGGCCACCCTTCTCCTGAAGCTCCATCCCTTTTGTGGCCACTCTCAGACCAGGAACATAGCTAGGGTTGGCTTTAAGGGAAGGGACATTCCTGTGGGACAAAACCAAGCCTTAATTCTTAAAATGAAGCTGAGCTCAGGCTACTAAAGGCAAAGGAGCAATGGGAGTTATTAAAAAGTATGTGAGTGGTTACATCAGATACACATAATCACTGGGAGACTGTCTTGGGACCAACACTTCAGGGGTACTGATCCTAGGACCAAGACAAAGAAGGATTCCTAAAGGGGAATGAATCCCCGGGGAAGATCACAAGAACCAAATCCCTTGAGGTTAGCACCAAGGGCAGTGCAAGGCCTCCACCCTCTCCTGTCACCACTGTAGTTGGAAAAGTGAGTTATGTCCTAGGACACAGTCCAGGTCACTCACTCTATAGGGTAAACTCTGAAGCCTTTTTCACACGTACGGTCATTAAGGTTTACCTCTGACCCCATTCCCTGATCTACTCTCCTCACAGCCAGAGTGACCTTCTCAATATAAATTGGCTAAGTTCATCCTCAAGATATAATTCACATACCATAAAATGCACCATTTTAAAGTGATTTTAACCATTCAGTGGTTTTTGGTATATTCACAAACTTGTGTAACACTACTATCTAACTACTATCTAACTCCAGATCATTTTCATCACTCCAAAAAATAATCTCATATCCTTTAGCAGTCACTACTCATTCTGTTCTCTCCTCAGTCCCTGGAAACCACTGATCTACTTTTTGTATCTGTGGATTTGTCTGTTCTGAACACTTCCTATAAATGGAATCATATAATATATATTTCCCTCTAAGTACTGCTTTCACTGCATCCTATAAATGGTGGAGTATTGTGTTTCTGTTTGCATTCATTTCAAAGTATTTTCTAATTTATCTAGTGATTTTTTTCTTTGACCCATTTCTTATTGAAGAGTGTGTTGTTTAATTTCCACATGTTTGCAAAATTTTCAGTTTTCCTTTTATTATAGATTTCTTCATTGTGGTCAAAGAAGATACTTTACTTTGTATGATTTCAATCTTTTAATATTTATTATGAATTGTTTTATGGCCTAATATATGGTCTGTCCTGGAGATTGTTTCATGTGTACTTGAGAAGAATGTGCATTCCACTGTTCTTAGGTGTTCTGTCTACGTCTTTTAGGTCTTGTTTATAGTATTCTTCAAGTCTCCTATTTCCTTATTGATCCTATTCCAGCTCTCTTGGTTACTATTTGCATGGAGTATCATTTTCCATCTTTTTACTTTAAACCTATTTTTGTCTTTGGATCTAAAGTCAATCTTTTGTAAGCAGCATACAGTTGGATTATGTAGTTTTAATCCAGTCTTTCAATCTCTGTCTTTTAATTGATGAATTGAATCCACTTATATTTAAAGTGATTACTGATAATAAAGAACTTACTTCTGTCATTGTTCTATTTGTTTTCTATATATCTTACATTGGTTTCCACCCCCACCCTCAATTCCTCCAATACTGTGTTTTGTTGAGGTGTTTGGGTTTTTTTTTTTTCAAGTGTACCATTTTGGAAGGCAGCTATGCTCACTACTGTACTACCAATGCATTTTCAAGTGTACCATTTTCATTTTCTCCTTATTTACTTTTCTATATGTTTTATTTTCTTAGTGTTATTATGGGGATTACAAGTAACATTCTAAATTTATAACAATCTAGTTTGAATCTAGTCCAAATCTAGTTTGATTCCAACTTAGCTTCAATAATATACATTAACATAGCTTATATCCCATTTATTCCCTCCATTTTTATGTTGTTATTGTCACAAATTACTTCTTTATACATGTGTGCCTGTTAACATATATTAATAATTATTATTTTATGCATTTTTCTCTTAAACCTATAAGAAACAAAATACAATAATACTGGTTTTCATATTTACCTATGTAGTTACCTTTACCAGTGATCTTTATTTCTTTGTGTGGCTTTGAGTTACCATCTGGTATTTTGTTTGTTTGTTTTTTGAGGCAGAGTCTTGCTCTGTTGCCCCAGCTAGAGTGCAGTGGCATCATCATAGCTCACTACAATCTCAAACTTCTGGGCTCAAGTGATCCTCTTGCCTTAGCCTCCCGAGTAGCTGGGACCACAGGTGCATGCGACCACACCCAGCTAATTTTTCTGTTTTTTGTAGAGATGGAGTCTTGCTCTTACTCAGGCTGGTCTTGAATGCCTGACCTCAAGCAATCCTCCTGCCTTGGCCTCCCAAAGTGCTAGGATTATAAGTATGAGCCACCATACCTAGCCCATCTAGTGTCCTTTTGTTTCAACCCAAAGGGCTCCCTTTAGCATTTGTTGTAGGGCAGGTGTACTAACAATGAACTTCCTTAGCTTTTGTCTATCTGGGAATGTCTTTATTGTTAATACTCCTTCATTTCTGAAATATAGAATTCTTGGTTGATGGGTTGTTTTTTTCCTTTCAGCACTTTAAATATATCATCCCACTGCATTCTGGCCTCCATGATATTTTAAAATTTTTAATATTATGTGGATATAATAGCTGTATATACATATATAGGGTACATGTGAGGTTTTGATACAGGCATACAATGTGTATTAATCAAATCAGGGTAATTAGGGTATTCATTACTTCAAGCATTTACGATTTCTTTGTGTTAGGGGCATTCCAATTCTATTCTTTTAGTTATTTTGAAGTATACCATAACTTATTATTGACTATAGTCACCTTGTTGTGCTATCGCATATTGTTCATTCTATCTAACTATATTTTTGTACTCATTAACCATCCCCACTTTATCCCCCACACCTCTTCCCAACCTCTGGTAACCATCATTCTTCTCTCTTCTCTATGAGATCAGTTGTTTTAATATTTAGCTCCCACACATGAGTGAGAACATGTGAGATTTGTCTTTCTGTGCTTGGCTTATTTCACTTAACATAATGTTCACTGGTTCCATTCATGTTGTTGCAGGATTTCATTCTCTTTATAGCTGAATAATATTCCATTGTGTATATATACCACAATCTCCTTATGCATGCACCCACTGACGGACACTTAGGTTGATTCCAAATCTGGACTATTGTCATTAGTGCTGCAATAAACACAGAGTGCAGATATCTTTTTGATATGCTGATTTCCTTTCTTTTGGATATATACCTAGCAGTAGGATTGCTAGGTCATATGGGAGTTCTATTTTTAGTTTTTTGAGGAACGTCCACACTGTTCTCCATAGTGGTTGCACTATTTATATTCCACTAGCAATGTACAAAGGTTTCCTTTTCTCCATATCCTCACCAGCATTCATTATTGCCTATCTTTTTGATAAAAGCCGTTTTAACTGGGATGAGATATTTCATTGTAGTTTCAATTTATATTTCTCTGATAACTAATATTGTTGAGCATTTTTTCATATACCTGTTGGCCATTTGTATGTCTTTTCATGAGAAATGTTTATTCAGATCTTTTGTCTATTTTTAAATCAGATTATTTGATTTTTTCCTATGGAGTAGTTGGGGCTCCTTATATATTCTAGTTATTAATCCCTTGTCATATGGGTAGTTTGCAAATATTTTCTCCCATTCTGTGGGTTGTCTTTTCACTTTTTTGACTGTTTCCTTTGCTATGTGGAAGCTTTTTAGCTTGATGTGATCCCATTTGTTCAATTTTGCTTTAGTTTCCTATGCTTTGGGGGAGAGTATTACTCAAGAAATCATTGCCCAGACCAATGTCCTGAAACATCTCCTCAATGTTTTCTTTTAGTAGTTTCATAGTTTCAGGTCTTAGACTTGTCTTTAATAGCCTCCATGATTTCCGATGAGAAACCTGCTGTTAATTCTGTTGAGACTCCCTTGAATGCAGTAAGTTGCTTCTCTATCTCTTTTCTTCTTTGTTTGTATAAAGTGAAAGCAAAATTTATTCAGAAACTATAGAAAGTCTACTCCACAGATAGGGCAGAGGCAAGTTCTCCCTGATGAAGAGAATTGGCCCCCTGCAGAAACTATAGAAAGTCTCCACAAACAGATTAGAGGCTGGCCCTCCCTGCAGAAGAGAACTGGCGAGTTGCTTATTTCTTGCTTTCAAGATTCTCTCTTGGTCTTTTGACAGTTTGATTATAATGAGTCTCAGTGTGGATCTCTTTAAGTTTATGCTATTTAGAGGTCATTGATCTTCTTGGATGTTTAGATTCACATCTTTCAGCAAATTTGGGGAGTTTTTGGCCATTATTTCTTCAAATATTTTTTTCTGACCCCTTTTTTCTCTTGTCTCCTTCTAGGACTCCCAGAATATGTATGTTAGTCTGCTTGATGGTTTTCCATTGGTCCCTTAGACTTTGTTCATTTTTTCTTTTTTCTTTTCTTTTTTTTTTTTTTTTGAGACAGAGTCTCACTCTGTTGCCCAGGCTAGAGTGCCATGGCATCAGCCTAGCTCATAGCAACCTCAAACTCCTGGGCTCGAGCAATCCTCCTGCCTCAGCCTCCCGAGTAGCTGGGACTACAGGCATGCGCCACCATGCCCGGCTAATTTTTTCTATATATTTTTAGTTGTCCATATAATTTCTTTCTATTTTTAGTAGAGACGGGGTCTCGCTATTGCTCAGGCTGGTCTCAAACTCTTGAGCTCAAACGATTCACCAGCCTCGGCCTCCCAGAGTGCTAGGATTACAGGCGTGAGCCACCACGCCTGGTCATTTTTTCTTTATTCTTTTTCCTCTCTGCTCCTCAAACTGGGTAATATCATTTGCCATATCTTCAATTCACTGATACTTTCTTCTACCTGATCAAATCTCCCACTGGAACCCTCTAGTAAATTTTTAAATTTCAGTTGTTATACTTTTTAGCTCCAGAATTTCTATTTGGTTTCCTTTTATAATTTCTATCTCTTTATTGATATTCTCTACTTGTTCATGTATCACTCCCCTGATTTCATGTAGTTCTTAGCCCATGATTTCCTTCTATTTATTTTAACATGTTTAAGACAATTAATTTAAAGTCTTTGTCTCATAAGCCCAATGTCTGGGCTTCCTCGGTGATGGTTTCTGTCAATTTCTGTTTTTCCCTATGATTGGGCAATATTTTCCCATTTCTTTCTATGATTTGTATTTTTTTGTTGATAACTGGACATTTTTAATGTTGTATGTGGTAACTCTGGAAATCCCTCTCCAGAGATTGCTGTCATTACTTGATGAATGCTGCAGTCATCTATTTGGTGACTTTTCCAAAATATTTTGCAGAGACTATATTCCTTGTCTTGTGTGGTCACTAAAATCTCTGATCCATTATTTCCATAGTCAGCCAGTGAACTGACAGAGATTTCCTTAAATTCCTGGCTCCAATAAGATATAAAAAAAGGAGAAAAAAGAGTCTCTGCCTTTTCAATCCCTGCCAACCAAGTCTACTAGAGAAGCCACTTCAGCACATGAGAGTTAAAACAATGGCCAGTGTCTGTGCTATCTTCTCAGTGATCAAAAGCAGCAATCAAAATGCACACCCTCGGCTGGGCGCAGTGGCTCACGCCTGTAATCCTAGCACTCTGGGAGGCCGAGGCGGGCAGATTGAGCTCAGGAGTTCGAGAGCAGCCTGAGCAAGAGCGAGACCCCGTCTCTACTAAAAATAGAAAGAAATTATATGGACAGCTAAAAATGTGTATATAGAAAAATTAGCCAGGCATGGTGGCACATGACTGTAGTCCCAGCTACTCGGGAGGCTGAGGCAGGAGGATTGCTTGAGCCCAGGAATTTGAGGTTGCTGTGAGCTAGGCTGACGCCATGGCACTCACTCTAGCCTGGGCAACAGAGTGAGACTCTGTCTCAAAAAAAAAAAAAAGCAAAATGCACATCCTCAATTTTTGGAGAGCAATGTTTTTATTGCCCACCCTGACACCAGCAAGTCATACAAGCGTTACAAGCTGCCATCCCCATGGCTGCCTGCCATGGTGCTGGGGGTTGGGGGATGATAGCCACTGAAGAAATGCCAAAATTTACTAAAATTTAGCTGCCTCTTTTTTTCATCAAGCACTCCCCAGAATGCTGCAATTGTTTGATTAGACTCCAGAGTTCCAAATTGTTGCTTCAGTCATCTTCCATAATGTCATCCCATTAGCTATCTTTATGTTTTAGATTTCTAACTTAATTCCACTGTGATCAGAGGGCATACTTGGTATAATTTCAGTTCTTGTGATTTGTTGAAATTTGATTTCTGGCCTAGTATATGGTCTATTTTGGTAAATGTTCCATGTGCATCTGGAATTGATTTTGGCAGTGGTTGGGTGCCGTGTTCTATAAATTCTAATTAGGTCAAATTTGTTAATTTTGTTGTTCAAATCTTTTTTATCCTTTTTTTGTTTATTTCTCTTGTCCTATCAGTAACTGAGAGAGATATCTTTAAATTTCTCACTATGATTTTAGATTTGTATATTTCTCCTTTGCCTTTGGTTTTACTTCTATCATCTTATTTAATGATAAATTTTCTATTTTTAATGATTCTTTTGCAGTTTTTTTTACAAAATATTTCATGTTTTATTTATTTATAAACATATATATAAATATATAATTTCTATCAACTGAGACAGTATCTTTTTATGATCCATATTAAAATATAAGGAAATTGCTATGTCCCCTTTTCCCAGCTCCCTTTCTTCTCCTGTTTTATTCCCCAGTTTTAGTTGTTTATACTATTTTTCTTAATTGGTCTAACGGTACCATTAATTCTTCATAAAATGTAAGCTAAACTTGCACCCTTATTACTTGATTTATCAGCTTTAAACAATGAAAAAAGAAGAAATTAGTTCTAGTTCCAGTTTTTTGTTTGTTTGTTTGTTTTTCTATTTTTTTTTTTTGATTTTGGAACTCTGTATCCTGCAAAACTAGTTCCAGTTTTAGAACTAGACTAGATCTCATTATTTTCTTTTCTGCCTCTCAACTTTTCTAATTATGTTACTATTTTTCCACCTCTTTCTGGTTTGTAACACTTACATTACATGTTGAAACCATAATTTTCTCAAGTGTTTGACCTTAAATATACTTAAATAGGTTTAATGCTCATCATCAGTACCTTTAGCATAACCCCTCATTTATCTTTTGATAGGCTGAAGTTTGTCCCTGGTGTTTTCTTCAAAAGAATTGAGTGGGAATATATTCTGTCCGTTCTTACATATTTAAAAATATCTGTTTCCTTTATATTTGAATGGTAGTTTGTCTGGATATGAATGTAGCATAACACACTCTTTTCTGAGGACAGTATAGACATTGCCTCATTGTCTTATAAAAAGTAGATTTCTTTTCTTTATAAATTACCCAACATTTGGGCTGGGCGTGGTGGCTCACGCCTGTAATCCTAGCACTCTGGGAGGCCGAGGCGGGCGGATTGTTTGAGCTCAGGAGTTTGAGACCAGCCTGAGCAAGAGCGAGATCCTGTCTCTACTAAAAAAAAAATAAAAAATAAAAAAATAGAAAGAAACTATATGGACAGCTAAATTACCCAACATTTGTTGTTGAAAAGCCTAAAGCCAGTCTTGCTTTTGTCCTTACAGGTGGTTTGATGTTTTTCTCCTCTATATCATAAAAGCCTATCATTATCTTTGAAGTCCTCGAACTTTACTGGGATTTGTTTCATTGTTGATCCATCTGCATCAAATTTCCCTGGGATGATTTTAGGAAAATAACAGTGGTGGCATCAGTATAAGTCTTTCATTATCCCAGAATCCCCGAATTAAAACAGCAAAGCAGCAATGTTCTGGATGTGATCTTACACTATAATTTTACAAAATGTTACTGGTATGATTTGATTGTGTCCCCCAAATTTCATGTGTTGGAAACTTAATCCCCAATGTGGCAGTACTGAAAGGTGGAGCCTTTAAAAGGTGATTGGATAATGAGGGCAGTATCATGGGAGGGGAAGTGGAGGATTTAGAATAAGAGGAAGAGAGACTGAGGTAGCATGCTGGTACACTCAGCACCCTCACCACATGATACCCTGTGCTGCCTCAGGACTCTGCAGAGAGTCTCAACCAGCAAGAAGGTTCGCACCAGATGCAGCCCCTCAACCTGGGACTTCTCAGCTTTCATAACTGTAAGAGTAAATTTATTTTCTTTATTAATTGCCCAGTTTCAGATACTCTGTTATAAACAACAGAAAACAGAGTAAGACAGTTACCACTGGAAAAAACTGGGCAAAGTATACCAGAGGTCTCTCATTATTATTTCTTACAACAACAGCATGTCAATCTACAATTATTTCAACAAAAATTTCAATTAACAACAACAACAAAACAGTGGATCAGGATTCAGGAGACATGTGCACTAGTGTCAGCTCTACTACAAATCAACTGTATGCCCTTTGGAAAGCAACTTAAACACTTTCTCAACTTCAATTCCATAGTCTCTAGAATTAAACTAGAAAAAACAGAAGAGAAATAGATAGTAAAATTAAAATCCATGGGCAACATTTACCATAAAGCAAAATGACAAGGTATCCACCAGGACCCCAACAAGCAAGTGAGGGAAATCCATGCACTAAATCCTACTCATTGTCCACATCTGTGAGGGAGGAAGCAGGGAGAAGCAACAGGGGGCCTGAGGCATCTGAAAAAAGAAGAAAATCAAAAGTGGCCAACAGGTATTCTCTGGAAAGTGTAGCAGGCCAATTCGAAGACAACAATTAAAACTGAGAGTGGTTCTTCCAAATTCAGTGGAGGATGAGTAGCCAGGGGTTAAAACCGAAGGACTGTTGTAGTCTAAGTCACAGGCGCTCTCAAAACTGACAGGCCAGATCCTCCTTCCAGCCTGAACCCCACGCTGAAGAGGGAGGGTCACAATTGATCCACATGGGCACTATCAAGACGAAGAAGGTACAAATAGAAAGTATAGATAAAAAGGAATAGGACAGAGCTAGTAAATCTCAGAAAGCAAGTCACCATATTTTTGAATACTACATTAAAAAAAAAAAGAAGAAAATGTGTGAAGCATGACCCCTTCTAAAAGTTCAGTAAAACTATGTTCACATAAAAATGAGCCACAGAAATCTCTCAAGGGAAAATCCTATACAAAGTTATTATAAGGAGTAAATGACTAAAGAGAAGAATAATATCCCAAGGTATTATGGTCTGAATGTTTGTGCTCCATCTCCCCAATTCCTATGTTGAAACCTAATAACCAAGGTGATGGTATTAGAAGGTGGGGCCTTTGGAATGTGATTAGGTCATGAGGGCTCCATCTTCAGTAATGAAACTGATGCCTGTCTTAGTCCATTTTGTGCTGATACAACAGAATGTCTAAGACTGGGTAATTTATAAAGAACAGAAATTTATTTCTCACAGTTCTAGAGGCTGGGAAGTCCAAGATCAAGGCACCAGCATCTGGTGAGGGCCTTCTTCCTGTGTCCTCACATGGTAGAAGGCAGAAGGATAAGCGAGAAACTAACTCCCTCTGTCAAGCCCCTTTAAAAGGGTGGCTAATCTCATTCATGAGGGAGAAGCTCTCATGGCCTAACCACTACTTAAAGGCCCCCCAATACTATCACCTTGGCAACACCTGAATTTTGGAGGGGACGCATTCGAACCATAGCAATGCCCTTATAAAAGAGGCCCTAGAGGGCTGTCTTGCCCTTTCACCATGTCTTGCCATATATTCTCTTTCAGATACTGTCTCTGCTTCCCAGCCTCCAAAATTGTGGGCAACAAATTGTTGATAAATTACCCAATCTAAGGCATTTTGTTATAACAGCCCAAATGGACTAAGACAGAAGGACAATGAGAACACACCAGACAGGCATGTCTACCAAACAAACCAAAGTTATATATAACTTAGGGATTCTAAGACTTCACCCATTTTCTCCCACTTGTTACAAATAAAAGCTAAAGGACTCTGGAAAGTAAATAACAGCAGTTTGGGCAAGGAAGTCAAAACTTTAATAATAATTAATGTAGTGGTAATTGCTGTGATTTTTGTTTTTCCTTCCATAGCTACTGGCTTAGACCCTAGAGTCGGGGGTTGGCAGGGAGCTCCATAATATTTTTCCCTCTCTTTACTTTAACTGCTTTACCCCAAGACAGATCCAGTCATGGGAAGTTCGTGACAGAACAGGGAAGCTAAAACCCTGGATTGGTAGCCAGAGCACCAGCAAAAGGGACTCCTAGGAGCCAGACTGTGTGAAGTAAATCACAGGGAGGAAGCAGCTGGAGAAAAGCATCCTTAAATCTGTGCATGGGTGGAAATGGCTTTGGGAACTGAGGTATGGTGTAGACTACCACCCAGGGTCCAGACTGGCCCCTAAGTGGTACACACATGATGTAGACCCAAATAGTACTGCAAAGGCTTTGAATAATATGGATATTGGAAACACACATCACACATGGCAGCTCAGGACTTAATAGGTTAACTGAGAGCTGAAACAAACAGACAACAACAAACAAAATCAACATTCTCCAGAGGATATCAACAGGATTCAAAGTCTCACAATACAATATTCCAGGACATAATCCAAAACTATTCAACTAAGAAAAAAAAAACCAGAAAAAAAATCAATAACTTTCAATAGAAAAGATAATCAACAAACATGACATGATGCTGATGTTGAAATTATCAAAAGACTTAACGATGCTCTATGAAGTAAAATTAAACACCCTTGAAACAAATGGAAAGATAGCAGTTCCACAGATAGCAGAACCACATAGAAATTTTAGAACTGAAAAATATAACAATGGAAATTAAAGATTTACTAAAGGGAATTAATAGCAGAATGGAGATGGCAGAGGGAAGAGTCAGTGAACTTGAAGATAGATCAGTAGAAATGATCCAATCTGAAACAGAGAAAAAAAGATCACAGTCTGGGCTGAGTACACACACGGTTGGAGTTCACCTGGGAGACGAGGCTTCGAGGCCTCCTGGTGAACTAGACTCACCATCTTTTCACCTCTCCAGGGTCTCCCTTCTGTGTGTGTGTGTGTGTGTGTGTGTGTGTGTGTTTCCTTCCCCTTTCTGCTTTAAGTGTCACCCTCTTCTTGCTGGAGTAAATGGGAGTTAATAGGAGCTCAAGAACTCTGTGGTCTCTCAGCTTCCCGGGACAGTTGTTCTGGATTATTTTTCCTTATCCAAAGCCTCAACTTATTCCAACTTTAACCTTGGGGCTATTTCACAGGCTTGCAAAACTTCACATCCGCCATTGGTTAGGTGCCTGGCATTTCTCCTTCCCATACATTCTCTTTCAGGGATTGTCTCTGCTTATGGAATCAGATTTACTTTTACCTCACTCTTTTAAAAGCTGCCTTAGTCAAGGTTGAGGTATGGGACTGAGTTACAGTCCCTCCCCACCAAAAATGCCCCCCAAAATGACTTGGTCACGTTCCCTCAAGATTTCCACCACTTACACCCTGGATCATTCTTCCTCATGGCCCAGATTTAAGTGCAAAATGCTTCAACCATGTCTGTTTGCTTTCATCAACCCTCCCCTCCTACCCAACCCCCTCCTTATTCTTTATCTCCAGCCAAGTCTTTCCATTCCAACAATGGACAAGGAGAAAGAGGTAGATGCCACAGCACTCACTCATTCTGAGGGAAGAGTTCTTATGGAGGAACTCATAGATTATTTGTGGTGTGAAGGGATAAGCACCAGGCCAGGGGCCAGAAAATCTGGATTCTTGCTGTAGTTCTGCCACAAAAAGCCAGGTAGCCTTGAGCAGGACATAAAATTCTAGAAGTTTGAAGCAATATGGAGCTTTAAGAGGCCATCTAATCTAACTTTCTACTTTTACATATGCAGAAACTGATGCCTGGAAACATGATATAACTTGCTGCAAGTTGTGCAATTGGTTAATGGCATAGCAGGGTCTCACACACAGGACCATCATAATAATGCTTTTACCATCACCCCACGCCAAGTGCCTCCATTTCCTCATCTATACAATGGGCACAGCAAGGATTATAGATGAGATCAAATGTACTAATGCTGATGTAGGAGTTTGGAAAATAGAAAATATTATCAGGTGAGCGGTTATTAACTTCACTGACAATCCCCACTGGAAACTGACTCCCTGCTGTGTCCCAGTGGAAGGTCAGGGCCCAAGGGAGCTCTAAGCTGACTCGTCCACCTCTCCTGGGGCCTGCAAACTTCTAATGGCAACCGCTGAGCAGAGAGCCATGGCCTCTGAAGCTAATGAGGCTCACTGGAACCACTTTAACAGTTGTTCTGTCAAAAATACTGGCAGTAAATGCCCAGATCTCAACAAACGTGTAAGGGATGTGGGGTTACGGATGGTTTATCTTCTTTCTTTCTCCATGTTACAAATTGATTATAATATGAGTTAATTGTTTTGTGTATCGTACCTGGCCCATTGTGGATATTTAACAAATTTTTGTTAAAGACAGAATTAATAATTTGAAATAAAATTTCTTGAGAAGTAGGAGAGCAGCAAAAAGCATGACTGGGTACATCTGGGTTTTTTTTTTGTTGTTGTTGGTGTTTTCTTTTTTTGAGACAGTCTCACTCTGTTGCCCGGACTAGAGTACCGTGGCGTCAGCCTAGCTCAAACTCAAACCTCAAACTCCTGGGCTCAAGTGATCCTCCTGCCTCAGCCTCCCAAGTAGCTGGGACTACAGGCATGAGCCACCATGCCTGGCTAATTTTTTCTATATATATATTTTTAGATGTCCATATAATTTCTTTCTATTTTTAGTAGAGATGTATTTTTAGATGTCCATATAATTTCTTTCTATTTTCAGGAGAGATGGGGTCTCGCTCTTGCTCAGGCTGGTCTCGAACTCCTGAGCTCAAACGATTCACCGGCCTCGGCCTCCCAGAGTGCTAGGATTATAGGCGTGAGCCACCGCGCTGGGCCGTGACTGGGTACATCTATATGCTCAATGCTTAGGATACAAAAACAAGACATACATTCTGCTGTCAGAGAACTCACAGTCTGGTCAGGGGGAGAGACCCAGAAACACATAAATGCACTGAGGAGAGAAAATGGCTCTCCTAGAGGAATGTTCCGAGGCTAAAGGGCTGAGCAACTAGCCATGCCTGCAAGAGAGGGGAAGGTTTCCCGGAGGAGGCGACATTTGAACAAAGGGGAAGTTCAGGCATGTCAGGCAGACAAAGGAGGGAGAAGCATGTTTCTGGCAGGAAGAAGAGAGGCTCAGAGATGAAATGGCCCAGCACACACAACAGGAACCAGCGAGGCTGGAACACAGGGGAGACGGAGGTAGAGAGGAGGCAGGGGGCAGACTCTGCAGAGCTTTGAGGAACTGTGTTAATAAATGTAGATTTTGTCCTACAAGCCATGAGGAACCAGTGTAGGATCTTATGCAGAAGAATGACCTACAGATAAAAGCCTCTGTGGCAGCAAGGAGGAGAAGAGATGGGAGAGCTGAGACGACATAAGGGAGCAGCTTGTCTGTGCACACCCTATCTTGTTCCAGAAAGACTTAATGAGAACAGTTAAGGGCCTATAACTTTGCCTATGTTCCCATTCCAGCCTCAGACCCTTTAAAGATATGGAGGAATGAGAGGAGAAAAAGAAAAGGAGATGGGAGATTTAAAAAAAAGAGGGAGGATGATAAAAAGGTAATTAAGAAAATTCAGAGGATCAAAGCCAATGAGCCAGCTGTGACCCAGCGACTCAGTATCGAGACACCGTCCAGTGAATCTGTGAGCCAAGAGGGTTTCCATGGCTTCAATCATCATATGTAACCTCATGCAATCTCATCCAAAGGCTGGAAATGAGGAGAGGGGTGTGGGGCAGTTTCTTTCTCCTCCTGTTTCTCTTGCCTTTAATCGTAGAGGAGAAATCTGTCCCCAGAACTCCCCAGTGAATATCTATCTCTATGTCTTATTATTCATTATACCCCCTAGCTGCTAAATGGTCTGGGAACATGAATACCTGGCTTTTTCAGGTGCTTTGGTAGGAATTGGGCAAGGGAGAAGGAATTGGGAATAGTTGCTGGGTAGACAACTTGCTTGAGCCCAGGAGTTTGAGGCCAGCTTGGGCAGCACAATGAGACCCCCCTATCACTTAAAAAAAAGAAAGAAAGAAACTTGAAGTGAGGAACCCCTATTATTAATATAATAACATGAAACAATATTAATCCAGTAGAATCTAATAAGAAAAAATGTGAAAAAGCAATGTATGGCTCTATTTTGAAATATATAAAACCTTCAACATTACATAAAGTTAATGAAAAATCTAAAGAAATTTAAAAGGTGGTGCATCCAAAACATCTACATTAGAAACAGCACAAAATGAGGATGACTATTTTTTCCTTTTTTGTACTGCAACATTTATTTTTTAAATTTTTTACTGGTGTTATTATTCCTATGAAATTCAATTAAAAAAAGTTCAATGTCTCTTTTTTTCTAGTTCTTTTTTTTTTTTTTTTTTTTTTTT
>CM052441.1:121843820-121861665 GCA_028533085.1 Varecia variegata
GCCACCATGCCCGGCTAATTTTTTCTATATATATATTTTAGTTGGCCAGATCATTTCTTTCTATTTTTAGTAGAGACAGGGTCTCACTCTTGCTCAGGCTGGTCTCGAACTCCTGACCTTGAGCGATCCACCCGCCTCGGCCTCCCAGAGTGCTAGGATTACAGGCGTGAGCCACCGCGCCTGGCCTCTAGTTCTTACTATTACATATTTGTTTTATATCATGATTATTACTGAAAATAAACTTGTCATTTAGAGTAGGGGGTGTTAAAAAATGATTCAATCCAGGTGTCATATATTAACATGTTGGCATGGCTCTGCACCGGATCTTGATTTAATGAAAAGTGGTGATAATAATATTTGGAGGATGAAAGGTTGAGTGCATGAATATGTACATCAGGGGTGGGGCCCAGCAAGTCGTCCGAAGCCTCAACTGCCATGGCAGGAAGTCACTGGTTCGAGCGTGTGAATACGATGCCAAAGGAGATCTTTGTAGGAGTCAGGGGACACTCCCTGAGATTTGGATGAGTGAGAATATGGAGCAGAGAAATGCTATTTTTCATTTAAAGCCAAGTAGTAAAACTTGACTTTTTAAACTATGTGCAGGTATTACTTTGAAAAGAAATCCTTACAAAGCCAAAAGAACTTAAGAATGAAAAAGACAGTGTAAAAAGATTGGAAAGTTAGTTTTAAACACTAATAACATAATATGGGAACTATTATTATAGAACATATTATAAATAATATAAATGCCAATGGAAGGAAAATCAACATAAGTAACAAAATTGGGAGATCGATAAGGGAAGGAGGGAGGAAATACAACTGTGCTAACAACCTCACTTTCATAGCAGGGAATCAATCAACACTATCTGAAATTGAATCATGAGGTTTGAAAAACCAACGACTCTAACTTTTTTGTGGTTTTATGGTTTTCATAATCATTTTTACTTAAGCTTACAAGGATCTTTTAGTAATTAATATCTCCTGGGGTGGAAACATTACTTAAAGCACAGCAGTTCCTTCAGATCTGCTTCAATTTCTTTTTCTTCTGTTGAATTTGGTTAAAATTAAGCTTAATTTGTATTTTGATGAAATGCAGAGATCAATTTTTACAAAAACATTTTTGTTTAACCTTGTCTAAAACTTTCTCTTATTATCCATTTATGCATTTTTGTATATAAGCCAAAATAGAGAGATATTTGAAATAATATTTACCAGAGTTACTGTTTTCATCCCTTCTAAAAATGCAGATTTTATTTTCACATACAAACTCTGAAATCCAGTAACTACACAATGGCTGTTGTCCAGCGGGTAGTCGTGCAGTAGTTGTCATTGCTGACACCTTCTGGTAAGATCAAGGAAGTGCCAGCATCAAAACTCAAGCAGTACCTTGGAAAAAAGTCCAGAGACAATAGCTGAATACTTTTTTAAGAAATGCTGAGGCCAGGTGTGGTGGCTCAGGCCTGTAGCCCCAGCTACTCAGGAGGTGGAGGGAGATGGAGGCAAGAAGATCGCTTGAGCCCAGGAGTTTGAGGTTGCAGTGAGCTATGATGATGCCACTGCACTCCAGCCAGGGCAACAGAGCAAGACTCTTGTCTCCAAAAAAAAAAATGCTGCATCATTGATATTCTTAATTCACAAAGGATATTGTATTGACACAAACACATAGATGACTGAGTCAAAAAGTGATTCAGAAGAGTTGAATTCTAAATGAGAAGATGTTCTAGAAATATATTGACCAATTTATTTCTTATATTTTTCTTTTTCATGTTTGTATATGAGTAATATACTATCAAATATATATTTAAATAAGTCTAAAGAGTTCTTTTAATAAAATAACTCTTTAATAAAGTTATAGAAAGCATTTTATCATGGTTTAATCGGTAGTATTTTTCTGGTGATACAAAAATGATTAGATCACAACCAAAATCTAGATTTGATGTAATATGGCATTTCTGAATGATAGAACTGGATGGTTTGTTCTTTAAACTTTTCCACATGGCTTAATTTTATAATGTTATGATTAATACATATATTTAATATGTAGCATAACTATATATAAAATATATATAATATATGGCATATAAAATATATCATTTCTATATTATAAATATACAATATTATATAACAAATATGTAAACTTTTCTATATGGCTTAATTTCATTGTGGGCTCTTTAGTATAATAACTGGTATTTCACTTGAAGCATCTTGATATTGCTCTCCCAATCTTGTCCATATTCATCACTTTTGCTCAGCTTGATGCAAAAATTTCTCCATATTCTTCAGTTTTTCGATATATTTTCTTTTTGGCCATGGTCTAGGTCTATAGTGCTTTCTTTCATGGTGAAAGTGAATACATATTTCAAAACTGAAGAACTCTGTGGCACTCTCTTGGGGCTGTGCCTTTCTAACAGCCTCTATGTTCGTTCTCTCTCTCTCTCCTCTCTCCTTCCCCTTGTCTCCTTCTATTTTCCTCTACCTTCTTCTTCCTTACCTATTTCAGGATCTCTAGAAGTTGTTGGACACTAGTAACCAATGTCCCTGGGTTAGAAGAAACAGTCATGTGCTAAAGATCAACGATGGTGGTTCAGGACCATGGACAGTAACAAATGGCAGTGAATGGCCAAACATGCTCCCAACCCTCACCCTGAGGATCCCTGCAGAAGGGCCAGTCAAGGCTGGCAGTTGCTACCTTGCAGGTTAAATCCATGGTCTTCTTCCAAGTCAGGCTTAGAAAACTCTCCCCAACAAGATATAACATAGTAGGCACTGAATAAATGTCTATTGAATGAATTAACAAATTTATTATGGCAAGTGTTGTACTTATGAGCTCAATTCATCCAACAAATGTTTATTTAAGCGCCTATCATGTAACATGCATGGAACTTTCAGAGAGAGGAAATTTTGTGACTGAAGCCCCTGTTTCGTGGTGTGCAGCTGGTGTCTTACGAGTACAACAGTGGGCACCACCTGGGCTGCTTCCCACCGGCATATCTGGTAGAAAGTGAAGACTAATACAGTTTTTCCTATTTTCTTCTGTTGCAATTCTGAACCACTTGTTTGTCCATCAACACTTCTTCCTCTCTCCTGATTTCCAACACTCTCCCTAGATCCTAAGCCATCAGAGAATGCAGATAGATGTCTTTCTCCACCCGCCTCCACTGCCAGCCCTACAGCACCTAACATTTCAGGTTTGTATTGTGCATATCAACTCTTTTTCCACCGCTACACCCACTTCCATCCTTAAACAAATACAAGTGTCTTGTAGGAGGAAACTGCTTTTTGTCCTTGACTCTTCTGAAGGACCTAGCATAGTGCCTGGCTCAAAGTAGCATCTCAGTAAATGGATGACTCAATGAATCAATGGGAATTTAAACTCCATGAGGGCTGGGACTTTTGACTATTTTGTCATATATCAGGCATTCAATAAATGTATGCTGAATGAATTGCTTAATGAATTAACATATTTAGCACAGAAAAAAGTTACACCTAGTTCTCATTAATTCATCCAACAAATATTTATTAAGCACCTATCATGTAACATGTACTAGGAATATGACAGACAAAAATCCTGTCCTGTTGGAACTTACATTCTAGTGGGGGAAATAGACAAGAAACATGTAAATACACAGAAAAACAGAATAATATGAGACAGTGGGAAGCATTATAAAGAAAATAAAGTGGTGAGGAATAGAGGTAGTTATTTCAGAAAATGGGGTCACAGCCAAGTGCGGGGTGGCTCACGCCTGTAATTCTAGCACTCTGGGAGGCTGAGGTGGGTAGATTGCTGAGGCTAGGAGTTTAAGACCAGCCTTAGCAAAAGCGAGACCCCATCTCTACAAAAAAATAGGAAAATTAACCAGATCATAGTGGCTCACACCTGTAGTCCCAGCTACTCAGGAGGCTAAGGCAGGAGAATCGCTCGAGCCCAGGAGTTTGAGGCCGCAATGAGCTATGATGATGTCACTGCACTCTAGCCTGAGCAACAGAGCAAGACTCTGTCTCAGAAAAAAAAAAAAGAAAAGATAAAGAAAAGGGCGTCAGGAAAGGCTTCTCTGAGAGATGGCATTTGAGCAGAGACGTGAATGCGGTGAGGGAAAAGGCAAAGATTAGACAAAGAGAGTCTCACGCAGAAAATCAAGTACAAAGGGGCTAGAATGAACTTGGTGTTTGAGGAACAAGAACCCAGTATGGCTATAGTGGTTACGAGTGGGGAGAGTGGTAAAAAATGAAGTCAGTGAAGTCATGTTAGTTATTTACCTGTTAATTTACAGACCAGCTCTGAACCACAAGAAAAAATACAAAAAGTATTTTTACTATATATATTTATATAACAAAATATATAGTAAAGTCTCCCATCCACTCTTGTCCCTTAGCCACTTAGTTCCCTTCCTGATAGGCAACTATCATTGGTTTCTTGTGTATTCTGTGCATATGTAAACAAATGCTTATACTAATTTATATACTAATCTCCCTCTTTTATGGAACTGGTAACAAAGTGTACACCGTTCTGTACTGAGCCCTTTTCTCTTAACAATATATCTTGAAAATCTTCCCAAATAGTTTGTTTACAGCTGTGCATGCTGTGAGGATGTCCTGTGACTTGTTTAACCAATCCTCTATGGGTAGATGATTATATTTTCCATCTTTTGCTGTAATAAAACCCTACCACAAGCCTTTAGACCTAATGCCAAGGCTTTGGAGTAACATCAGGGTTCAAATTCTGGTTTTTACTTAAAAGCTAAGTGACTTTGGGCCAATACTTGGACTCTCTGTTCTCTGTTTCCTCATCTGCAAAATGAGGACAATAATACTATCATGACAACCTTTTGGGGAGGACCAAATGAGGAAATGTATGTAGAGTGCTCAGCATGGGGCCTGGCCTGAGAGGGTGATAATACGAACAATATTCACCACATATTGGGGATTGCTACGTCCCGGGTTCTGCTGAGAATTCATGTTACCTCGTTTCGTCCTCACAACCCTACAAGGTAAGGAATGCTATTTCCACATTTACTAAAGAGTAACTGAGAGGCTGACTAGTATGCCCCTCAACCCAGGGAGAAGCAGAATAGGATTCAAACCCAGGTTTTGCCAACATCAGTGTCCTTCTCTGAACCATTGCATTTATCTGCTGGTGCTCAGCAAATGTAGCTACTATCATCATCACCATCATCATCATCATCACCGTCATCATCACCATCATCCTCATCATCACCACCACCATTTTCATAACCATCACCTGCTTTAGGCCCATTGACCTCTGAATTGACCTGTGCCTACCTTTGTCTTCAGCCAAGTGGCTAGTGCAAGTTTTTCCAGAAACAATTTTTTGCTGATTTTAGGCCACTGCTTCCTCTGACTTCAGCTGCCTGTGCATGCATGCGTGGGGGTGTGGGGGTGTGTGTACACATGCACAAACACACACACACACACACACTCGGGAAGATCAAGGAGCCTTCATCACCAAACTGCATCTGTTGGGGACGGTCCATGTTTCGTGACTGGGCAATGTCAACAGCACAGCAGGCTGAGCAAAGTGAAGTGGGTGGCGCAGCAAACGGGGAGGGTGGTGTGAGATGGCTGTGACCCACCCCCTCCTCCACCCACCCCCACCACTAGGAACAGCACATAGAGCAGAAGAAAAGGAATAAAAACCAGCAGCCCGCTGGTGAGTGCCTGCCACACAAGAGGTGTGCTTTCTGTGTGTTACCTTGAATCCTCGAGACAGGTACTCTCAACTCCATATTACAGACAAGGAAGCTGAAACCTAACAGAGCTGACGTGAGCTGCCCAAGGCCAAAGCTAGTGAGTGACTGGGCTGAGATTCTAATCCAGATCTGTGCAGATGGAGCATGGTTGTATTCTGGGGGAATATTCAGTGTGTCACCGCCCCCACATCCAGAGAGGCAGAGACCCTAAAAGTAATCTCTGTCTTCCGCACCCTTCCCCTCCAGGCCTTCTTGGAGGCTGATGCACGTGGCAGAAAACCCACCAATGCTGTCTCTCCATTTTCCTTAAACTTCTGAAATCCTTCCCCTTCCAGGTGTATCTTCAGGATTGGCTAATTGTGTCGCTGTAACAGACAAACCCAAACCTCACATGCAGCATGGAGTGGCGGGTGGATCTGCCCATCCTCATCACTCAGGAATCCAGGTTAGTGAGCTGTTGTTTATCTTGACCTTGGCTAGTGGGCAGGGGATGTGGCAACCTGGCCCTGACTTTTACAGCTCCTAGAGGTGATATATTTCCCTTTCTTTCACTCACTTCATTAGCCAAAGTGAGAGCATGGTCCATCTACCTCAAGGTGTGCCTGCAGGAGAAAAGAAATATTTGGTGCCCAGCACAGCGCTGGTGACTACCCCAACCAGAGGCATTGCCCTTCACCAGCCCCTGGTCTACACCCGCCTTCCTGGCCTGCCCCCACTGGTGCATCCACATTTAGCATTCGCTCCCCTCCCCTAGGGTCATGGGGCGGAGTACCTGGCGTAACCACACAGTCCGCAGGTTTCACTCAGCCACTAGAGCCCAGCTGCTTTGTCTGGGTGTCAGTCAGGGCCTGGAATTGCAGGGGGTCCCGGGAAAGGCTCCCCATGGCCCTCTCTGGGCTGAAAGCGCCACACAGAGACAGACAACCCTCCCAACATCCTCCCGGGGCCCCAGCTTTGTCAGTTGCCTTGTCACAAGGAGGCAGGGTCCAGGCCCAAACTGGAAACCGTGGCTGTGAACAATAGTCAGAGGCAATGCCCCTCACGGTTTAACTGAAGGAAGAAACAGGAATCTCCCAAATGGGGAGCTGGATGGAGGCTCCCTGAGGTCCCTGCCTTGACTTCCCCTAGAGAACATCCCTCCCCTTCCTGGTGGACCCTTCTTTCCCTGAACCAGCCATACGTGCTGTCAGAGAAGTTGCCCCTAAGGACTGGGGTCAGAGGAGCAGCCAAAGGACATCCTTCTTGTCCTCAAATAGCACCTTCCCCTCCTGACTGCCTCTGATCCCTGAGGTTTCTACCATTAAAGATCACCCTCGGCCGAGCGCGGTGGCTCACGCCTGTAATCCTAGCACTCTGGGAGGCCGAAGCGGGCGGATTGTTTGAGCTCAGGAGTTCGAGACCAGCCTGAGCAAGAATGAGGCCCATCTCTACTAAAAACAGAAACAAATTATATGGACAGCTAAAATATATATACAGAAAAATTAGCCGGGCATGGTGGCGCATGCCTGTAGTCCCAGCTACTCAGGAGGCTGAGGCACGAGGATCGCTTGAGCCCAGGAGTTTGAGGTTGCTGTGAGCTAGGCTGACGCCACGGCACTCTAGCCCGGGCAACAGAGTGAGACTATGTTTCAAAAAAAAAAAGAAAAGAAAAAGAAAAAGAAAAAAAGATCACCCTTGTGCTAAGGCTTCAAAGATTCCTGTGACTGTTCACCAGCAAAGCTAAAATGCTACACATTCTTTCTGTCCTAACCAAGACTCTCTTGATTTCCAGTAACAGGAACTCATTCAAACTGTTATATCTTGGGCAGGAAAGGGAAATTTACTGTGAGGCACAGGTGCGTCTCATAGAAGCCTACAGCAGTGGGTGCCCAGGGGTGGAAAGTTAGGCAGCATGTCTCTCAGATTTTCCTTCTGGGTGGGTAACAAAGGATGGCGATCCCTGAGACAGGAAAACTGTGAACTCTGCGATCACCCAGCTTCCTGCCTAGAAAAAGCTTCCAGCCCGTGGTGCAGTTGGGGGAACCCAGATGGAGCCAGGGGAACCCCTGAGTTGAGGACACATAACAGAGTCCTGGGAGACCACGGTGGCCAGAGCTCTCAGGACAGAGCACTGGAGAGGAGAGCGTTGCCCAGAGAGAACCCAGAGATGTGCAGAAGGTCCCCTGGAGAATTCACAGAACACTAATCAGCACGTGTGTGGGAAAACTACCTGAGGCCCGAGAAAGAACCTTCTAAAGGATAAGAGAACAGTGCCCGAAACTTGGGAGCCAGAGGCAGAAATAGTGCCCGCTCCCACCAGCCAGACTGGAAAACTCATAATCTACAGGACAGAGTAGGATCCTTGACAAGGCCATGCCTTGGTGCTGAGGAATAATTGGTCCTAGAGGGAACACCCCTCCAGATCTGCCTCATAAAAGCAAGACCTGAGGGGATCAGACCATTTCCAAATAACTGCATCCCAGAAAATCTAACTAATGCAAAAACTAAAATGTAGGGAGTGCTCATTATATCCCAGCAACTTTACACACATGTGAGCATTTCATAATACATATATTACTACACTTGTGTTACTTTATTTACAATAACTTTTTCAAGGAGCTTCTATTATTATCTCCCTTGTACGGATGATAGAGTCTAAGATAACACACATAGAGTATCTGGCACACCGCATATTCAATAAATGGTTTTTCACTCAACCCCCTACCCATCCTTGCTCCCTGCCTACAACCACCAACAGCCAAATGACTTTTCCCAAGTTGCACATCCACGACAAAGAGAATAGGGCTTTAAAAAGGCAAAAACTTCAGCATTCAGGAGGAAGTGCTCTCTGGGGTCATAGAAGAGTCCTGCAGGAAAAGTAAGGAGTGATGGGTCGAGCCTGGCCCTGCCACTACCTTGCAGTGTGACCTTGAGCCAGCCTTCGCTGCTCTGAGCCTGGTGCACCTGTCTGCAGTGTGGTGGCGGTAGGCGGTGATTCGGATCAGATTTCCCCCAAAGCAGCCCCCTCACGCCAGAAGCCAGGATGCCTTAAGCATCCTCAGACAAAAAAAAAAAAAAAGAGTACATTTACCACAGTTTGAATGCACATGCACACCTATGTGTACACACACGCACACGCACACACACACGCACACACATACACCCCCAGGCTTTGGGAGCTGCTTCTTGAACGCTTCAGTCCCAGTGCAGCATTACCCACTTTGGCCAGAAGATGGTGCTGCTTCTCTGTGAGCTTTCAACTACACTTACTCAAAACCGAAGGTCGAGCACCTACTGTGCCCAGGAGTTGGAGGTTGCAGTGAGCTATGATGACGCCACTGCACTCTAGCCCCGTGACAGAGCGAGACTCTGTCTCCGAAAAACAAACCAGGGGCTCCTTTCCACATGGATACATATGTAATATCAAAACATCATTTTGCACATCATAAATATGTACAACTTTGTCAATTGAAAACATATATATTAAAAACAAACAAAAAAAAATCCAGGGGCTCTATTCTCAGAGATGATAAAAGTACAAAAGTCTGTAAATGATTTGATTTCCACTTCTCTGTGGCCTTCACAGCACACGGCACTTGGTTAGCGATCAATAAGGTTGTGTCGATTGATTGATTGATTGAATTGTAACTACAGATAGAGACTTAAAGGTTAAACCACAGTGGCAGGATTAAAGAAAGATTTCAGTCAAAACACTACAGTGCCTGGATGAAAAATGAGGCCCAGAAAGAGATAGAAAGAAAAACTATGTGTCTGGCACAACGTAAGTGCTAGAACTCCTGGGCTCAAGTGATTCTTCCACCTCAGTCTCCTGAGTAGCTAGGACTACAGGTGCATGCTACCATGCCCAGCTAATTTTTCTATTTTTTGTAGAGATGGGGGTCTCACTATGTTGCTCAAGCTGGTCTTGAACTCCTGGCCTCAAGGGATCCTCTCCTCTCAGCCTCCCAAAGTGCCGGGATTACAGGCATGAGCCACCAGCACTGGCAACAGTTTACGTTTCTATTATTGTTGATCATTTGTCAAGCACTTTCATACACACTCTTCCATTTCCCTTAATCCTCCTAACTGCTAAGGGGCAGAGTGGAAGGTGAGGGCCATAGCCTCTGAGTCCACTGCTGTTCCCTTATGCCAGTTAATTTTTAACTCGGGTGTTCTCAGGGGTACAAGAATCACTAAAATAATTTTTGGCTTTGTGGTTTCATTTGATAACTTTTTAAAATGGACTTTGGATGGCCACCCTAAAACTAAGAGTGGCCTCCCAGTTTCAGTGGCCCTGTTTGTATTTACCTGTAGCTTTGGCTACTTTAATTATTCAGAGCTAATGGTGGGGGCAGAGATAGACCTGACCTGATACCTAAATGATGCACTTACACCACCTGAAAACCATTGATGCCAAGATGCATTGTTAGAAGGGAAGCTGGGCAGGGGTTCAAGTCACGGAAAAGTGGGGGAGAAGTGAACGATCCACCTGGCACACGCCAGCACAGCATGCCCAGGGAGCAGCCCTGTGCTGTGGCTGCTGGGACTCATTCCTGGTAGGAAGTGTGATTTAGATACAGAAAGAAAAAAAAATTACATTAGTGTCATTCATTTGAATTTTACAGGTTTTACAATTCTGTTTATATTTAATTTGTAAATTTGCTTTTAGTTTCATAGTCACATAAGAGCTATATGCATATATTTATACCTGGTTTTATGCTTATACATACTTAGGTGATATTATAACAAAATTAACTTGTCAACACCAGAAGTCCCTGGGAATTTTTTCCATTTAAAAGGATTACACACACAGTCAGATTGGAGACGCACTGATCATATTTCTTTCTCTTGACAAAGAAGCAGTAGTCACAGACATTTTTTCCTACAGATGGGAAGAAGCCCTCTCCTTAAAGAACAGAGAAGGGGTCATTCCCAGGCCAGATGCAGGGCAGGAGACAGGTAATCCCTTCTCCCATGCCAGGACCTCCCCTGCAGGCAGGGGCGGGGAACTGTTTGCATTGAGGCTAAGAGGGGGTTCCCTGAAGAAGATGGGCAACTCTTACCTGGTTTAATTAGGACAGCAAAAGGATGATAGATCTCACAATTGAGGATAGAATGTGTCCACCTTCTCCTTACCTGACTCATTGATAGAACATCCAGGATCCACAACCGTGCACCTCGGTGTGGCAACAATTAGGCACAAGATTTTACCACTGGTATGCTTTAGAATTTTACTAAACTCTTCAAAACTCACAAAAGTAACTTACATTCATTGCATCCAATCAGACAATCATACAAAGGAGGCGTAATGACTCTCCCACCCCTCCCTATTAGCAGCTCGGATGTAGCTCTCTACTCTCTTCTTTGTACTCACACAGCTGTGCCCAAACACATGGACTATATTTAAAGGGTGCTTCGGACACTGTTCAACAACATAAGATCATACCAAACACATGTCTCTGACGCTTGCTTATCTCAGCTAACATCATCTTAACCTTTCAGGTGGATAGAGACCCTCAACTCATTCTTTTTGAGGAGCTGCATAGCATTCCAGAGTATGGGTGTAACAGTTTATGCCCCTGCTCCTCTAGTGATGACAGTCAGATTGTTTCCAAGTTTTCCTCCTTGACTATTACAAGTAAGGTTTCAGTAACCATCCTTGGCCATGTGGCTTTCTCTCTCACTCCACATTTTGGATAGATTCCCAGAAGTCAGCTAGGTTAATATATGTAGGTCTTTTTTTTTAAGTTTAATAGCTATTTCCCATATTATTATTCATTTGTCCTTTTCGCAGATATGTATTGAGCACCTGCTGTGTGCAGGGCACTGTGTGAGATGTGCAGAAGTAAACAAGACAAGGCTTTGCCCTTATACGCCTCCAGGCATAGAAATTCTAAGGAGTATTTATATAACTACTAAGTATTTCTGTAACTATACTTACATAATAACTACTTATATAGTTATATAAATATAATTATTAAATATGATAACTATCATAGAGTTATTATAGAAATATGTTTATATAGCTATATAAATAGTTATTAGTTACATATTATATAACTGATAGTTATATAACTCTATGCAACAGACAAAGCCACAGTACCCTAAGGGATGTAGATGTAGATTAAGGGATAAGGGACTGTGTGTGTGTTTGTGTCCTATTCCTCCAGGGCGGGCAGAGAGTGACCTAAGGGGGCTCTGTCCATCTGGGGCAAGTGCTGAGGCCCTGCCCCGTGCTCCTCTCCTCCTTGTCCCTGGTCTCCCAAAAGAGACAATCTCTGGAACTAGAACACATTTTTCCACCTATACTAGCCATCATTTATTATGGTGTTCTCCCATGTGCTAGACACTTCATATACATTCCCTTATTCACACTAATCTTTATAAACCTGCTGCATTAGTTACCTATGGCTACATAACAAATTACTCCAAAATTCAGTGGCTTAAAACAACAAATATTTATTATCTCAAACATTTTATGTAGCCTTTTATATCTGACTTATTTCACTTAGCATGTTTTCAAGGTTCATGTGTGTTATAAGCATGAATCAATACTCCATTCTTTTTCATGGCTGAATGATATTCCATTGTATGGAATACTACTTTTGTTATTCACACATTGGCTGATGGACATTCTCTTAATTAATATTTGTAAAGCATATATTTTTCCATCCTCATAATTATGTTCTCCTGGTAAAAAATATAGAGAGATAGATAGAAGACAGATAGAAAGATAAGATTAAAGTTGCCTTAAAGTCCAACCCCCAAAGTCAATCCCTTCCCAGAGGATTAAAGTTTATCCAAACCTTTCTTTGTGCACATATTTAAATGCATACGTACCTGTATTAGTTATCTATTGCTGCACAACAAATTACTCCAAAACTTTGTGGCTTAAAACGATAATAACCATTTACTATTTCACACAGTGTTATCTAGGGGTCAGGAATTCTGGAGTGCTTTAGCTGAGTACTTGTGGCTCAGGCTGTCTCACGAGGTTACAGACAAGATGTTGGCAGGGGCTGCAATCATTTGACAGCTGGGGTGGAGCTTCCCAAATGTCTCACTCACATGGATGAAGGGCTTGTGCTGGCTGTTGGCAGGGCTTAGTTCCTCTCCATCTAAAGTTGCCATATTTAGTAAATAAAAATATGGACTGCCCAGTTAAATTTGTAATTCAGATAAATAACAATTTTTATTATATCTCAAATATTCCATGGGACATATGTATACTAAAAAATTATTCATTGTTTATCTGAAATGCAAATATAACTAGGTGTCTTGTGTTATCTGACCATTCTCTGGACTTCTCTGTAGGGTTGCTTGAGTATACTCCCAAAGTGGTAGCTGGCTTCTCCCACCACAAGTGGCTTAAGAGAGCACAGGAGAAACCAAAATTCTGCTTTTGTGCTTCTGTCTTTTGTATTGGTATGTGACCTAGCCTTGGAAGTCACATACCAACAGTTCTGCAATGTTCTCCTGGTCACACAGGTCAGTCCTAATCAGTATGAGTGGGAATTATACAAAGGCATGAAGACCAGGAAGCAAGAGTCACTGGATGTCATCGTAGAGGTTACCTGCCACAGTACCCATAGAAAATACTAGTGTTTGGTTTTTGTGTACATGTTTGTTATGTGCTTTTAAACATAAGAATAATTCTGTATCTGTCCTGCAACTTTTTTTCACTTAGCAGTACATCTTGAGCTCTTTATATATCGGTACATGTAGTACTGCTCCATTCTTTTTACTTACTGCAGATTACTCTATAACATGGATCTGTCATATTTAACCATCCCTCTATTTCTGGACATTTACGCTGTTTCCAAAAGCTCACTACTATATATAATGCTGTAACAATCAACCTTCTACATACCTTCTGGTGCATACATGCAGGTGTTTCTACTGAGCGGATCTCAAGAGGTAAAATTGCTGGATCACAGGGTATATACATTTATAATTTTAACACATACTGACAAATTCCCTCCAAATATATTGTACCAATTTATTTTTTTATTTGTTAATTGTTTATGTACTAAGAAAAACTGTTCCTCAGCCCACATATTCATAGCTCAGGAGCACAGGTCAGTGACAAACTTCTATGTAAATCAACCCAAAGAAATGCTTTATATTCCAAAATCACTTTGTACTCTGAAAGATACCAGCCTTCCTCATCTCCTCAAATCTCTGATAGAATCATAATTTCTGTAGAAATCTGCATATGTCTTCTTCTTGGTTCAGCCACAGCAAACTTGCACAAAGCTGCAACCCCCAGGGATACAATGAACATTTTGACAATATGAAACCGCAGACACCTGGCCAGGGGGCCACGCATCTGAGGTTTTGTCAAAGCGCTGGAAGCCATGATGGTTACTGTCCTGGATGGGTATGCCAACCTCAACACTTCCTTCCCAGCTGATGGGGAAATGAACTGCCTATTGTACCAATTTATATTCTTACTAGTAGTGTATAAGAGAATTCATTTCCCCACAACCTCACATTTTTAATGTCCTTTGTCATATATATATATATATATACTGTCCTTTGTCATATATATATATAAGTAAATATATACACACACACACATTTCCAATTATTCTCTTCAGCCAGTTCTGCTTGCCTTTTAACTGTTCTTACACATCTTTTGTCATACAGTTTCAATTTTTTAAATTATTTTTAATTATTATGGGTACATAATAGTTATCAGTTTTAAATTTTGGTGTCATCAAATTTATCAATCTTTTCCTTCATGGTGGCTCTCACTTTCTGTGTCTTATTTAAGAAGGCCTTTGTTATACAAAGGTAATAAAATTACTATATTATATAAATGCAAAAAAAATACTTACAGGAAAACAAAATATCCAGTATCCAACAAGGTAAAAGTCACAATGTCTGTCATTCAATCAAAATTACCAGACATATAAAGAAGCAGGAAAATGCAACCCATAAATATAAGAAAACTCAATCAACTAAAACAAACTCCCAAAATGAAATATGATAGAATTAGTACATAAGAATATTAGGAGAGTTATAACTGTATTCCATACATTCAAGAAGTTGGAAGAAATATTGGGACTGTTAGATGGAGACATGGAAGATATAAAAAAAGACCCATATTGAACTTCTATAGGTGAAAACTACAGTATATGAAATGAAAAAATACTTTGGATGTGATTAATAGATTAAATTTTGCAAAGAAAACATTAGTGAACTTGAAGACAACAATAAAAAATATCTAAAACAAAATACAGAGAGAGAAAAGACTAAAAAAAAAACAATGGCAGTCTAAAATACATGTAATTGAATTCCCTGAAGAAGAGGAAAAGGGAGAGAAAAAATATATTTGAAGAATAATGGCTGAAAATTTTCCAAAACTGATGAAAACTATAAAATCACAGGTTTCCTTTGCTCAAGGAACCTCAAGAAAACTACATCATCATATATCATACAAAGATAAGATTTACAGCAGACTTCTTGTCAGAAAAATGTAAGCATGCAAACAATAGAAATGTACCTTTAAAGCACTGAAAGAAAAAAAACAAAACTGTCAACCTAAGATTCTATACCCAGCAAATATACCTTGCAAAATAGAAGGTGAAATAAACATTTTCCAGACATATAAAAGCTGAAATAAATCATCACTAGCTGATGGCTGATGCAACAAATGTTAAATCATGTCCTTTACACAAAAGGAAAATAATACTTGACCAAAATCTGGATATACACAAAAGAATAAATAACACCAAAAATGGTAACCATGTGGGTATATACAAAAAACTTTTTTCTTATTTAAATCTCTTTAAAAGGTAATTGTTTAAAACAAACAAAAAAAAACCCAAAGTATTGAAGAGTTTACATGTACAGCAGTCAAATGTATAACATCAATAGCATAAAGGCTGGGATGATTTTTATACAGTCATGTGTTATTTAATGACAGGAATACCTCCTTATATATAAACATATCTAAACATAGAAAAAATATGGTGAAAATATGGTATAAAAGATAAAAAGTGGTGCATCTGTATAGGACACTTACCACAAATGAAGTTTACAGGACTGGAAGTTGCTCAGGGGAAGTCAGTGAGTGAGTGGTAGGTAAATGTGAAGGCCTAGAATATTACTGTACACTTTATAAACATGTATACTTAGGCTACACTAAATTTATAAAAATATTTTTCTTTGTTCACTAATAAATTGATCTCAGCTTTCTGTAACTTTCTGACTTTAAAAATTTTAATTCTTTTAACTTTTTGACTCTTTTGCAATAACACTTAGCTTAAAACACAAATACATTGTACAGCTGTACAAAAATATTTTTTCTTTATATCTTTATTCTATATGCTTTTTTCTACCTTTACATTTTTTTAATTTTTAAATTTTTTTTGTTAAAAACTAAGGCACAAACACACACATTAGCCTAGATCTACACAGGGTCAGGATCATCAATATCACTATATTCCACCTCCACATCTTGTCCCACTGGAAGGTCTTTGGGGCAATAACACACATGGAGGTGTCATCTCCTGTGATAACAATACCTTTTTCTGTGATACCTCCTGAAGGACTTGCCTGAGGCTGTTTTACAGTTAACTTTTTTTTTTAAGTAGAAAGGGTATGCTCTAAAATAATAATAAAAAGCATAGTATAGTAAATACATAAACCAGTAACATAGTCATTTATTATTATCAAATATTATGTACTGTACATAATTGTATGTGCTATACTTTTAGATGACTGTCAGTGCAGTAGGTTTGTTTATACCAGCATCACCACAAACATGAGTAATGCATTGTACTAGGACATTATAATGGCTACAGTTTCACTAGGTGATAGGAATTTTTCACCTCCATTATAATCTTATGGGATTACCCCCATATATGTGGTCAGTTGTTAACCAAAACATTGTTATGGACCAGGCATGGTGGCTCATGCCTGTAATCCTAGCACTCTGTGAGGCCGAGGCAGGAGAATTGCATGAGGTCAGGAGTTTGAGACCAGCCTGAGCAAGAGCGAGACCCCATCTCCACTAAAAATAGAAAAAATTAGCCAGGTGTGGTGGCATGTGCCTGTAGTCCCAGCTACTCTGGAGGCTGAGGCAGGAAGATCCCTTGAGCCCAGGAGTTTGAGGTTGCTGTGAGCTAGGCTGACGACATGGCACTCTAGCCCAGGTGACAGAGCAAGACGCTGTCAAGAAAGGGAAGGAAGGGAAGGAGGGAGGGAGAGAGGAAGGAAAGGAAAGGAAAGGAAGGAAGGGAGGGAGGGAGGGAGGGAGGGAGGGAGGGAGGAAGGAAGGAAGGAAAAGAAAATTTACCATGATAGACCAAATCTGGGTCCAGAAAACAAGTCTAAATAAAATTTAAAGGATTCTAAAAGGATTCAAATCATACAAAGTATGTTCTCTAACTACAATGAAATTAATAATATCAATAACAGAAAAATAACTGGAAATCCCCACATACTTGGAAAATAATTTATTTTTAAATAATCCATGGGTAAAATAGAGAAATCAAAAAGAAATTAGAGGTTAAGCGCAATGGCTCATGCCTGTAATCCCAGAACCTTGAGAGGCAGAGGCAGGAGAATCCTTTGAGCCCAGGAGTTCAAGACCAGCGTAGGCAATATAGCAAGACTCCATCTCTACAAAAAAAATTTTTTTTTAATTTAAAAGAAACTAGAAAGTAATTTGGACTGAATGAAAATGAAAATACAATATATCAAAATTCATGAGATGCAGCTAAAGCTTAGAGAAAAATTGATATAACTAAATTCCTATGTTAGGAAAAAAATCTCAAAACAACAACTTCAGTTGCCACTGAATTAAACTCAAAGTGAGCAGAAGAAAGAAAATAAGAAAGATTGGAGTGGAAATAAATAAAATAGAAAACAGAAAAATCAAGAAAATAAATGAAACTAAAAGTTGGTTTCTTGAGAAGATTAATAATGTTAGTTATTTTTTTTATTTTTATTTTTTTGAGACAGAGTCTTACTCCGTTGCCCGGGCTAGAGTGAGTGCCGTGGCGTCAGCTTAGCTCACAGCAACCTCAAACTCCTGGGCTCAAGCGATCCTTCTGCCTCAGCCTCCCAAGTAGCTGGGACCACAGGCATGCGCCACCATGCCCGGCTAATTTTTTCTATATATATTTTTAGCTGTCCATATAATTTCT
>CM052441.1:121862165-121880971 GCA_028533085.1 Varecia variegata
CGTGGCGTCAGCTTAGCTCACAGCAACCTCAAACTCCTGGGCTCAAGCGATCCTTCTGCCTCAGCCTCCCAAGTAGCTGGGACCACAGGCATGCGCCACCATGCCCGGCTAATTTTTTCTATATATATTTTTAGCTGTCCATATAATTTCTTTCTATTTTTAGTAGAGACGGGGTCTCGCTCTTGCTCAGGCTGGTCTCAAACTCCTGAGCTCAAACAATCCACCCGCCTCGGCCTCCCAGAGTGCTAGGATTACAGGCGTGAGCCACCTCGCCCGGCCAATAATGTTAGTTATTAACTTAATAACTTCTAGCAGAACTAATCAGGAAAAACAAGATGCAAATTACCAATATTAGGGCTGAGAGATGACATCACTATAGATTCTACAGATAATAAGGAAATATTATGAACTTTATGACAATAAATTCTACAACTTAGATGAAATGGAAAAATAACTTCATCTAAGTTGACACAAATAATAAACTTTACTCGGGAAGAAACAGATAACCTGAATACCAAACCTGTCAATTCCTTGATTTGGGAATTCCCAGCCTCCAGAACTGTAATAAATAAATGTTTGTGGTTTTAGCCACCCAGCCAATGGTATTTTTGTTATAGCAGCCAATACAACCTAATAAAAAGATGAGCAAAAATCTTAATCAAAGATATATGGATGGCAAATAATCACATGAAAAGATGTTCAACATCATTAATCATTTGGGAAATGTAAATTAAAACCACCATATACCATCTGAATAATTAAAATTTTTTAAAAACTGACAATAGCAAGTTCTTGACAAGAATAGGGAGCAACTGAAAGTCTCATACATTGCTGGTGGGAATGTAAAACGGTGTGACCATTCTGGAAAACAGTTTGGCAGTTTCTTTTTTTTTTTTTTTTTTGAGACAGAGTCTCGCTTTGTTGCCCAGGCTACAGTGAGTGCCGTGGCGTCAGCCTAGCTCACAGCAACCTCAAACTCCTGGGCTTAAGCGATCCTACTGCCTCAGCCTCCCGAGTAGCTGGGACTACAGGCCTGCGCCACCATGCTTGGCTAATTTTTTCTATATATATTTTAGTTGGCCAGCTAATTTCTTTCTATTTTTAGTAGAGACAGGGTCTTGGCTCTTGCTCAGGCTGGTCTCGAACTCCTGACCTTGAGCGATCCACCTGCCTCGGCCTCCCAGAGTGCTAGGATTACAGGCATGAGCCACCGCACCCAGCCCGGCAGTTTCTTATAAAGTTAAATATATCTTTACCATGAGATTCAGCAATCTCATGCCTACTTATTTATCCAAGTGAAATAAAAACCTATATTAACACAAAACCTGAAAGTAAATTTTTACAGAAGCTTTATTCATAATTGCCAAAATGGAAACCCACGTGTCCCTCAATTGGGGAATGGATAGATACACTTTAGTATATCCACACAATGGAACACTACTCATGGATGAATCTCAAAATAACTATGCTGACAGAAAGAAACCACACGCTTCCCCCAACACAAAAAAAATAAGTATATACTGTATGGTTTCATTTATATAAAAGTCTGGGAAAGTGGCCATGGTGGCAGGGACAGGGGTTATCCATGTGCTCGGCAACAATGGACTTCCACTCACCAAGGCCAGCCTGGCTACAGCCATAGCTGAGTACCCCAGCTGCCAGCAGCAGAGACCAGCACTGGGACCCAGCACCATTACCTGGAGTGATCAGCCAGCTAACTTGTGGCAGGATGACTACATTGGCCTACTTTCATCATGGAAAAGGGGGCACTTTGTTCTTACTGGAACAGACACTTACTCTGGATTTGGATTTACTTTCCTTGCATGTAATGCTCTGCCAAACCATCGTCTGAGGACTTCCAGAATGCCTTATCCACCACCATGTGTTTTTCTACACAGCATTGCTCCTGATGAATAAACTCATTTCGCAGCAAGTGAAGTGCAGCAATGAGCCCATGCTCACGGCATTTACTGGTCTCACCATGTTCCCATCATCCTGAAGCAGCTGGCTTGCTAGAAAGGTGGAAGGCCTTTTGAAGATCCAGTTACAGCACCACTTTGGTGACAATATCTTGCATGGCTAGGGTAATGTCCTTCAGGAGATCATATGTGCTCTAAATCAGCATCTCATGTGTGGTACTGTTTCTCTCGCAGCTAGGATTCATGGTTCCATGGATCAGGGTGGAAATGGAATGGCACCACTCGCTATTATCCCTAGTGATCCACTGGTAAAATGTTTGCTTCCCATCCCTGTGACCTTATACTCTGCTGATCTAGAGGTCTTCATTCCAAAGGGAGGAACGCTCTCAACAGGAGTCACAACAATTATTTCACTGAACTGGAAGTTAAGACTGCCATAGGTCCTTTGGGGCTCCCCATGCCTCTGAATCAACAGGCAAAGAAGGGAGTTATTACTGCCTGGGGTGACTCATCCTGACTCCACACTGGAGGAAGGAAAAGTATGTCTGGAATATGGGAGATCCCTTAGGGCATCTCTTAGTACTACCATGTCTTGTGATTAAAGCCAACAGAAAACAATAACAACTCAATTCAGGTAAGACTTCTAATGGCCCAAACCCTTTAAGAAAGAGGGTTTGGTGGCATCCCACCAGGCAAAGAACTACCACCAGCTCTGAGTTTCTTGGGAGAGTAAAGGAAATGTGGAATGAGTAGTGGAAGAAGGGAGTTATAAATAGCAGCTACAATCATCTGACCAGTTGCAGAAACAAGGACTATAATTATTATGAGTATTCCTTATTTTGTTATGTTTGTGTGTTTATATGTATAACATTTTGTTTTCTTCCCTCTCTTATCCCCTATGTCATCTATCATAAAATTCATTAATAACAGCTAACTTTACGTCACATTATTGAAGTTACTGGATTATCAAGGAGAACTGTGAACATCACCCAAGGACTTTGAATTCTCTTCTGGGGAAAGAGCACATTTTCAGTTACACACTGGGTAAGTGTATCATGACAGACAGAAGTATGACTCTGTTATTGTCTGTATTTGGAGATTAAATATGGCTTAAGGAGATGTGCATGGGTGCCAAGTTAACAAGACATGGACTGTGAAGATCTGTAATTTATGTGTCAACTCAGTTATTCAAAAACTAATCTAGGTGTTGCTGTGAAGGTATTTTGTAAATGTGATTTACATCTATAATCAATTAACTTTATGTAAAGATTATCCTGGATAATATGGGTGGGTCTGATTCACCGAGTTGAAAGGCCTGAGGTTTCCCTGAAGAAGAAGAAATTCTACCCGAGGACTGCAGTGTTAGCTTGTCTGAGTGTTTCCAGACTTCCCTTCCTTATGACCTGCCCTGTAGATTTCAGACTTGCCTAGCCAGCCCCCACAATTGCCATAAGCCAATTCTTTGCAATAAATCTAGATAGAGATACAGATAGACAAGGTAGACAGATATACTACTGGTTGTGTTTCTCTGATGGAACTCTGATACACAAATCGTCTGAGAAAATTTTGCATCTCTTGATGAGTCAGAGCTTGTTTTTTGGCCCAGAAGGGATCACCAGGCATACATGAGACATGCCACAAAACCACTGGGAAAATCCTAGGAGTTCAAAAGATGATTCTGATGGGCAGTCAGGGTATTGTTCTGTCTTTCACGGCAAGCCTTCAGATATGTTAGTCCTTTCATGTTTATGAAACTCTCTGAAACACATTGGAATATTACACAGCCACTTTAAAATATGCTCATTATCAAGTGTCTCTAAAAGGAGACACAAAATCTCATAACATTAATTGAATCTAAGTAGGGGAACCCAGTGGCTGGGGGACGGGTGGGAGAATTTTCACTTTTGGTACCTTTGGAATAATGAATCATGTGAACGTATCATCTAAATTAGGGATTGGCACACAGTGGTCCACAGGCCAAATCTGGCCCACTGCCTGTTCAAGTTTTTTTGCAACACAGCCCTGCTCATTTGTTTACATATTGTCTACGGCTTCTTTCAGGATATAATGGCAGTAGTTGCAATAACAAGAAACACAAGGTCATATGGCCCACAAAGCCTAAAATATTTACTATCTGACCTTTTACAGAAAAAAAAGCCAACGTCAGTTTAGATTAAAAAAAAAAAAAAAAAGTTGAAGCCTGAGCAAGAACAAGACCACATCTCTACAAAAAATAGAAAAATTAGCTAAGCGCAGTGGCTAATAGTCCCAGTTATTTGGGAGGCTGAGGCAGGAGAATTGCTTGACCCCAGGAGTTTGAGTTTGCAGTGAGCCATGAATAGCACCACTGCACTCTAGCCCGGGTGACAGAGTGAGACCCTGTCTCAGAAAAAAAAAAAAAAGAGAAAAGTACACTGACATTAAAAAATAAAATATGCCCTAAGAGAACTGGAAACATGTCCACACAAAAATTCGCACATCAATGTTCAAAGCAGCACTATTCACAATAGCCAAAAAGTAGAAACCACCCAAATGTCCCTCAACTGATGAATAAACAAAATGTGATATACCCATACAACAGAACATTACTCAGCCAGAAAAAGGAATGAAGTACTGATAAACACTACAACACACATGAACCTTGAAAACATCATGCTAAGTGAAAGAAGCCAGAAACAAAAGGCCACATATTGTATGATTCTATTTCTATGAAGTGTCCAGAATAGGCAAATGCATTGAAATAGAAAGTAGACCAGTGGTTTCCAGCGGCTGGGGAGGAAGAATGAGGAGTGACTGCAGATGGGGACAGGGTTTCTTTTGGGGGTGATGAAATGTTCTGGAATTAGATAGTGGTGATGGTTGCACAAGTTTGTGTATATCCTAAAAACTACTGAACTATACACCAAGTACAGGACACTCTAGAGTTCAGTAGAGGCTCAAAACCTAGTGACAAATTAGTCCTCTCTGCCACCTCAAACCAGGACCAAACCTGGCCTGGGAGTTAGGAGATCAAGTTCTACATCCCATTTGTCCCAAACGCTCATGTGACCTTAGGTCTGTTTCTTTCCCTCTTTCCTTCCCTATAACATGGGGGCAATTGGGCAGGGAAGGAGAAGCTGATACAATGGAGTGTGAAGGGGGGTTTGGGGGCCCGATTTCCCAGAATCCTTTATTCTTTCCCCAAGCTTTATTAGACACCCTAATAATCAGTATCTTCATCACCATCATCACCCTTTTCCAATTCCAAAGCACTTTCACATATACTATATCATTTGGTCCTTCCCTTTTTTTTTAATTTTTTTTTATTTCAGCGTATTATGGGGGTACAAATGTTTAGGTTATGTATATTGCCCTTGCCCCACCTGAGTCAGAGCTTCAAGCGTGTCCATCCCCAGACAGTGCACAGCGCACTCATTACGTGTGTATATACCCATCCCCTCCTCCCCCCTCCCATCTGCCTGACACCCGATGAATGTTATTACTATATATGCACTTAAGTGTTGATCAGTTAATACCAATTTGATGATCAGTACATGTGGTGCTTGTTTTTCCATTCTTGGGATACTTCACTTAGTAGAATGGGTTCCAGCTCTATCCAGGATAATACAAGAGGTCCTATGTCACCATTGTTTTTTGTGGCTGAGTAGAACTCCATGGTATACATATACCACATTTTATTAATCCACTCATGGATTAATGGGCACTTGGGTTGTTTCCACATCTTTGCAATTGTGAATTGTGCTGCTATAAACATTCGAGTGCAGATGTCTTTTTTATAGAATGTCTTTTGTTCTTTTGGGTAGATGCCAGTAATGGGATTGCTGGATCAAATGGTAGTTTTACTTGTATCTCTTTGAGGTATCTCCATATTCCTTTCCACAGAGGTTGCACTAGTTTGCAGTCCCACCAACAGTGTATGAGTATTCCTGTCTCTCTGCATCCATGGTCCTTCCCTTTAGGAAAGACGTATTAGCTCCATTTTACAGATGAAGAAATTGAGGCTCTGAGAGGTCAAAGAACTTGTCTAAGTTCATACAGTGGGTAAGTGTTGGAGCTAGGACTCAATGCCAGGTCTTCTGATTTTAGATCCCTTATTCTACCCACACCACCACACTTGTTTTTGCATATTTGGCCTCTCTCTAGAAAGCCCAATACAGCAATGCCAGCAGCCTCATCACAAACACTGCATACCTTTGAGCGAAGTGAGGGAAGGTTCCTTCTGGTTCTCTTTGATCTTATGACCCTCTGTATATCGTCACAGTAGCAGTCTTTGGGTAGGACTATTCGCATACATTGGTGTGTACACCAAGCCCATATACATCACAAAGATATACATACAGGAACACCTGAGCTCTTCAACAGGTGATAGGTCACTACTTGTTACTAGGGTGGTGAGGAGGCTATGCCTTTAGTTCAGGGGAGGCCTAAGAGACGAGAACTCTGGGAATCTGCTCTCTCTTCTGAGACCAGAAGACTCATTAACCCTCTCAAGAGGCCTTAGGGAGGAAGGGGCAACTCCTCAATCCTTGGTAGAGGGGAGGAGGGAGGACGAGGGAGAGACAGGAAATTGTCCTCCCTGCCCTTGCCAAACCAGAGCCCCAGGAAAGGGAACATCAGGGACTCACTACTGAACTCAGAGAGCTGGGCCTAATCTTAAGGAGTGTCAGGGAGACCCCAGCTGTCAAACCCAGTTAAGCCCTTGTGAGTCACAGTGCTGAGCTCTAGTAATGCTACCAGCTACGTGGGTTTTGCAAAGTCACGCATCCTCTCTGATTCAGTTTGCTTATCCAAAAATGTGGCTAATGACTACTGGGTCTAGCTCAGAGGGGTGCTCTGAGGTTTCAGTGACACAAATAAACGGAAATGCTTTAAAAATAAATTGCATTTTATGAACACACTACTTCATTCTTCCATAGCTGGCAAGCAAGAGGGGCTGAGGCTTGAACACACTTGGGGAGTGACCCCCACTCCTTTCCAGGTGGCAGGGCTTGGGCAGCAGGAGGGAGCCAGGTCGCTGCAGGAAAGGCCAGCTGCCCTGTGACGCGGGGCTGCCCATGCTTGCTTGTACTCTTCTTCTTTCATGTGACTAATCCGTATTTATCAGGCAGGCACTTGCTACAGGACAGGTGCTGTTCTGTGTGCTTGACGATAAAGCAGTTAAGAGAAAATGCTCTTACAGAGCTCATATTCTAGTTGCGGGAGACCAACAAGTAAACAAACAACAAATACGTCAAGCACTGGCAGGTGCTGTGCAGAATTAAACCGGGCCAGGTTAATAGTGGTGGGAGAGAGGTGCTGTTTCGTATGCGATGTCAGAAGGCCCCTCTGATAAGAGGATGTTTTGAGTAAAGACAAGAAGGTGGTGAGGGAATAATTTGGGGGACAGTCACACCCTAGGTCTAGGGTAGAGGACATGAAAGTTCAGGGGATGGTGACAACAGCACCGTGACAGCAGAGACGATTCCCTACATGTGCCTCCCTTAGATTCATTCCCCACCCTGCTCTTCCCTGCTGTTCCCTGGGGGAGGAGGCTGATCCCTCTGGACTGCATCCCTGAGTCAGCCTTGTCACATGTAGTTCAGTGGGGTTCAAAGGGAGGCCCCAGGATAAAAGGTAGAGAAATCGATGTTCCCACTCCCTCTGCCCAGCCACAATTCTGCTCATGACCTGCATTATTCTAAGAGAATTCCACAAGTCCCATTTGCCTTCCACGGCCCCTTTAGTGACCCATCCTCACATCCTTCCCTCCCCTGAACCCCACTGGGTGGGAGATTGTCTTTTCCAGGAAGCCCTGCAGGATTAGCCTTCTAGATGAGCACTATGTACCTACCTGTGAAAGAATGCATTGTCCGCAGATGCCACCTGGATTGCCTCTTTCATCAGGGCAGGAAGTAGATGAGGTTTGCCCTTAGGGACACTCATCTCAGATGAAATGTGAACCATGGCCTGCTCTCCACACCAAGGTTCCATCTCTATCAAATTACTCATACCCGCAAAGGTAGTCACAGAAGTTAGGGTTCTCGAGCCCCTCATCTTAATTTCTCATGACCTCACTGCCCCAGAGATAGAGCCTTCTCCCCAAGACCCAGCCAACCAGCTTCCTAACTGAAGGAACCTACCTACCTATCTACCTACCTCTATAACATTCAATAGTTCATTGCCCAGTTTATTTCCCTGATAACACATTTACCACTATTGGAAAAAGCTTACCGCTGAGCATGTTGTCTGCTCTACCCATTAGAATCCACGTGCTGTAGAAGCCTAGAACTTGCCTGTCTCATTCTGTGTGAAGAACATTGTAGGCCCAAGCACGCAAGAACTCATCAAGTGTTTTTGAGTGGATAAATGACAACAGCAAAAGGGGAAAAACACCTCTGGTTCCCTGACACCTCCACAAGGATCGTAGCCACACGATGGCTCAGACTCAGAGGACAGACACTCTCAGAAGTCTTGGCACTGCTGACTTCTCCAGTTGTGTGTGGGGGCAGGAACCTTCATGTGGGACAACTGGGATAACCCAGAAGAGTCAGAGAATCACTCAGCTTCCACCAGCAGAGGCTCTATCTTTCTGAGGATCCCCGGCTTTTCCATTTCTGAGTGCCCTGAGAAGGACTTTGCTAACAGATAGTGTCCAGACGCAGTGAAGCTGAGGATGGGGAGTAGGGGATATGAGCTTCTGCTAGAGGTTCTTAGAAGCCAAGCTCGGGCAGGTACAGGACAGCAGCTAGGAAGGCAGCATCTGCTACACCAAAGACCATCCTCACTCGGGTGGGAGGGTCCAGCAGCCCCTGTGGTGAGTGCTGCTGGTTAGCTCTCCCCTCCTTAAGGGGCATAAGCCTAAGCCCTACAAATAAGTCCTGCTTCGGGCCAACCAGTATCTCTTGCCTGGTCTTCTCTCTTCAGTCCCCATGCTACTCCACCCTAGACCCTTCCCACCCCCACCCACTATGTGGCACCACTGCCACCAGGCCAACCCTTCACCCCCAAAGAAACCCAAACAGTGCAGAGGTGCATCAATCGACCTTTAATGTCCAAAAGAGGCGTGGATGCAGAGCATAGGAGATGTGGCAGGGTCAGCCCCTGCTCCAGAAATGAGGGAGAGATGAACACAAACCAGACACTTCCAACTGGCCACACAAGTCTGGGAGGGCAGGGGAAACACAGATTTGGACATTCATAAAAAAATAAAACCTAAATCAAGCAATCTTGTGCCCACTGAAGGGTTTGATATAAGGAACTCAATCACCACCCCAGTTCCCACCCTCCCCTGCCAGCATCAGAAAGCAAGCTCGGCACACACTAAGGGCTTGGGGAAGAGGCATTCTCCTGCCTCCCCACCAGCCTCAAGAAGGGACTTGAAAATAAAAGAATGAGCTGGATCCCCCACCCCCCACATTGTTAACCCTACACATGAGAGTTTAGAAGGTGATTCGTGAGAATCAGCAGCTCAATCAGCAGTGACCACCTCAAACCCCATCTCATTCCATCAACACACAAGGTTTCCCCTGCACCCTCCTTGGAATCTCCTCCCACTCACGGCCCTGCTCCATCTGATCTCTGGCTTCATCACTACAAGACTAACCTCCAAAGCTCCCCTGAAGCCTCTCTCAGCCCTTTATCACTTCCATCCTCACCTCCCACCAGAGGCTGCCCCCATCCACAGTCACTGTCCCTCTCTGCTGAGACCCAGCTCCAGAGCAAATGGCCATCTCGTCCTGGGTGGTCCTCCTAAAGCCTTCCCAGGGAGCAGACGACCACAGAGCAAGCAGTGTCTGGGCTAGATGACTGGGGGTGGGTTGGAGTGACACCTGTCTTCACCCCCAAGAGACACCCCCAGAGGCTTTTAACATAAAGGCCCACTTAGAACTAACTGTGCCCCCTACCTACCATATACCCTAGAGATTCCACACTGTCCTGCCCCCTCCCTCCCCTCTACCCCAAACACACACACACACATATACACACACAGAGGAGAACTGAGGGAGACATAGATTTGGTTTGATTGCTAAGACCTAACTAAGGAACTACAGTCACCAGAAATTCCCTTGCCAGCCAACTCACAACAGGGGCTGCTCTAAGAGAACTCCAGAGGAATGAGAAAACCGAGGGCTAAGCAGGGAGCAGACAGAGGGAGAAGAAAGAATATAAAGAAAAAAACCAAGCTAATCCTACCCTCAACATCCTCCTAGCATGATCTCTGGCAGGAAGAATAAAAGAAGATAATCCACAAAGACAAAGCCCTTACTTAGAAATTCTGACAAAGACAGCAAGACAAGTCTGCTCCCCACTCCCACACACCACAGACAAACACATCTCAGGGCCCCTTAAAGAAAGCACCCCCACCCTACCGTCTGCCCCAAGTAGAATCACAGTTCAGTGGAATATTCTCCCTGGTACTAGATCAATCCCTCCACCCTCCTTCCTATCCCTCTCTCCTTGCCAATCCTAACACTGTCCCCCTGCAGACTCTCTGGCCCTCCCAAAGCAGCATCCACCACCAGGAAGAGGCAGCTGCAGTTTTAGTTCCACCTCCAGAGACCTATTTCTTTTCCTCAGCCCTTCTAGTCTTTCGGGCTTTGTTGAGGGCTTTTTATTTTGTATAGGGAGAGAAAGAGAAAAGGGAGAGGTGGGAGAGATTTCCTAGTGCAATACAACCAAATTTTTTTTAAAGTCTTGAAAAATAAACATAAAGCAGCCTTCTTCCCCAGGCAACTAAACAGAAAGAAGTTTGGTTTTGTTTACTGCGACATACACATGAAATCGAGTATACAGTCCATGCAGTAGCACAGCCATTGGAGAGGACATCCTGATGCTAGCCCCAGTGCAAAACAGTCCCAGCAACGCTGCCTGCTTGCCATCGCTGCCGCCGCCACTGACACCTTCACCACAGCCACCTAGCCTGACTTGAAGAGGAGGATTGCAACTTGACCCAAGTAAAAATAGATGAAGTGCTTTGTCTCATGTGTGACGTAGCTGCCAAAATTTCGGCCCACGATACAATGCCAGGTAGGGTTATATTTCTTGTCAAATTCCTAAAAAAAGAATAACAGGGGGAGAAGAAAGGTGGTTAGGATAGCTGGGAGATGAAAAATCAGAATGGGAGTCTCTCCCTGTAACTCCAGCACCGACACATGTTCAGTTATCACCCCCACTCCACCCCCAGCCCACGGCCTCAGCTCCCCGAACCCCAGGAGCTCAGGTTCTAAGACTGGCAACAACTCACCTCCCCTCATTAATAATGGAGCACCACAAAGGCTTCATTATTCCTCTTCCCTGAGCCTCCACTCTACACCCTGATCACCTCTCCTCCCTCTAGCTACCCCACCCCGACACCACCACTAGCCCACCCTGTGCTTCCTCGGAAAGGGAACCAGAGAAGCCAGTGGAACACAAAGGACCATTCCCAGTCCACTCCCTGCCTCACACATTACTAAACCGGCATTTCCAATGCTAAAAACCAAGACATTAGAGCAAAACGGGAACCAAACATCAGGAGTACCAGGAAGCAGTTCTATATAAGATAACATTAAAGGCACTCTCGTGCGCCAGGCACTGTGTGGGCTGTAGGTACCAGAACAAGGATCTCGGCCATGAGACCAAGGAAATTTCCTCACTTCCCTCAGGGGCACAAATTCAGTATCAAACCCACACAGGAAATCTTTGTAAGCTAATCAGGCAGCTCCCTGCCACCTGTGGCTCAGCCTGCAGGCTCAGTTCTAAATGCATCCTACCACGGCCATGAAAGGACATGGGCCACCATGGGCCCACCAGTGCTGCCAAGCTTGGGGCTAGCTGTCCCCCCAGGAGCTTACCATACAACTTGTTTGGCCTCCTCACAGCTCCCATACCACACAACTCTAAGAGGTACTAGGAAACAGTGAAAACCACACTCATTTGGTTCCACTCTGGCTTAAGAGTCAGAAGGAGACTCTTGTGTATGAAGGAGAGCCACTGTCACTTCTCTGGGTCCTCGTTTCCCCATCAACAAAACATGATTCTCGATTCCCTCCCTGGACAGGACAGCAAGGAGCTGGCACCCCCAGCTGGCTCTGCACCCGTGGCTCCATACACAGAAAAGTTTCTCAGGACTCCAGAGCTTCCTCTTTTCATCCCACTCATCTGGGTGGGAAAACAGAGTTCTGTAACACTCAAGGAGATCCTACCACTCCTGTGAGGCAGACTGCTACCTGCCATTCGCATGCATCCTGCCTGGGATGCCAGAGCTGAGACTCTCAAAGACTATGCCTCCAAAGGACGTGGGTCCTGACTGGGAATCAGGGGTCCCAGTACCCCTTCTCACATCTGGCTCAGCTGTTTCCTCACCATGTTAACCATGTCCAGGCACCCCTTCACTCAGGAATTTTTCAGGGACCAAATCTATGGCCCCAATATTGCTCATCCATTTAAAAAAAAGTATCTATTCAAGGCTACCCTTTTCTTAAGAATTAGGGAGAAGGGGATAATGCAGTACCTGAGTCCTTTTTAAGGGAAAGAAAAGCAAACCCCCTATATGATAAGGATTATTCTAGGTATACCCCACTTTAAATGATGCAGTTCTCTGAAAGTTTGTATATTTTATATTATTCATTCAAATATCCTTTATCTTATTTTTGAATAGTTCTGAAATGGGCCAGAAATATTTAATTCTGAAGCTTCTCTGCAGTCTTATCCTTCTCAAATGCCTTACAGTTACATAATTACCTGTAAATGTAAACATACACACACACACACCCAGCAGAGTTATTAAGAACTCCTAAGGTGAATGCTTTGGCAATTTAGAATCACTCCCTAATCTGCCTGCTTTGCAGTTGTGATATACCTGCTTTCTTATGTCCCCAGCTCCAGCCCTCCCAGCAGGGCAGCTCAGCGGCCAATCCCCACCCTTGGCCATCGGCCACAGCTCTCCCAGCGCACCTTCTTGATATAGGCAGCAATGTCCTTCTCTATGTTGTACTTCTCCATGGCCTGCGTGGCGCAGTCAACGGCATCCTGTTGCATGTCCTCAGACATGTCTGCGTTCTTGATCACTGCCTTCCGGTCAGACATCGTGACACTGCAGAAGAAGCAGAGAGGTGAGGCTGACAAATCTGTGCTCTGGGCAATACACATGAACTGCTGGGTGTGGGGCCTCAGTGGGAGAGGGAAATTTAGAAGGCAAGGGCAACAGAAAACTCAGAAATGAGGCATTAGGGGAGAAGCTCTTAAGCTTTTAGCAGAGACATAGTTCCCACCCCTGGGAAATACAGGGCAAATAGGAAAAAGACATAATAACCATCAGTTTTTATCATATGTAAAATGAGGTTTTTTCCAACTCTAAAGTTTATCTATTTCTGATATTCTGAACAGGACTGATAGCCAACGTGATATTATATACCTATTAGCTGTGTCCTTAGGCAAATTACTTAACCTTTATGCTTTCGTGTCATCTATAAAATGGGGACTGCAGGGTTGTCCTGAGGACAAACCAGGTGGCATAACACCTGAACAGAATAAGCCTTGATTTAATGACCATTATTACATCATTGGTATCATAGTAGAAAGAAGATGGACTAGGAATCAGTAGGCCTAACTCTTGGTCCTGACTTTGAACTCTTGTGATCTTGGACAAGTCACTTGGCCTTCCTGCATTTGATTATTTCCATTTTAGCAATAAGCTCTCCATTGGAGATTGTTGTAAGGATTAACTAAGGTTGTATGAGAGCATTTGCAAACAAGGACAGTCTATACAAGGGGATGTCCATTGGCCAAATTCAGCCTACCACCTGTTTTTGTAAAATGAAGTCTTATAGGAACATGCTACAATGGCAGAGTTGAGTAGCTGTGAGAGACTATATGGCCTGCAAAGCCTAAAGCATTTACTATCTGGCCCTTCACAGAAAAAGATTGCCAACCCCTGTTCTATACAAACAAAAAGGGGTAGGGCACATTGTGGGCACAACCAATACCCAGTGGGGCAGACATATCGATAATTACACCTTCTCTTAAGTACTCAGGGCTGAGATGCCCCTTAGAGGTAGAGAGGCTGGGGAGGCAGCCTCAGATTTGGCCAGCCACACAGGCCATCACATCTCTGTCCCATTCTTCCCTCTGCTTCCCCACTCTCCTCAGTACAACATTCATGCAGTCCTTAAAGCTCAATATAATTTTTGCAAGCCCTGGATTTTGGACCCAGCTCCAACATTGATCTGTCATTTCTCTGGATCTTTTCTTCCTCATGTCAAATTTATTCATTCACTGAAAAACTACCAACATTTATTTGATGAAACAAAAAGTATTATGTTAGGGGAGAATACCTTATTTTCCTCACAGGAAAGCTAAAGCTGCCTTTCCCCTACATAAAAACATAGGATTGGGAAAAACCTGGAGATGGAGGGTTTTAAAAAAAATGCCTAAGAAAGGTGAAGAACTGTTATTATTTTAACAGCCCTGTTTCACATCACTGCTACGTGAGCCATGGCAACCAGAGTTCCAGGACAGACCCTGCATGGACCCTTCCTGGGATGAGAGGAATCTCAGGATCTGCCTGGCAGTCTACAGCACGTGAAGTACTCTGCAGAAACAGACAGCATGAGCTGCAAAATCCTGCCCTATGTCCTTGACCACAGTCCCATCACACAGCAGTAACAATTCCCCAGTGCCACCCCCAAAAGCACCACTCTGTGGTCCAGCTCAATGGACAAGAGATGCTGTCATTCCAGCCCTGTTTGATACAAGGCTACGCAGGGGCCTGCATGCTCAAGGACAGGTCCCTGGTATCATTCCAGGCCACCATGATCTCTGAGTCCATACTAGCCTATGGACTAGATGGGCTGAAAAGGAAGGCTGAACCCATGACCACTATTTCAGCCTGCACCAGATGCACAGTATGCAAACATGCCAGCTGCCAAACAGGGAGCCCTTGAGCCCTTGACCACATCCCAAAGCACCTTCATCTGGCACTGTGAAACTAAGCAGGGCTGGTTCCAGTTCAGCAGAGACTGATAGAGCAAAGGGGTAGTAGATCAGCACCCTCTGCCCCCATATCCAGGAAAGCAAAAGTCAGAGCCTCAGGTGGAGCCTGGGCACTGCATGGTGCTGAGGAAAGGTCAGGAGAGCTCTGACTTGTTTTGTGACCTTGGGCAAATCGATATCTTCATTTTAAAAACCAATGGTTGAAATTAGATAAATGGGGCAAACCTCAATGGGTTTGAGCAAAGGTACCACAGCAGTGCAGGGAGAATGTTCTGATATTATAAGGCTCTTTAAAAGTGAAGAAAACTAATGTCACCTGGTGGTGTATTCCAGGTTACCACTCAGAAGGGGGCACTGTTTACAAACCCAGGATTGGGGGTGGGGCCTGGTTACAGACAACGAAGTATGAAATTGGCACCATTTTGCTAGCAAGCTCACCTGCTCTACCGCCTCATCCCCAAAGTCCAAAGGAACAACTTTGCCACAGTAATTAAAAGCCACCTTACTCTCCAGGAGAGAGCCTGCGGTTACATAATATTCGTCTTGTGACTACAATGCCACGATTCTTCACCCGGACCCCCCAGGCGTCTGAGAGAGGTGAGGCCCAGCCTCAACCACCCCTGTCCAAGGTGCCAGTAAGAAAAGGATAGGAAGGCGCCCAGCTCGGCCCCTCCTTCCTGGAGAAAAAGCAAAGGACCTGGGCCTCCAGATAGAAGGATGGCCAGAGGGCCCCAGGCCAGCAGGCTCAGTCACGAGCCAGGGGCTCCTCTGAAAAGAGAAAAGGACACGCCAGGATAGCTCCAATCCTCTATCCTCGTTTTTGCGACCAAAAAAAATAGGCTAAAATCTTCGAATGAGATGGACCACCCGCCAACACACATAAATGCTTCCATTTCCTCCTTCCAGCTCTGCAAGGGGGCCGGATCCTTCCACAATCCCATCCTCCAGAGACATGCAGTCCCTATGGGCACCACCCAGGGAACGAGAAAGCATCCCTCTCCCGACCTCCCACCCGTGCCGCCCGGCCAGGTCCGCAGGCTCCTGCCGGTCAGCCGCCCTCCCCCGCCCGGCCTGGAGCAGCGCCGGAGTGACTGGGCGTCCTCGCTGCAGGAAGGACGCCCCAGAGGGTGGTGGCGGCGGCGGCGGCAGGAGAAGCCGCGTCACGCCCGAGCCCTCTCCACCCCCTCTCCTCTGGCCCCTGACACCAGAGGCCTCCACGCAGCGCAGGGAGACTCCCGGAGGGTGAGAGGAGCGGCACCTCCGCAGCCTGGGGCCTCTAGCCGCGCCATGAGGGTCGCCAGGGCAGAGAGTGGCGCAGCCCTGGCTGCGCCGGGAGGGAGGGGCGGCGGGGGCGCGCGGCACTGCCCGGGCCATCAACGCCGAGGGCGGCGGGGCCAGCCCGGCTCCAGGCCTCGGAGCCGCGCAGGGAGGCCGCAGGAGCACCGTGGCAAAGCCCGGGGCGCGTGGGGCCGCACGCGACGGGCACGAGCCGGCTGCCCGGGGGGACACCCCCACCCACCGCTCACCTTCACGGAGGCGAGTCCACACGGGCCCCTGGGGAGCAGCGATGGCCTGAGGCAGAGCGCGGGCAGGGGCGGTGTCCCCTGGGCTCCTCCTGCAGCAGCCGCCGCCGCCGCCGCGGTCTCCGGCTCCCGCAGCCCGGGGCCGATCGCTCGCCGCCGCGGTCCGCCCTTCGAGGTTCCCCGGCCGCCCGCGCTCCGCCTCGCGGCACCTGCCCGCCCGCCGCTCCGCGCTGGCGCCTCGCAGCTCCGCTCCGCTCTGCCGCTGAGCGCGGCCGACGCGCGGCCCCCCTGAAATAGCGCCCCGCCCCCGCCCCCCCGCCGCGCGCGCCGCCGTCCGCGCTCCCCATTGGCTACGCCCGCCCGGCCCCGCACTGCGGGCTTCTCCCCGCGCCGCTCTCGCCCCACATCTTGTTTCCTCCCACAATGCCTCGGGGCGGAGGGAGGGGGTGGGGAGGGGGAGAGGGAAAGGGTGGGGGGAGGGAGCTGTGGCCTTAAGAAGAGAAAAGAAGAACGCAGACCCCTCTGCCCACGGCTGCACAGGCCTGGCCTGAAAAGCAATAAAGAGGCTAGGAGAGGGAGGGGTTTGGAGACCCCAATCCCAATAGGAAAAAGGAAGAAAGGGGCGTGGAGATTTCAGACTCAGGGAGCAGATGGGGAAGGGGTAGAGATCCCAACCTTAGAGAGAGGAGGGGGAGGAGATGAAGTCACCAGCCTCAAAGGGAAAGACAGGACTCCCCCTCCCCCAAATCTGTGCGAAGGAGAGGGACCGCTAGCTCTAAGGAGAGCTGAGGGCATAAAGGGCCCCGGGGTTCTCCCCTGCTCACATCCAGGGACGTCCCTTCCCCCTCCTGCTCAGCCTTTGTTCCTGAGTCTGACGGACCTAAACTCCCGGCTGGGGCCTCAGCCACTATTCTCTTCAAGAGCAGTGGAGACAGACTCTAAGCAAAATCGTGAGGCAGGAGGTGTGTCTCTCGTACACAGACCTCTGCTGTCCTTGCATGTTTGTGGCCTTGGGGTCCTTCTGGGATAGAGGCGAAAGTAAGCCCTTTCTTGTCCGTCTGCCCCCTACCTGCCCAGGTAGACAGGACTGGAGTGAATAGAAAGAAGCCCCTAAAGGGGTGAACCTAAGCTGGTCAGAGCTGCGGGGAACCTTAAAGATCACCTCATCCACACCCCTCACTTTATGAAGGAGAGAACCACCTACAGAGAGGGGAGAGCCCTCGCCAGATTCCCAGGGGTCAGGCTTGACTCAGCTTTTAGGCTGAAAAGTGTGCACCAGGCAGCAGCCCCTCTGGAGGCTGAGACTGTTGAGCTTGGGGAGGCGGGGCGTGAATGTGCACGTTGGGAGTGTACCTGCCCTACTCCACCCCACCCACCCCCAGAAAAGTCCCCCAGGAATGTCTGCTTTTATCTTCCTGCTCTGTTTTATACAGGAGGTGTTTACCTAAGGGATGATGAGAGTCTGTATGGGGAGCCAGGCATTTTGGCCACACAGTAGGGATTAGGAAACTGTCAGGAATAACTCCCACTCCTTTCCCTTCACTGCGGCAAACTATGGTCAAGAAGTCAGACTTGCTCTGGCCCTGGCCTGCTCTGGTTTGGAGCATCATTAAGTTAGCGTTCATTATGTGTCAAGGGAAACCTGTAAAAATCATCCCCTCTGGCTTGTTTTCCACAACTCTGTCCTCTTACAACCTGATGGGGATTTCAGAGAAACAGGCAAGGCCTGGGGTATTGTCTCACACTAAGGGTATTCTGATGTCAGCCTCTATGGTAATGAATGGGGGGCGGGGCACACATGGGGAGGGAGGGGGAGGATGAGAAGGATGGTTTATCCATTTAGGGCTTGTACAAAGCTAATCTCATGGACTGGTTGGAGAAAAAGAGCTAGTACCCTCTTTCCCCAACAGTGGTCAGCTCCAGCCCCTTCTAGGGCCTGAGGTTCAGAACTGCCATGCATTGTGGTACAGGTTGTTCACTGCCCAAGGGCATTCAACTGAGGGAGCAAGTAGGAGCTAAAGTACAGCCTGCACTCTGCTTGCTTGACTGTGTGCCCTGGTATAGGCTAGTGTCCAAACAGAAGATGATCTTTTTCAAGTGTGTATAAGGGTGACTATGAGTGAGCAGTGGCCCTTCAAAGGTCATACTTGCCAGGGCATGAATCCTCCCTCTCCCTGTCCCCTTCCCTGGAGTAGAGTAGGGAAGGAGCTCAGTCATTCCCAGGCTGGACTGAGGTGGGGTGGACATAGGGGCACAAAAAACTTCAACTAACAGGAGTCAGTGCCAAGACTTATGACTTTTAAGAAATGTGAGTATCAGGCCAGGTGCTATGGCTCATGCCTGTAATCCCAGCACTTTGGTGGAAGAATTGCTTGAGGCCAGGAGTTTGAGACCAGCCTGGGCAACAAAGAGA
>CM052441.1:121888039-121904648 GCA_028533085.1 Varecia variegata
GGAGGTTGAGGCAGGAGGATCGCTTGAGCCCAACAGTTGGAGGTTGCAGTGAGCTATGATGACACCACTGCACTCTACCCCCAGCAACAAAGCAAGTATAAAATACATAACAGATTTCAAAGTCAATATGAAAAACAGTAAAATGTTTTATTAGTATTTCTATGTTGATTATATGTTTAAATAATATTTTTATATATTGTGTTAAATAAAGTATATTATTTAAAATTAATTGACAGGCATAGTGGCTCATACCTGTAATCCTAGCACTCTGGGAAGCTGAGGTGGGAGGATCGCTTGAGATCAGGTATTCGAGACCAGCCTGAGCAAGAAGAGCGAGACCCCATCTCTACTAAAAATAGAAAAAATTAGCTGGGCATGTTGGTGCGCGCCTGTAGTCCCAGCTACTCAGGAGGCTGAGATAGGAGAATCGCTTGAGCCCAGGAGTTTGAGGTTGCTGTGAGCTAGGCTGACACCACGGCACTTTAGCCCAGGTGACAGAGCAAGACTCTGTCTCAAAAAAACAAAAACAAAAACAAAACCTTTCAGTGTCTTATCATTGTAGGATAAAGTTTATTCTGCTCAACATGGTTTTCAAGCCCTCCGTGACCCAGTCCCAGCTTGACCCTCCAGCCTCATCTATCACCCCCCTCCTCTCCTCCTACCCCTTGCATGCTAACACTCCAGTCCTGTGTGTTTCTTTCAGCTCCTTCAATGCACCATGTGTCTCAGCCTCTGGGCCCTCACATATGCTGTTCCCTGTGCCTGGAACACTCTTCCACCTCTTGGCCTGCTTACTGTTCTGCTCCTCTTTCCAGCCTCAGCTTAGATGTATCTCCTCCCCAGGAGGCCTTCCCAGCTATCCTGCTTCCCTGAGCTCTCACGACTCGTCTATCCTGCCCCCACCCCACCTCACCCCCAAATAATAGTGTGCCAAATATCTGTTCTTTTTCCAGACTGATTGGAATCTTGCCTGTCATGTTCACTGTGGGGTCCCTAGCAACTCGAGCAAAGGCTGGAGCATAGTCCAACCTTTCAGCAAGTGTTTGCTGAATAAATGAATGAATCAATGAATGACACCCCAAAGCCAGACAGACAAAGTTTCAGATGGACAGGAGGCCAGACCACATGACTTCTTAGTCCCAAAGAGATGGCTGCCCAGTGACCACTAGGTTCCCAGTCTGGGAGGTGAAACAAAGGGAAACTTTTAACACATCGCCCTGTCTTCAGCCCTGCTCCAGGCCCACACAGGCCATTTATGAGGACCCAGGCCACCACTGTCACTTCTCCTTCCCAGGAAGAGCAAACAGCACTGGGTCTCCTCCCAGGAAAGCTCCCTGGCATCCATCCCAACATTCTCAGCAGGAGCCATATTGAGGATTCTTGCTGGAAATAAGCTGCTTCCTAGGTGGGGGTTGGGGGAGGAACGGGGTAAGGAGGTGGGGAGGAGAGAGTGAGGAGGGTACCGGCTTTGAGTTGCTGTTTACCCAGCCCAGGAGAAATGATGTGCATGTTACTAATGAAGTGTGAGCCTCTCTGTGAAAATTCTTTTCAGGACACAGTGGGTAGGGACCCAGAACTAAAGACAGGAAAGAACTTGGAGTCAGGAAGCCAGACCGGGGGTCCCTGGGGCTCCATAGCTAACTTGCTGTGTGACCTGAAACAAGTCACACAGCCTCTCTGGGCTTCAACTATAATAAAAAGAATCTTTGCTGTCTGTACCCCTGAAGGGGCTGTTGTAAAAATGGAAGGGTTTGATGGGTGTAAATGGGCTGTGAAAGTAAAGTATCAGGGAAAAGTACCACATAAGCACGAGCATTTTGAGGCAGTTGTGTTTTGGGTGGCAGGAGGTGAGCGTGCAGGTGTGGGAAGGAGGCTGAGAGTGGTGGGGGAGTGCATCTTCTCTCAACAAAGGTGGGCTTACACCAAGGTAGAGCCAGAAGCCACCATCCCCCCCCACCAGCCACGGCTCAGGAGCCTGATCTGCCCATTCTAAACTTGGGCCTGAAAAGCAAGTGTTGAACAGAACCCTGGAGAAAGTGGGCCCACCAGGGAACCTCAGGGCCCTGAAAGGAACCGTCACTGCTTCTGTCACACTCAGGTGAGCATGAACACACACACACACACACACACACACACACACACACCCTTTGCAGTTGAGGCCCACGCTTCAGGTCCTCTGCCCAGTACCTTGCACCTTAGAGCCTCCTGCCACCTTTTCTCAACCTGGAAGGGCTTCCAGTGGATTGACACTTCCCTTAACTCAGCCAGGGACCACCCTGCCACGGGCTGCTCCATGTGCGGTCCCTGATCCCCAAAGAGTCCAGAACAGTCAAGGCAGCTAGACTCCACAGTGCCCTACCAAAAGCGGGTCTTCGTTGGGGGATGCACACTGGAGGCCCTTGCTCTCGGGGCAGGCCCTGCCCCTGGCAAGCCACTGCTCAGAGTTTTATTCTCCTCTTCTCTCTTTTCCTTTCACAGGCATGTCAGATCACACAAAGCAATCAGTGGCACCTGCAGTTCCCAGCCTGAAGAACTGCAAACACATTGCCCAGCATGCTGCCAGCAGCGGCCAGCATGAAGAGCCTCTGAAATTACAGACATGCAAGGGTTTGTGTTCCTGTCCTCACTCATCTATGAAACACTTCCCCTCCCTTCCTTTCCTATGGTGCCTTTAAAAAAGGAAATGTGAGGCTGAGGCCTTCAGAAAAGCAAGTTCCAACTCCCTACTCCACTGTGGGCAGACTTCACCCTCACTGCAATTCAAATCCTTCCAGTTGTGTGTTCGTTCCTTCATTCAAAACACATCTACTGGCCCCCTGCCTGTGCTAGCACTGGGCCTGTGCTGAGGACACACCAAATGTGACCCAGCCCCTACTTTTGAAGAGCTCACAGCCTAGTAAGGAAATTCGGGGATGTGATTTAAGTAGTTACAGTAAAAATAAAAAAGTGATGAGTGATAAGGAAAGTGTAGATCAAATCCTGAGTTAGGGAAAGGCAGTGTTGGAAAGGGCAGCTGTTGCTTGAGGGTAATAGAGTGTAGTGCTGGGAGTATAGACCCTGGAGACCACAGGCCTGGGTTGAAATCCTGACTTTGCCGCTTACTATGTCACCCTAGGAGAAATGGGGAGAACTTTGAGGTTATTGTGAGGACCAGCGTGTAGTAGTTGCTCAACAAACATCAGATGCTATGACAAAGGAAGGTAGCATATAACGTGAGTTTTCTACTTGTGTGGAGTAGGAAGGTAGGATATTGTAGAACCACAGGGACAAAGGAAGAAAATGAACTGCTTGTATGGAATTCATTTGGGCGATAGCATGGCTCGTGAGAAGGGAAGAAAGTGGAAATAAGGCCAGTAAATTGAATTGGGGTTAAACCTTGGAGCATTGACTGCCAAAATGATCTTAAGGAGAGGTATGATGATGTAGATAATCTTTTCCTTTTCTTTCTTTCTTTCTCACTATGTTGCCCAGGCTGGCCTTGAACTCCTAGGCTCAAGTGATCTTTATGGTCTTCCTGCCTCAGCCTCCCGAGTAGCTGGGAATACAGGCGTGCACCACTGTGCCCAACATAGACGGTCTCGATAGGGCGGAGTGCCAACCTAGCCTGAAGCAATCGTCCTCATCTTTAGAGCCACATTCAGTTAGGCCAAATTTCAGGGTCTCCAAAGCTGGGGAGCCAGCCCTTGGGGCTTGGTGCAGTGTTGGCGTGTGTGCCCTAGACTCTGCCCATCTGGAAAGCCCTATTCCTGCCTCTTCCAGCCAACTGAGCCCTGGAATCAGGGCCAAGGGAGAAGAGTCATTTCCTTTCCCAAGGACTCGTGGACATCTCTGTCCACCAGAAGGCTGGTGTTGGGGCACAAAGGCTGGGAGAGGCCTCAGGAAAGGCATCCGATGGGGAGAGAGATGGGAATGGAGGGCGAGGCTGACCAGGCTCACGGTCATTATCACTACCCTCTGTTTCCCCTGGGGTTAGACAGACTCTCCTCCATCCTATTTGGGAGTAGGGCAGGCTGAGAGCAAAGATTTCATTAAGTGCAAAACCAACCAAGGAGAGGCCGTGACGGGAGAATGCCACAGACAGCAAGGGTCCCAGAGAGAGAGTCCTCACTCGGGCACATCCCTCACTCTGGGTTGAGGAGGAGGAGTGGGCATTAAGGGTCTATCTGCGGGCTCATTTCACGTCAGAGGGGCCAGATGGGGAGGCGACGTGGCACAGTGGAAAGGGTTGTCACCGAGGGGATCAGGAGGCATCCATCCTTATCCCGGTTGTGCCTCTCACTTTGTGTGACTTTGGGGAAATCACTTTCCCTCGGCCTCTCTCCTCCTCAGTAACACAAAAGGGTTTTGCTAGGAGGGTCTCAGAGGCCTTTTCCAGCTCAGAAATCTTACATCTGTACTTCAGTGATAGTGCTGTCAGGATTTGGGGTATTTGAATGTGCCCTAAATACGAGAAGGAACTCAGAAGAGATCTGAGAAACTAGAGGAGCTGTCAGGAGCCCCCAGCCCCCAGGTGTGCAGAGGTGAGGTCCGCAGGGAGGCCGGAGAGCAGAGAGAAACACCAGGGAGGGAGGGAGGCAGCCTACCTGAGCGCCTGACATCTCCAGGACAAAGGAAGTTAACAGGTAGGAGGTTTCTTCTCCCAACTCTGAGCTACCTCAGGATCTGTGGAAAAGCTGCATTATAATCGATAGCCTCATAAATAAATAAAGAGTCAGCGCCTCCTGTCTCCAGCTCAGGGCTTCTTTTGGAAAATCGAACCGCGACCCACTTCTACTCACCCATTCTGGCTTCCTGCAGAGGCCTCCAGAGGGAAGGAACTCTTGCACAGGTCACCTGGGGCATCCCCCTGCCTCTCTGCTGGCCTGCCATCTGCCCCATCCAAGGAGGTCAAGCCCTGGGGGGTGTACCCTCTTGCCACCACCCAGCTCCCTGGGGCTCTCTCACAGGCAGGCCGACACCGCCCCCTCCAGCCCGTGCCCTGACCGCAATTCCCTTCCTCGGTAAACTCTGCCCTCTGCTCTCAGCTCCGGCTCTTTGATTCTCACCCTGCCTGATTTCGTGCCTTTCTTCTGGCTACTGCTTGGCACCAAGCTGCATCAGCAGCAAGAAGAAGGCAGTTGCTCCCCACTCCTCTGGGGCATCTCCCCACTACACACACCCTATTGTAAACGAGCCCCTCAAGGTCTGACAGAGTAAATGCATTTCTGGGCACCATAGGCGAAGACCCTCCTAACTGACTTTACAGAACACGTGTGTGCCAGCAAGTTGACTGTAAGACAACTCCTTCCTCTCTCTGACTTCTGCTACAACACTGGAAAAAGCAAACCTCCAACAAACCAAGTTGAGTATTTTGGATCCCAAAGACCAAAATGGTAAGCCCCAGGTAGTGATGGACAACAGCCTTCTGGGTGTGCCTGGAAACACCTCAGACCTCTCCTTTGTTTGGTGCCTCAGTTTCCCCTCTACCTCCCTGGCCCAGGCAGAGTACTCCCACGCCTAAGGAGTCTAAAGTGCTGCTTGGGTAGCTAGTGTGGAGAACGGAGTTGTTGGGTTGTAACAGCCCTCTTTGTTCATAATTATTGACCACCATGTTCCCGCTGATCTGTGAGGGCTGAACATTACTTTAATTAAAAGTTCCTGACTGGAAGGTACTCTGTCCCTGCTTTGTTCTCTAAGTATAATATTTAGAATGTTCCATTTCCTTCTGAATCATCCATGGCAGTTTCAGGCCCTGCTTCCCAACCCCACCTGACTCCGTCGTCGGCCCTATTACCTGAAAGAAACAATGAGGAGGGTGCATCCGTAGCCAGCGCACCCATAATGCCTCCTGACACACGTGAACAAAATGTTGTTTTGAGGTATCTACACTGCAGGTCCTTTCCCCCTGACACTAAAGATTGATGTTTCATTGTCCCAGGGAAGAACTCAGGCCTAGGAAGTAGCCACTAATCCAGGCCCCTGGCTCTGCTTCGGCCACCTCCCAGCTGACAGGAGGTAACTCTGGCCACCCAAAAAGGGGTACCTTTGCCTGGTAACTCACAAGAGGCCAAGGTGGCCAGTAACATCATTTAGTGAACTTATAAAATTGGTTACTAATTTGCAAACCTGCATCAATGAACCGCGCCAAAATATGGGAACATGCCAATAGAATGGATTTCCTACCCTAAAAAGAGTGGCACACCAACCTTCAGTCATAGCTCTTACAGTCAAAGGGTCTTCTAGAAATTATTTGGGCCAGGCCTCTCCCTTTGAGTGGCCTCCAAGGCCCACCCTAGAAGTGACCAGTCCAGGCTCCCATGCAGGGCACTGGGGTCCAGGCCCAGGCTCCTGGCTATAGTCACAGCAAGGCTGGGGCTGGCACTGAGCAAACGGGTTGTGGCTGTCACCAGAGAGGAACTGGCAGCAGACATAGCAGACTATGTTTTCTTTGCAGGCTAAGGGCAAGCAGAGGAAGCTGAGAATTCCTCTGCTCTGCCTCAAGGAAGAAGGGACAAGAGAAGCAGGGAAGGCCAGTGGCTCTCCCTCCAAAGGAGAAATTCCTCCAGCTCCTAGGATGAGCAAAGTAGTGCAGACCATAGATGGGAGGGAGGACAACCTAGTCTCCATGGAGTCCCTGGGCTGGGTGTCAGGAGTCTGGGTCTCCTGTCTGGAACTGCTCAGGGGCAGTTGTAGCGTCAGCTAACATTTATTAAACATTTGCTCTGTGCCAGGCACTGTGCTCAGAGCTCAGTTGCACTATGAAGGCAGATTGTGCAGTGGCTGGGGACATTGGCCTAAGCAACACATGACTAGATTCAAGTCCCCCACTTTGCTACTCACTAGCTCTATGACCTTGAGAAAGGTACTTAACCTCTCCGTGCCTCAGTCACTTCATTAATAACATGTGAATCCTAATAGTACCCACACGATGAAGTTTGCAGATTGAGTGCATTCATACACAGTGTCTGCCTGGAGTAGGCAGCAGACAAGTTTTGCTGTCACTACTTTGTTGCATCCTTACACAAAGCTCTAAAGTAGACATTGTTAATCTTTGAGGCTCAAGGAAGTCAAAAGACTTGCCCAAGGTCCCAGGCCCATTTGATTGGCAGAGCATGGGTGCCCTCCTACATGCCCCTCGAGGTCCCTATCTTTCAGAAGAAGCAGTATCGGAACTCCATAGCCCCCCACCCCAGGTCCATTCCAGTTTGCAAATTCCACAGTCACTTCATCAACAGCAGGAGCAAAGGTGGATCGCTATCCTGCCTCTGAGGCCTGGCGTGCCTCTCGGGGCCAGGCTGGCTGGTGGCATCGGGCCCAGCCAGAAGATCCCTCCCACCAGCTCTGGCAACACCCAGCACTACGAGCCTTCCGGGTGCCTCACCCCACACCTCCAGCCCCAGGCTCCCCCGGGGCCACCACCTTCCACCACAGTCTCCCTCCCTCCTGCAAGATGCTGGCGGGGACTGGAGGGACCCTTTCAATTTCAGGATAAACAAACTGTTGTTCTGGCCCAGCCCTCTGCCTGCGTGTTGCTTCCCGCCCCCCTCGAGCCGCAGTGCACAGTCGCTCTGTTCTCCTGCCAACTTGGCAGCTCATCGCTGCTGTTACTATCAACACCTCCGAGGGAAGAAGGAAGAGGGAGAGGAGTCAGCTCTGATCGCCTGGCGCACTGAGCAGCAAATGCGTGTGGTGTCGGAGCCAGCCCTGGAACGTCTCCCAAGCTTCCAAGGCTCCTGCTGGGGAGGGGAGGGTGGGCCCCACGTTGCTGAGGACAGATGGGGCTGGGGAGTGGCCCTGGGCCTGATCAGAGCAGCCCTGGTCGCAAACAGCCTCCCAGCAGAGCCACCGGGCCTAGCCGAAGCTGCCAGGCCCTGGGAGCAGGCGGCTCTGATGCAAAGTGCTGCAGATGGATGCTTTGGGGCCTTGCAGGCACGTAGGAGAAGACTGGGAGGGTCCGGTCTCACCCCAGCTCTTGCCACAGTCCAGGGTAGGGTTGGTGGTTTCAGTTCCCAGGATGGTTTGGTCAGGGGTCTGTGGCCAGGATTGAAACACAGGTCTTTCCCTGCCTGTCCAGACTGTGAGCTCCTGGAATGTATGGACTGCACCTTCTTCCCTCCATCTTCCTTGGACTCCTCGTGTGCAGCGCTCTTGTCTTCCCTGTAGGATTGGACTGGGACCCCTAATGGACTGCACTTCCCCACTGAATGGAAACTTCCCACAGGCAGAAACAACCTTTTCCCTTTCCCACTCCTTTCCCTGCCTCTTGGTCCCCATCCATTGGCTCTGTGAGGTGGCCGACACCCTTCCCTGGTTCCTGCTAGGACTCCTGGGGCCCCAGGTGGGAAGAACAGAGAACCCGTTTCTTCAAGGACCCAGCGCCCCCTCGAACAAAGCCTACCCACAGCACAAGGTCCATGGGCAGTCATTACTGGGGCAGTACCCAGGGTGGTCGCTGTGCAGCCCCTCTTAGGGGGACTTGCCTCCCCAGCTCTCTTGCCACACGTCAAGGGAAAGCCTTTGTTCCCCGCTCCCAGGGTTTTGGCTTCAGCAAAAGTGGTGGGTTCAGGGGAAGCTTTCCAATGCTCTCACCACCCAGCCACCTAGTCTAGCCAAGCATGTGGTTGTAAGCGCCCACTCCGGGTGCTGCCAGCCTGTTTCCTTCTCTGTAACATGGAGATAACCTTGGGCAGCTCCCAAGGTTCCAGCCTACAATGATGAAGGCATGAAGATGGTGCCTGAGCGCTCCTCGCGTTGGGTCTGGCATTTAGAAGCAGTATGTTTCCCTTCCTTCTTCCTTCCTTTCTTCCTTCTTCACCGCCTTTCTCTCTCTCCACTTCCTCTAGGAGCCTTTCTCCCAGATGTGAAACTGATCCTAAGCCCCCCTCCCTTGCCCACTCCAGAAGTCTGAAAACCCCCACATGAGACACAGACATAGACACAGTTCTTCCTGGTAAGAAGCCCCCAGGTCCCCAGAAGGCAGCTGACTATTCGGAGAACTCATGCAGCGGCCGGGATGTAAATAAGCCATGAGAGGCTGCGCCATTCTGGGTTGCACCTGTGAGCATCCCCCAGCTGAAGCCCCGTCAGCGTTTCCATGGCAAACTTGTATTTCCGGATGCTTTTCTTCCAGCTTGAAGAGCATGCCTCGTGGTGAGACTTGACACTAAAAATGCTTTCATATTTTTTTCCCCTAGAAAAGGTTGCATGCTCTAAAACTCCACATGCTCATTATATGTGTTTGCTCTTCATTCTGAGAGTCTGTGGATGTCGTATTTGTACAGTACACATGCAAGCAGGTGATAGACATGTACGAAGTTCTGTAGTGGAGCCCTATCGTGGCTAATGCACAGCCACTGCACACTGTTATGTCTCCCCTTCCCAGAACATCTCCTGCATCCATCTGCCTGTCTCAAAGCCTGAAATTCAACCATTAGAGACTTACTGCTTTTGAACGTGAAAGAGTAGCCATCTTTAAAAGTCCACTGTGAGCAATTCACCAACCCCTAAAAGGGGGTGATGCTGTGACTCAAATTCCAAAAAGCTAAATGGCCTCCAGGTTCACCTGGGGTGCTTCCAAAAATGCGGACACCCAGACCCTGCCCCAGACATACCAAATCAGAATTTCCAGGACTGGAGATGAGCCTAGGACTCTGCATTTTAAAAAAATGATCCGTGTTATGCTAATGACCAACCAGGTTTAGAAACCACTGATATAGGGGATGGAGCATCAGGGGAGGAAACAGCATCACCATTTATGGAGAAACGCTGGGCACTTGACTCTCTGAAGCTGGGGGAAACATGTAAGCCCCAGCTCCTGGGGCCGGTATGAGGACCAAATGAGGCAGTGTTATGGAAATGCCTGTTGAAAACCATCAGACAATGCAAATGTTAATTGTTATTCCGTATCCATACGTGGCATGCAGCATACATAGATACATGTTCATGTACATTTATGTACCTAGATTTCCCACAGAGAGGGCAGGGCAGGTTTGACCTTTTTTTTTTTTTTAGAGATAGTGCCTCACTCTGTCACCCAGGCTGTAGCGCAGTGGTGCAATCATAGTTCACTGTAACCTTGAACTCCTGGGCTCAAGCAATCCTCCTGCCTTGGCCTCGCAAAGTGCTGGGATTACAGGCATGAGTCACCACACCTGGCCTTTGACTTTTGTCATTCTTTTTCATCTACACTCCTGGCTGTCTTCACTTTCAGATGGACCCTCCCACTTCAGGATGTGTCCCCTGAAGTCCTCTCCCAATAGCTTGGCACAGTCCCCGATAATATAAAAAAAGATGTTTCAATCCAATGGGTTCATCTACTATCTATGATCTTTTTGATGTTCATCTCTTCTGGGGAGTAATAAGAAAGAAGAGAGTCACTCTTGTTTTATGACAAGGGGAATCCAGGGCAGGTGGGCTTAGAGGGCTTTCTAGCATTTAAACACAGGACCGTGATTCTTTTATTTTGAGAACTGGTGAACATGAGCACACACAAAATTCTTCATACAGTCTCAGGGTTTCATGGACTTCCTACTGCCCTCCCATGGACTCCCTAGGAGTGCAGGAACCCCAGGCAAAGAACACCTGCCTCACATGGACCTGGCAGCCCAAGCCCTGTGAGCCCCCCGAGGATCACGTTCAAGCACATGAGGGATCCTTTCAGCCACACCTTTGTCAGGTGACCTGACTCATTGCCCCCCAGCCCCAGGCTGTGAATTGAACTTGCCTGACCTTGTCCCCCTCTCCCAGAAAGAGTGACACATTACCTGCATCGGGACAGAATCTTCTCAGACCAGACTGCGCCTCCCTGTTCCTGAGCCTGCAGTATGGGGAACCTGAGCTGCCATAAGGTACCAGGAGGACGGATGGTTTGTATTCCAACAACAGAGAGCACAACTTGTCTATGGCCACACCACCCTGAATGTGCCCAGTCTCGTCTGTCATCGGGAGCTAAGCAGGGTTGGGCCCGGTTAGCACTCGGATGGGAGAAAGCACAACTGAAACTGGCTTAATCAGTAAAAGGAATCTATTGGTCCAGGACAATAAAACAGTTTGAGGTGGGGTTGGGCTTTATATAAGGTCTGATCCCTCTGCTCTATGTTGTTTCTTTTTGTCTTGCCACTCTGCCTTCGGTGGTGTCAACTTCATCCTAAAACTCTCAGTCCTTGAGGTTGCAACATGGTTGCCAGCAGCAACCAAAGCTGTCTGCACCTTTGTTCACTCTCAGGAGAGAGAGAAGGCTGCTTTTTAAGTAGTTCTCTGGGAAGAAGGTAGAAGCTTCTTTCCAGAACCCCTCAGACAATATCTCCCCACATCTCTTCAGCCAAGATGGGGAAACATCCTGTCCTGATCTCAGACCCAAGGCGCTGCGTGGCTGGGAAATGCAGGACGTGGTCTCGTCATGCTGCCATGCTCAGAACCCCCCAGCTCTAGCACTCGGGCTCAGCCTCCCGCCCCTGAGCAGTGTAAACTGCTTTCAGGAAGGGAATGATTTTATGAATGCTTGGGATCTGCTCTCATTCCACAGGGGGCCCTTGGTGAAAACCTAGGCCAAGCAGGCCTGCGCCTTCTCAGGAAGGAAAGGGGAGGAAACAGAATCCACAGCCAGCCAGCTGAGCAGGATGCGGGCCACACAGGGAGTCCAGAGACCTGGGTTACGTCTTCATTTTCCCTTAGGTGACCTGTTGAGTGACTGTGAACAGCCTGTTTCTCCTCTCTGGCCTCTGTACCAAAAGGGTAAAATGATCACCCCTTCTATCTCCCAGCGATCCTTGGGTAAGGTTACCCCCACTGGAAGGAGGCAAATTCCTCAAAGATTCCAGGCTTGTGTGCTACTGTGCAGAGGATAGAGTGTGAGGTGTGTGGAGTGGTTTCTGGCCAGTCCTTGGTTTCCAGAACCATCCGGAAAGTCTTTAAGTGCAACTCCAAGAAAAGTGGGGGCCCCATATGGCCCAGACTCTGCTTGGAGGCTCATATAAAGAAACATGGTTCAGTAACTGAGAGTAATTTTAAAATAAATTCCAGTTATTTATTTATATCTTTTGAAGAGATAGAAACATTTGGCAATATTTTCCTCAAGCTCTTTTTTCTCCTTCCTAATTCTCTCATCCAGAACTACTCCAGGGCCTTTTATGTGCCAAAAGCTCCCACATTCCGTCCAGCACCCAGACGTCTCTGCTCTTTCTGAGCTTTCTATGATGTAGGGTGATTTGGCCTCCTGTGTCACGCCCTTCCCTTTTCCTCCCGTCTCTCTCCCCACTGGTTCCCCCCAATTCTGCAGCCCCGAAGATCTAGATATCGGATTATCAAGCTAGAACTTTCCTTAGAATACTCGTCAATAAATCCTGTCCCTGTCACACAAGCGTCACCGGGGAGCAGCCTTCAGCCTAGAGGTGCCGGCGAGTCCCTGTTGCTGCTGGGCCCGGTGCGTCCCCGCCCATTGTCACTTCCCTCCATCCTGTCCCTTCCTCCAACTCTCCTCACTTCCTGGGTGACAGGGCCTAGGCTGACTCAGTGTCCCAGGACTTCCACAGCTCTGTCATTGTAAAGTGGAGAGGGTTACGCTCTTATGTACGGAATTCTGGCATGTGAAACTTTTAAAAATGATTTGGTCAAATGTCAAGTTCTAACTCGGATCTTTAGCCTGGAACATCCACAGTTTTGGGCCGAGCGAGTTAAGGGTTCAATCAGCGGCTGAAGAAAAGGGTCTCTCTGTGAAAAGCGAAGTGGAAAATGACTCCCCAGTGTGCCACTACCGTGATCTAACCACCGCACTACCACGACCAGGCAGGAACCACTAAGATTCGGGTGGAGCTTCGCTGAGCTACCCAGCCATTGTATAATACTTCATCCTGACCACAGCAGGAGCAGAAAGAGGAAACAACAGGCACATCCTACAGAAAGGCTGAGTCAGTGATCAGCATGATTTGAGCAATTCTGGAAAAGCCTCTCAGTCCTCAAAAATCCACCCACCCCCTTTTCCATCCCCAGCCTGATTAGGATTAAACCATATCTGCCCGTATCTGAAATTTTACCAGTAGACAGGCACGACCTGGCCTTTAGGACAAATGTAAATATTGTTCCCCGAAAGGAGTAATTTAGTTACATTTGATTAACATTTCCATGATGTGCAAGGCACTGTGCTAAGCACTAGGCAATGTCTTAATCCTATCAGTTACCTTTGAGTGTGAATAAAATGGGTGTCAGGAGCAGAAAGAAAAGCTTCTGTAAGGTGAGGAAAGATATGGCAAAGAGAGAGGAAAATGAAGACAAATTTTGTCTTTATTCATCCTGGGCTCAGGGGAGAGGCTCTGGACTGGAGATATAAATAGGGGACCTGCAGCATATGGATGGTGTTTAAAGCCATGAGACCAGATAAGGTCACCCAGCAGGAAGGGGAGAGGGGAGAGGGGAGGGGACGGTGAGGGAGGGTGAGGAGGGAAAGAGCTGAGGATATTCAAGAACTAAGCCCTAGGGCATTCCAATTTTAGAGGTTGTGAGAAGGTGGAAAGTCAATCTAGAAAAGATAAATGAAAAAGAAACAGCTAGTGAAGTAGGAAGAAGATGGGAAGAGCCTGGTGTCTTGGAAGCAACTGAAGATCACATTTCAAGAAGAAAGGAGTGATCCAACCACTCAAAACGCCACTGATGGGTCAAACAAGAATGGAGAACGGACCATTGACTCTGTCAACATAGAAGTCATTGGTGACCTTGATAAAGGTGGTTTCCCTGCCATGGTAGGGACAAAAGCCTGATTGGAGTGTGCATGACAGAGAATAGGAGGTGAGGAAATAGAAACAGTAGAGGCAATTCTTTTAAGTTTTGCTATGAATGGTTAGCGACAAATGGTGAAATAACTGGAGGGGAATGTAGGGTCAAGGATTTTTTTTTCCCAAGATGAGAGTTATTACAACCCATTATTGCACGGATGGGAATGGTCCATTTGAAAGGGAAAATTTGATGCTGCAGATGAGAGAGCAGATCATTGCTGGAGTGAGGCTTTTGAATAAGCAAGAAGGGAAGGGATCCAGTGTGCGAGGGGAGGGGCTGGCCTCAGACAGACACAGGGACGGTCCATTCATCGCGGGTGGAGTGAAGGCAGCACACATGGGCCTGACTGCTGCAGGTTGGTATTTTTGGTGGTGGGAGGATGTGATTTTTTTTTTTTCCTGATTTCTTCTTTTTCTCAGTGGGGGAAAAAAATGATGTCATCAGCTGAAAGTGAGAAGCAGGGAGAGCTTCATGGAGGCCGGAGCAGAGAGGAGGCACGATGCAGGCATCTGTCACAGGAAGCAGGAGAGCGACTTGCCTCGGGGAGAGACTGTAGCACTGCTGGGCAGCAGTGTGGTCCTCCTGAGCTTGGTGACTGTGAGTCTGGAGGGAGACCTTTCAGCACGGCCCTGTGTTTTTCTTCAGCCACCTTCAGCAGCTGAAGTGCAGGCGTGAAACAGCTATAAGTTAGATTTGGCCAGTGTTGGGGTTTTGCTAAGCCTAACAGGTGGGAGGGAAGGTCAAGATGGTTTTAATAGTTATCTGTTGCTGGGAAACGAATTGCCCCCAACACAATTACCTCCCAAACAATAAACATTTATTGCCTCATAGTTTTTGTGAGTCAGAATTTGGAATTTGGAAGCAGCTCGGCTCGACAGTTCTGGCTTGGGGTCTTTCAGGAGGCTGCAGTCAAGATGTTAGCCGGACCCACAGTCATCTGAACGCCTGACTGGGGCTGGAGGGTCTGCTTCCAAGCTGGCGCACTCACGCGGCTGGAGTGTCCTTACAACATGACAACTGGCTTCTCCCAGAGCTAGCAACCCAAGAGGGGGACCTAAGCAGAAGCTATCCTTTGTTGTCCTAGACTCAGAAGTCACATTGTATTACTTTTGCCACATGCTCTCCATTAGAAGCAAGTCACTAAATCCAGTCCCATATTCAAGGGGAGAGGAATTAGCCTCCACCTTTTGAAGGGAGGAGTATCATTACGGACTGAATGTTTATGTCCTCCCAAAATTCATTTGCTGAAGCCCTAACTCCCAGTGTGGCTGTATTTGGAGATGGGGCCTCTAAGGAAGTAAATAGGTTAAATGAGGTCATAAGAGTGGGGCTCTGACCCATAGGATTAGTGTTCTTATAAGGGGAGACACCAGAGAGCTCACTAGTCCCTCTCTACACACATGCACCAAGGAAAGGCCATGCGAGGTCACAGCAGGAAGGCAGCCATCTACAATTCAGGAAAAGAGTCCTCACCAGAAGCCGAACTGGCCAGGACCTTAATCTTGTACTGCTAGCCTCCAGAACTGTGAGAAAATAAATTATTTAAGTCACCTAGTCTGTGGTATTTTGTTATGGTAGCCAAGCAGACTAGCACAGGTATCAAAGAACTTGCAGACATATTCTAATATCACTACAAGGGCCAAGGGTATACGTAAGTGTGTTTATTGTGATGGACCATGGGCTCTAAAATGAGGGAGGTGCTGCCATGGAGGAATGAATGAATGAATGAATGGACTGGAGGATCAGTGAGTGGCAGTGGAGTGTAAGAGTGGCAGTATGGGGGGGTGCGAGTTGAACAGATGAGGTACAGATGAGGTAGTGGTTAGAGAAAGCTGCTCAAAATGGAGATTTTGGACGTGGGTCAGTTGATGCTAGGAATGACATCTAGGATTCGATGATGGGAGTAGGTGATGAGGCAGGAGGGGAGGGAAAGATCATTGGTGGTGAGAAGGTTAATGAATCAAGAGGCAGCATGTAGGAGGGGTCACCTAATGGACACTGAAGGGACCAGGGATGATACTTAGTGTAGTGATGGACAGAAAGACAGAGGGCCAGGGGCTAAGGTCTTTCATGAATCGGGGAGTGATGGGGAGAAAGTAGATGATTGCAGGGAGGAGTAGCAGGGCAGAGCCTGACAGCCAGGGGACACAAAGGGACAGCTCAGGTTCTAATGTGTGGGTCTGGGGGGCAGGGGTTACTGCTGGAGTGGCCATTAAGGAGCCATATGCACAACCAAGCTACAAGGGAACAAAGGCTCTGAGAAGGCCTGTTACAAGACGACAGAGGATGAGCAGAAGCAGAGGATCTGAGCACCCCACCCCCAGCAGACGATAATAGCATGTGTCTCATAGGATTAAAAGAACTAGCTGGGCTATGACTTAGTGCTGACACAGTGCCTGTGTAGAGTGTTTTCTGACACTAACCAATTCTCCAACACCAGCTGGGCATCCAACCATTAGATTCAATTCAATTCGATTCTGATACTATCAACTGGGAGTTAGCATCAGATCCCACAAGTTAAAGGGTTCAGTCCCATAGACTGTCTCCACTTCTGATGCCAGCTGCAAATGGGGTGCCCAGGCTACTTCTGTCCCGATGACTACAAATTTAGGGGTTCCCGTGACCCCTCCTCAGGTTTAGTAATTTGCTAGAACAACTTAAGTTTATTGGTTTATTAAAAGGATAAAAATGGACAGTCAGATGAAGAGCCACCTAGGGCAAGATCAAAATGGGTCCCCGTATAGAAGCCTCTGTCCTCGTGGAGGTGGGTGTACTACCCTCCCAGCAAGTCCTGGAGCTTTTCAAACCTCCTGTTCAAAAGATTTTATGACCCAATCTCCTCCCTCCCCAGAAGTGGGGGGGG
>CM052441.1:121905148-121920653 GCA_028533085.1 Varecia variegata
TATTTTCACTTTCTTGATGGTGTTCTTTGAAGCATGTGATAGTTTTGATGAAGTCCAATTTGTCTATTTTTTTCTTTTGTCACTTCTGCTTTTGGTGTCACATCTAAAATACCATTGCCTAATCAGAGGCCTCATACGAACATAATTGTTTGCTTCTCTGGACATTCTGTTGATGTGCAGCAATTTTGGATGAATTTTAAAATAAAAACATTTAATTAATAGATCTTATCTTTATTCTATAAAATTTATTTTTGTTACCTTTATTTCAGCAAAATCACTAATTTTGTTGTTATAATTTATATTTTTCACATAATTTGCATTCTGTTGATCTAAAGCAAGGGTCAGCAAACTATGGCACATTAGATAAATTCAGTCCACCATGCGTTTTTATAAATAAAGATTTATTGGCACATAGTTACATTCATTCATTTACTTATTATTTATGGCAGCTATCACACTACTATAGCAGAGTTAAATAGCTGTGACAGAGATCACATGTCTACTAAACCTAAGGTATTCACTACCTGGTTACAGAAAAGGTTTGCCAACCCCTGATGTAAAGGATTAAAAAATAAAATGTAATTTTATTCAAAAAATATGTAATTTAATACCTTTCATCAAAGACATAAGTTAAATGTCAAATATTGAACATTTAAAATTATATTCATATTTTCAAATGTTTCTACTCAAAATTAAAAATTATTAGGCCAGGTGCTGTGGCTCACACCTGTAATCCTAGCAATCTGGCAGGCCAAGGCGGGAGGATCGCTTGAGGTCAGGAGTTTGAGACCAGCCTGAGCAAGAGTGAGACCCCGTCTCTACTAAAAATAGAAAGAAATTATCTGGCCAACTAAAATATATATAGAAAAAATTAGCCGGGCATGGTGGTGCATGCCTGTAGTCCCAGCTATTCAGGAGGCTGAGGCAGGAGGATCGCTTGAGCCCAGGAGTTTGAGCTTGTTGTGAGCTAGGCTGATGGCCACTGCACTCTAGCCTGGGCAACAGAGTGAGACTCTGTCTCAAAAAAAAAAGAAAATCTATTAAAATTAAGACAAAATTCAAGTTATAATTAGCAAATAAATATCAACATTTAAAACAACTGAAGTAAAATAAAAAATTTTATTTATTGGACATTTTAATTAAATCTAGCATTTTTATAAAAATAAAACTATTCTCAATTTGAGCCCTAGGGCTGCTATCAACAAAATGCCTTCAACTGGGTAACTTATAAATTGCAGAAAATTTTCATCTACAGTTCTGGAGGCTGGAAAGTTCAAGATCAAGGTGCCAGCAGATTTCGTGTCTGGTGAGGGCCCTCTTCCTCATAGATGGCAACTTCTAACTGTGTTCTCACATGGTAGGTGGAAAGAGTGAATGAGCTCCCTTGGGCCTCTTTTAGAAGGGAAGCAACCCCATTCATGAGAACTCTACCCTCATGACCTAATCAATTCCTAAAGGCCCCTATAATACTATCACATTGGAAATTAGGTTTCAACATATAAACTTTGGGGAGTACTATAGTTTGGATGTTTTTCCCCTCCAAACCTCATGTTGAAATTTGGTCCCCAATGTTGGAGGTTGGGGCCTAAGGGGAGGTGTTTGGATTCATGGGGGTGGATCCCTCATGAATAGACTAATGTCCTCCCTCTATTCTCACTGGGTTCTCACTCTATTAGTTTCCTAAAGGGCTGGTGGTTAAAAAAAGCCTGGCACCTCCCCCCCCCACTTGCTTCCTCTTTTGCCATGTGATCTCTGCACCCGCTGGATCCCCTTCGCTTTCTGCCAAGAGTGGGAGCAGCCTGAGGCCCTCACCAGAAGCCATGCTTCTTATACAGCCTGCATAGCCATGAGCTGTATAAACCTCTTTTCTTTATAAATTACCCAGCCTCAGGTATTCCTTTATAGCAGCACAAAACAGACTAAGATAGGGGACACGAACATTCATACCATAGCATAATCCTGGTAATCAATGTTCATCCAGTGACCCGTGTAAAGAATCTTTATCATGCATCACACATCATGTTATCTACATGTATGTGCATTTCAGAGTAATATGAATTGCTTGATATTACAAAATAATTCTCAGTCACTATGTGCAACTTTTGCAAATACCACAGTAATTAGTGTGAACCGTGAATGGAACATAAAGAGAAGCAAGAAAATGGATGCGTGGCACTCCTGGGAAACAATGCTTCATTATGCAAGAATCTATTGCATTCCCGTTATCTGAGAAGAAGGATTTGACAAGTTAATTTATCTTTTCTCTTACCTAAGCCCCCTGACATTCAAATTCAAAGCATTCTGTCTCCAGCACAGGGAGCAGCACAACCCATTTTGTTTCATAGATGCTGGGCAGGAGCTGTGGAGAAGCATTGCCTTGGGGCTTGAAGAGCACTGATTCTAAGAATGGATGTTTAGGATGAAAAGTCTTGCTGGTTCTGTGCTGAGCATAGAATCCAGACTGACAAAGCACCTACATTTTTAAAATAAATGTATGTTTGTGATATGAAGTTCAGCAATGCACCAGACCCAGAACAGGGGCCTCTGTTACCTGCATCTGAACGTGGTATTTCCAGGAATGTAAGAAGGAATTGACGTGAAAATCTGGGGGTTAGGTAGAATCACCTTGGGAGTAGAACTAAGAACTAGTGTTTCAGTACAGAATATGTTGCTGTAACTCAAATCTATAACTATACTGTGGTCCTGAGTCTTAGACTACATAAGTCTAGTTGGCTTCTCTTAGATAAGAGACTTTGTCATCTCATATAGGTGTAGATGATGAAATAGATGTTTGAAATGTTTTAGAAAATCCAACATGTTAGAGAATTTAATATATCAAATTGTGATTTTAATTTAAAATGTTTAATGTCTTTAGACATGATATTTTAAAATTTTAATCAAAGTGCTCAATACTTTGGAATGTAAAGTATGTTTTGAAAGACAGTTTTAAAAGTGAAATACTGATTTAAGGCTTATAACAAAAAGCCCATAGTTCCCCATCAGTTTCCAGTAGCAAGCACTTTCAATTCATTTAGTTCTTCCAGTAATTACCTCCATATTTCTATAATACACTGCTCTCTTTTGGTTCATCAATTGCAAATGATATCTAGGACTTCCTATTATGGTACCTGAGAGTGTTTAACTCTTACAGCCCCCATCCAATTTCCAAATATCACAAATTTTGCTCCGATCCATGTTTTAACTATCATAACTATATAAATATTGTTCCAGGCTGAGGCAATAGTTTACTTTGATTTTATTTCATTTGCCTATTTAGTTTTCTCAGAATCAATAATGGCCTCATTTTTTAAAATAAACTTTTAAAAATTTTAGAACAATTTTAGTTCACAGAATTATTGTGAAGGTAAAACAGACAGACCCAATATACCCCATGCCCCATTTCTCTTATTACATTAGTGGGGTGTATCTGTATTAATGAACCCATATGATACATTTATTATTATTATTAATACTTTACTCAGATTTCCTCAATTTTTCCCTAATGTCCCTTTTGTGTTCCAGGATCCCACCCATGATACTTTATCACATTTAGTTGTTATATCTCTGTAGGCTCTTCTTGGTGATGACAGTTTCCCAGACTCTCCTTTGTTTTTATAACTTTGACAATTTTGAGGATTACCGGTCAGGTATTTTGAAGAATGACACCCAATTAGGATTTGTCTGATGTTATTCTCTTAATTAGACTGGGATAATATAATTTTGGGAGGAAGTTCACAGAGGTAAAGTGCCATTCTCATCACGTCATACCCAAGGTACATATTATTGATATAACTTGTGACTGTTGATGTAAACCTTGATCACCTGGCTTGAGGAAGGTTTTGCAGCTTTCTCCACGACAAAGTTACTCTTTCTCCCCTTCATTTCCATACTGTACTCTGGAAGGAAGTCACTATGCTCAGCCTACACTTAATGAGTGTGAGTTTACTCTATATAAATTCTTCTATATGGGAGAGGTCTATTCTCCCATTTATTTTTCAATCATTTATTTAGACCAGTATAGGCTCATGGAAATTTATTTTATACTTTGGGTTATAACCCAAAAGTACTTTGTCTATTTTTTCTTCATTATTGCTTAAATTTGGCTATTGTTTCAGCTTTGGCTATTGGGAGCTCTGTCAGTTGGTTCCTATATCCCTTTGACATACCCTCATTATTGTGGTGGGTTTTTTAGTTTGTTTTCATTGACTTTTTTAAGCACTTTCTTATTTTATGGCACTAAAAGATGCTCCAGGCTCATCATGTCTGTTTCCTACCCTAGTCCTAAAATCAGTCATTTCTCCAAGGAACCCTGGCCCCTTTTACTGGAGAATAGTATTAGAAACCAAGATCTAGGTGCCAGGTGTGCCATTCCTACCAGGTGTCATGCTTCTAGACCCTCTCAGCTGACAGAGCAAGGAGATCTATGTGTGTATACTAACCTGTGTATATATACATATCTGTAAATATTTCTGTATATAGCCATCTGTATCTAACCTAAGCTAAACATGAGTTATACTGATGTCTCTAACTCTAATCCATTACCACACAGATTATTCTAGCCCCTTCCCTTGCTTGTCTGTAAGCTTCCACTTCAACAAGGAGAACCTAACTTCTACCATAAACCATCCATTTACTTAATTGTTCAATTCCAGTATACATGTATAGTGATTTCAGAATTGTTAACCTGTATCCCTATGGGAAGCAGCTAGCTTTTTTTATCAACTGGTATGTGTACAGTGCTTATATACAGTTCCTTTTGCCTTTAGTCTTACAAACTCCGCTCATTTCCACAGTTACTGAGGTCAGACCCTTCTTCCCCTACCCTCTTCAGAGAGGTTGCTTCATATATTTGCAGTTAATTTAGAATCCTTTGTCACATTCTGCACTTCATGCTGCGTTCCAACCTCCTTAAATGATTTCTTTAAAATTGGCATGCGTTAAACTTTACTCTTTGTGCTGTAAAGTTCTATGGGTTTTCACAAATGCTTAATGTCTTGTATTCACCATTACGGTATCATACAGAAATATTTCCTCCCCCTAAAAAATCTGGTATGCTTCACCTATTCAACCCTCCTCCTCAGACCCTGATGATCACTGCTCTGTTTACCATCTCTGTAGTTTTGCCTTTTACAGAATGTCATATAATTGGAATACAGGATATAGGTTTTTTTTTTTTTGGACTGACTTTCACTTAGCAATAAGTATTTAAGATTTATCCATGCCTTTTTGTGGCTTGATAGCTCGTTTATTTTAATTGCTGAGTAATATTCCATTGTACAGATGTACCAACCCCATTTTTCATGCACTTCAATTACTTCGAACTTACAGTTAAATCTTACAATACTCTCCAACATTGAAAGGTTTCAGTGCAAGGTTTACATGGTCAATTGGTCAATTTTGTCAGATGATCTATCAGTTCCCCCTGACCCCCAGAGACACCACACCTGCAGTTTTCCATTGTCCTGCTCCAGTCCAGACTAGCTATCCTCTAAAGAAACTGCAAAATTGTTCTCCTGGATCTGCTCTTTGACATCATACTGGAAATTTCCTTTGTCTCTCTCTATATATAAACCTCTTGTTCCCTGCATCCAATGTCTTTCTTTTCCTTGGCTTACTTCTTTATTTTAGTGGAACATATCCTCCAGCAGCTTCCTGAGACATAGTGAATAGTAAATTTTCAGTGAATATATCACTGAAAATTTTGGCTTCATTCATGATTGAGAATTTGGCTAGATACAGAACTGAACATGGAGAATAATTTTCACTCAGAAATGTGAAGAAATTGGCTCATCGTTGTTGTTTTTAGCTTCCAGTATTGTTATTGGGAAATCTAATGACATCTGATTCCTGTTTTTTGTATGTAACCTATTGTTTTTTTCTTTCAAGGCTTTTAGAATATTTTCTTTATCCATGGTATTCTAACATTTCACAATAATGTCACCTAGTGAAGGTCTTCTTTTTGTTCACAGTATTGGGCCTTACCATGTCCTCTAGTTCTAGGAAACATTTTTTGTACTACCTCTTTGATAATACTTGCCCTACCATTCTATCTTTTTGGAATGCCCATTTGTCGTATTTAAACTTTGGGAATTAATCTCTAATTTTCTTGTCTTTTTTTCTCCTTCATGTTGCCTATTTGTTTTTCTGTTCTAATTTCTCCCCCTCCCCCACCCCGGTTTAGTAAAGACTTGTTTGAGGGAAAAAAGGTCCCAAACACCAGGCTGCTCACAAAAATAACCCACAGTATTAACTTTGAAAACAAATCTTAAGACTATTAAGACTAATTATTTTTCTAAAAGATGCATTTAACATGCTAACTCTCATTCACAAGAATACATTGTCACATTTGTGTTGAAGACTGCCCCACACAGCACTGTGTGGAGTATAACACACAGGTGCTACTCAGTGGAACGAGATTGCCTTTGCAGTTAGGGAAGCAACTACTAAACTCATGTATGAATGGAAAGAACTGTACTCCCTGCATAACAAGAGATTATTTTGGAGACAGTCACTAATAAGCATACATCCTTTTAATTGTTAAGTCCTAAAGAGGTATCAACACTCAAAGTGAAAAATTACAGAATATGACTGGACAAAACTACTAGGAGCATCAAAGCAAGTGCAAATGGGACCAGGTGCAGGGCACTATGATTTGATAAACATGAGAAGGACAAGGATGGGGAGAATGGTGAGCAGCGTGTGCTGAAGAGAGTAGGGGAGAGGATCTGGTGAAACTTATGATCTCAGACGAGCGCCTAATGGGATAAGATTTCTAAACCCCACTCTGTGCTCAGGAGTCATCCTCGCCATTGGCGCTGTCTCTGCCATCCTCTCCTTCCTCAGCCTCTTTTTCACCATCCTTGGTCAACTCCGGCTGGCCACCCTCCCATCTCCAATACCATCAACAGCCAGCAGGTCCCCTCCTCAGCAGTCATCTGTGCCCCTCTCTGACACCATCTTCACGTTGGTCTCCTCTCTCTTTAGGAGCTGCTGCTCTGCTCCTCTTCTGACATCGTTCTTGGTCTCTGCTGCTTGTTGGTTCTGCTGCTTTTCCATTTTTTCCAGCTTTTCCAATAGAGAATCCACTTTTTGTGTTATCTGGGTCAATTCCTTCCTAATGGCCTGAAGGTCAGCTCCTTTCAACTTTCAGATGAGGAAGAAGATCCCTGCTGCCCGCTCTTAAAATTGAAGCCACTTTTCTCCCTTCGTGAGGTGTCTCCTGATACACATTGGCATTTCAAGGGTGCTATACAGTCCGAGTAGGAGGAGGAAGGGGAGGAGGAGGAGGAACACGTGCTGGGTAGCCATATAGCCTGTCATCATAGTCCCATTGGAAGTCAGGGTCCATGTGAAAAGAGAAGCTGAGTAGAGGAGATGGAGAAGGGCGTTCTGGTGCTAACCCTACATCTCCGCTGCAGAACCTTTCACACCTGCCTTTCTTCAGTTCACTTTCGGCTTTGTAGCCAGATCGATGTCTAAAACTTGGCCAGTAATCATTCTGCCATCCTCTCCTGCTATAGCAGCCCAGGCATTTCTCTCATTAACATATGGAACAAAGGCAAAGCCCTTATGAACAGAGCAACCCACAGAGCAACCCACAATTTTGCCATACTTGGAGAAGATTGAAGACTGCCTCCACACCAGACTTCTCTTTTTTTGTTTTTTGAGACAGAGTCTCACTCCGTTGCTGGGCTAGAGTGCCGTGGCATCAGCCTAGCTCATAGCAACCTCAAACTCCTGGGCTCAAGCGATCCTCCTGCCTCAGCCTCCCAAGTAGCTGGGACTACAGGCATGCGCCACCATGCCCAGCTAATTTTTTCTATATGTATTTAGTTGTCCAGTTAATTTCTTTCTATTTTTTTTAGTAGAGATGAGGGGGTGGTCTCACTCTTGCTCAGGCTGGTCTTGAACTCCTGAGCTCAAACAATCCACCCTCCTCAGCCTCCCAGAGTGCTAGAATTACAGGCGTGAGCCCCCGCGCCCCCCTTGCCTCACAGCAGACTTCTTTACTGTAAGAGTATTGAGATTCCCAGCGAATACATGGCGGTTCATGGATCAAGGATCTGTCTTGTTGGTAACAATGCCAGCCATTGTTTGATGATAAGGTTCCTCGTGAAGCCAAAAAATGTAGCTAATGATCAAAAAAGTCTCAAAGGAGGGGGGAGGGAGAAGAGATTCGATTCTGAGTTTCCTACTCCCGATTTCCATGGGTTCTACGTGGAGAAGCTGAGTGCTGCTCAAGGTTGCAACTCGGCTGCAACCCCTCAGTCTTCCTCTCTTAACAAAGTGGCCTGCTCTAGTTTCTGACACGTCCTTGATTTTATCTTCTAACTCTTCTGTTTAGTTTTTCTTTAATTTTTGCTACCATATTTTGAATTTTCAAGTGTTTCTTTGTTATTCCCTGATTGTTTTATATTTATGCACATACGTATGCATGAGTATGTGTGTGTATGTATATATAAATATGCATATATATGTATAAAAATAGACAGACGTGTTATTAGCTTGTGAAGATATATCTTTTATCTCCTTGGGGACATTAATTGTAGTTTCTTTGCAATTTCCTCCTGTACCTCACATTGTATCTGTTTCCTCTGGATCTTTTTTCCCCCTATGTTTGTTTCAGTCTCTCTTGTTGGACATTTTCCTTAAATGTCTGGCAATCCTTGGCTGGCCATTCATATTTATGAGTAAGGCAAGAAAAAATTGATTGAAAATACCATATATACAGGTGGTATTTCCCTGGAAAGAGATCTGGGTACAGTCTTTTTGCTTTTGGTCAAATAGAACTTTTCCAGAGATTTTATATCCTGTACTAGCTCCACCTACTCAGGCACCTGGAATCTCCGGCCCTGAGCCTTTCATGGGTTTTGTAAGGGAATCAGCTCGTTGTTCAGGGTGCCCAGATTTGCCCTTCTGTGACTCTGCCAGCTTGCCAAGTCACCCAGCATCCCTCCCTCCACTTTCTATTTTACTATATAGCTCAAGTTCTCAGATGTCTTCTAATTTCACCCAAGACTGAGTTTGTATTTCTGATTTCTGCTTTTTTTTTTTTTTTGAGATGAGAATGGGATAGAAATGTCTTTATTCTGCCATCTTAAAACCTAGAATTATGCTTTTATTTGTATTTGTGATTTTAGTTGAAAAGTTGAAGAGGCTGGGTGTGGTGTCTCATGCCTGTAATCCCAGCACTTTGGGGGGCTGAGGCTGGGGTGGGGGGAGGGATGAATCACTTGAGGCCAGGAGTTTGAGACCAACCTCAGCAATATAGCAAGACTCTGTCTCTACAAAAAATAAAAAATAAAATAGCCAAGCATGGTGGCACATGCCTGTAGTCCCAGCTACTCGGGAGACTGAGGTGGAAGGATCACTTGAGCCCAGGAGTTCGAGGCCGCAGTGAGCTATGATCGCACTACTGCACTCCAGCCTGGCTGACAAGAGTGAGACCTTGTCTCTCAAAGAAAAATTTTAAAAGTTGAAAATAATTTGGTTAATTTTCTAAATAGAATTTTATAATTACTGGAATGATGAGTAGTGTTAGGAAATTTTTCTTTATATCAGATTTGCATGATGGCCATGAGTGCCACATCTGGGTGCCATACCCAATACCCTTGTGCAGCTAGCATGTGGGTGTAAATTAAGTTATACCAATTAGATCTAATGGTGCCCTATGCAACAAATTATAAAACTTTCAGCTATAGTCAACTACTACTAAACATCTACTACCCACAGCAAAATAGCTACATAGTAATGTCTACAATGGATGCCTCTGATTCCAATTGCCAATGGAAGTAACCCAGTTATTCTTCCCCATTTCAATGGTACTCACTGTGCATGCTCAATTGTTCATAGCTGGTGTACTGGAAATTGAGCTGAAGGGTCTGGAAGGTGAAGATAATCAATCAAAACCAAGGCATCAAAATGACAGTATCAAAATATTGAATACCCAAGTATCAAAGTACATTTACTGAGCAACTTCTGTGTGCCTGTGCCATAGTTTGAAAAATAAAAAGAAGTCATGACACCTTTCCTCATAGAGGTTTCAATTCACTTGGAAGAATCAAAACGTATATATGAGCAATAATTATCAAATAAGACAGAAGGTCCATCTTCCTGAAGCTTTGTAGCATGTAGTGCTGGTGAAATTTTGGGTTACCAATGTCTATAGCTTCTTGGTCATTGAGAATCAACTGCAGCAGTGGCAGCCAGATAGCAGAATCCAATGAAGAGGCAGTTGTGGTGGTGGCTAGCACAGCTTCCTGGTCCTGGCTTTATGTTCTCTGAATGGCATTTTGGGCAGTGTGCCTGGAATTTTCTGATCTCAGTAGTTCAGTTCTGGCCTCCTGATTTCCATTTTCCTGACTGTAGCAGAGGAAGCAACATTCTTGATAGGCAATGTTCTAGGGGTCCTATTGAAGGTATCCCTAGAGCCCATTCCTCCATTTCTTCCAGTAATTTTGCAAGTCGTTGGACGGGCATGGCAACTCACATCTGTAATCTTAGCACTCTGGCAGGCCAAGGTGGGAGGATAGCTTGAGCTCAGGAATTTGAGACCAGCCTGAGCAAGAGTGAGATCCCGTCTCTATTAAAAATAGAATATATTAGCCAGGTGTATTTTGCAGAATACAGAAACACCCCACGTGTTTTAAGCAGAAAGGGTTAAAATACAGTAGATTATGACTTGCAAAATTTTTTTAAATTTTTATTTACTTATTTATTTATTTGAGACAGAGTCTTACTCTGTTGCCCAGGCTAGAGTGCCATGGCATCAGCCTAGCTCACAGCAACCTCAAACTCCTGGGCTGAAGGGAACTTCCTGCCTAAGCCTCCCAGGTAGCTGGGATTACAGGCGTGTGACACCACACCCAGCTAATTTTTCTGCTTTTTGTAGAGACAAGGATCCTCCCACCTGGGCCTCCCAAAGAGCTAGGATTACAACAGGCGTGAGCCACCATGCCCAGCCCCTATCATCCCAATTTTAATGATGATGAAAGTATACTTGAAAAAAGCTTACTGCTAGGTTAGTAGTCTCTAAAATTGGGTGCATGCAATACTATATTTTTTAATCAAATGTCTTATTATGTACACAATAGTATAGAAGTCCATATATACAATGTACAAAAATGTACATATTTGAAGGGTTTGTGCTAAAAAATGTTTCATTGATGTGAGTAGTCAGGAAAGTTTGTAGGCTACTGTTGTCCTGGGCAGGCGTCCTGATTTCTTTAACTCTGAACTCTTAAGTCTAGCCTAGGACCTGGCATAGAGAGAGAGTGCTTGTTAAATGTTCTGAATGAGAATAAATACATGAACAGATAGGTCAATGAATAAAGGGACATTAAGCTAGATGTCCAGGATAATACAACCAGGAGGTGTCAGAGTTCAAATTCAGATCTGCTTAACTCCAAAGACTGTACTTTTTCAAGACCAGGTGCTGCTCAGCACACCAAACAGACTAGAAAGGGGGAACCTGAGATGTTTTTCCAAGTAGTTGGTTGTTAAAAACACACAGATAAGCCCCAAGCAACAGACAAAAACATTACATTAATCAGGATGTTTTACCACTCTGTCAGCTTTTCCACTAGGGAGATATTCTTCAGAAACGGAGAAAAGTGAAACAGCTACATCTCATTTCCTCCAGTTATATATATTCAGGCAGCATCAGAGGCCTTGTCCTTTGTGGCCAGAGATACTTCTCTTTCTGTATGTGATACATGGAGGGAAGATCTCAACTTTTTTTTCAGCATAGGCCCTATCTCCCCCCTCAAAAAACAAAATAAAACAAAACAAATACCTTAATTTAGGCAAGAATTAAAAGCTTCTTTTCCACTAAGCTATTTATCTACAATATCTAATTAGTCACAAGACTGACTTGAGTTTCACTTCTTATTCCTTCCTCTCAAGAAGAGTAAAGTGAACCAGTCTAATCCACGAATGCTAAAAAACCAAAGGCGTAGGTTTTCAGGGCCTGAAAAAGAACCACTGTCAATTATTGAGAACCTCTATGTGCAGGGCACTCTACGACTAGTTCCTTTCCTCATGTTATTTTATTTAATCTTCACAACAGCCCTAGAAGTTATCCATTTTATAGATGAAGCAACAGGCTTACGCAGGTTAAGGAAGTTGTGCAAAATCCCACAGCTAGGAAATGCTATAGGGATTTAAACCCAAATCCATTTTGTTCAAAACCCATCTTCCCACTGCACCATTATGCCTTTTAGTGATAAGATACATGGAGCTGTGTCTCTGCCCACCCATGGCTGCCAATATGTAACATAAGCAAGAAGCAAACTTTGGTTACTTTGTTAAGCCACTGAGGTTTTTGGGAGTTGTTTTATTATTGCAGCCTAACCTAACAGAAGCTGGCTGATACCAGGTAGCTTTAACTATTAATATTTACTATTTATAGTGGTATACACTTTGGAAACTGTCTTAATAACTTAGTATAATGCAAACCAGGCTTGGTAAGAACCTCTACTTATTTATACTATCCCCAAACAAGTACTGACTTTATTTAGACAAAGGCTCAAAAATGACTGATGCTCTCCAGGGAAGACAGGGGATCTGTTGGGGCAAAGATTTGGCATTCAAATAGTTGAACATGAATTCCTGTAGAAATAGCTACAGAAATGTATTTTCTTAAGGGCAACTAGAGAATTTTAAGACTACATTGTCAGGCCCGGCACGGTGGCTCATGCCTGTAATCCTAGCACTCTGGGAGTCCGAGGCGGGCGGATTGTTTGAGCTCAGGAGTTCGAGACCAGCCCGAGCAAGAGCGAGACCCTGTCTCTACTGAAAATAGAAAGAAAGCATATGGACAGCTAAAAATATATATAGAAAAAATAAGCCGGGCATGGTGGCGCATGTCTGTAGTCCCAGCTACTCGGGAGGCTGAGGCAGGAGGATCGCTAGAGCCCAGGAGTTTGAGGTTGCTGTGAGCTAGGCTGACGCCACGGCACTCCCTCTAGCCCGGGCAACAAAGCGAGACTCTGTCTCAAAAAAAAAAAAAAAAAAAGACTACATTGTCAGATGAAAAATATAACCAGAGCCCCAGATATTTATATGTATACTTGGAAAGTAATTAAGAATTTATAAGAAACTTTCTAGAAATGTGACATGGCAAAGCATTATTAACAGGGTGCCCAAATAGAAACGCTTGTGTTGTTTTTTAACCTGGATTAATTTAGTTGAAGCTATTTAAAAAAAACCACACCTATTAAGGTCATAAACAGTTTTTGTATCTATAGAAGTGGAAGACCTGAATAATCCTTTAGACCAGACTGTTCCTTTGTGTTAGGAAGTCTACTTAAAGGAGCTCTTTAGTTGTACAAATTTAAAGCAACACTCACTCAACTTGGGGAAAATTATAAAGAAACCTTTTTTTGTCTTTTCTTCCTGAATGCATATATTTTAGACTAAGAAGCTAAATATATTATTTGGACATATAAATTATTGGTTTTGGTGAAGACATGCTTTGCCACTGTAAAGTTATTGTGGGGGATAATGGATGTACAGATAGAAATTTTTTTGTAATCTTTGTATAGATACAGATATGTCTTTGTGGAGATGTGTATGTTCTTGTTTAAGCTGTTGCTTGTACTGTATCCGAAACAGATCCAACAGACCACATAATGGATATTAAGACTTGTTTTCCACCACTAATTAGAGGGACTGGAACTAGAAAAGGAAAAATGGTACTGGCCCATGTTTGGCTGGCAAAGTTAAAATTGACTATGTACTGGTAATGTCTTACATGTGTTCATTGGGAACAATGCAGACTTCAGAAAATATATCAGTGTTGGCCCATTATGACCTGATGAAATTTTTCTGTTAGGAGGAGAGGGACAGGTTATATCCCTGAAGAAAAGAGAGTAAATTCTTATAAAGGCAAACATTCTCACTCTCAATCATCCCATGTACAGATCCCAAGCCAGGAAATGGAGACTCAGGACCAAGGGAAAGAATTTTTTCTCCTCTGGAGTCTGCATTCTATAGAGTAGAAATGAACTTGGAGGGCATTGTAGCTCCTGAGGCAGAGTGGCTCCTGGCCACAGGGAGGCAGATAAGGAGGCACCCCAGGGATGTGGGTCTGGACTGTGAACTGTATCCACATCTAGTAGCTCCCCAGGGCCAGCACCAGCCTAAAAGTGAATGATTCCAGAACCACAGAAAAACAATCTGCAAATTTTGGAAATTTCATCTGCAAATTCCATAGTGAGTGGACATTACTGTTAATACTTACTTAAAACAAAAACTATTATGGACTCATTCTGTACAACATTACTTCAAAGCAAGAATAGTTTCAGAAACCTGCACTCTTGTAATCACTGAGCAATTTTGTATCAACTAGACTACAAAAAAATGAAATCAACTAGAGAAGAGCAACACCTCCTCTTCTGTCTGGGCAGATGGGCAGGGGAGTTTATTTCCACTAGTTCTTAGCAGCTTATCACTGAACTGTAATAGTGGCTGATAAAGCACACGTAAGCAACATATCACTTGAAAAAGATTATTATTTATGTTTACCATAATATATTATCCATGACAAAAACATCTGCAAGAGGAAGAAAACATTGACAAACTTGAATACTTGAATTAGGTTAAGCACAAATGACAAAAGCAGGTTATTCTTTTCTTCTTTGTCAAGGTTGGCAAACTTTTTCTGTAAGGGGCCAGATAGTAAATATTTTAGGCTCGTGGGCCGTGCAGTCCATGTTGTCAATATGCAATTCTGCCTTTGTTGCATGCAACCAGACATAGACAATATGTAAATAAGTGGGCATGACTGTGTTCTATAAAACTTATATATGGACACAGAAATTTGATTTTCATATAATTTTCAGATGTCACAAAACATTCTTTTGAATTTTTTTTTAACCATTCTTAATTCATAGGTATTCCAAAAACAGGCCACAGGCTGAATTTGGCCAGAGGTCTGTAGTTTGCTGACCCCATCCTCTGGGTCTTATAAGCTCTGGAGTCATCTCTGCAAGTAAATTTAGAAAAGTAATTCTGAGAGTTTTTAGTTCACCTAATCTAGGATACCTTTTAAAACAATAAAGAGGAAAAAAGGCACAGTGGCTCACACCTGTAATCCTAGTACCGTGGGAGGCTGAGGCAGGAGGACTTGAGGCCAGGGGTTCAAGACAGGCCTGAGCAACTTATGGAGACCCCGTCTCTACAAACAATATAAAACCTAGCCAGCTGTGGTGACCCGTGCCTGTAGTCAGCTCCTTGGGAGCCTGAGATGGGAAGATCGCTTGAGCCCAGGAGTTTGAAGTTGCAATAAGCTATGATAACACCACTGCACTCTAGCTCTGTCAAAAAAAAAAAAAAAAAAAAAGAAAGAAAAAGAAATCATACTCTAAAAAACTTCAAATAAAAAAATTTTATTGACATTAATTTTCTTACTTTCTTTTCTCTTTTTTTTTCTTGAGACAGGATCTCACTCTGTTGCCTAGGCTAGAGTGCAGCAGTATTAACATAAAATACCTTGGCCAGGCGC
>CM052441.1:121921153-121997859 GCA_028533085.1 Varecia variegata
CACTCTGTTGCCTAGGCTAGAGTGCAGCAGTATTAACATAAAATACCTTGGCCAGGCGCGGTGGCTCATGCCTGTATTCCTAGCACTCTGGGAGGCTGAGGCGGGTGGATCGCTTGAGGTCAGGAGTTCGAGACCAGCCTGAGCAAGAGCGAGACCCCCGTCTCTACTAAAAATAGAAAGAAATTATCTGGCCAACTAAAATATATATAGAAAAAATTAGCCGGGCATGGTGGCTCATGCCTGTAGTCCCAGCTACTCGGGAGGCTGAGGCAGTAGGATCGCTTAAGCCCAGGAGTTTGAGGTTGCTGTGAGCTAGGCTGACGCCACAGCACTCCCTCTAGCCCGGGCAACAAAGCGAGACTCTGTCTCAAAAAAAAAAAAAAAACCATAAAATACCACTATTACTATTAACAAAGATCACTAACATGTATATAGGACTCACAGTATAAGAATAAATTGAAAAAATAAAGGTAGCATTTTTAACAAATAAAGCATATCTGCCATATTTTAAATATAATACCTTAAAGAGCCACTTACAATTAGAAATGTACACTATGAATTGGAGTTTGATTTTTATGAGAAACAACTAAGCAGAAAGAGGGGGAGAGGAGTTATAGTAGTAATAGGAAAAGGAAAACATGGTGAGAATACATCTTTTTATAATAGATCATTTTAAGAGCTGTTTTCTGGCAAAATCATATCCTATTATTATCTATAATGGGACAATAAAGATGGGAAGAATTAGCCAAAAACAAAACAAAAAGAATCAAAGAATGAGGAAGGCCCATCCTAAAATAAGATTACCAAGATAATATTATTGGATGATTTATTTGGGTTTGAAAAGTGGCTGTCTTTATCATACTGTGAAATGAAAAACAATCCTTGTACCCATTGTGTATTCACTGACAGCAACATGACGAAGTTTCCATAGAAACAACATTCTGCTCATCTAACTTCCCACCTTTTTCCAAGAGCAGTCAGTAAACAGTCAATAACATTCACGTTAACAGAGAATGTACTAGTAATAAAGAGAGTTATAGCAGAAATCTGTCCTCAACATAATTTACTAGGCAAGATAAGACAAATATAAATGAAATTTTTAAAAATACTATTTCCTTCCTTTTCAGAGAATATTTATCATTGAAACGAGTGGAGCAAAAGAACAGAGAATCCTGCAAGTGAACCAGTCCTGAAAGTAACTCCTTTACACAGTGCAATCAAGCAGCATTCCCAATTTTTGTGTCTCTTTGCTTAGTAGTAAAATTAATGGAGTTATCCCCAGGAAAGAGAGTACAGATTGGCAAAACAGATGCTGAAAACACAATTTCCAGATTAGGGAAGCCACATTTCAGTGCAAATTACTCTCAGACTCTCCCCACCCTCAATAATACCTTCAAAGGAAGGGTACTAGAACGTGATTTTCCTGATTGTGTAAGTATAAAGGGTTTTTTTTTCCTCCAATCATTTTTCAAAGTTTTATTGAGTTATAATTTACGTACTCTACAATTCATCTGCTTTAATTATACAATTCCATGATTTTGACTATGTTCAGAGTTATGTAACTGTCACCACAGGTATAGAGTTCTAACTGGTAAGAAAATTACTGAAAAACTGGGTCTTGTGATTTCAACTCCTACAGTAATTAACTCTGAATTTCTTTCTTTCTTTCTTCCCTTCCCCGCCCCAACTAATCATTTCCAGGGTAAAGTATGCTGATGACACTAATATATACTGGGTTGAATCAAAAGTATTTAAAAAGTTTCTCCTGAGAGAAAAAAACTTGTCATAAACAGCAATAGTGTTGAAAATAAGGGAGCTTCTGAGAATGAATTTGGTAAAGTCCACACTTACTAAATTAGCTGGTTGTGGGAGCAATCCATAAAACTGCCGGTGAAGGTGTAACTCAGGAGTTCAGAACCCTCCCAAACTCTAATTAAGGTAAGGATGTCATATTGAGAGGCAAAACTGCAAGTGGCTGTAATTCAATCAGCTAAAAACTAATCAATCCTCTCGTATACTATTTAGAGAAAATCTGTGGGAAGATCAGCCTATGGAAGGAGAATTGCCAATCTTTACCCAGCACTGTCCAGGAAACAGAGTCATAAACCCAGGGGATAAGAATTTTCCTGTCTTGGAGAGGTATACTTTGTTGTGGGGCAGGGATCATTTATCAGGTCTCACCTTCATCTGAATAAAGTATTCCTCAAAATCATTCACCTCATTTTGCCCTGATTCCAAAATAGTTGGTTTATTTGCTTTTTTTTTTTTTTTTAACTCTTGTGGACTGAAATATGTTCAGCAGCTCTGGAGCACTGGTAACATTAAGGTTTCATCCTTAACTAATAATCACCAAGCTAATGCCATCCTGAGAGACCCTGATAAACAGCCATTTAGTCTTTTCCTGCCACATACTGACCTCATTATCTACCCCAGAACCTACTATGATTTGGTTAAATTCAAATACAAAAAAAGAGGCCAATAGAGAAATAAGAATGTCCTATTCACACTATACTAAGTTCCACCTTGTATTCCACTGAACTGAACAAAATTAGAGATGATTGCATTAAATGAGACAGACAAGAATAAATCAAAGCAAATTCATAGTTCCCTTATTTTTCTGGAATGAAAATGTCTTGAAAAGCACTTCAGTTATCACTGACATCATTAATCAACAGAAGATGAGCCTGAATAAATATAAATTGATGGATAAAAGAACAGAAAGAAAATGTGTTCATTATATAACTGTTGAATAAAGGAATCAATAAGATGCAAGTTTTTATTTTTTTTCTTTCTTTTGAGACAGTATCACTCTGTCACCTGGGCTAGAGTGCCGTGGAGTCAGCCTAGCTCACAGCAACCTCAAACTCCGGGGCTCAAGCGATTCTCCTGCCTCAGCCTCCAGAGTAGCTGGGACTACAGGCATGCGCCACCATGCCCAGCTAATTTTTTCTATATATTTTTAGTTGTCCAGCTAATTTCTTTCTTTTTTTAGTGGAGATGGGGGTCTCGCTCTTGCTCAGGTTGGTCTTGAACTCCTGACCTTGAGCGATCCTTCCGCCTCGGCCTCCCAGAGTGCTAGGATTATGGGCGTGAGCCACCGCGCCCGGCCTGGATTTTGAATATACAGTACTTGTGTTCCCTTCTTTTTTTTTTTTTTCCCGTGTTCTGGTTCCACAGAATGTTTTCCCTTCTTTACTGTGTCTTCTGGGAAGACCAGAGTCAAATTTGCAGTCCCTTTCAATAAATTCAACAGGTTCTCACTGCAGCCATTTTGTGTACTAAGCTTAGCATTACTTTTTAATCCCTCCCTTACTTTCACATTCCCCAAGATTTCTTCATCTAGTTTTAATGATGTTTTATGGTATCTCTTTTGGGAGATGGACTCTTGTACATAAATACGTAATATGAAGAAAATTATCCTTAAACTCAGGTACAGATCTGTTTTAGCATATTTACGACTGCAGAGTTTGGTTTTGAATTTGAATTCATTACCAACATTTAAAAATCCCAGGATTTCATATAAAAATCCAGATTTCAGACGTTTCTGGAAAAAATGTAAAATATTCTTATCTCCCCGGCCAGCATGCAAGCTGCACCATAGTCCTGAGCAGCAACTACGGTCTCCGGTGTTTATGGTTCTCACATCTATTTTGCTCATTTGTAGTATTACCTGAGAGGCCTGGTAATGAGTTCAAAACCCTTGTATATAAATAACTCTTAAGGGAAACTTTTGAAAAAGGGATTAACTTCAGGACTCTGCACAAACACACACACCCTTTTTCTTTCTCGTTCTTTGAAAGGCAGAGAAACGGGCACAATTCATTCTGCAAGCATTCACTGAGCTTCTCCTCTGTGCTTGGCCCAGTGATAGGCGATTAACAAGAGAAACAGAGGTCCGGGTCCTGGAGGCCGTATGGTGTTGTCACCCCTCCTGGTTGGCAAGTACCACCAGTTACTGATCAGGGTACGACCCACCGCCGCTAGCACAAGGAATGTTGGATTGAGCTATGCAAGACTAAATTCTGAACTGAAGGTGGAACGGTACTTTATGAAGAGCATTTATTAAGGAATCTAAACTGAGTTCCTCTAAATCAGACACTTGTCTTAGCAGCCACGGCGGCCTGTTCGCGGAAGGGGCGGGAAGACAAATCTACGCCCCGGCTCTCAGTTGAATGATCTACAGCTCAGCTACCGGACTAGACGCACTCCGCGAAGACGCTCGGGTTTCCGGAGCAACCGCCCGGTCCCGCCCCTTTTGGCCCCGCCCCCGAGCCTTTCGCGCCAAAGGCCGTTAGTGCCGCAAAGCATAGTGGGACAAGGCTCTAAGCTAGGTTTCACCAACTCCTTTGATGACGCCGAGTTGCTTTCAAAAAGGTTCTTTCCTGGGGAAATTGACTATCCTTCAAGAACTGACAGGGGTTAATAACTCCTTTAACGAGGATTCTGTTTTTAACTTTTACCACACGGCTAGTCACTCCATTAGTAAACCACGCCAAATCGGGAAGGCGGTGGACTTTTTTTCCCTCCTTCGGCGGAGGGTGACGTCGTGCGTGCGTGCGCGTGCGTCTAATCGCAGCGCCCGTTGCGCTCTGGCGCGTGCGTAGTGAAGTCGAATCGCTGTTTCCTACCGCTTCTCTTCCTCTCTCCCCCCATATCCGTGCGCCGAGCAGATAAAGGCGCCATTTTGGAGAGGCCGCGGGAGACGTGGTGCCGCTGCGGGCTCGCTCTGCTGTGCGCTAGGCTTGGTGGGAAGGCCCGTTCTCGAGTCCGCGCTTTTCGCCGCCATCATGTCGGGAGGTGGTGTGATTCGTGGCCCAGCAGGGAACAACGATTGCCGCATCTACGTGGGTAACTTACCTCCAGACATCCGAACCAAGGACATTGAGGACGTGTTCTACAAATACGGCGCTATCCGAGACATCGACCTCAAGAATCGCCGCGGAGGACCGCCCTTCGCCTTCGTTGAGTTCGAGGACCCGCGGTGAGGCGGCATGGGGCTTGCTTCCTTCATGAAATAGGTTGGAGTAGTTGGGGAGGGCTCCAAAGGCCTTAAGGTAGAGAATGAGGAAGGGGGGGCTTTTAGAGAGGTTGGAGAGACGACATCGCCCATGCACTAGTCGACTCAGGAGCCGAGTTGATGTGGCTCCTCTGGTGGCTGGGTGCCTTGGACGTCCCCAGAGCTCTTTGGCATACACAGAGCGGAAAACTGAGGCGCTGAGGTCTGGTGTAGTGCTTGGGATCCTGGCGTGTTTCTGGGTGGGGGAGGGGCCATTGCTATTATGCAGCGCATGTGGGCTCTTCCACTTCGGGTGCGCATGTGCGGGGCGGGGGGGGGGGCGGTCGCTGGTTCCAGACCGAGTTAGCTTCTGCCGGTTTCTTTTCTCATCCCTTTTGCTTTCTGTGATCGCGCAGAGATGCGGAAGACGCGGTGTATGGTCGCGACGGCTATGATTACGATGGATACCGTCTGCGGGTGGAGTTTCCTCGAAGCGGCCGTGGTACGGGCCGAGGCGGCGGCGGGGGTGGAGGTGGCGGAGCTCCCCGAGGCCGCTATGGCCCTCCATCCAGGCGTTCTGAAAACAGAGTGGTTGTCTCTGGTGAGTTGACTGCTTGTGTGGGTTGATGAGAAGGGACAGAAACCACTTAAAATTTTTCGTTGTGTGACAATTGCAAGTTTTTCATGTTAGGTCTTAAATTATTAGTTTTTGGGTGAGTTTGGTAAACAAGGATTACTGTGGTGCGGATTTACCAAATTATGTTGCGGTACTAGAATGTGCTTTGGAAATGATTTTGGACTCTGGGATTACAGAATCCTACCAGCTCTTTACCTGTAGTCACTTACGTACAATCATTAAGTATCTCAATCTTTCTTCTAATGTACATAGTAAATTCAATGTGAAGTTTGGGATAATTAGTATTAAGGAAAAAAATCACTTTTTCAGGACTGCCTCCAAGTGGAAGCTGGCAGGATTTAAAGGATCACATGCGTGAAGCAGGTGATGTATGTTATGCTGATGTTTACCGAGATGGCACTGGTGTCGTGGAGTTTGTACGGAAAGAAGATATGACCTATGCAGTTCGAAAACTGGATAACACTAAGTTTAGATCTCATGAGGTAGGTTATACACTTATTCTTTTCTTTGGCCAGAATTGGATACAATGGTGTTAACAGTGGAATTTGAAGGTAAGGATTCAGGCAAGGGTGTCCGAGTAAATGGCCAGGTTTCTGGTTTTGGTTACATTGTATTCATTCAGCATGCCTGAAGACAGGTGAAAGCTTAGATCTTTCAATGGAAAGTTCTGTCTATCCAATAGGGAGAAACTGCCTACATCCGGGTTAAAGTTGATGGGCCCAGAAGTCCAAGTTATGGAAGATCTCGATCTCGAAGCCGTAGTCGTAGCAGAAGCCGTAGCAGAAGCAACAGCAGGAGTCGCAGTTACTCCCCAAGGAGAAGCAGAGGATCACCACGCTATTCTCCCCGTCATAGCAGATCTCGCTCTCGTACATAAGATGATTGGTGACACTTTTTGTAGAACCCATGTTGTATACAGTTTTCCTTTATTCAGTACAATCTTTTCATTTTTTAATTCAAACTGTTTTGTTCAGAATGGGCTAAAGTGTTGAATTGCATTCTTGTGTAATATCCCCTTGCTCCTAACATCTACATTCCCCTTATGTCTTTGATAAATTGTATTTTAAGTGATGTCATAGACAGGATTGTTTAAATTTAGTTAACTCTCCATACTCTTCAGACTGTGATTGTGTAAATGTCTCTTCTGCTCTGGTTTGTGTGAACTGGGATGTTGGGGGTGTTTGTGGTTATCTTACCTGGGGAAGTTCTTATGTTTATCTTGCTTTTCATGTGTCTTTCTGTAGACATATCTGAAGAGATGGATTAAGAATGCTTTGGATTAAGGATTGTGGAGCACATTTCAATCATTTTAGGATTGTCAAAAGGAGGATTGAGGAGGATCAGATCAATAATGGAGGCAATGGTATGACTCCAAGTGCTATTGTCACAGATGAAATTGGCAGTATTGACCTTATACTAAAAGGCAAGGGTTAAAAATGATTATATTCATGTACCTTAAAATACTTGAACATTTTATGCAGTTACCTTTAGCTACAATTGCTTTCTCTTTAAACCTGGCAATTGTGGCAAAATGGCCCATTTTGTAACAATTTATTTTGCTCCCTTCCCCCCATTTTTGTTTTAATAGGGACTAATGTGGGAAGAGCTGGCTAATTTGTCACAGTACTTAGTTACAACTGTTAATGTGTGACCTGCTGTTGGTGTACATGTGGGTACAGGGTGTCTTTAATTCCAACGAGATAGAGTATAATATCAATACTGCTAAATCTGCATGTCCTCTGTGTGACTGGTAGAGCGTTGCTATTTCATTTTTTTAAGACAAAATGAAAGCAAAATATAGAATTCCAGTGTATTGGTGTAGATAATCTAGTTGGGAATACTTTTAAGTCTCACCTTCCCCTTTAAACTAATATTCATAATTGACTCATATGCTTAAAACACTTTAATTTACAAATTAAATTGCAAGATGGGAGTATTAGATTTAGTTTAGACTTAGGTGGGTAGCAATACCAGTAAACTTTTCAACTACATAACTTTTTGCAACCACAAAACCTGTAATACGCTGTACAGTAACAAGTGTTGGCATTATCAGTTGAACTGTAAATATAAAATGCTTCTTCCAATTAGTCTCTATGATGATTAAGTTTCTAAAAATTTATCTGAACACCATTCAGAAACTTGTTTTGGGGAATTTGATAGTTATTGATGTACATCTGTTAAACTGATGACAGACATAACTCATCATTCCCCAGAAACCTTTTTTGATTACAGTATCTAACATTTTGCCTCCTCTTTTTTGGTTTTGCTGGTTATAAAGGTTTGGATTGGAGAGGGCTCACTGGATCCCAATCCTTGGAGCTGGATCATTGGATTCAAATCATAATGTGGATAGGATAGGGAGGATGAATTACAAGGATTCATGGAGCGGGATCAGATTACCAGGAACATAGGAGTGGATTCCTGCCCCAACCAAACCGCATTCGTGTGGATTTTTTTATTCAACTTAATTGGCTATTCCAAAGATTTTTTTTTTTCCTATTTTTGACGATTGGAGCCCTTAAGATGCACGATGGAATTGTGTTTTGCATTTTTTGGTAAAAGGAGCAAAGCGAGGACCTGGAGATATACGCTGGAGCAATCTCCTTGGAAGGATTCAGCACGAGTAGATGGTAAACATGTAAAGGGGAAAGGGGGGGTTTGTTTAAAATAGTAAATCAGTAAGTCACTTCTAAATTTAAAGAAAACAAAATTGGAGTTGAAGAATAAGTAGGTTTCCAATTGGCTATTGCCGTTTTTCTTTGAAAAAAATAAACATTTTTTAAAAAACTATGCATGGTTGTCCTTTTTCCTCTTCATGTAAGATTTAACTTGGGTCTATCAGTTAATCCTTTAAATTGATAAGATTCTGACTCTTGTGTTTTATGTGTTAGTAAATTAAAAGTATTTAAAAGGCAATATGTAATAAATGGTGTTAGCCATCTCTTATTGTTAATTGTGAAAGTCTTCAGGGAAAGATAAAAGGTGAGACTAAGGCATTTGTGTATGTAATGGTAGATGAGAGGGTGATCTAATCTGAAATAGAAGCTGCTCCAGCTTTGCTAAAAAGTGATTAAAAACTTAGATACTGCTTATTTTTGGTGGTCATTTGGACAGTACAGGTTTTTGTGCAAAACTGGTTGATGTCCAGTAAATTAACGTTAACTTTGAGATAGCTTTTGAGGTTCTCAATGAAACTCATCTGAAAAATTGGTAAGTATTAAATGTTAAACTTCAGTATAGATGTATTAGAACTCAACACAAATCACTTTTTTTTGAAATGCAAATAATGCACAAGAAGATTAGATGCTTATTTGGGTGAAATCATTGCTAGTAAGAACCTGGGCATTCTTCAGAATGTTGCCTTGTAAACCCTTCCAACCATAAGGTAATTTTGTACCCAAAACTTTGGTATTCTGTACCAAAGCCATAATTATATCTTGTCATATGCTGCTTTTGTATTTTTCTACTGATACCCCCTGGTTGCTAAATCTTCAACTTGACTGGGGAGATTTTAAAAATCCTAGTTTTTTTCTTTTCTTTTTTTTCCATAGTTAGTCACAACCCTCAAACCATTCTTTTCTGCACCCAAAAGAAACAACTAGAACCTAACATTTCCCTTGGGTGCTAATCAGAGTTGGAAGCTGCATTTAAAGTAGTTGTTCAGGTGACAGGATTGAAAACCTAGGGGAAACAAGAAATAATTGGTAGTGGAAGAACTGGGCTCCAAGAGAGATTTATATAAGGTCACCCAACCAGTACCTCCTAATGAACCTTGTGGAATATCAGGAGAAAGGTGTTAAATTCAAAACTAGGATTTCACTAAATAAGTAAAAGTACTTGGTATAAATTCATTAAAGAAGTAGTTGTAGTTTTTCATAATTAAATGGCCACGAAGTAAAAAGATTTATTGTTTAAAATTCTGAATAATTGTTATATATGACATGCTTGATGTTTAATAAAATGTAATTCATTTTAAACATCAGATTGTTAAAGGGAAGAGAAAAAGTGATGAAAAAGATGTTTTTGGAAGGTTAGTGTGAGCTAGATTTAGGTTCATTTGCATTTGTTGAATGTTTTGGAAACAAAGGGCCGAAAAATGTAAATGGCCTTCACTCAAGTTTGAGTGTATTTAAGTTGAAAGATGTGCTTTACTGACCCCAGACTGAAATGAGATAGAAGATACTCCTTGTCTACTATATAGGCTGAATTTGGAGATTTTAGAGATTTCGGTGCATATTTATGAAAGGTCAAGGGGCATAGGTTTTGTAGTTAACATGACCGGACAACTAAAAGCTGTCGACAGGAAATACAGATTTCTATTTGTAGTCTTAGGAAATGGACTTTAAACCTCTACCCATATTGTCAGAAGAAAGTCACACCCTTTTGAAACTACAAAAGCTCTCTTGAATTTTTTGCCTTATCCTATGTATTTCCGTTTAGAATATTGTAGGGAGTCCATAATTATTTTCTAACCAAGGAAAAACTTAAAGTCTCTTTAAGAAGCAATTATTTTTCATAACATCAGATTGAATAACCCACATTGCTGTTCAGCCTACATCTGACTGGAATCAAAAGGTAAGAAACTGATTTTCTGATTCCTAATTGTTTGGGATCTGAATTTTTATTTTTTAAAACTAAGCTAAGTTTAATATTTTTAAAAATACTGTTTGGATTGTGAATAGATTCTTTTAAAATGGCTTCTTGTTTTATACTTTAAATAAATTTTGAGTGCTTATATATCCACCTATTGTAGTGCTCGAGTTTGATCTAGACTCTACTTTCCTCAGTTTTGTCTTTGAAACATTGTTTTGGTCATTAGGGCTGGTATTATTAGGTTTCTGTGGTCACGGTGAATTTCTTATGCTTGCCTTTTTGCTTTGTATATGAAGTTTGTAATTAAATTACAAATGAAATTATGTATTTACCATAAAAAATTTAAAAATGAGAAGCTGTTAAGACTGAAGTTCTGTTGCAACATAACCACCCTTCATGTTAACTTACTTCCATCACCATAAGAAGAGTGCCCAAAGACAGAAAACAGATTCACAATCTCTTATCCATTTTCTGAAATCCAAAAAACTGAAAAGGTTTTTAGTTGTTGAGGTAATGGAATGTGAAACCTGACCAGAATTGATGTCTTCATTTTGCACTTAGTGTGACTAAACTTTTCCTACAGAAATACTGATGTGGCTTGATTATTCATTACACACAGTTGCCACAGACTTTGCTGAGGCATTACATAATATAGGGCATATATACCACACTTTCATAAAGTGGAAATAGCTCTGAATCCTATACATCTGACTCTAAGCATTCTGGATAAGGGATTGTAGAACTGTACTAGAATACACAAGTCTAATGCTTGTGTGTGTAATTTGGGTATATGATTGAAGGACCTGTTACTGTAGGTCCTTTATTAATTGAGATAAGTTCCCCATTTTTTAGGCTGAAGCAGCCACAAGAAAAAAAGGTCTGACAAACACTTCTTTATTCTTTTATGGTAGTGGACTCAACAATTAATTATACTCTGTTGAAGGAAATATGGAAATATTCAGTCATCCTAGAGTATATAGTACAATATATTCTATTGAGGTAATTGTTTCTGTTTCAGTACTTAACAGGAACATTGTCCAGTCTGATCTATAGGAGAAGCTGGGATTGGCATGAAGTAAAGAGATTATAGGGAAACATCTGTTCATTATATCTATTGTGATTGTCTATTGAGTAAATAGTAATGCTGGCAAACTAACATTGGCTTTAAATATAGACTCAAGAAAGAAGTTAGAACATATATAATAAACCAGCACTTAATTCATGTGATTGAGATCTTGGGAGTGCTGCATCACCAGCTTTGAAAGCTATGCCTGACAAACCTGAAAATGGTTGTGACATTGTAGATTTCCAGGGGAGGATTTTTTCTATTAAAAAATCGCTTAGTGCTTTAGTAGTACACAGAAAATAAATTAGTTTTTGACATTTAGATTTAGGCGGGAGTAACCTCGTAATTTACAACATTTTAATAGGTGCCAGGCTGTGTTTTCAGGGAGAGAAAAGTCATACATGCCTTTTCATAAGAAGGTTACCATTTAGGTAGTTAGAACACTTCAGAGAGTTCAGCTGGGTGCTTTGTCATTAGCTGTTAAGAGTACAAAGGAGATGATACCCAAGCACCAGGTTAAAAGGTGTCTTAACTCCTGTCACCATATAACACCATACAATGTGAAAATAGTAGAAATTGAGACTCAATATTCCTAGGATACAATACTCATCCCCACCAAATACACTTTGAACAAACACATTAATTTGGAGGGATGCCGAAATGTCTAGTAATTTTTTATAGTGTTCTGTTATTCATTGGAATAAATGCTAGGGAAAAAATCATTTAGCCACTAGAGGGAGCTATGACACAATCAACCAGGAAATTATCCCTGTTGTAAATACGTACACCAAGGTGGAGACCAACCACCTTCATCCTCTCTGCATCAGATCTAAAGTTAGATGGTTTGGGTAAGTTTCTTCCTGTAACTTTACCTCTGCCTTCCTGTTTGTTGGGCAAAGTTTTTTTGTTTGTTTGTTTTCATTTTCATCTGGATCCATTTAGGGTTTGTTTTTTGAAACAGAGTCTCTCTGTTGCACCCAGGATAGGGTACAGTCATTATAGCTCACTGCAACTTCACCACTCTTGGGCTTGAGAGATCCTCCTGCCTCAGCTTGCCAAGTAGCTGGGACTACAGGTGAATTTATTTTTTGTGGAGGCAGGATCTCATTCAGGCTGGTCTTGAACTCCTTAACTCAAGCAACCGTCCTGCCTCAACTTTAGTGCTAGGATTACAGGTGTGAGCTGCCACACCCAGCCCATTTAGGTTTTAAACAGAGCTTACCTTACCAGGTATTCAAATCCTGTAACTAAGGAAAAATATGTTTAGGTTCTGAGACTTAGAAGAAAATGCTAAAGACATGAGTCTACTTGTTTTCTGCCTATCTTTGTACATCTTCAGGTATGGAATAGTAAGGCTAGGAATGTGAGAATTGGGTACAGAAGTAGGCGTGCTGTAGAAAGAAAAATCTAGGCATAAAATTGGTCATATACTACAAAAGAATGTGCTTTCAGAGACCCTTGTTTTCATGGTGTGAAACAGTTTTGGGACTAATGATCTTATTTCTCAGCATTACCAAGGCTTTTAATGATAATTTGTTTAAAATTCTACTTACTTGCCAAGTTAGCTGTTTTCTATTTTCTAGGCCTTTAGTAGATGCAGAGTATCTTGTGATCAAAAAGTACACACAATTTTCTTGACATGCTTAATGCCCTTTAACAGAGCTGAAAACTATTGGGAATTAAGCATTTCAGAATTTGTCATTTCTATTACTCCCTTCCCTCAGGTTTACATTATAAAAATGGAAAGGACACAAACTTCTCTCCTGTTTAAAGTATAAATTGTCACTAAGAATACTGTATTAACAAAGTTTTTTAGGCCCCCATGATGGGATTTAGTCATCAAGAAGATGGATGTGGGAACACTGGCCTTAAGACATTAACGTCAGAAACTTGTCTGTTTTGAAGAATATGATACTAAAAATGGACACATTTTTGCAGGCGAGAAAACTGAATCAAGTTTACACAGTAGGGACTTCCCTGCCTGCTAACTTAACACTTTGTTGCAAAGGAGACTACAGGAGGTAGTTGTTGACTGGTAGCCTTGCTGCAAATTGGATTTGAGAGCACTGAAAGGGCACCAGATTGATTAAGCCTGTCCTTAATACTATAAATGTTCTGGTGTCCGTTTGATAATTTAACTTGTGAAGAGGCACTCTGAATCCACAAATTGTACAAAAGAAAATCCAGAATTCCCCTTGTAAAAAGAGAAGAGCTAAACTTGGCGATTGTTAAAGTTCTAGAAGTCACGATAGAATTGTTCCCTCAGATGCTGGGTATTAGAGGAGTCTTTCTATGTTATTTTGGGATAAGCTTTCAAGTTGCAGCAGTTATTAAGGCTTAATACATAGGAATGCACTGCAGCATCAGTCAAAGGGAACCTACAGTCTTTGAGTAGGACTGGGAAGGCCTAGGCTGAATCTCTTCTACACTTAGCAGTGGCATCCATGTCTTAGACTAGAAATGTAAAACGTTGGTTGGGTATGCTGCAAGCACATTACAAAGAAAACCAGAATGGCTCCTTTGTCCTCTAAAAATAAATAGTTAAGTTCTATGTCTTAGCCACAGTGTCATTGTGTCTATGACTTAGGCTAAACTAAAGATTTGTTTACTTGTCAAATAAGACTTTAAAAGGCTCTTTGGGTTTGTCTCCCATCTTCAGTTGCCTTATCAGCATTCTTTTGTGCACCCAAATTCATTACTGAACTGTTTTAACTGGTGTCAGTGACGCCAGTCTCTCCATCCTGGGTATCAATTTAGCTTCCTAAAACATGTCACTCCCTTTCAACAGTGTTATAGTCCATCTTTCAAGTTTATTACTGTTGTTAGTCATATCTTCCCCTGCTCTGGTTGATACTAACCATGTTTGGTTTCGCTTCTGTGTATCTGCTTATATTTTCAGACACACTCCCCCCTTGGCAATCTCCCTGCTTCCTCAAAGCCTCAAAGGTTTGGCTCAAGTCACACTTCATTCCTGAAACTAAGCAAGCTGCTAAAGCCCTTTAATGGCTCTCTTCAAGATGCATTTAGTTGCCTCATAATTCATCTCATTACTGTTGAATGTTTTGTGTGTGTTGATTTTTCCTATCTGATGGAATTTGTGTAATAACTGTACTTCCCAATGAGCCAGATGCAATGCTGACAGTTTATATGGATTGACAACGCACAGAAAGAACTTAGTACCCCCAAAAGAAGCTCTGTAGAAGTCCATATTTTACAAACTATTGGTTAACTGTGGGTGGATTATTGGAGAAAGTATTTTAATCCTAACATTGGATCAAATAATTCCTCCTCAGATGTGAAGCCAGGAAAATTCAGTGAATTTAAATGTTAGCCTAAGTCCAAGTACAATTTCAAAAGTAAATGTTGCCCCCCAAATTGGTCTTGCAAAATCAAAAAGGAAGTTGTTTTGTAAGCTGTGCACACTTCTTTCAGTACAGATCATCAAGAATTGAAGGCATTGTCTCCTAAAAGACTAAGCAGTTCCCTCTCTTGCTGCTTCCTGCTGGGTATCCTTTTTCCATCATTCATTCTTAAGTTTGATTCTTACAGAGGAAAGCTTAAGTCGCCTCTGAATTTAGTGATCCTGCCTCAGTGAGAATCTGCAGATTTCTCATTGAGATTGAATCATTTTGGTTCCCTTTTTTTTTTTTTTTTTTTTTTTGCTTGGTAGTTATTCATAAAAGGATTAATACATAGATTTACAGTAGATTTGTTTACAGTGAAGAGACTGGATATTATGTGTATTATTCCTTGGGTTGGGAAAGAATCTTAGGCTTTACTTCAGGACCCTGACCCTGACCTTTAGGCTGACAAGAGAAGATCAGCTAGCTTAAGCAATTCTCTCAAGGCCAAGAGACCCAGCGTATACATATATTTAATACTCCACTTCCCAAATCCTGCAAAAGCTAGCCTCGTTCCTTTTGCTGTTAAAAATTCTTCCACCCCTTGAGCTAATGACTGAAGCATTCTTGCACTAATTGCACTCTATTTCTGCTTTGCTTTTCTTCAGCATGCTTATGTGTGTTCCCTTTAACCTGTTCTCTAGTTGCATGTTTGCGTTTTATTTCCCCCAGCTACATAGTAAAGTCTGCGAAACAAGGGCTGTGTTTTTAACATTTTGATATTTCCACCAAGATGCCCAGTATGCTGGTACATGTACATTAATACATGTGAATAATAAATACATTAATGACATCCTAGGCAAGTGTGCCACATAGCTTTAATGTGAGACACAGGGTGCTGCTCCAGTCAGATAGGGCTTATTCCTAAAATAGTAACCCCAAGGTTTCATGCCCTTGCTACCTTTTTTAATGGAAAATTTTGAGGGGAAGATGCAAGGCCATGGGACAAATACCTGATCTTAATGAAAGTAATAGCTAACCTGTTTTACAAAGTACTTAAACTCATTTTAATCCTCAAGTGGTATTTAGCTTCATTTTCCACTTTGAGGAAATAGACTCAAAAATGTTAAAATGGCAGGCCCAGAACTTGAATCCAGGTCTCCTGATGACAAATTCTTATTTATTTTACTACCACACTGCTTTTTTAAGCCAGCCTACCTTTTGCAGTTGGGAGGTTCTTGCGGAGTGAGTAAGTCTTGGACTCAAGTGAACACCACCTGTAATATCTACCTAAGGCCACCAGGGTGTCCCATGGTGCTGTCTTTGATCCATGTGCTTACCCTGGGACCTGGGGGATGTTCCAGATCAGGAGCTCATCTAGTCAGTGGCCATGGCCCAGAGCCTGACAGCAAGAAAGTAAGATGCTTTAGCTCCCTGCCTTCCCAGTGTGCAGTGCGCAGCCAGCCCTCCCAGAGAAGCCCTTGCCTTCTTTTGACCCCTATTCAGGCTGGTCCCACAGAAGGACACCAGGTCACACGGGGGCCAGGGCCTGGCTAGCTACTCAGTTAACTAGGCAGCAGCCCCACAAGAGTATAGAAAAGAACCAGTGGATGGGTAAATGTCTACAAATGTCTGCATCTGTTCTGATAGCTGAGTATACATTTAAATTTATATTAGTAAAACAGGTCCACAAGTTACTACTCTAGGTAGATAAGTTCTGAAAGCCAACGTGTGGTGACCTCCCACTTTCCAATTTGCAGTAAAAAATGTTAGCATTACACTTAGTCTGAGTATACTGTCTCTTAGGTATCAGTTTTTATATTCAGCAACCCTACATGGAACAGTGTCAAAGCTATCACTTATATGAGAACCAATAACGCAGATAGTCCCTTTAAAAATTTCCTTCCTTCCCAGTGCTCCTTAAGCACTTTGTACAAATGTCTATAACTGGTTTATAATTTCTTTACAAGTCTTGTTTTCTTCACTGGAGGAGATTCTTAGAAGTCTCTCCAGTGGCTAGGGCAGCTCCTGGCATTTAATAGGCGCTAATATTTTTTTGTTTATTGTTATAGTAGTGCTTCCATAATAGTTCTGAGATAATGCTATACATGAGCCATTTTTCTAAGGAGAGAGTCTATGTTAGACACACGTCTTTGTATTCAAGCTGATTAAAATTAACTATGAACTGGTAAGTTATTCCTTGGGGTATTCTTGCTGGCCTTTCAAAATCTTCACTACAACTTTCTAGGTTGGAATTCTCAGCATGGCCTGAATTTGGGGCTGTATCTGAGCTGTTTCTCTTTAGTTGTCATCCATGTGATACCTCTAGGACTGGGTGTTTACCAGGGCTCTTGAAGTCACTGGGAGAGACTCCTAAATTAAGAGTGAACCTACTGACTTGGGATATGGAATTTGTGGTGCTCCTTCCCTTTCTCCTCCCTGTCTTCCCAGGTGAGTTTCCATCTCAAAACTTCTAAGCCATAGGGTTGATCACTGTGGAACAAATCCCAAACCTACCCTCTAATAGTCAAGTTTAACTGAATTTTCTCAGTTCTTCTCTGGTGAGAGGTCTAATCACAGATTGTTGTACCAACTTGGACCCTTTCATGTGCTTAAGTGATCAGAATAACTGCCTCGCTAAATAAATGTGTATAGAACATATATGGGGCTTCCCCAGGCTTTAGCATATTTCCCTATATGTGCTATGGAAGAGACCAAGGACAAATTACTGTAGCAGTAAAAGTTACTAGTTGTGATGCAAGCAATCCTCTTGTCCCTAAGAAGTATCACTAAGGGATTTTTTTTTTGGTCCCATATTATATAACTATTAAGAAATGAGTCTGAAAATATTCTTTCATATGTGAGGAATAAGTATGCCTTTGCCACTTAAAAGTACAAACTACTAAAAGGCAGAAATAATGTGTATGCTCTATTCCAAACCCCACGGTGTCTGTTTCTAGGTTTGCTTTATACCTGATGTTCAGGAAGTATTTTCACTGGCTTGGGCTGACTCCTTGCCATCTGCTCTCTGAGTGTTCATTGCTGAATGAAAGGGGAAAGAAAGTGAAAGGAGAGGTGGGGGGAAAGAGGAAGCTGGAGAAATAAGAGGAAACAGCTGGAAGCTGAGGGGGTGGGACTTACCTAAGGTCAGTAAAACAAAAAGCTAGCAGAGGACAGGGTCAGGCCCTGAGGATAGAGGGATAATTAATTTCTGTTAGCCAGTTGAGTAGAGCCTTGTGTGCTTTGTTAGAGAGACCAAAGGTACTTCAAAGGAAAACTCTAGATTCTTCCCTGTGTACCTTAGTAAGTTGTTCATCAGGTCAAAATCTATCCTGCCCTCTAGGAATTCTGGTCTTCCTTCAGGCCTAGCAGAGAATTTGCTGCCACTGCTCAGGCAACCAAGGGTGAAGTTCTTCAAGTAGTATTTGCGGATAGCAGCGGGTAAGCTTGATGTATTACTCACAGCTTAAAGAGTAAATGCTGGGTACAGCTGTTGTTTCTGTATAGAGCTTTTAACAACCAGTTCACTAGGCCCCTTTACCTGCATTTATGCCTGCTTTTAACAACCAGTTCACTAGGCCCCTTTACCTGCATTTATAGTTCAGAGACTTCTCAGAGTCAAGAAACAATATCCTTTGACGAGTTAATTCCCTCACTTGGAGCCTTAGGCAGGATCTTATACTGTCCAGGCCTTGTGTTGCCATCTGTTGGCATTGCTTGCTAGAATGGAGCAGGCTTCCCAAAACTTAGTCGGGCTAGTCTTGTAATGTCATATTGGTGTCTTAGGCCCCTGCTGCTCACTTATCTCACCCAGGGAACATCCTACATAGGTTCCTCAACACCTGTTTCATTATTCCCCATTCCCTTTACTACCAAGAATGGAGGGACCCTCAGCTGAAGATAAAATTGATCCAGTGAAGAAGAAGCTGAAGAGAGATGTTTTTCTTGGTAGAGTGTTCACTTGATACATATGTTTATGCCCTGCCCCTACTCTTCAGGAGAACATTTGGACAGGCAATGACAATTAGTAAATTTTTTTGCACATGACTAACATTTTTGTTTTTTCTGGCAATATAGATGGTGGCACATCTGTTTAGTGTCATTACATCCCTCTTTTAATGTGTTTGGGGTGGAGGCTACGGCCACTAAGAAGTTCACCTCTATACCAGAGAAATTTTGTGTATAAGGATTTAATTTATGTTTTGGACTATTTGCACAATGATGGAACTGAGCTGATCTTTGTAGTTTGGTTCAGGCCCACCAAGTTTGTGTGACCTGTTAAAGTATCAACTTTTTTCAAGCTCAGCCATTACCCTGGTCCTGGGGCATCTGAGGGCAGTGAAGAACAGGTGTCCAAAGGAGAAATGTTGGTGCCTGAGAGTATGTTTTCCAGTTGTATTGAATTTCTTACTTGGTATATTTTTGACCTGTCTTGGTTTCTTTCCTACTTGTGGCCTATGCTATTTTGCTTGCTATTTGTGTGATATTCTCTGTCATTCCAGAGTTGTAAAATAGAAGATAGTATTTCTGTGCAAATGCTTTATGGGTGAAGCTGACAGGGTTAGCATTGATTTTCGCCAGTGTCTTTCAAGAAGAGTTAAGGTGATAAGTGTATTTCCATGGCTTTGGACTCATTTTTGAAGTCTTGGGTGTGTGACCTTTCTTAGAAGCAAGAGTGTATCTGTCTGTCTTTTTTTTTTTTTTTTTTTTTGAGACAGGGTCTGCCCTGCTGCCCAGGCTGGAGTGCAGTAGCATAATGGTAGCTCACTATAACCTAAAACCGCTGGGCTTGAGCCATCCTCCTGCCTCAGCCTCCCAAGTAGCTGGGACTACAGGCATGCACCACCACACTGGGTTAATTTTAGTTAAGAACCCTCAACTACCAGTTGAACTCAATGTCTATTAGGAAAATGGGCAGAGTGGTTCCCTGTCCCTTTGTTCTCTTTGAATATGTTCCAGCTGTCAAAGAAGTTAAAAAGGTATTCAGGGAAAAATAAAAAAAATTGTTTCCCCTTCCTCACCTTGTCAGTTAAAACAGAAATAACTGGTGGTGACACTTTAGGTGGTAGAATAGAAACACACACCCCACTTCTGACCACATGGGCCACAGGCAAGTGGCTTTAAGCCCTTAGTGTGGTTATCCAGCTTTGGGGAGGGGGAAGGAGCTAGCTTCTGCTTTCCTCCCGAGAAGCTTGGGGTTTTGTCGGGGGTGGGGAAAAGCAGTTCGCTTGATCTGGTCCTCCTTTGGTCCCCAATTACATTGAGGCTGATATTGAAAAGTGACACTTCTTTTTGCCCAGTGCTTTTTGGTATTTCTAAATATTGCAGTCTTGGATTCGTTAATTGTCAGTTCTAGCTTTCTTTTTTTTTTTTTTTTTGAGACTCTACTCTGTCGCCCCGGCTAGAGTGCCCTGGCATCAGCCTAGCTCACAGCAACTTCAAACTCCTGGGCTCAAGCAATCCTCCTGCCTCAGCCTCCCAAGTAGCTGGGACTACAGGCATGTGCCACCATGCCCGGCTAATTTTTTCTATATATTTTTAGCTGTCCATATAATTTCTTTCTATTTTTTTAGTAGAGACGGGGGTCTCATCCTTGCTCAGGCTGGTCTCGAACTCCTGAGCTCAAACAATCCGCCCGCCTCGGCCTCCCAGAGTGCTAGGATTACAGGCGTGAGCCACCGCGCCCGGCCAGTTCTAGCTTTCTTGCATCAAGAGTTCATTAGCTTGCCAATTTGAAGTTTCTAACATATTCTCCACTGAAAGTTTTGGGTTTGATTTGTTTTTGGTTTTTTGAGCAGTCTTACTTGGGTACAGGTAACTGACAACAACAGAGATACTTTCTGTTCCTAGGATTCTAGATCTGTAATCTAAATCCTTAATTTATTCACAGAACTTTAAAATCCTCTCCACACTAGGAAGGAAATAATCCTGTTGCTTTCTAATGTCTGCTAAAAGTTATCTTCAGAAAAACAGATCTTAATAGACATCTTCCTTTGTCATGTGTCATTAGCCCTTTGGCCATTTACTTTAGGGCTCTTGAGGGAGGGACAGATAGAAGAAAACCTGTCATTTTAAGAGAAAGTGAAAGGAATAATTAACTGGCTCAGAGGTGGTAATGCAGAGTTCTCAGCCCCAGAGTTAATCCAGAACCACTCAATAGCACCAATAAAAATATTTACTTAGCATCTGTTATATTTCAGGAAGTGTTCTAAGCATTTTATGTACATTTCTTGTTTGTTATTTTTTGTTTTTGTTTTTGTTTTGAGACAGAGTCTCACTCTGTTTCCCAGGCTAGAGTGCTCTGGTGTCAGCCTAGCTCACAGCAACCTCAAACTCCTGGGCTCAAGCAATCCTCCTGCCTCAGCCTCCCAAGTAGCTGGGACTACAGGCATGTGCCACCATGCCCAGCTAATTTTTCTATATATATTTTTTTAGCTGTCCATATAATTTCTTTCTATTTTTTTTAGTAGAGACAGGGTCTCTATCTTGCTCAGGCTGGTCTCAAACTCCTGACCTCGAGCAATCCTCCCGCCTCGGCCTCCCAGAGTGCTAAGATTACAGGCATGAGCCACTGCGCCCGACCTACATTTCTTGTTTAATCCATAGGTGGCCCCTGTGAGATAGATAATTCTCATTTTCCAGATGAAGAAACTGAGGCCCTGAAAGGTTAGGTGACAGGTCATACAACTTGGGGTAGGGGAGGGCAGAAGAGAAATCTGAACAGGGCAGTTGGGAATCTGACTTTTGTGTGGGTGTAGACACTTCTTGTTTTTTGCTTAGACACCAAGCATTTCAGATATTCATGTTTTGAAGGTAACACCATCGATTCACTAACGGAAAGTTGTTTATAATAAGGATTAATTTATTGGCTTTAGACATCTGTAGTCTTTTCACTGGATCCCAGGATATGGTCTGTGGAAGCTGGCTTGAGGGAGGGGCTCATTTTATTTGTGGTTAAAGATACTGTCTGTCCTAAAAGTAGAAATGCCCCTTCTAGGGATATAGTATTTGATTATAGTGGTTTCATTATATTCCTCTAACATTTGTAACTGATTGTTTTTGAGTACTTGTTTTAAACTTTTGTATATTTTCCTTCCGGAAAATATCTCAGTGTTTAAAATTTCATCTGAATTTAAAAGGTTGCTAAGTCTTCTTTTTAAGGGGAAATTTGGGGAACAATCAGGATTTCTGGTTTTGTCTTATGGATAGAGATAAAATTATCCATTTTCCTCAAGAAAAGTAATACTTAAGAATTTCAGCTTTTTAGTAATGAGAACTGGACTGTTTTCACTTGACCTCTACTTCCTTTTAATGGGGAAACCCCTCCCCAGAGGTGCTGTGTGAAAGATTGCTGGGGAAAGGGTTTCTAGATGCCAGGCTAAGAAGTTCAACAGAGTCCAGCAATATTGTCATTAGAATAATGGTCTTCATGAAGTACTGGTTTTCATAATCCTGAAGCTTCATTTTCACTGCAATTTGAAAGGCAGCAGCTGAGCAGGAGAGGCTATGCAGAGAAGGAAAACTGAGGAGCTGCATTACAGAGACCTGGAAGTGAATGTGTTAAGGCAGGGAAGAAGCACAGATTTGCTGTGCACCAAATAAAAATAAAAGGACATACAGTGTCCAAGGTCAGAGCAAGAACATAAAGGTTTTCGTTTACCTAGTTAATTCCTTAGGTTTACATCTTAGTTCTCTCCTTATTTTGAGTGTATATAAATTTAGGCTTCCTGAACCATATTATTTTTCTTTCCAAAAGAGACTTATGGACATTATAGGAGACATGGGGGCCACTGTAGCAGTTTGGCTGAGGAGTGTATCAGAAACTCTTCATCGTTTTCTGTTCCCTCCTGTCTTAGGCTGACCAGTTCTCTGGTGTGTTACCTGCTTCTGCTGCTGATCCAAACCCCAGAACTTCTCATTCACCCCCAAGGCCTCCAGGCAGTATCCAATGGGGAATCAGCTCTAAAAGGAACCAGACCAACATTATCCAGCCCTTCATTCTGGTGACTGAGAATGAGGAAAGAGTGGGAGGGGGTATACTTTTGTAGTGGATGGAAAGGAAACAGACTGTCAAATTATGGTACCTCGTCAGTTTCTATTGCCATAGAATTCTGCAGCCATAATATTTTTATTGTGTATGTTTAGGGGAAGTTTGAGATGGTAACCTTGATTAGAAGTGTCTGGAGGGGAATAAATGGGATGAGATATGAGTCAGTTGGTTTTGAAAGATTTGAAATCTTGAAATAATGTATCCATCTGAAGTTTTTTGTTTAAACTAGAGTTTATAAAAATATCAGTGATATAGCCTATAGCCTGCCCTCTCATTTCCCCACCACAGGAGACTTCTTGGACTTGAGACACTTGTTTAATAATAGCTTGTCTCTGATATTCCCAGTAGCTACCTCTATGTGAGGAAAGGATAGAAAACGTTAAGGACATCATCATACAGGCTCCTCATCTACAAAGTTCCAGCAGCAGTGACGCCTACGTGGAAGACTTGGAACTGCAAACAGAGGCTGGGGTCACCTCGGTGACATCTCCTGACGCTGTCCAACCAGAAGTTCGATTTTTGTTCTGGGGGGGTGAAGAAGGAAACAGACTGTACTAAAGGACTAAAATAATTTGTCTATACTTTCTCACTTGTTATTTTTATTATTTTTGGCGGGAGAGGAGGGTGTTAGGGTAGAATTTCACATCCTATCTGGAGTGAAGGGAGTGAAGGGGAGGATGGGGAAGCTCAGCCCTTTACCCAAGAATAACCCAGTAATGACATCTCTACGCGTGGGAAGTGTTTCCCTCGACACTGGGAGGATCTGAGGCTGCACCCCAGTGGGATTCCCTGCTTGAGTTAGAAGGCTACTCAGAGGGAGATGCATATCATAGCAAGTGTGTGTAGGACTTAGCCAGCCCGGAATGAAATGCCAAAAGGGAGAGACACTCGAAGTCAAAGGGGCCTCCCCCAATTTGGAGGTGGGGGCCATGCTGTGCAGGAGGGACTGAAGCGCCAGGTGTCCGCCGTGGCCTGTGCCCTCTGCTGAAAGTCTAATAGGGACGCGATGCTGCTGGGCACCGTGTCTGAGTCACGGGAGATGGCCCAGCTGTGCCCAGCGGGCCAGCGCCAGACCCTGACGTCCTCCATCTTCTCTCCTGAGCTCCCCCTGCTCCAGCTGCCTGAGCCACGGACCGCAGCACCACACACCCCCGCGGGGGGGGACGCCGCGCCCCATCCCCGCCCCCGGCCCCACCCCAGCCCCCCCGCGGGGGCCCTGACCCCACTGCCGGCAGGCACTGGCTGAGCTCCCAGGCGGCGAGCCGGCAGCCGGGACGCCCAGAGGGGGTCGGGGCAACTGGGGGCGGCGGCGGCCGGGCCGGGGCTCCCCCCCCGCCCGCGCTCGCCGCCGCGGTGGTGCGTCCCGGAGGTTACCGGAAGTGGCCGCGCTCAGCGCTGCCATGTTGAGGAGCCGCCGCTGCCGCTGCCGCCGCCGCCGCCGCCGCTTTGTTGTCGCCTCCTCCGGCTGAGGAGGCTCCCCGAGCGGGGGGAGTGGGGAGGAGGGGGGTCGGCCGCCGCAGCCATGGAGGCCAACTGGACCGCGTTCCTGTTCCAGGTACTGGGGGCCCCCCCGGGGGGGCACGGGGGGGACAGGGGGGCCGGGCCCCGGGCTGGCGGGCGGGCGGGCGGGCGCTCCTCCTCCCCTCCCTCCCGGCTCCGCTCTCCGGCCCGGCCTTAATCCCCCTTTGTTTTTCCGCCCGCCCGCCCCGGCGGAGCTGGGCTGCTGAGGTGAAAGGAGGCGGCCTCACGGGGTGCGGGGGAGAGAGCAGGCCTCGGGGTGAACCCAGGGCCCCCCCAGCACACACACGCGCACACACACACATACACACACACACCCTTCTCTCCTGCCCTGAAGGGGAAGGGAGGAGGCCGATCGCTGTCACCACCCCGCGGCCCAGAGAAAGGAGGGCGCCGGGCCGCTGGATAGCGCGGGCTGCCCAGCCACTGCGCGCCAGCCGGGTCCCGCACCGTGGGGTGAGGGGGGTCCCCAGGTCCTGCTCTGAGTCTCGTTCTCCCCCCCACACCACTTCATCCATCTTTCGCTCGCTTTTCTTTCTTTTCACCTCCTTCTTTCTTTTTGTGTATATGCGTGTGTATGTTGACTTTCTGACCCCCCTCCCACATCCCCGCGAATAGCGGGTATGTCTAGGTTCTCCGCCACTCCCCCTTCCCGCCGCCCCCCCCTTGTGTTTACCCAGTGGAGGGGGTGTTGAGAGTGTGTTTCCCCTCCCCAAACTTTTTCACTGGATTTACATTTTTTCCTTCCCAAGCCTCAGCCGAGCCTTGGCAGCTGACACCTTCTCCCTCCGTCCAGCTCTCCCGCCGTCCCATTCAGCCCGGGGAATCCCCCGGCCGGCGGGAGCGGTGGGGGCCGGGACTCCTGGAGGCCCGACCTTCTCCCGGAGCGCTTTTCTCTCTCGGCCCACCTCGATCGTTTCCTCCAACCTAGTGGGGAGACGGAAAGTGGAGAGCGCAAACAAAGTCCGCTTACAAAGCCCCCAGATGAGTCACTCATTGGGGTGTTGGTCTTTGCTTTTTGCAAGAAACTTAAAAGGGACTGTAGCCGGTACGTTGGCAATTCTCTTGCCCGCCCACTTTAGGTGGGGGACCCCTCTTTGGAAGATCTGGGCTGGAACTTACTTCTTTCCTGCTTCGTTTCTGTTTGCACACGAAGCATTTAGTGGGCAGTAGCGATGAGCTCACGGGGAAACTTCGGAACCAGAGGAGGTTAGGAAGCTAGCTCGTCACTTTTAAGTGCGTTCTTCCCGCCTCTCTGAGTTATTTTCCTTCTTTGAATATTTCGTGAAATCCCAAACGCGTAGCTTGGGCGCTTGAGACCTTTCGGAACTAACCAGGAACGGATGCAAAATTTTCAAAAAATTATCCTTCAAGCCACTGGATTCATCCCCGTGAATTTAATATAGGCAGTTGGGGAATTCAGACATTACCTATTGTGTAGACCTGGTTTATTGTTTTAAGACGTATATTTTTTCAAAGATGGACAATTTAAGTAGTTACTGAAATATATTAGGGCTTCTTAATATGGAAAATACGCAAAATTATGGAACTCAGGAACTTCCTCCTTTTCTCATTATGGTCTAGTGTTGTTTTATTGTGCTTTGATAAGCTTGATAATAATGTGATAAACCAACTTAAAATGCACTGGAAAAGAAATGATACATAACTAGCTGTCATCCAGGTTGGTGTAAAGGTGGCAAATGCTTTCTTTTTCTCAAGAAAAAGAAAAGATATGGGATTGATGGGCCACGAAGTGATTTTCACATGATTAAAAGACTGTATTAAACCTGGTGTCTACAAACTTAATAGAGATTTAAAAAAAAACTGGAAAAACTTATAACTCATCTTTAGAAAGCTAGCTGAAAAATCTTTTGGAGTACTTCTTAAAAAATTATTATTCCATCCCTGGATAAAGCAAATCCCAAGCATTCTGATCAACTTTTTAGTTAGATTTTATACTATTTAATTGTTTTCAGCTATTAAAATCTTTTTTTTCCATCTGATGGAGAAGTGTTAAAGCTAATATTTGATCCTGAGCTTGGCAATGTGTGCAGTGAAAATTGTTGGAAAACTTAAAATGTAGAGCCAAGGGCAGTTGAATGGGTGAAGAGAATATTTCAGCCTTTTCTATGGGAAGGTATGAATAGACTTAATCAGTTCTGGTATTAAGTAATTTTCACTGGGGAAATGGAGTTAAATTTTCTTGTTTGTTTCCTGGAGCATCCTATTGAATTTATATTTTAAAACAATTTAATACCTGCTTGCTTTCCAGATAACCTGGTGGAAAGTGAAAGCTATAGCTGCTAAAATGTTTGATGGATTATTCTTCTAACAGGACATTCAAGATATGACTCACCGATGCTAATTTGTTCAGTACAAAATCTTTTACCCTCTGGCACTGGAGATTTCATGGTGCCATATCCTACTACCCTGGGTGATGAAATAACATTTCTGTTTTGTTTTTTGCCAGCCTCAGAAAAAGGAAAGTTTGAGCAGGGTTAAAAAACCTTGCAGTTGAAAGAGATGGGAGATAAAATTAAAACTTTGATTTGATGATGATAGTCAAATAAAAGCCCAGAAGTTATATTTTAAAAATAAATTTAAAAGTAAATCACTTAACTAAAGGCCAGCTGTGGTTGTTATTTTACTCTGTCTCTCCCCCAGAGAACAAGTTGGGAAAACCCAGTTCCCCCTTAGAAGGCTTCATGTAGAAGTGTGGGGATCCTAGGAATCCTCAGAGAGTGATTCCTGTAGTGGTTCTACAGCATTTCACCCAAGAAGCAGGGACCCGGTGTGACCCTCGTATGAGAGTGAGCTTCAGCAATGCTGTAAAAATACTTTATGTTGCCACAGACATCTGAATTGGTAAAATGGCAGTAAGTGCTTTTAGTACTCCATCGTACTAATGGTTGTTTAGAATTGAAAAATGCCTCTATAAGTCTGAACTTTGTCCAGAAGATTTGCATTCCCTATTATCTGATCTGTTAGCCTTTGAAATTGTATATCTTGAACTATCTCCAACTATTAACCATTTGTATACTGTATGGAAACTTGAGTGTCTTACAGCAAGGTTGGAAGAAGAGTGCGATTAGAGTCCAGTCCAAATTCTGTAAAATTTCTGCTGATGTCACCTGGCTAGATAGACCCTCACTGTTACAGGAGCTTTACAAATTAGATTAAAAGTGGACTGTGCTTCAGTTATCAGCCCTAAGTCCACAAAGATACTCATACGTAACCACACAATTTCTGAGAGCACTTCCAGGACTCAAAGAGTGATTAAATCAAAATTATTAAATTGAAGGTGATAACTCTGGATACCACACCTCCTAATCATTTGGGGGAGACTAGTTCCAGGCTGTTGTGCTGCCATCAAGTAAACATGGAACAATGCGTGGTAGATATTCTTATCCATCAAAGGAGGAGCTATGTGTGAGTGAGTGTGTGTGTGTCCTTGTTTCTTTCTTCCTTAATCAAGTTAGCTATAGGACTTGTGGTTATAGAATGAGAGGGTAAATAACTGTCTAAAATGTCTAGATGGGATAGGCCCCTCCTAGGACTTTGCTTAAATATTTGGAACTCTTAGCTCTGAGTGCCTGTATCCTTTTAGGATTACAAAACTCAAGACTCTGTCAAGAGTTTCAAAAATAACGTTGGTAAAGAACAACATATTAGGAAGAACTATTTCAGGAATTTTTTCCATCATTTCCTAAATGTTTATCAGTATGGAGGTATGGAGAATTTTGAAAGAATCAGAACCAAGAGAGCAACTACTCATAAATACCAAGAACCTGATCCACGATGAAATTTTGGTTTCAGTGCAGCTAATGAAAATTTCCATACAGTATCCAGCCCCCAGTTTTGAAGTGGAGAAGCACTTTATACCAGCAAATGTCTAATACTTTATCGAAACCTACAACTGCTGGAACTGCTGGAAGAAGATGAGCATGAAAGGAATTTAAGTGTTTGTTGTTTGTTTGTTTTTCTCATTAGCCTGCCTTTGAGAATTTAGGGTTTGAACAGCTAGTGTTGCTACAGGATGCAGACTCTAGTATAAGATTAAATGACCTGAGAACAACTGCAGGTGTTTTGCTGTGGGTTACCTTCACAGATGCCTTCCAGGTTGATTAATAGCAGCTTTTGTTTCAACCAGATCTTTTAGTAGAGTCAATGAAAACTTAAACTTAACAACTAGCATATGTATTCAGAGAACTACTTTTCTTTCATCACTTAGCAACAGCCCCCTTCCTCAATCACTAAGAGTTTTCTGATGGAAAGGGAAAGACATGATGTTTTTCCTTTCCTGGGTAATAGACAAGTAGATGATTATGTCATTGTGTGTATGTGTGTGTGTATGTGTTTGTGTGTTGCTACAATAAGGTACTGTTAAATACTTCAGCCTGGAGTGTAATTTTTTTTGACAACTTATTTAAACTTGGTTTCAGCACTGACAGACTAATGCAAACTGATTTCATCAGCTGGTATGTCCCTTATGAACCAGAGTAGTCTGTAGTTTAGTCAGCTGTTCAAAAGCAAGATCACTGTCAGCAACTTAGTCGCAAAAGTTTTATGTCTGCACAGTGATTTTTCAGTGCTTTATATTGGGAGCTCTGAGAGTAACTAGGTGGTTGCTGGATCTCTGTTGCAGAGAATAGCCTACAGACTCTTTGACCGTTTCTTCTGGTCTCTATTGTCTGGAGCATGTTGAATTTTGAAGGTCATTGTGAGAGGCTGAGTTTCTGAAGTGTAAATGTTTGGTTTTAGGCCCATGAAGCCTCCCATCACCAACAGCAAGCAGCACAGAACAGCTTGCTGCCCCTCCTGAGCTCTGCTGTGGAGCCCCCTGATCAGAAACCATTGCTTCCGATACCAATAACTCAGAAACCTCAGGCTGCACCAGAAACGTTAAAGGATGCCATTGGGATTAAAAAAGAAAAACCCAAAACTTCATTTGTGTGCACTTACTGCAGTAAAGCTTTCAGGGACAGCTATCACCTGAGGCGCCATGAATCCTGCCACACAGGGATCAAACTGGTGTCCCGGGCAAAGAAAACCCCCACCACAGTGGTTCCCCTTATCTCTACCATCGCTGGGGACAGCAGCCGAACTTCGTTGGTCTCGACCATTGCAGGCATCTTGTCAACAGTCACTACATCTTCCTCGGGCACCAACCCCAGTAGCAGTGCCAGCACCACAGCTATGCCCGTGACCCAGTCTGTCAAGAAACCCAGTAAGCCTGTCAAGAAGAACCATGCTTGTGAGATGTGTGGGAAGGCCTTCCGAGATGTGTACCACCTCAATCGGCACAAGCTCTCTCATTCAGACGAGAAGCCCTTCGAGTGTCCTATTTGTAATCAGCGCTTCAAGAGGAAGGACCGGATGACTTACCATGTGAGGTCTCATGAAGGAGGCATCACCAAACCCTATACTTGCAGTGTTTGTGGGAAAGGCTTCTCGAGGTACTGCATTTTGCTTTGCTTTTCTTCATTATGGTATCAGTGAACTTCAGTTTTGTCTCTGTGACCTGGAAGGTTTATGTGAGAAATAGATGTGGGCAGGCCTGTGTTATTAGAGATTGGTGATAGATAAGCATTATGCTTCCAGGTCTAACTCCAGTTTGGTGTGGTTGACAAGTGGTACATAGTGATTAACCTATTATTTCATTTAAGAAGTGTCTTGGTGGACTCAGGCCTTCATTTGGCACATGGATACTTCTTATCACTGCAAAACCACCAGTTTCCAATTCAGTCGGGAGACTACACACATGAGGTTCACTGCGCAAATCAAAGAAACTCGTTTCCTGGAAGTCCTTGGATACTTTTAATAAAACTTTTAGAAGAATGTTTTTCCATTTTTCTGTGGGTACTAACATTTCACTAATTTTAATTTTTAAAAGCTTTTAGAGTTAATATAATAGTAGCTGTTTTTGGCAGGTGTTAGGACTAAAACTTCAGGTGTTTTGTAATTGTAAAGAATCAAGACCTAATATGATTTGATGTTGACTAGGAGAGAAAATTAACAGGTAAAGGACTAAGACTTTTGTTTATGGTAAGAGAGGTAAGGAGGCTTGCACTGGGGGAGAGGGGTTGGTGATTTTGCTAGCTTTCTTTAAAATGCCCCTCCCCATCTGCCAAGCGTGTAAGCATCACATAAGTAGCATTTCTTTGTGTGTTATATAACATCTTCTGTTGAAACTCTCTTTCACAGGCCTGACCACTTAAGCTGTCACGTAAAACATGTCCATTCAACAGAAAGACCCTTCAAATGCCAAGTAAGAGTTAAAATGACTTATCCTTAGTGTAGTACTTAATGCATATTATCCAGAAGGTCTGAGCCAGTCAAATCTCACCATTCTTGAATAGTCTTAAAATCACTGGCTTGAGTAAACGTGGCCTATTTGAATTATAGTTTTATAAAATGTAAATAACAGCTTCTATTTCTATAAGACAAGATCATTTAAGAATTTCTGTGTTATTTTTGTTAAGCTATCTTTCCCTTTTCCTGGACAACAGCATTTCTTAACTATAAGAAAGAAATTTATAGTCTTGCAAAGATTGTTGTGTATTTGGAATGAATAAAAGAATAAAGGGCTTTAAATTAATTTCTGGATTGATGATTGAGGTTGTTTTAATTGAAGTAGGAGAATCCCAAATGTTATCACATACTGGACTTTTGCTATTACCAAATTGGAGCATTTTTTAGTTGTCTGAAAATCTGTTCAGGTTAATGATTTTATTTGACATCAGTCGGGATAACAAAAAGGTTAAGAACTTTGCTAAATCAAATGACTTTTAGGCATCAGTAATTCTGGTTTGTTGCTGGAGTACTGGTGCTGCTTTCGGTTAAATTTGTTAATGACTGATTTTATTAAGTAAATGGTTGAATTCTAAGAAAAATCTAACTGGAGGGAGGAAACTAGTGTCATTGAGTAAGTGCCTGCTATGTGCACCAGGCTGTTAATCCACCAGTAATTTTGTGAGTTGGGAATTATTATCCCCATTTTGCAGATGAAGAAACAAATTCAGATGGGTTAACTAACTTGTTCAACATTACACCGTTTAGTAAATTGTAGAGTTCATTAAATCCAGGATTAACTGACTCTAAAGCTTATATCTTTTCACTGCTCTGTGTTGATATATTTTCTTCCTCCAAAATGGAAGGTTCTAAAATTCATCAAGTGTTTTATTGCAATTGTGATTCTAGGTAACAAATGCAATTAAAATTCAGCTAGCTAAGTCAGCTTGCTGACATGGGTAGGGTAATGCATAGAATATAACGTACTTTAAAATGAGTAGAACAGGATAGTCTATATTTAAAAAAAGTTTTCCTCCCTCATGCAGACGTGCACTGCTGCCTTTGCCACCAAAGACAGACTGCGGACACACATGGTTCGCCACGAAGGCAAGGTATCATGTAACATCTGTGGGAAGCTCCTGAGTGCAGCGTACATCACCAGCCACTTAAAGACTCACGGGCAGAGCCAAAGTATCAACTGTAATACATGTAAACAAGGCATCAGTAAAAGTAGGTGATGCTTCAGATGTTATTTCTTTTGCATTTCAGATTATGAAATCTGCCTGTTTTTATAATGTATCAAATGTATTTTCACGTCTGTGCTCTCAGGACTATATTAATATTCATCTTACATTTTTCCTCCTTTTACTAAAGTGTGCAAACAGGCAATAATGGAGAGAGTATATTCGAATCAGAACTGTGCTTTACCTGCATATTTCCAACAGCATTGATAAGCTTTCCACTAATTTTGCTTTCAATCCTGTGCTACTAATAACACCCATCTTAGAAGAGCAGAATTTCCCCATAGGTATTTTTCAGCATGTCCGCTTTTCTATGGGGTTTGAATAAAAAGCTCTAGTGTGTTAGGATTGAGGCAGCAGAAGCCACACTAGGAAGCTACATCTTTTTTTTTTTTTTTTTTTTTTTTTTGAGACAGAATCTCATTCTGTTTTCTCTGGCTAGACTGCAGTGGCATCAGCCTAGCTCACAGCAACCTCAAACTCCTGGGCACAAGAGATCCTCCTCCCTCAGCCTCTCGAGTAGCTGGGACTACAGGCACCCTCCACAACGCCCCGCTAAGAGACGGGGTCTCGCTGTTGGTCAGTCTGGTCTTGAACTCCTGACCTCAAGCGATCCTCCTGCCCCAGCGTCCCAGAGTGCTAGGATTACAAGCATGAGCCATGGAGCCCTGCTGGAAGTTACATCTTATACCAGGCAATTTTAATTGTTTTTATTTAAAGTTAGGAAGATTCTCAAATACCAGTATTTCCTAACTCCTAATTGTATTAATAACATATCCTTAATAATAACCCTAAAGGTGAAAGCAATGTTAACAAGTTTCCTTTTGAAATCCAAATCTGTAGAGAAATGAGGTATCATATCCACTTGAAGGTTTAAATGCTTTGTTTACCTTAAGTTCAGAGTTAAAGATGGAATATTCTAGAGACTTGGGGATAAAATTCACATTTTATCCTGTGCATTTACTCAGGCTTAGCCAGGATTTTAATGTTAAGATTGCCCTAACCAATAGAAGAAGGCATTTCCTTAATCCTGTATTCTATTATATACATACTTTATATGCAGCAGAAACATTAAATGTTCAAAAAATGGGTGGCCACCAGAGAATGGGAAAGAAAGCTTAATGTGATTTAATCTCATCCATTTTTGCTTCTATGTAAGTACACTGGGTTTATTATCTAGCATATTGTACTTTAAATTTACAAAAATTTACTTTTAATGTACATCATTGTAGTCAAATTTTAAAACATTGGATATTTTGATGAACACTAATCCATGCTAATATTACCCAACTTCCATTTTTTAAGATGCTTGCTTTTTAATATGCAGAGAATTCTTTTCTATATTGTTTTTCCCTGCTTCTCCAGATTTTTTTAATCAGTTTGTTTATTTTGACCAATATAGACACAATCCCCAAAAATATATACTTATCAAGAGCTATCAGGTTAAAAGGTCACAGAGGCATGAGGAGTCAATTTTGAAAAAATGGCCATACTTTTTCAAGGTAAATGCAGCGTTTCTGGTTTGTCTTTGGAATAGCATGCATGAATGAAGAGACCAGCAACCAGAAGCAGCAGCAGCAGCAGCAACAACAGCAGCAGCAGCAGCAACAACATGTGACAAGCTGGCCAGGGAAGCAGGTAGAAACACTGAGACTGTGGGAAGAAGCCGTCAAAGCAAGGAAGAAAGGTAAGATGAGGCTTCCAGTGTTCAAACCGTGGCCAGAGAAGTATTTTCATTTGGTCTGCCAAGTGATCAAAGTAGAGAAGCCACAATTTAGGGCGACTAGCTTAATGGCAACATGTAAATATTGTGAATGCTGGGAAATATATGATAAAGTTTAGTTACTGGCAGCAAAGCATCCAGGTAAGTTTTTCTTACTAGGAAATAAAAATTCTCGGTATTTCTTATCACATTCTTTCCTTTGATTTACTTTTTGTTATAAATTTGGAGCTAAATTTGGTCCTTTGTTATGCTCAGAGTTCCATTTTGATGTCAACCTCTATGCATTATGGGCTCCTTTTTTTTTCCTTCTGAAATATTCCCACTTTTAGAGGTGTATGAAATGTTCTTATGTGTATGTAAGTTCATTTTCTTATAACTCTGCTCTTTTTTGCTCTTTAGTGTTCTTTCTGCATTGTATTACTTATTACATGTTTCATACTTTATAGTGCTGATGTTTTTTCTCTTGGTCTCACCCTTAATCTCTTTCAGTATGTCACTGTGACTGGCCTTAGCTTAACATGTCTGCACTTGTGCTAATAGGGACTTTACTATAATTGTTAGAAAAATTAAGTAAGAATGGTTTGCTTTTCTCTTATGTATCTTATAAAGAATCAGTTGGAATATCAGTTTTCAACATACTCCTTAACTTACTAGTTATAGTTTTGGCTTCTGGACTATTGTGCAGCCACTTCAAATAAATCATTTTGTCAATGTATCATCAGCCACAGGACAAATTTATAAATTCCTCCTTTCCTCCCCATCTCTGCCATGTTTTGCTGTCTTATTTTAAATGCTAAGGAATCCTCTGTATATAGGCTCCTCCACATGTAATTCCTTTCCTATGTAGTTTCTTCCATCTTTTGCTTTCATGTAGTGTGGCTGTTGCCTTCCTCCGAGCCTTTCTAAACATCTTGTACTAGGATAAAGATAAAAGGAATAGCATCCTTTTTTATACATCTACTGGCATTGGAGGAAAAGACTGCAGCAGCCCAGGCAGGCTTTCCATCCTTGCTCAGCTGCTTCTTGTTCTTGTCTTCCAAATGAAGATTTGTCATTATTTTAATAAAATGGTTTGTGGGTAGAAGAGTGGGGTGGAGGGAGAGCTGGCAGTGGGGAGCAAAAAAATGTGGTGCTGTGATAATTGCATAGTGGGTTGAAAGTATGTTAAGGATATTTTACTTAGAGAAGGAATGAAGTGTTTAAGTCATAATAAAAGGACACTGTTAGGTTAAAAGAAAACATAGGAGAGGAGGTGAGGGAGATAGCACATGAGAGAGAGAGAACTCCTTTGGGGAAAGCAGGAGGAGAATATCCTTAGCACTGATACCAGCCCCTCAAAAGTGAGTTGGTTTTCTCTCATTCTCTCTCTTGCTGCACTCCTCTGTTTGGTATTGTATTTCAGTTTGATTGCACAATAAGACTTGATTGTTTAGCTCATCTTCTGACCTCCATGAAACAAAATGCTATTGTATTTCCATCCATAGTATGAATCTCTCTGGAAATGACCACTGATATTAGAGACCTCTGTATTCATGTTAGTAAATGTTACCTTTTGGGGGGAGAGAAGACTCCTGACCTGAAAACCTAAACTTGAATTAGCAATGTCCCTTTAAATAATTAGGCCTAAAAAAGATAATATAAATTTCCAAACCTGGTTGAAATCTTACCATCATCTCGGGAGCTTTTTAAACATATACATTCCTAGATTCCACCTAAATTTCACTGTTGGCCTTCCTGGGAATACTTTTTTTTTTTTTTTGAAACAGGGTCTCACTCTGTCACCTGGGCTAGAGTACAGTGGCATCATCATAGCTCACTGCAGCCTCCGACTCCTGAGCCTTAGCCTCCAGAGTAGCCACCAGGCCCAGCTAATTTTTCTGGTTTCTGTAGAGACAGGGTCTTGCTATGTTGCTCAGGCTGGTCTCGAACTCCTGGCCTCAAGCGATCCTCCCGCCTCAGCCTCCGAAAGTGCTGGGATTACAGGCGGGAGCCACCATGCCTGGCCCAACTCTGGAATCCATTTTTTTTAAAGAAGTTCCCTAGATAGATGATTTTGAACATCAGCCAGGTTCAGGAATCTCTGATATGGAGTATGGAGTATGCCAAAGTACATTGTATTGATCAAGGAATGACTGCTTGACTCAAGGGTCCACCTGAGATGATCTGACCTAAGTGTAGATCATGTGTAGACTAACATCTTTAGTTTCTAATGCATGTCTCCATTACAGCCAAGTCACAGCCAGTCCACCTATCCATCTCCTTACTGCCATTTTCTGGCACACCAGCAGGTGGTGCTGAATTTTGTTGAGGGATGGGTTGGGGGTGTCACTTTGGAGGGGAGTACCCAGGTTTTGCTAGATAACAAGGACCAGGGTCTGCCAACTCACTTCGGGGTCTCTTTGCCTGGTTAGTTCTTGGTATGTTTGGTGGTGTGTGTAATATGTGCAGTTAAATACTAGACAAAGTAAGTATGTCAACATCAGAAAGAGAAGAAGAAATAGGAGTGAGAAGGAGAATATCAATCTACTGAGGAGTATTTTTTCTTTCTTTACATAGTTAAGAGTCATAACCAGAAACAAGATTTAACTAGAATGATTTTCCTAAAACTGAAATAAACAGGTGATACTAGAATAATTTGTTTATCGTTCTCTAATTATGCATTTTTAAAACCTTAACAGAACGTGGCTTCATGTCTAAGAAGGCTTTAACTTGCATATCATTGAGTATGCACACTTCTCTCTGCTAGTTACGGTGTGCCTTATGAGAAGATTTTTCTAACTATCTGTTATTGTGTAACTATTGGCCCAGCTCTGTGTAAACAAGTCCTTTCTCCTGGCCTGCTGGTGGTTGGCTCTTCCCAAGAAAGTCTTTAGAACTCAGATGAACTGCATGAAGTGGTAGTGAGAACACTTAGCCCTACTTGGTATCTCTGCCCCCCAGAGTGCCTTGCAGAAGTTAACTGATCCTCCCAGCATCACTATGAGGTAGGTAAGTAAATCTGAACTTGAAACAAAAAATGCAAGGCTAAACAAGTTGCCTAAGTCTTTGCAGGAGGCATAGCATCAGAAAGGTGACTCCCACACTGAGATCCCTGGCCCCCAGGCTCGAGCTCCAGAGGATCCTCCCTTCCTGTTGATGACTTGGTAGAAAACTGTAATTTGATTTATTAAATGTTTGACTTTTTTAATGAAAAGAAATTGATTCAGAAACTGAATTGTTTTCACTATTTTGAAAGTCTAAAGGCCCTTTTGTCTTTTATTTTAGAAGCTGCTAACCTGTGCCAAACCTCCACGGCTGCTACGACACCTGTGACTCTTACTACTCCATTCAATATAACATCCTCTGTGTCGTCTGGGACTATGTCAAACCCAGTCACAGTGGCAGCTGCCATGAGCATGAGAAGTCCAGTAAATGTGTCAAGTGCAGTTAACATAACCAGCCCAATGAACATAGGGCATCCTGTAACTATAACCAGTCCCTTATCCATGACGTCTCCTTTGACACTCACTACCCCAGTCAACCTCCCCACCCCTGTCACTGCCCCAGTGAATATAGCACACCCTGTCACGATCACGTCTCCAATGAATCTGCCCACACCTATGACATTAGCCGCTCCTCTCAATATAGCAATGAGGCCTGTAGAGAGCATGCCTTTCTTGCCCCAAGCTTTGCCCACATCACCGCCTTGGTAAACAGCATTATAAAATGAAAATATGGGTTAAAGTAAATATTTACCAGCAACTTAACTTTTAGTTGATTAAAACAAAAAGTAAACCATGAAATTGGGAGATTTTATTACATTAGTTAATAGTGTAGTAGCATTTTTCTCCAATTTGGCTGGGATTGTTCAAAGTAGGGTATGTATGTAACTTATCACTGGACCACTTTAGTTTAATCAGAAATTCCTTTTAGCTGACAGCATTGCTTAAACAGGATAGTAGTTGGCAAGATGAGATGCCAGAATTAAAACCAATCATTAAAAAAAAAACCCATTTCAAAATAAAAAAAACAGCATTACTGTTTCTAATCCCCCAAAATCATTTTATTCTAAACGCTAGCAAAACTCTCCTCCCTACACAAGGTGGATGGCTGATTTTAACCTGAAATTTTAAATCCATGGATTGAGAGCTAGTGTAGAATTGTCTGTGTTTATTGTTTTTATGAATAAATACATGCATTGTCATAATAAAATGCATTTCAGAGAATATGCATTTTACCTTTGGGAATATGTTAATTTCAGGCAGCATTCCCTATGGGAAAGGTGATACCAGCTCTGATATGCAAAGCATATGATAATTTATCATTCTAACTTCAACATATAATAGGGATTGTGACCTGATATTTGGAGATGTAAATATTGCTCAGCATATTAATCCTGATGGAATATAGCATTGTAGTTGACTTTTTAAAAAAAATCTTTAAAAAAAAAAAAAAAACACCAAAATATACAAATTGTGTTTTGGTAAGAAAAGGCCGCAACTGACAGAGAAGTCGTCAAGTGTGCGGACAGGCAGGCTCCTAACAAAAGGAGGCCAACGGGACTCCTGTTTGGGCGCCAAGGAGTACTTTGGAATAGTTCAAATATATTGCTTTAAATTGGAAGACGCTGGAGGCACTGGGATGTGTTATGCCCCTCTCTCTCCCAATCAGAGCCTGTTGATGTTACAACAGGGACAGATGTGTTAGTTGCTCACTAGAGTTTATGTCTTATATTAAATTGTATACAGTTTTTATTCTAACCACTAACTAGGTAGTATGCCCCTTCAGAACAAGCAGAGTGTATCTCTCTTTTTTTTTTAAATTTCTCCTTCCATTTCTTAATCAAGTATTGTGCAGATTTGTTCAACTTTGTAAATATGGACATCACTTTTTTTTTTCTTTGAGAAAACACTTGTATCAGCTTTGTGGTGTTTTCAAGGAGATAGCTGTCTGCACTCCTGTGGAAACCCAGCAATGATTGTGCACGTTGCAACATGTGCTTTTTATTTCTTAGCAGGATGTTTTATCTCTGTACATAAAGTAGAAACCAAAAGGTAGGGAAACAGATACTGTTTATACCATCATGCCACACATTAATGTTTTTAAAGCATCGTATTTTTAAAAAAAATTAACTAAAACCAAGACGCTGTGATTTTTTTTTTAAGTTGCAATATGTTTTTGGTTTTTTTTTTCTTTTCCTTTTTTAATCTTTGCAGTTAACAGAAATGGAAACTAGTTGTGTTAATCTTGCACAATGTTTGCAGGACTGACTATCAAACTGGATGACTTCTGTTTATACCCCACTGTGTCAGTTCAAGCATCAAAATACCTTGCATCTGAGGCAGACTTCCTACATCAGGGACAGGTATCTGTGTGTCATTATACAAAACAGTTCTAGGGGGTTGAACTACATAGTAAAAAATAAAATAAATAGTACTTAGTGTAAAATAATTTTATAAATGATCTTTTGTACTTTAGGACATTAAATTGTACAACTTTTGTATATATAAAAGCTTAGGAACTTTCTGTTTAGCAGGAAGGCAACACATTCCTACACTTTTAATGTATATGTTTGTTATAATGTCCATGTAAACATGCCCCATGTTTGTGCCTTTTAATTAGTTTGTCTCAATAAACAAAATGTAGAGAAAAATATGTAGCTATGACTTTGTTACAACTGTTCTTATCCACAGTACAAAAATGGTTTGTTTTTAATATGTAGAGCATTATGTGTGGACTACTGGAAGGACTCGTGTAGGGAAGGCCCAAGAATGGCCCTGCTGAGGCCTGGATTGGGGGGCAGTGGCCACATTTGGAGGAAGCCCACATTTCCTGGCATGCAGACCCAAGACGGTTCTGGCTCTGCCTGCTGGGACCTTTCATCTCTCTGGTGGGCTGGCAGTCACCATCCTCCATAGTGGTTCAAGGAGCAGTCCTCAGTGAGGGCAGTTGTGGGCCCTACCCCCCAGGCTAGAGTGTGGTTGTCAGAATCCTGAAAGTATTAGTTCTTAAAAAAAAGATATATACTAGAAATGATTGTTTTATCAATTCATTGTATAATAAACAGGAGTGAGACTTCATTGTATGACTTCAGTTAAAATGCTATTTTGTATGCATTCTTTATTCACTTAAGAAGCTTGTCTGCAATAATAAAACCACGTTGTGTCTTCTTTTGGGAGGGAGAGAGTTGATGGCAGGATGGGGGTGAGGGCGGGCTACTGAAAAGGGAGGCCGAATAGGTTGTGCAGTGAAATTCTCTCATGTCTTGGAACTGGAATGAGTTCTGATGCTGATGAACTGATTCAAGCAGGTGTTGAAGGCACAACGGCCACCGCTCTACAAAAAGGCAGAGTATATTTTTCTCTTCTGGTTGTAACCTGGTTGAGAGCTTCCCCTTTATCAGATTGGCAGCTAAACAGTTGTATTAGATAATCCTCAAATCTGACATCCAGCCTGTTACGCTCTAGGGCTCGCTGCTTGGCCTGCATTTGCCTTTTATTGTGTATCCATTTCCCTCCTACGGTGTGCTCCTAAATGAAGGTTTCTATGTAAGCAGATGATGATTTTACCTGTCAATACCAGCACTGTATTACTAACATGCAAAATACTGCAGATTTATTTTGACAAATTAAAGTTAACCGGTCACAAATGTTATGATGGATTGCTTAATAACTCAGAAGCTTATCAATTCACTATGATGATAGAGAAATTTTTGAAGTACTGCTTCTTCACGTGTGCCACATCTCAGTATTGGGCTGGAGAGAGAGGGAGGGACCGGTGTTGGGCTGGTTGGTATCTGGATACCATGGAAGAGGGAGGGTGGAAAAGCACCAGACTGCAGGGGGGAAGTACCTCTGCCCAGCAGCTTGAGAAAAAAGCCCAGGAAGTCACACGTTGGGACAATGGCACAGGTTTAGGCCCCTATTCTACCCAAAAGAGAAAATGGGTTTAGAACATTTTTTCTCATGCTCTAGGATTCAGTTTCTTTAATTGAGAGGTGTTTTAAGCTGGGCCCCTTGCCCATTTGTGTTTAGATTTATGAAATGTCCACTGAGTACTACAATAATGTGTCAGGCACTGTCATGCACTAAGGGCACGTAAAGGCGACTAAGACATGGTTGCTGCCGCCAAGGAGGCTGTTAAAGGAGATATGATAAGTACCCAAGTGACGGTATCACCAGACAGATGTCAAGATGAGTCTGACACTTAATGAAAAGGTTTTAGATACGTACATCTGTTTTTATATAGAATGCTTTCCAAACTTCCTGTAATAATTACTTTAGTCTCTTTATTGACTCAGTGAACACAGCTGGAGGAAATGTATTTCTTGTACTGTTTTTGTCTTGGGAACAAGGGGAAGTGTTATTTTACTGAGTTGCTAGATAATCTTTCCAATCCCGGCTGTCCAGGTGTCTCCTTTTCTCAAGGGGCCTTGCAGTTTGGCCCTCTTGGGAGAGACCTGGGTTCAGGATGTCGAGGGGATAGTGGACACTTTAGTGTCCTCAAGGATCATTAGAGAAAAAGTCCAATCTCTTCATGAGATAGTAATTTCTTTCCCCTTCCTGCCCTAATATTAATAAATCTGGCCCGCAGTCCTGCACCCTCTCCATTTCCTCCTTAAAGAGTCTCAGCCTGAAAGAATGTCATTTGTCCCCCATTTGGGCCTATAAATCTCCCCCACAGCTGGCCTGACGTTGGCAGATTACTGGATAATCCCCCCTGCCTTGTAAAAATAGGGGGCTGGCAGGTCAGCGTGTAATGATCCAGTGCAGAATACTGACTGAGTCTGTGCATTCATCCACACTCCAGCTGCTCTTGGCTGCCCACCCTTGGGTGATCTAAGGCCCATTTACTTCCCAAGAAAGGAATGGAGGGTCAAGGACTTTATTTTGGATCTTTGTGTCATCTAGCCCTCTCCCTAGACCTACCCATTAGGGGTTGGCTAGTTAGCCTTCTCCTTCCCAAGATAGGCACTTGACCCAGATCTTGGCTGGCCCTGGACCATGAGAGTCAAGTACACGTCACTTTACAAAAACTGTCCTGTCATGGTAAGGGAATGAATTTTTATACTTCAGATTCTGTATCACCGCTGACTTGCATCATAATTGCAGGCATTTTCTTCATCCGTAATTATCTTAAATTGACTTCCCACCTCCTTCCCAATCCCTAAATATCTCTTTGAAGAGTGCATAAAATAAGAACTTAAAATCACTACTCCTATTGGAGTGAATCCTTTGTAATAAATGTAACTGCTAACCATGCAGAAGAATTCTCAGGTGTTTTTGTAAATTCTCATTGTTTATGGGGTTTTCTCAAAGTGAGGTCCACCTGCATTTGGCTGTATCAGAGGCCAAAGATGGACATTTAAGGAAAATGTTCTGTTCTGCCAATGAGCTATTCCTTTGGCATGACAGCTAGAAAGGACGAGGAGACCAAGGGGAATAGAAGGGACATGCCCTTCCAGTGACTGGTCCAACAATTCTGTCTGGCAGTCAGTGCTCCTGTCCAAGGCTGGGGCAGATGTGCCAATTCTAGAGGCTGCCCCTGGATAGGAAAGCCAGACTGGGTTGGGAAGCTAAGTCTTTGTCAATCTTAGGGGTAACTGGGGGCCACCAGCCTTATGATCCCTGCAGAGTCAGCCAGATTCAGAGATCTGACTCACAGGAGCCTGGATCCCCAATCTGGTCCATGAGCCAAGAAATTCCTGCCTTTATTAGTGATGGGAAAAGAGCCAGAGAGCAATCAGTCTTGCATGTGTGGGGGGGAAGGGGAAAAGGGAGTCTTGGAGGTTAGGAAGAGGCTAAGGAAGGGGCAGGAGAGACTTCGGGGGACATTGTCCTTGTGCTACCTATGTCTTCACCCCTACCCTGACCTCCGTCTCCATGTACCTGCCCTAAGCTGAACACGATCACTCAGAAGAATTGGAGTTAGGCTGCTAGTCCAAGCCAACTGTGATCATTTCAGCTTCAGTCAATAGGCAGAAAAGAACGTGCTTTTCTTGGCCAGATAAAGGACAAAATCAGTAGCTGAAGAAACTGGCAAGATTCAAGTGATTAGGAGGGAGGCCCCCTGCAGTAGGGGCCTGTGAGCCACTTCTTGCTGGAAGAGGTTGGGGCCCACCATTTTCTGGAATCCCAGACCTCTGTCCCAAGAGAGTGGACCCTGATAACAGGGTAGCCCTGTCAACCAACTTAAGAAAAGTTCCATCACTTTGTCAACACCAGAGCCTCTGTGGCTATCAGGAATCTCTGAGGGAGAAGAATAGGGACTGGGGATCTTTGGGAAGGGAGAGAAAAAGGAGACAGAGCCTTTCCCTGTTCCATAGGCCTAGAATGCCGTCCCCACAACCAACCCTCCAACGTATTTTCTCTACTGTGAACCCTTAGACATCCAGCAAAGTCCAGTTGAAATGTTGCTTCCTCTGAAACCACCTATAACTTCAGGCAGTTAGTTTGTTACTCCTTGGTATAACAGGAGGAGTTAGGAGATATGAAAATAAAGATGGAAGTAGTCCAGCACTCCCAGAAGAGAAGCTAGTTTCTAAATTGTACTGTAGGTTCCAAAAGTTTTGCCACATCCCTAAGTTCCTGGTTCCAAATTAGTGGGGCCATGGCAGCCTGTGATTTTTGCTGATTTTGCCCTGCACTGATGAGTCCCAATGCCCAGGAGGCCTGAAACAACAAGGAACCAAGCACCAAGGCCAGAAACAGGAGCAGGCACCAAGGTAAGTAAGGAGGGCCCCCAGAGGACCCAGAGCGGAAGGAAATTTGGCATAAAGGATGGTCAAGAGATACTGTAATACAGGGTTGTGATCAAGAACAGAGGCTTGGAATCTGACAGGCCTGGGTGTAAATCCAAGCTGTGTCACTTGGAGCTGTGTGACTGTGGGCAAGGTACATAACCTCTCTGGCCTCAGTTTCCTCAGCCGCAAAATAAGGACGATAATAGCTACAGCCTAGTAAAGTTTTGACCTACTTCATATAAAGTGCTTAGTACAGAGTCTGATATAGAATATGGAGCCTCGAACTCAATGCACCCCATCTCCATCTGGTCCTATTTCCAGTCTCAGTCAAGGCAACCTCAGTTTGCTCAAAGCCACCAACTGCATCCTCTGAAAGCCCTGCGAAGGAGCTGAATGCCTTCCTGCGGCGCTACCTCACCTCAGACTCTGAGATTTGGGGGATTGGCCATCCAGCATGGGAACCACAGCTTCATCTGAGAAGTGAGAAAATTAGATGGAAGACACATCTCCTGAAAAGCAGTTAATTGGAGGTTGCCAGCGATGGGGCAGGGAAGGTTCAGGTTAGACCCAGGGAAGGATCACCAGACTGGAACACCTGGTATATGCCTATCTGGGCACGGTGCATCCTGTCTCAGAGAGGTTATTCCATCTCGCTCCATCCCCCCCAGGCTCATTATATCCGGAGAAGGCACGGGCACGGCGTCCCTCTGCAGTCTCAGCATCCTGACAGTCAGGGAGTTCGTTCTCTTCTAGTCGCAAGCCTGGCACAGAGCTGACCTCCTCTTTCCTTCCCAAGAAGAAAGGGAGCACCGCCACCCGCCCAGGGGAGAGAGGAGCCCGAATTCTAGACTGCTCCCTCCGGAGTCAGCTCTCGCAGCTCCGCCTTCTCTCCCGGAGGCGTCCTGGACTCGCCGATAGGAGAGAGGAGCCCGCAGAGCGCAAGGCGAACGCGGGTGTTGCCAAGGCTGGAGCAGTCGCCTGGCTGTGCGCCCGAACTGCTCGGCCCGGCGTTTGACGCCCTCCGCCGTGGGGCCTAACCGCCTTTGCCGGCCTCCGGGCCCCCTCTCCGCCTCTTGCCCCCGAGGGTAGACTAAGTTAGAGCCCGGGCCGGGGGCACCGAGACAGACTAACAACGCCTGGGCGTGTCGGCCCCGCCCGGGGCGGAGCATCGCCGAGCCGGGATTGGTTGGCGCCCCCTGTGTTCGGATTGGTCGGGGTCGGTTAGGGCGCTCATCGCGGAGCGCGTTGCTCTTCTGCAGAAGCTTCTATCCCGACTGCTGCTTCACCCTCTGCACTCTGCACGACAGCCGTGCTTGTTTTTGTAAATAGGTAAAATTCAGTTCTATGGTTTCCGCAGATGACTTGCCCCCGAATACAGCGTTGGCCTCTCAGGGCTGGCTGGCTTAATCTGTCGGTTTATTGTATCCTATGTCCAAATCACACCTGTGAGAGTGAATGGGCGAGGATAGCAAGGTGTAGGGACTGCACTTTGCACACCTTAGGGAGGCCACGGTTTGTCCTGCGAGGCCGTCTGCTGGGTTAGCCTTTCACCCGCCTTCACCAGCGCCGGTCCTTTCTACCATCTACGCTTGTGTTTCCCATTTCCTTGTCGTTGATCATGCTGTTCCATGTGGTAGGAACGCTTTTTCTTCTCATTCATCTATTATACTTTTTAAATGTGCTTAAATACTCCTGCTCATTAGGAACCCCCTGGAGAAAATGCTGACTGCAGGGCTCGGGCAGGAAAACACGAAGTGAGCCTGGAACATTAGCAAATATTTATTTGGAAATAATTTCAAACTTACAAAAAGTTACAAAAATGAAAATAGTACAAGAAACACCTATATACCCTTTACCCAGATTTACCTATTATTAACATTTTATCCCGTGCTTAATCACTTGTGGGCTCTAATTTTTTTCTGAACCATTCCAGGGTTCCGTACATCACAGCCCTTCCCACTAAATACCTCTGTGTGTGCTTCCTAAAATTAGGGTACGCTCTTACACCACAGCACAGTTATTAACTTGATACATTTGGATAATACTTTTATTTAGTGTACCATCCATATCCCAATTTTGTTAGTCGATCTAATTATGTCCTTTATACCATTTTCTCTGCTCCAGTACCAGATCTAGTTTAGGGTCAGCTATGGCATTTGGTCGTCGTGTCTCTTTTTATTTTTAATTTCGTTTTAAAAATATGTTAATTCTTAGTTTCTTGTGTTTTTTTTTTTTTTTAACCACCAAGTCCAAAACCAAACATTGTTATGTCTCTTTAGCCTCCTTAAATCTGGAACATTTACATAGCTGGGATTTTTGAAAAATACAGACGTCTGTCTCATTTTTGTAAATAGAATGTCCCTCATTTTATGTTTGTTAGACGTTACACCATGATTAAGTTTAGGTTATACATTCTCAGCTGGAATACTGCATAGGCAATGGGTCCTCATCTGGAGGATATCACATCTGGAGACACACGATGTCCCCCTGTTCCTCCCAGGTGATGTGAATTTGATGAAGGTGTTGGCCAGTTTCTCTACCATATCATTACCTTTTCCCCTCTTGCAACTGATAAGCAGTCTGTGCAGAAACACTGTAAGACCACTCAATTATCCTACTCCTCGTCAACATTGCCCCCTAGATTTAACATCCATTAATGGTCTGATTTTTTACCATTTTGGCCAAAACATCTCAAGCACAAGAAAGTAAGGAAGTGCTCAGGAAGATGGGAACATATCAGAAGAACATCAGGAGCCAGCAAATGGCCAAATCTGAAACAACCCAAGCAAAAATGAATAATGATAATAATAAATTATAAACTATTAAAGGAAAATAATAAGCCATGAGTCCATAAATAAATGATTGACTAAGTCCTTCTAGTTCTTTAAATCTTGGTTCAGTCTTCCTGTGCGGCAGTGGTGGGTGTGCCCCTCTGTGCTAGAACTCCCAGCTGTGCTTCTCCTCTGACCTGCCACAGTACTGTGACACTTGCCGGACTGTGAGACAAGCTGAACTGAACCCAGGGCTCTGCCTCCCTCTGCCCCAAAGGCAGCAGGCCCTGTAGGCTCAAGTGTGGGGCCTGAGGCTGAGCGTCTGGCTCCTAGGAACCCAGTCCTACTATAGCTTCAAGGTCCTCTTGCCCCAGAGGCTCAGGCCTGCTTTGGGAAGGGGTTTCTGTTTTCTCTTTTAAAGAGACACCAGGTAAGTGGAATCTCCCTCAAAGGCATCAGTCAGCCCTCTTTAGGGTCCTGCACCCACCACTTTGGAACTGGCTGCTGTGCAACCCAAGTGAGGCTCTTCCTCTAAAGTATAAGACATTTTTGCCATTTCCACCAGTGCCCAGAGTCCTGCTCGGAGGCCAATGTGGTAGTGCCAGCTTCCTTTCCCTGGCCATTTACAGGCCTAGCTGAGGGCTCCTCCCTCCAAGCAGGAAGGAGCCTTCCTCATTACACCAAAGCCATGAGGCTTCTCCACCTTTGGTGCCTGCTCCCCAAGTCCCACACAGGAATATATTTATCCTACCCTACCCCCCAGCCACTGCTGGGAAGGACCAGATCTGAACATCTGGACTAAATTGATCCCAGGTATTCCCTCCTTAGGATTACAAGGATGACAATAAGAAAACAAGCTTCATTCATTGAGTATCAGAGTGATGAGGACAGACTGCAGCCAGACCACTTGAGTCCTATCCCAGCTCTGAAAAAAAAAAAAAAAAAAAAAAAAGGCATGTTCCTCAATCTCTCTGGGCTTCAGTCTGTAAAATGAGGTCAATGGCAGTACCTACCACAGGCTCCTCAATGATGAATGAATGAACACATGTAAATGTTAACTGGCACATAGTAAACATCTGTAATGCCTGGCTCTTAGGATTTTCCTGAAGATTAAATGAGGTAAGACATGCAAACATTCTTAAAACAGGCCAGAAACATTGTAAATTTTCAAAAAAACTTTATCATTTACTATTTCTTTTTAAGACGGGGTCTTGCTAGATTGCCCCATCTGGACTTGAACTCCTGGGCTCAAGCGATCCTCCCCAGCAGCTGAGACTACAGGCATGCAACACTGCACTTGCTCATCTACTACTACTATTTTTAATCTAGTGAAGAGGAAGGTGATATTCTTAATGTCATTTTAGAGATAAGGAAAACAAGACTCAGAGAGGTTAAGTGCTTAGCCCAAGATCACCCAGCTAGTAAGCAGTACAGCAGAGATTTATTTGTACCGTAGTCTGATTGGTACTAAGGTCTGGGCACTTAGTCACTACACTATACTCTGGGGGTTTAGAAGGAGTTTAGGAGGAAAAGGTCATCGCTGCTCCAAGCCAGATTGAATCTCCCAACCTATAGGACGAGCAAGCTCTCCTCTAGGCTCTGTGAATTATATGTAGCAAATGCTTAACTCCAGGCTGGCTTTACCCAGGAACTGCTCCAGTGCTGGGGACGTCACTGCCTCAACTCTGGATGTTGTCAGGAAAATCAAAGTAAATTTTAATATTGTGTTTTGGAATTCAGGCCTGAGCCTGTAACACACCCCTTCTCCAAAAGCCCTGGATGCGCCTCCCCACCTGCTGCAGATTGCTTGTTTGGTGTTCCAGGCCCTCTGCTGCCACACCCTCCTTGCCTTTCCAGCCTCAGCTGGCTGTTACCACTGTCCACCCTGCACTCTGGCCACAGTGGACATTCACTTGCGTCCAACAGGTCTCAATGTTCCCATCTCCATGCCTTTGTGTAGGCTGGGCCCTCAGATGGGAATGCCCTTATCTCTAGTTAAAATCGTTTTCATCTCTCAAGGCATAGGTCAAATGCCAGCTCTTCTAAGGTGTCTCTTGGATCTTCGCCCCCTCAGAATTAACCATTTCCTCCCTGTGTAGCCCTAGAGACCTCTGCCCGATTTTAGTAAATGTCACACCTTGCCAGCAGCTCATATCTACCTGCCCCTTAGACTTGGGCTGGGGGGAGCTATATATTTTTCATCTTTGGGTTGGAGAATGGGCACACAGGAAGTAAACAAACATGGTTATGGAACTGGATCGAAATAGCCTAAGTTAAACATAATTATGTAGGAAAGTTATTTATGTTTAACCCTCCTCTTTCCAATTATAATGATTTTGAAGGCTAAATATAGGCATATATATATATAATGGATTATAAAGGTATGTATGTACAATGTATGAAATTTGGAAAATCTTGAAAATATGAATAACAAAATAAAAGTTATCTATAAAACCCTCATCTGGTGGGGCATTGTGGGTCACACCTGTAATCCTAGCACTTTGGGAGGCTGAGGCAGGAGCATCACTTGAGGCCAGGAGTTTGAGACCAGCCTGGGCAACATAGCAAGACCTCCATCTCTAGAAAAAATAGAAAAATTAGCCGGACATGGTGGCGCACACCTGTAGTCCCAGCTACTTGGGAGGCTGAGGCAGGAGGATCTCGTGAGCCCAGGAGCTTGAGGTTGCTGTGAGCTATGATGACACCACTGCCCTCATGCCCAGGCAACAGAGGGAGACCCTGTCTCCAAAAAACAAACAAACAAACAAATAATAAAACCCTCATCTAAGAATTGTTAACATTTTGGTATATTTTCTTCAAGTCTTCCATGTTTATAACTAACTAAATAAAAATAAACAAATGGGATCATATTGCATATACTGTTTGGTAGCCTTCCTTTCCCACGTTATATTGTGAACGCTTTTATATTTATTAGCTATTCTTTAAAAGCAATTTGAATGTTTACCTAGGATTCCATTTATCTAGGCCTAATCTCCACCTCACCGCCTTGTAGAGGACGAGCTGGCAGCTTGTAGAGGACGAGCTGGCAGCCTGCGTTCAGGAGGGCGGGATTCTGAGCCTCACACACTGTTACCAATACAGGAGAAGACACATGATTTCCGGAAGGGCAAACCAGGCCTGTCTCCCCCACCTGTTCGATCGAAGTCAGTCCTTTGGCAAATATTTACCCACTCTCAGGGGCCTCCTGGGCCTTGGGCTGAAAGGTGCAAACACTGAGAGGAAAGACACCCTCTACCTCCCAGGACCTCATGAGAAGACCGGCTATATACCACGTGCTCTCTATAAAGAGGCTGGCGGGATGGACACAGGGCTGCCAGGGAGCAACTCGCTGTGCAAGGAAAGGAGGGTTTATGGGAAGTACCACACGTGTGACATCGGTACTGGCGCTCTGGGGGAGGGGTGACTGCCCCCCAGAATCCTCTGAGATGGGCATCAGATTGACAATCCCGCAGCATCCATCTGTTATCCCAGAAGGGAGTTGTTTGCTCTTTTCTTTCTTTCTTTCTTTCTTTCTTTCTTTCTTTCTTTCTTTCTTTCTTTCTTTATTTATTTATTTATTTATTTATTTATTTATTTTTGCCACTGCTCCCATGTTTCACCTGTGCATTCCTTCGAATCCCCAATTCATGTTACCAATTCTTCACAAATTTCCTCTGAGTTTCTTAGTCAGATTGGTCAAGACGGGGAAAGGGACAGGGATAGGATTATTCGACTGTTATTTATTTATTTATTTATTTAGAGGCAGAATCTCACTCCGTCACCTGGACTAGAGTGCAGTGGCATCATCATAGCTCACTGAGACCTCAAACTCCCAGGCTCAAGTGACCCTCCCACCTCGGCACCCAGAGTAGCTAGGACTACAGGCATGTGCCACCACACCAGGCTAATTTTTGTAAATATGAGGGTGGGTCTCACTCTTGTTCAGGCTGGTCTCGAACTCCTGGACTCAAGGGATCCTCCTGCCTCAGCCTCCCAAAGTGCTAGGGTTACAGGCGGCAGCCACTGGGCCCCACTGGATTATTCAAGTTATCCAGAGGTTTGCACCACCTGCTTTTCTACCTTGGGCCTTGTTAAGCTGCATTTTTGGTAGTTCTAGGAGGAGGAGTTGGCCTCACGGTGGCAGAGACAATGTGGTTGGTTCCAAAGCTGCAGCCACATGCTCTTGTCCACCATTCATGCCCTGGCATTTGCCCTGGGCAAGGAAAATCCTGGAAAAGTCATGTGCTGTTTTCCCTCTGGTCCAGCTGGAGCCCGCCCTGAGCCCGAGCCCAGTAGCCCTCCACCAGCCTCATCCTCACAGTAGATAATGACATATGTTCCCAGCGATCTGTGCCTAATATAGCCAGAGACTTAGCAAAAGGCTTCCATCACCTTCCCATTCACTCCGTGGAAACAGCAGGTGTTCTGAGCTGGTGCTAGCATGGGCGTGTGTGGGTGGGTGAGGACAGGAAGGGGAGAAGCTAGAGTGCAGGCTAAGGGCAGCATAGGAAGGGACTCTTTAAGGAGTTTAAATTTCATTCTTCAAGCCATGGAGAGTCATCCACCCTATTCAGCAGGGCAGAGACATCAGCAGGGCATACTTTAGAGAAATAACTGCTGGCACAGAGAAGGATGAACCGAAAGGCAGGCCCCTGGCGGCAGGGCCCGGAGCAGGGCAGAGCAGTGGGAGTGGGTGTACCGAGGGGTTTGCACACGGGAGAGGAGAAAGAAAGCAGGTCAGGTTTGTAGCTTGGGTGAATGGGAGGTACTCTTGTCCAGGACAGAGAATTCTGGCACAGGAGGGTGTGAAGATGATGGTCTCCAGGCTTGCCACACTGAAGGTGAGGTGGCTGTGGGACAGCTTGTCCAATGGCCATTACTCCTGCTGCCCCTGGGGCTCAAGAGAGGGAGTGGGGTGCAGGGACAGGCTGCTGACACACTCTACCTGACAGCGGCAGTGTGGTCATGTTATTATTACTAACAATACTGGCAGTTATTGCACATGTTACGTGTCAGGTGCTGTTTTGTGCATTTTACATGCATGGATTTGTTTTACTGTCACCAGACCTTTGAGGTAGGTACTGTTGTTAGCCCTAAATACAGCAGAGGAAACTGCAGCACAGAGAGTGAAGAAACGGGCCCAAAGTCACACAGCGTGAAAGTGGAGCAGCAGAGCTGGGACCTACTCGCTCTGTTCTCTTTTCAAGAACATCCTGGGAAAAGGAGTTGGTGGGAAAGTTAGAGGGCCGAGCCCTCGAGAACCCCTGGGGCAAGCAGAGCTGAAGAAGTAAGTCTGGTAGGACAACCAAGAGGCTAGGAAGCCACTGGCAGTGGAGTGATTCCAGGAGGCTTTAGCAGCACGCAGGGCGGCCACGGAGCAGCCAAGGGGTGGGCTGGGGGGAGGCACTCAGGCTGAAAGAGCTGGGAGAGCCCGCTGGTGCCTCCCACTGCAGCTGCCCCTAGAAGGAAGGCGAAGTTGAGGGAAGCGGGATTGCAGGAAGTCGAGGATTGAACGGGCCTTGAGAAAGCAGAGAGAGTTGGTCTGGCTGCTCCTTAGAGGAGGTTTCCTGATGAATGAGGAAGAGAAATAGGGCAATGGCTTGAGGGCACAGCAGGGCTGGGGCAGGGTTTTCTTAGAAGGGGCCATCCTTGAGTGTTTGCAGCTTTGAAACAGCGGAGGAGACAGGGGGAACCGGTAGAGTCTCCTGAAGCTCACAGGTTGGGCTGGAAAGCAAAGAGGATGCGTCATCCTCTGAGAGGGGCAAAGACAACAGGGGCCTGAACTGAACAGGCAGAACTGGAGGAATGAGGGAGAGAGAGGGAGGAAGAATGGATGGGACCTGAGAACCAAGAGAATTCAGGGAAGGGGCACGGGGTAGGGGGAGTACAGAGTGGCAGGAGAGGAGGTGGCCGCTTAGGGAGGGAACTGCTCTGCATTTGCTTTTCACCTCCTTGAATTTGGGGTGTCTGAGGGAGCCCCTCTGTAGGCAGCTGGTGTGAAGGGCTGGAGCACAGGAGGGAGATCCGGCCTGGACCCCTGGCAGCTCACTGCAGTGGTGGCAGTGAGTGAGGGTATCTGGGGGGTGTGAGAGGCAGGGAAGCAGTCTGAGAAAAAGCTCCCAGGAAGGCAGACTCAAAAGTAGGAGTATGTTAGCAAAATCCAAGAAGAATGTGCTTCAAGGACTGGTTTTATTAATGACTATAATACAAATCTCCAAGTTTTGTTAGATGCACTTTCCTGGTCCTGAAATGCCAAGCTGACAGGGATGAACTGCAGGGAGATCTTGCGAGTAAGCAGAAAAGTCGCAGATGAACTGCCCTGTGGGTAAGTATAAGATAACACACTTGATAACATAATCCAGTACTGCCAGGAGGATAAATCCTGAGCGCTCAGTTACAATTCAGGAAGGGAGCCAGGAGTCTGCAGAGAGGCATGGGTCGGTTCGTCTAGATTAAGAATCTTTAACCTGGGGTCTAAGGAACATCTTCTGGGGTTTCAAGCCCCACCCCAATCAAATGCACAGGAGCATGGGGAGAGGGGAGCAGGAGAGAGATCTTCAGAGGGCCCTGGGAACCCAGTCCTGGAGCTCAGCTCCACATGCTACCCTAATGCGAGGCCTCCCCTAGCAGGGTGTGGTTCTGAGGTTTCTCTCCCTCCCAGGCTCCTAAACTAACCCGTGACATGCAAATGATGGAAACACACTGGTGTCTGGGGCACTTTGGTTTGCGGTTTTTACCATCAGATGTCTCTGTGGCTGAGCATGTTGGTCTGTCTCAGCAAGGTTATTGGGTTGCAAGTGCTCAGAGGAGGGCAGAGGGGGCTCTTCCTGGGGGTCTGGGTCCAGACAGGCAAGTGGGTCTCTACGGCAGGCTTTTGCAGGAGGAGGGTGCAGACGCTTTGCACGTTGTTTGGCAGCAAAGCGGGGATCACATCTGGCCTTCACCCTCCTCAGATGCCCTGGGTAGCTCCTCTTTGAAGCAGGGTGCTTGGTGGTCACCGTCTGATTCACCCCACCTAGCCCTAAATTGGAGTCCAAAACCGAACCACGTGGAAAAAGCATAGCCAAAGTCGATTTCCTATTTATTAAACAAGTTTTTCCATGGAATATCTTCCCAGGGCTCAGGAGCCCCTGAAGTGACGGGGGATGTTGGAGAGATTGGGCAAAGAGGCCATGGGGACGTGGCAGGTGGTATCTGCTGGTGTGAATGAATAATAGCTTTGATTTCCTGACCCGTCCCCAAATTCTCCTCTGATCTCAGCGTTTGATTTTGTTTCCTTTCCTGACCCCTAAATCCCAGGGAGCCGCCCCTCCCCCACACTTCCCGTGTCCCAAGCCCCAGATGTGCGTCCACATTCTTCTGCACCCTCACCCTGGGTTCCTGGCCTACATCTGCAACCTGTCCGGCCGCGCTGCTCTTAGGCTCCCCTCCGATCTCAATCTCGGAGGTCTTGGGTCTCCCCGGCCCACCCTGCCCTGGCGCTGCTCCCCAGTCGGGAGGGGCAGGACGCCCCGCACCCCGCTCTGCCTGGGAGACCTCCTGCCAGGGAGTCACTGCGGCTGCCGGGGGGTGACACGGAGGGGATTTTCCCAATCTTCACCCGGTGCTCCCCTCTCCGCCCCGCGCCACCGCGTTGGTTTGCGGACCCCCATTCCTGCTTCTCTCTTCCCTGGAAAGGGGTCGGCACCCGGAGAGGGTCTGGGGGCGCCGCAGCCTGGCCCCCGCTCCGCCCGCAGCCCCGCTCCTCCCCGCGCGGCCCCACTTGTGGCCCCGCCGGCAGCCGCGCAGGGACAGCTGCATTTCTCGCCGCCCGCCGCTAGGAAGCTTGCCTCGCCTCGCATTCTCCGCCTCCCCGCGCCCAGCCGCGCCGCCGCGCCGCCGAGCCGGGCCCGCCGCCGCCGCCGCCGCGGGATCGCGCCCCTCCCCCGCCCGGCCCGGCCCGGCCCCAGCGGCCCGCGGGGAGCGGACGCGCGTGGCGGCTGCTCGGTAAGACCTCCTGCGCGCCCGCCGGCTGCCGCCCGGCCCCGCCGCGGACCCCGCCGGGCTCCTCGCGCGCAATCTCGGCCCCGGCCCGGCGGCCCCACCTTCTCGGGACCGATCGCCCGGGCACCCCCGGGAGGGCCGGGCCGTCGCGAGTTTGATTCCCGGTGCTGTCGCCGCGGCTCCCTGGGAGCCCGCGCCGCCCCAGCCGCGTGCGGCAGGTCCCGGCCCGCCCTTCCTTCCCGAGCCTCCACCTCATCCCAGGCCCTGGGCGCGGGGGGCGTGCGGGCATCTGGGGCTGGGAGCGGGGCGCGCGGTGGCGGGGTGGTCGCGGGGCGGCGCCGCGGGGGAGGGAAGCGAGGCCTCCCCGAGCCGGCGCCGCCTGAGTCCCCTCTCCCGCCGCTCCCCCTTTTGTGTGGGCGCCCCTCCCGGTTTTGCCCGGGCCTGGGGGCGCTGGCTGGGCGGGACTGCAGGCGGGGGCGCCTGCTGGGAGCAGAGCTCCTTTCACGGGGAGGGGAGCTTCGCTTCCTGCCCCCGCCGATGTCACAGGTCAGCTCAGCCTTTGCTGGTCCCACCTCGTCCCCAGGGAGCTGCATCTCCGGGCGATTCGGCCAGGGAAAGTTGGGAACGCACTGTCTCCGCCCCTGCTCCCCCGCCCTGTGCGCTCCTGTGCCCCGGGCTCTAAGCTCCAGGGGGCTGGCATTTGCGGTTATTCATTCTGCCCTTGTCATTTTCTGGGTCGTATGGTTGCCTTACACCCAGCACTGGCTTGTCAATTTCTTTTCCCCGTAAAAAAAGTTTTAGCTCCAAGAAATATATACTGAAATTAAATTCCTGGGAGGGAATTTAACTGGAGGAAGGTTTTAGATTTTCCTTTTTTTGGTGCAAGTGGAGGGGGAGGGGACTCACTGAGAGTTTAGAAACAAGATGTCCAGGAGGTGATACAGGGTACAAGAAGACCATTTCGCTTCCCACCTGATCCTCGGGCAGCAGCATCGTGAGCGTGGGGAGTGAGCCTTCCCCTGGGTTACCTTGCAGCACCCTGAGCCACCTGGCCTAGGAGAAAGGACTCAGGAAGATGTTCTGGGCCTTCCCACCCCTTTTCTTTACAGCCTGGGTGGGGTTACCCTGGCGTTCCTGAAGGAGGTGAGGAAGTCCTCTCCCACGAGGTTTGCCCTGCAGATCTAGCGTGAAGCTGGGCCCTCTCTGTTGTTGAGGGTTGGTGCTGTTGGGACCCTGATCTGAGCGGTGGGTGGCATCTCTGGGATGGACAGGTGCTGCTGGGAGAAGCTTGGCTCGGGCCCCCAGGCAGCTGGAGGATGTGTGCAGGAGGGTTGAGTTAGAAACTCCCCTGTCCACTTTCTGAAGCTGGAAAGATCAGATCAGCAGATAAGGGAACAGGTTGGCGCCGCAGACCTGGACACAATGTTGAATAGAAGAAAGAGCCTGGACAGCTAGGATGGCTCAGGGATGTTGATATGACTAGGGTGGGTCTTGAGGCCAGAGGTTGGGGTCATGGGCCCCTTTGAGAATCTGGTAAAAGCCCTAACTCCCCTCCACCCAAAATGCACATGTGCAGGGACACACTTGTCTTCAATATCAGAGGGTTAATATGCCCCCTTGGAACTAGGACCCTCATTAAGACCTCAGCTCTAGTTTGTGGTCTAGCCTGGACCATTCATAACAGTTCCCTCCTTTGTGTCTGGTCAGCGAATAATCCCGGGTGCAAAGAGCAGACCTCTTGTAAGGTCTTTCTCATGACCTTCCCGTGCAACTTTGGGCTTGTAGCCACGGAGACCTGGAAACCCTGGAGCAGATCCCGGCTGCCCACAGCTGGCTGCAGAATGGAGGCCGATGATGCGGCCCTTCTCCAGAGCTGATGTTGCTGTCTGTGTGGGGGGCAGGCCTTGGGCGCTGGGCTGGGGCCCACTGGGCTGTTGAATTAGAGGTAAATAAGGGCACTGGGTAGGGTGGACATTCTGGTGTTTTAGCTGAGTGCAGGAGCCAGGCTCTTTAGGAACCCTAGTTCATTCTTGGGGAGACTGGGGTAAGGTGCTTTAGTGGAGAGTGTTAAATGTGAAAGAAAGACTCTTCTTGAGGAGGCCTCGGGGCAGAATTGTCCAAGGCCAGAATCTGGGTATTGCAGGTTCCTTAGATCCTTCTGGACTTTAGAAGGCAAGTGGGGGCCAGAGGGCGGCCCTCCCCATCCCCATCCCCAGTGCAGCCTGGAGGAGGCCTGGCCTGCCTTTTCTTTCTTACTCATAGTGCACTGGGCCCTGGCTGCTGCGCAGTGTTTATGGTGTCTTCACTTGCTAGGGATCTGGAAGAGCCTTTAGGAGGACCTGCCACTTGTGACTTCTCTGCCTTTGTATTGAGAAGCCCTCCTGAGGCTCAAGTTCCCCCCAAGACAGCTGTGGCTCATCGGGATTTTTCTTTGTTTAACTAGCGAGCACAGTGTTTGGCATATGGCACCTCTCACACCTGTTTCTTCCTTCAGAGTTTCCTACATTCGCTCTGCTCTGGCATAAGCAACAGAGGCAGGAGTACTCTAGAGCCTTGGACATAGGAAGCTGGGTGTCTGTTCTGCTGGCTCTTACACTTACGGGAAGTAAAAGCCATAATGGGCTTTGGAGACCCTAAAGGGCTATGGTCCAGCAGTCCCTGACTTGGGACTTGGAAGTTGTCTTGGTGGCATGCAAAGGTCCTGTGGCAGTGACTGAGGATTCACCTTCCCCGGTGGCCAGGACTTGTCTGTCTGCTGTGGCCCTGGCTGCCACGGGTTGGTAAGTTCAGGATGCTAGTTGTGTTAGCTCACTCAGTGCTTCTCTGATCCCCTCTGCTTCTGGCCTCCCAGTAAGTACCTCTGATGTGTCAGAGCAAGATAAGGGACTCCTAAAGATATAGCTAAAATTCTTATCTTTAAAGCAGGTCATAAATGATAAATGTGGTAACAGTGCTTGTAAACATAAACTCCCTTCTCATAAAATGTGACCAGTCCATTTCTATTATGGTGACATCAAGAGTCTTTGAGGAATTCTTGGTGGGATAAAAAAAAAACGCCACTGGTCTAACCTCCACCCTCAGGAAGCAATGCAGCCATTCTGTGCCCATTTTCCATCCTGGCTTAGGGTTTAGAGTGTAGGATCTGAAGGTGGGCATCCCCAGGTGGAATCCCCCCATCTCACTCTAAGACTTTGTAAGTGCCTGAGTTTCTCCTGTTTAGAAAGAGTTAAAAGAGATCTAACATGTATGCCAGACAAATAGAAAGTGTTCACTAGATAGAAGCTATTATTATTATTATTATTATTTCTGCACATGGGTACAAAAGTTCTGAGGCTTGTCATTAAGGAAAATCTTTGGTAAAAACTGTAGAGGGCTGAGGCTGGCTTTTGGAGAGGTGATGGTGGGGTGGGGTGAGGCTCCTGAATCGTGAGCAGAGAGGACTGCACGGTGGGTTGGGGTGGCTGAACCGTCAGGGCTGACAGCTAAGCATAGTTGGGGGCAGAATGACTCAGCATTTGTAGCCCTGCTGTGGAAACAACTCTTCTCTGTTTTCTTTGGAGAACTTGCCCTATAAGCTGGGGGCAGAGGTGTGGGGATAATCAGCGAGGGGGTTGGATGGCTTTTCATGTTGGTACTAACATTGGTCCAGAGGAGGGGGCAAAGGGGGCACTGGAGGAAGGGAGCCTGGTGAGGGGCTGGGGAAGGCCCTGTGGGGTCAAGAGTGGAATCTTCTGGGCTCTTTGGGCTCCTGTGAAGGCATAGGCTTGGGAAATAATGATAATAAGCACTTAGTCATGGTCAGACCACTTGCTATGGGTCAGACCCTGTTCCAAGTGCTTCACATGGATTAGTTTGTTTCATCTTCATAAGACCCTATGAGATGCTATATCCATTTTTCAGATGAAGAAAAAGAGACATATAATAAGAGACATCAAGAGTTCAAATAACTTGCCCAAGATCACATAAGTGGCAGAGCCAGGATCTGAATTCAGGAAGCCTGGCTGCAGGCTCACACCGTTATAGAAATTCTCAGAGAGACCCCTGATGAGCTGGGTGGGGGCTGTGGGATGGGGACATGGGCCAGCAGGTTTGTGCTCTGCCGGAAGGGCTGCCAGTGCAGTGTCCGGGCACCACTGGAACATGCCCAGAGAGTTCAGGTTGATGCAGCCTGCTGGGAACCCCTGGCCAAGTGCCAGACACTCTGCTGGGGTCTGCTTTGGAGCGCAAAGGTCACCAAGGCATGGCCCCTGCCTGCAAGATGCCTGCAGTCTAGTAAGGGAGACAAACATTTTAGCCTAGAATTCCAGCTGCAGTGGCAAGTGCTGCGACAGGGCAAAGCACTGAAGACACAGGGTGCTTTGCCAGCCAGAAGAGGAGTCGGGCAGGGAAGGTTTCCTGGAGGAGGGTGCGCTTGAGCTCAGTGAAGATAAAGGTGGCTGCTATCTCCTGGGCTTTTTGTTTTCTTTTATTGATACGTAATATTTTACCTATTTATAGGGTACATGTGAGTGCTTTTTACACGCATAGAGTGTGTAGTGATCAAGTTAGGGTATTTGAGGTATCCATCACCTTGAGTATTTATAATCTCTATGTGTTGGGAACATTTCAAGTCCTCTCTTAGCTACTTTGAAATATACAATATATTATTTCTAACTCTAGTCACCCTAGGCTGCTATGGAACCTTGGAACTTATTTCTTCTCTCTAACTGTAAGTTTGTACTCATTCACCAACCTCTCTTCAGTTCCCCCTCCCACCCTCAGGCCCTTCCCAGCCTCTGGTATCCATCATTCTATTCTGTCTTCATGAGATCAAGGTTTTAGGCTCCCAGATATGCGTGAGAAGTTGCAGTATTTGTCTTTCTGTGCCTAGGTTATTTCACTAACACAATGACCGCTGGTTCTATCTATGTTGCTGCAAATGACATGATTTTATTCTTTTTTATGGCCAAATGGTATTCCACTGTGTATATAGAACACATTGTCTTTATCAGTTTATCTGTTGTTGAACACTTAGGTTGATTCCATATCTTTACTATTGTGAACAGTGCTGCAGTCAACAAGCGAGTGCAGAGGACCCTTTGATATACTGATATCTTTTCCTCTGGATAGATACCCAGTAGTGGGATTGCTGGATTGTATCATTGTGTACACCAACAGCATATAAGAGTTCCCTTTTCTCCACACTGCCACCAGCATTTGTTATTTTTTGTCTTTTCAGTAATACATTCTAACTGAGGCAAGACGATATCTCATTGTAGTTTTGATTTGGAATTTTCTGATGATTAGTGATGTTGAGCATTTTTCATATACCTGTTGGCCATTTGTATGTCTTCTTTTGAGACTTGAGTTTTCATGTCCTTTGCCCACTTTTTAATGGGATTATTTGTGAGGTTTTTTTCTGGTTGTTTTTGAGTTGTTTGAGTTTCTTATATTCTAGATATTAGTCCCTTGTTGGTTGAATAGTTTGCAAGCATTTTCTCCTATTCGACAGGTTGTTTCTTCACTCTGTTGATTATTTCCTTTGCTGTGCAGAAGCTTTTTAGTTTAATATAATCCCATTTGTCTATTTTTGTTTCAGTTGCCTGTGCTTTCGAGGTTTTTTTTTTTGTTTGTTTGTTTGTTTGTTTGTTTTTGAGACAGAGTCTCCCTCTGTTGCCTGGGCTAGAGTGCCCTGGTGTTAGTGTGGCTCACAGCAACCTCAGACTCCTGGGCTCGGGCGATCCTCCTGCCTCAGCCTCCCAAGTAGCTGGGACTACAGGCACATGCCACAATGGCCCGCTAATGTTTCTATTTTTAGTAGAGACGGGGTCTCACTCTTGCTCAGGCTGGTCTCTAACTGCTGAGCTCAAGAGATCCTTTTGCCTCTGCCTCCCAGAGTGCTAGGATTACAGGCATGAGCCATTGCACCCTGCTGCTTTTGAGGTCTTAACCATGAAATCTTTGCCTAGACTAATGTTCTGAATTGTTTCCCCTGTTTTCGTCTAGTAGTTTCAGGTCTTGAGTTGGTAGGTCCAGTTTCATTCTGCTGTGTGTGGATATCCAATTTTCCCAGCACCATTTATTGAAGAGGATGTCCTTTTCCCAGTGTATGTTGTTGGCACCTTTGTCAAAAATCAGTTGGCTGTAAATATGTATTAATAGATTTATTTCTGGATTCTGGATTCTGTTCCATTGGTCTTTGGGTCTATTTTTATACCAATACCATGCTGTTTTGGTTACTATAGTCTTGTAATATATTTTGAAGTCAGGTAGTGGGATGCCTCCAGCTTTATTCTTTTTGCTCGGGATTGCTTTGGCTATTCTGGCTCTTTTTTGGTTCATATGAATTTTAGGATCTTTTTTTCTATTTCTGTGAAAAAATGACATTAGTATTTTGATAGGGATTGCACTGAATCTGTATATTGCTTTGGGCAGTCTCCTGGGCTTTTGATGTGGCCATGGGAAAGAAAACATTGCTCTGCCACTTTGTGAACTCTGAGCAGAGCCGAGTGGCTGGCGTGTGGGTGTCAGAGGGTCAGGTTTTCTGGATCCTGCAGCACCCTTGCCAGGGTGAGGCAGGAACTGGGCAGTGTGGTTGGCTTTGTGGTTTTTAATAGCGGAGAAACACTGTCTCCTCCTGTAATGCCTGCAGTGAACAAGCTGAAGAAAAAATAAAAGTCTCCTAAGAGTTACTGCTCAAAACACAGTGATTCACCCGTCTCTCCGAACTTAGAACCAGAACCAGAGGCAAATGAATTCAAACTGCAGAGGAAGGACTCAAGTCAGGTGCGAGGAAGACATTCCAGATAGGATGTGAGCTGTAAGAAAAGTGACTCATAGGAGCAGAAGGGAATGGCCTTCCCTGAAGGTCTTCAGAAATGGGGACAAATTTCATTTGTCTTTGTGGTTTAAGAGGTTTCATCTGGAGACAGGAAGACAAAGTAGCGGCCCCTGGAGATCCATGTCAGCTCAGTAATAGGAGGATAAAAGGAGCTGGAATTTCTGAGCTAGAAGATTGCTCAAATCTGGCCTAACCCTTCTTTTACTGTTGGAGTGATCGAAGAATGCCCAGTAACACTGAGCAGCTCACCCGCTAATTAGTGAGCCCAGGCACACACTGTATCTTCTCAACAGCTGGGGCCCTTGCCCTGCTCAGATCTCAATCAGCAGGGGTGCTCACTGGGGGTGACCTGCAGCCCCCTAGGATGGAGTCCATGCCTGTGAGAAGAGCTGCAGGAACCCTGGAAATGATGGAACGTTTGTCTGATTATTGGAACACAGAAAGCATCAGCCCCCATCACAAGTTGTTTCTGAGAGTGGCACTGGCAGAGCTAGCAGGTTATCTTGTTCGCCCTCCTGGCCTAGCACCTAGGAGAGTTTTGAGTGTACATATGAGGCCCTCAGTAAACTTTGTTGAATGAATGAGTGAATACCAGATAATCCAAAAGTGATTTCTCTTTGACCATGCACTTGTTGGGCCAGTGCTCTTACCCTTCCAATTCTGTTTTGCTTAAGCCCACAGTAGAATCATTTTGTAATACCAGCCGGCCACAAAGAAAGGCACCCACATGTGTGCAGCAGGGGCAGGGGTAAGAGGAACAAAACACAGCTTAGGATCTTTCTCAAAATGTATAATTCCTTGAAAGATCACCAAGGACTGACATTATGTTCATTTATAATGGCTTTTTCTCTTTCTTTCTTTCTTTCTTTTTTTTTTTTTGAGACAGAGTCTCACTCTGTTGCTGGGCTAGAGTGCCGTGGCGTCAGCCTAGCTCACAGCAACCTCAAACTCCTGGGCTTAAGCAATCCTCCTGCCTCAGCCTCCCGAGTAGCTGGGACTACAGGCATGTGCCACCATGCCCGGCTAATTTTTTTTTTCTATCTATGTTTAGTTGTCCAGCCAATTTCTTTCTATTTTTAGTAGAGACGGGGGTCTTACTCTTGCTCAGGCTGGTCTCGAACTCCTGAGCTCAAACGATCCTCCCACCTTGGCCTCCCAGAGTGCTAGGATTACAGGCGTGAGCCACCGCACCCAGCCTTTTTTTCTTTTTTGTTGTTTCAAGCACAAAGTAAAACCTTCATTTTTCAAATCTAGGAAAACCATGTCATATAACAATCTCAACTGCATTCAGCAAGATGGCTGCAGAGATATCACAAGAGAACGAGGCTGGCTCTCGGGAGAGAATCTGATTAAGAACGAACCAAATATAAATGGATGCTGGACAACGAGTTTAAAATTGTGGGTGGTGAACTTTAGCTCTTGGGGTGAATTTAAATTGACTTGTGCAAATTAGAGAGAAGTAGCAGCAGAAAACACTATGGCATGAACTCTTGCTTCCTCCTCTAACCCCGTGTTTCCCTTTTCATTAAGTAAGTATTCGGTTCTATGGGGGCGGAAAAAAAGCTTTGTTTTTTTCCGGTGACCAGCAAGCTGGATTTGGAGCTGTGTTGAGGGAAGATGCTCTGTGGTCATGTAGGGTGATCAGGCCAGGAAGTGATTTCACTTAGTTCAGGTCTGAGATTAGTTTCTGTTTCAGGCAGTACCAAGAGCCAGAGAGAGTGAGCTAGTGAGCATGAGGGGAGGGGTCAGCTGGGAGAGTTTCACTACTGGCTTTGTTGCCAGCGACAAGGTGAGCGGACAGGGAACTCCCATGTTTAGCAGGGAGAGGAAGAAGATGAATCAGAGATGGAGTTGGGGAAGGTGGCGAAACTGAGTATGTATCTGGAGACTGTGCTGGGTGATGGTGGGGAGGAGGAAGCCAATGAAGATATCAGACGTGCATAGGACAAAACCTCTGCCCAATTACAGGACCACGGAGTCTCGCGCTAGGAGGTGAGAGGGAGGTCTTAAAACACACATTACTGGGGCCCAGGTGCAGTGGCTCATGCCTGCAATCCCAGCACTTTGGCAAGCTGAGGTGGGAGGATCACTTGAGGCCAGGAGTTCAAGACCAGTCTGGTCCACTCTAAAAGAGAAAAGTTAGCCAGGCATGGTGGCATGTGCCTGTACTCCCAGCTACTTGTGAGGCTGAAGCAGGAGGATCGCTTGAGCCTAGGAATTTGAGGTTGCAGTGAGCTATGATGACACCGCTGTACTCCAGCCTGGGCGACAGAGAGAGAACTTGTCTCAAAAAAAAAAAAAAAAAAAAAAACAAACAAAAAAACCCAAAACAAACAAACAAACAAAAACCTGCAAAAAATATAGATTACCTGGGCAAGGTGGATGGTCCTTGAGCAGTTGTCCACCTGAGAAGAAAGCAAAGTATGTACAAGGTCAACATATATGTTGTGCTGGCGTCCTTAATACTAGGCCCCAGCCACCAACGGCTACTGTTGTAAGAGGACTTATTCTGTGTCAAGCATTCTACTTATGTAATTTAATTTAGACCTTATAGCAACCCTATGAACTGGGGATTATTGTCTTTTGGATGTGGGAACTGAGGCTAAGGGTTAAGTAACTTATCCAAGTAACACACCCACTTACTGGGTGGAATGTTTATTTGGTTTTTGTTTTAACCTTTTATTGTGAACAATTTCAAACATCTACAAAAGTAGAGAGACTAGTATAGTAAATTCCCATGTAAATGCCCCTGCTGAGCAGCACTTTTTTTTAAGAGACAGAGTTTCACTCCATTGCCCAGGCTGGAGTGCAGTGATCCTATCATAGCTCAGTGTACCCTTAAATTCCTGGCCTCAAGTGATCCTCCTGCCTCAGCCTCCCAGAGTATCTGGGACAACAGGTGTGCACCACCATGCCTAGCTGATTTTTCTCATTTTTTTTTTCTTTTGTTTCTTTTGCTGGCACCTCAATCTTGGACTCATTTTTTTTTTTTTAAGAGATAGAGTCTCACTATGTTGCCCAGGCTGGTCTTGAACTCCTGGCCTGAAACAATCCTCCTGCCTCAGCCTCCCAAGTTGCTGGAAATACAGGTGTGAGCCACTGCACCCAGCAGCATTTTCTTGCATTTGACTTTCTTTTTTTAAAAAAGTCAAATTAAAGTTTGAGAACTGATAGTTGTGAACTTGCAGACTTTTGCATATTGGTGCATTCTCTAAGAACTTTAAGCTGTCATTTTTCCAGAGACGGTTTGGGGCCAGTCTGGTTGTTTCACAGGGCATCATTACCCTAGAAAATCAGTGGTTTTCCTCCCTTGACTGGTTCTGGGTGAGGCATACACAGATGTTTCCTTCCATCTTAACAGTACTAGAGCATCATTGCATTTTATTTCTTGAAGTCATAAATTTATTTTATTTCTAAAAGAATCACTGAATTTTACAGCCAGAAAGGATTTTGAAGATCACTCAGCCTGCTCCTAGAGGAATTTGTGGTCCTGGGTCATTAAACACCTTGAAAAGACTGATGGTATGTGGTTAAGGACACCATGTCATCCTGCCTGTGTTTGAATACAGCTTCTGCTAGTCGCTGCTGTGTTCTTGGGGCAAGTTACTCAATCTCTCCGAGTCTTAGTTTCCTGATGTATACAGTGGGAGTAATAATATTACCAAGCGGTTGCTAATGAGGACCAAATACTTATTAAGCTCTTAGCACAGTGTTTAGCATATTGTAAGTCCTCAGTAAATGTTAGCTGTTGTTACTGTTATTGTTATTATTATTTTCATTTCATGAACTCACACAGCTACTTAGTGGTAGAGCCAGGGCTACAATGCTAAATTCTTTTCATTCTTAGTTCTTTTCAGCATGGCTATAAGGTGCTTTCATCACAGTCTTGAAATATGAGAAAGTGTGCAGAAGTCTTCTAACTAATGTTCATAACAGAGCTAGAAGAAATGGGCTTAACCCATTTATTAGCTGTAGTTAGACTTTAGGCAGGAGGGCATATGTTTACCAAATGACTTGTTTCCACAAATACCATTTACTAGTGTTTCAGGGGCTTCCTGAATGCCAGATTGGTTGCTTCTGCTGGAAAGGTTGGGGTGTTCTTAGATGTTTTTGTTGAGGAGTTCTTCTCAAATTGGAAACATCCATTTCAATGAATTGTGGTGGCAAAGCAGGCTTTTGGGTGTAATGGAAATATTTCTGTAGCTTGGCTGCTATTTGTCAAGGGTGAAGACAGTGCAGATGTTTTAAAAATGTATATATGGGCTTGGCAGAAGTCCACATGTCTTAGGCCGTGCTTATACAAATACGCTCCCGAATGATTTGCTCTGACCTTTGTGAATCGATGATAGCCTAGGAGCCTCCCAAGGGAGACTTTTTTGTCTGAACCATTGCTGAGGCCGATGTGATCCTTGACTGGTCCTCGGTGGCACCCTCTCCCTAAGGTGGCTTTGGTGTGTTTTCTGGGAATATTAAAATGAATAGAAATTAAATTTTCCTGGCGAATCCTGTAACACTGCCTTGCAATACTGCCACTCTCTAGAGGTTACAGCATTGGAATCTGTTTCTGATGCTCATCCATGGGACTTCTCAAATTTCCATGACGGAAGGAGGGAGCGTGTCAAAGTGGGAAATTCGTGAGCGTGCAAATTGGAGTCTATGACTGGAGTTCCAGTCTCAGCTCTGCCATGTGTGGGCTGTGTCATTCTGAGCAAGTCGCTTCACTTCCTAATTTGCACTTTTCTTGAGGCTAATCTATTATTATACCCCCACAGCAACAAATGGCTGGTGAACACATTTGTTACATAGAGCTTGATAATAATAATCCCTATCGGTTAAGATTGTGGTGATGGTCTGATAAAAATAGCTAACTTTTATTGCATGCTTGCTGCATGCCAGTAAGCTTTCTGAGCAGTTTAGGAGTATTAATTTATTTAATCAGCCCTATATGAGATAGTGTTATCAGCACTTGATGCAGGAAGAGACTGAGGCACAGAGAGGTTAAGTGAACTTTCGTAAGGTCACACCGCTAGTTAATTGAGGAGGTGGGATCGGAGCTCAAGCCAGGCAGCTAAGGCTTTGAATGTGTTTACAGGAGTGCGAGTGCTTTGTGACATCGTAGTGTTGGGATTCTTATCCTTTCACTGTTACTCTTCTTATTTGACAAGCTGAGGGAGGGATAAAGTGAGCCTGGAGGTAGATTAAGTGTACGAGCGCAGAGCTGGAAAGAATGAGGAGACCGAGCATATGAGAGCTTTTTTTGGAGTTATAGGGAAGCAGCTGTTTCTAAGTTTGGGAAAGAGCTGAAGAGATCCAGCAGGGACAGAGAAGGACGTTTTCTGGGTGGATTTTTACTATCTGTTGCACGTCTGTGGATTTAAGAGCCGCGTGTCTCTTTCCCCTCCTAGCACGTTTTATTTGGAAATCCTTAAACCCCAACCCAGCCTTCTAGCAGCCTGAGAGACTTGGCAAACTGCCAGAGAGTGAATTCTTGAGACATGAAAGGGGAGCTGAAGGGTGGGCTTCTTAGTGGAATTTCTTCCTTGTGCTGGCATTTCTATTAAGTGCGTACGGAGGATGACCATGGAGTGGCTTATGTTCAAAAGGATAAGGGGTGGGATTTGGGTGACTTCCCTTTTTCTCGTGAGTTGATTTAATAAGAGAATGAATCATCCTATTAGCTTTCATCCTGGAAAAGAAAAAAGAAAGGACAAAGCGAGTGAGTGAGATGACATTTGACTGAAGCCAGAAGCCCTCTGTGTCAGCCTCCGAGGGCAGGCACCAGGCCGACACCCAGGGCCTTGGTGGTTCGTGCCAAGGGTGGGGGCCCTTCAGGGGTTTTGGGGGGCTCCCAGCTTCCTGTCACTGCCACCCTCAGCCTTCTCAACCTGGTGAGGCTCCGGGACCTAAGGCCTTGAAGGGAAGTGAATAGGGGATGTAAGTGTCATTAAAAATACACTACTGGTGAAATTCACATATAGCAGTGCTCATATTTTGAAGACATTAACATAAAAATTCATTCTGTATAATGAGGCAATTCAAAAATAGCTTTTGACCTTCTGGGATGTGAATGGCCACTCACACCCCACAAAGGTGGCAGGAGTCCTCTCCGTGCTAATGGCTGCTCTCCTGGGACACCTTTGGGGAACTCCTGTTCTCTTTGAGGACTCTGGCTTTGAGCCTTCCAGGTGTGGCACTCCCAGCCCAGCCAGCTCTACCTACCAGCCGCCTGGCCCTTCTCTGAGTTTACCTGGGTGCTGGGCAGCATGTCCTTTTCTGAAACACTCTTTGTGACCTTTCTGTGGATCAGTGACCTTAATTTGGATTCTGAGCTGAGGCTGGGGTCTCCTGGGGAACGTGAAGGCTGCCAAGAAAGGGGGGCGTTCTGTGAGACCTCCCTCGGACCAGCCCTGCTCCCCAAGCTCAATTCAGGAACATTAGTAGGGTGGTCATATTTTCAGACTCTGGCTTCTTGGCACACATTTCCCAAAGCACTTGCTTTTCTGGACAATGTCCGTCTGTCCCCATTTGCCTTGTGTTCCTTCCTGGCCCCAGCCACCAGCGGCTACTGTTGTAAGAGGACTTATTCTGTGTCCAGCATTCTACTTATGTAATTTAATTTAGACCTTATAGCAACCCTATGAGCCAGGGATTATTGTCTTTTGGATGTGGGAACTGAGGCTAAGGGTTAAGTAACTTATCCAAGTAACACACCCACTTACTGGGTGGAGTGTTTATTTGGTTTATGTTTTAACCTTTTATTGTGAACAATTTCAAACATCTACAAAAGTAGAGAGACTAGTATAGTAAATTCCCATGTACCCATCACCAAGCTCCTTCACTCTTATGCAGAAGCCCTGGCTCCAGTGCTTCTGTGGCATACAGCAGACACCTTTGGGTGAATTAGAAGAAAGTACCCTTCCTCTAGGGTATACAGTTTGATAAGCAGAGCATAGGCTGGATTCCAGGCCCATTTGCCCCTTTGGATGGGCACCTTGTGCAGTGAACAGCCTGCATAACTGTCTATGGCAACCCTGCCTGCCTAACTTCTCATCTAGCTTTTGGCATAAAGAAAGGAGACTGTAGCCAGACACCAGTTCCTGACAGAGTGATGATTTCTCTGCTCAGTTCTCAGCTATGTGGGGGGAGAGAAAAACGCAATCGTTGGGGACTTTTCCAGTTAAAATTGAGCAGGGAGATGATTCCCAGAGGAGCTAGTTCTGCTGTAGAGGATGGTGAGGAAGATGAGCTGTCTCTTTTGCTGCTCCTATTTTCTACCAGCCACCTGCTGTCTTGATGACTCCTCTGCCTTGATGCCTGCTCCCTTCTGTTCTGTGCCCAGGGCATGGGAAGCGCTTTTCTGCAGCCATGAGGTTGGCAGCAGTGAGGCTGGTAAAGCCCAGGGTGTGAAAGCCTAGTGTGAACTCACTCTGGGCTGCCGCCCTCCTGGAGTCGCTGGGGCAAGCTGTCTTTGCTTCTCGGAGGCTTAGCTTTTCTTGGGGCTCATGTTAGCCAGGGGCTGTGTGAGAGCTCTGCTTTTGCACCTGGAGAACTGTTCCTTTTAGTCCTAAATGGGGCCTGCGATTACCAGCAGATAGGGTGCTTCCTAAGGATAGCTACTGGGTTTGTTTGTGTGTTTGTTTTTTAACTACTGTGCCCTTTGCTATACCTGTTACAGCATCTGGCATTGGTGCTCCAGAAATACCTACTAAACAGATGAATGTTAAACAAATGAGTGCAGCATCCTGCAGACCAGAGAAGTATGCTGAAGGGCCTGGGCTGACTAATTTTTGTGCTTTAGTCAGGATAGGCTGGACTGTGCTGCAGGAATAATCCAACCCTGTTACCCCAGTGGCTTGACAGAATTTAGGTTTATTTTTTGCTCATGGAAAGTGTGGTGTGGGTTAGGCAGTCCTCCGCTGTCTGTAGCCACACCGTCTGCAATATGGGGACTTCCAGGTTACCACGGGAGGGGAGGGGAGAGACGGAGGCAGCACCCTGGCTCTAACCGTCTCAGCAGGGAACCAGCCCGTCTCTCAGTTCAGACTCTGCTGATTGCAAGTAACAGAAACCAGCTTGAGCTATTTGAAGCCCCTGGGGAGTTGAAGAGTCAAGCGCAGGAAGTACAGCTGGCCTCCCTAGTGCCTGGACCTGACTCAGCTGCTCTCAGGGCTTCTGCATGGTGCACCTGCAGGATGCTGCTGCCAGATGTCATGGCCCCTCAGCTCCCAAGCAGACCCGTGCTCTTTCCAGTAACATCGTAGACTGAGTAGTGTCTGAACCTTGATTTGAAGTCTTGGGAGGAGAGAATCTGATTGGCTCATTTGGGTCAGCTGTCTACCACTGTCCAACAAGAGGGGTGGGAGGATGTGGCCTTATATAGTACCACTGGGGTGTTGGGGGCGTCCCCTGTAGTGGGGGGAGGCAGACCTCACAGGAGGGATGTGAGTTGGGCAGACACCTCAAAAAGGTGTCCATGCTTACCTGGTTCAAGGGTCGTTGAGTTCATTGCATAATGTCTGTAAGAAAGTTTTTTGAGAACTGCAGGGTGTTGCACAGATGTGGGCTGGTACGGTGGTGTGGGATCTCTCGTTAGGAATCTTGGAAATCGCACCACCCTAAAGGGGTATGGGAGGGATTATAAAGTGAGAGAGAATTAAAAAGTCTTGGTGAAGGCAGCGGAGCTGTTGGAAGGTCATGGAGCAGGGTGGGAAGGAGTGAGTGGTCAGCGCCAGCTGGGGCCTTGCTAGGGGTGAAGCTAGGTTTATAGATCGTTAGACCGTAACCTTGTAAAAGAGTAAACGTGTGTGTCTCACCTGCATAAATACAGATGCTTCTGTAGGTGAAAGGATGTAGCCTGGATGTAGCACTTTGGGCCTTGTCCCCAGATTGCCCCAACTGGCTGTGTGCCAGTGAGCAAGTCGCCTTACCTCCCTGGGGCTTGTCAGTCCTGGTGCTTGAAGACTGTGTGTGCAGCCTGTATCTGTATAACTGAGGAGGTGGGGGACAAGGCGTGGAGTCTGGAATTGGACAACTGGCTTTGAATCCTTGTCCTTCGCTTACTAGCTGTGTGACCTGGGCGAGTTCTTAACGTCCCTGAGTCTGTTTCCTCCTCTGTGAAATGATGGTATTCATAGTACCTACTGTATGTGGTTATGTGAGGATTACAAGAAATGAGTGCCAAGGCCAGGCCAGTTCCAGGGCCCTATGCCCGGGTGCAGGGATCCCTAGTGCCCAGGCCCTGTGGGAGTTAGAATGAATTCGGAGGGCTGTGTAGGGGTGCGTGAGATGGGGGTGCAGGGAGAAGCCCAGAGAGAGGATGGGAAGCTGGAGGGGCCGTGGGAGGCACGGGGAGGCTGCTGACAGAGGGGGGTCTAGCCTCCCCCAGGCTGAGGCTCAGGTCTTCCTATTAATCCAGCTCCGCCAGCGCTGCTGCCTGTCCTCCCACCAGCTTATCTGCGTCCCAGCCACAGTTGTGCTGGGGCCTCTGACCCCGCAGAATCCTAGAAGTTTAGCACCTTCTTCCCTCCCCTCCTGGGCAGGGGCTTGAGAGGCACTGGTTGGAAACCGGGCCTGGGGTTGGGATCAGAGTGCCTCCCGTTGTGAAACCGTGGAGCCTGGAGAGTTAAAAAATAAATGAAGAAGCCCTTCTGACCACAGAGCAATTTGAGGGCTGAATTATTTAGAGCCTCTGCTCCCTCTGGCTTCTCCTGGGGAAAGGGCCAAAGGAGGAATGTGGAGCCCGGGAGGACTGACATCCCCTGGCCGGGCTTGTACTCAGGAGCCCCTTGGAGCCCACACTGCTGGCCTTGTCCTCATCCTCGGTGGCTGCCTTTGTCCTTGGGCCCCGAGGTCCTTGTGGTTTCCTGCAGCCCGGGGCCTGCCGAGTTCAGGTCGGGAGGAGAGGCCCTCCCTTTCCTCCCTCCGAGGCTGAGGTCTCGCCTCCGCCTGATGCTGCTTGGCTCCAGGACACAGCGATAATGAATTACATAAATAAGTCATTCCCATTAGCAGCTGGCCCGGGAGGCAGGGCAGCGCCCGGGCAGGCGGGCGTGGGCCCGGCCAGCGTCTCCTGCCCGAGCAAGGCTGGTCAAGTTGCCTGGTCTTTCTCTCAGGAGCTCCGGAGGGAGCCTTAATCTTCTTTCAGGCCCTCCAGGATTAAGTTTTCAGCCTGAGGGACTTGAAAATCAGCGCCTGCAGCAGCTGTGGGGCCCAGGAGAGGGGTGCCAGCGAGGTCCCTAGGAGGGGCCTGGGGTGGGGTGTCCCAGCAGCGCTGAGCCTGCCCCAGGCCTGCCGGCCAAGGTAGGCCGTGGCCATGGCAACCCCTGGCTGCAGCCGGGTAAACACAGGCTTTCAAAGGGGGCCTTGTTCCCTGTGGGAACCTTTCAGTTCCAGCCTGCCAGGGCTTTTCAAACCTCAAGGGAAAGGGAGGGCAGCGGGGATGGGGTGGGCCTGTCTGTGAGGAAGTGTCGCTCCTGGTTCCCCCTTCGCCCTGGCCCCAAGCATATTTCCTGGAGGCCCCAGTTGCCAAAGCTCCTGCTTCTGGAGAAAGAAAAGAAGCCTAAGCACCAGGAATGTGTCCAGTCTCTAGGCAACAGGGTGTGTGTGCGTGTGTGTAATTGAGGGGAGGGAAGTTTGGGAAAAAAAAAAATCACTGTCACGCTGGCCACCTCGGAATGGAAGGCCTCACCGCCCTGGGCCGACGTGGGCAAGCTAGCCACGGCCACCTGATGCAGATCTGTAAGGACTGCTCGCCCCGTTGGCATTGAATATCGAATGAGTAAAATCTCACGGAAGACACTAAACCATTCGTTACATGTAAAGTAACCACATTGGTAATTTGTATTCTTACATATTAGCCAGTGAATTTTAGGGAGAAAATTGATTGTGGCTGGTTCAGTAGCCTTTGCTGTCTTTTGGGGAGCTTGGTCCCTGGAGTCCTCCCCATCATTTTGTCTTTAAGCTAACTCAAGTATTAATATAAAGATCGGGAAGGATGGCGTGTCTGCTGTCTAAGGTATTCTCTGTGTGTCTGCTAATGAATGAGAGAATGATGCGTGCACTTCCTCTTCCTAGGGAAGACAGGGGGTGATGTCCAGATGTCCTGTCTGACCCTGCATTCCTCTGCAGCCTGGTCTGAAGGTGGGAGGAGCAGCCCCAGGTGTGGGGAGGAGGGGAGCTCCAGGCAGACACCACTGCATCTGCCAATGCTGGGCTGGCTCTCTCAGCCGGGTGTTCCTGGGGATCCTTGAGGGAGGTGTGGGGAGACGTCCCAGCGCAGGAGCCAGGCTCAGAAAGGAGCTGACCTGGGCCCCCGTCAGCCCGAGGAAAGCAGCGTCTGATCTGGTAGACTGGAGTCCGCTGCTGCCGGCCCCCAGCTCGTGCCCTCTGTTCTGGGCAGGAGCAGGGGTGGGCTCAGGAAGCATGAGTATACTTGGGCCAGCACCTGGCCACTCAGTGAGCCTCCCCCCACCCCCATCCCCCAGGGGACAGCGGCAGGAAGAGTCTCCTTCCCAGGTCGGACCCTGTGACCAAAATCAGGCAGCTGGATTCTCCGAGATCCTCATCTCTCTGTCATCTCCTCCCTTTGTAAATTCTTCCTTGTCCTATGCTGTTGAATTTGGGCGAGGTGGTACTACTGAAAGTGGCGTCTTCATCTGAAGTTGGGGTGGAGGGGGCTGGTGAGCTTTCCCAGCTTTTTTGATTACTATAAAATAAGAGGCACTGCGTGGAGCTTTGTGGAGACGGGAAAAGAAGATACGGTTTCTGCCTCTGGAGGGATTTGGTCTAATGGAGGAACCAACCAACACATTAGAAGAACATCAGGGCATATAAAGTGACAGACATTCTTGCTTACCTGTAGAATCTTAGACCGACAGCGAGGTCTAAAATGTTCAGAGACTACCTCCATTCGTGACTGCTCATTAGCATGTCTGATGCTGTTAGTGTGGCGTGGGGCCCTGGCGTGGTCCCCAGGTGTTTCTGATGTGCAGCCAGGGTTGAGAACCAGCCCTCTAGTGCAGTGGTTCACAAATGGGGGTGATTTTGTGGGTGGGTGGATGGCAGGGATGCTGCTAAATATCCTCCAATGTATAGGACAGGCCCCCACCACAGAGAACTGTCTGGCCCACAATGTCGGTAGTGCTCAGGGTTGAGAAGCTGTGCTCCAGTGCCGGGACCAGACCTTGTGGAGATTTGTTTTAAGCAGAATTCTGAGAAAAGGAAGGATGTGAGAAGAGCAGGGTGGGGGCATCGTGTGGAGAAACAGCACATGGCAGGATTGGGAGGTAGGAGAATGTGATTTGGTTTTTGCAAAGGAGAAAGAAGCTTGTGGTTTCATGGGAGTCATGTGAGATCCAGAGGAAGTTTTCAGCCTGATGCTCCCTGGATTCAGGCTTGTGTCTTGCTGAGATACCTTTGGTTGGGACAGCAAGCCCCTCTGTGTTTGCTTTGGTGTCACTGACCTTCAGGCCTTTCTTGGGCCCGTGTGAGTCAAATGAAGGAGCCCCTATCAGGCACCATGAACTTCAAACACCCAGTCCCACCCTCAGGCCGACTTTCCCTAAGTCCATGTGTATGTGAAAGCTGCTGGCCAGGGATCACTTTCCCTCCTGCTCCAGGAACAGTGGACGGCTTCTTGAACCCTTCTCTTATTTATTCCCCACTTCTTGAGGGGAGGGTGAGGAGAAGGCCCCCATCTGCCGAGCCCATGCTGTCTGCCCGCTGCGTGACAGTACCTGGCATGTGGCAGTTGCTCCATCAACGTTTTTGAGAGAATGAGTGAATTCCCTGAATGAATGGGAGATCCGGGGCTTTCACTGCAAATGACCCCTTGTAATAAGCCTTTCAGTCCTTGTGCATTAAAGTGAATCAGGGGAGACTGAGGTTGGTAATAAGAAGGGAGGTCTATACTATCAAGAATTTCCAGGGAGTAGACCAGGTAGCAGGAGGGTTCCTTGAGGGCAGTGGGGACCGTTCTCCTTTGCAGTTGGGCTGCCCGTGGCGCTTTCTGGCTGCAAGACTCACCATGGAGGGGTCATTCCTGCCCTCCTGGGTTGGCCACAGCACACCACTTCCTCCGAGGCTTCCAGCTCTTAATTAGATTCCTTAGCTCTCACAATAGATGTGAATATCCTTTTTTTTAAGAGGTACAAAGTGCTTGCCAAATGCGTGTGTCTAGTTATTCTCCCAGGGCATCACTGTCCCAGCTTCAGTCTGGCATGAGCAGAACCGAGGAAGTGAGCACAGTTTTCTCAAAAATGCCTCCTCCTCTTGGGTATGGTTGTGGGTAATTTTCCTCTGAATGTTTGCAAATGCTTTTGAGCTGCTTTTCTCTGCCTTCTGTCAAGTCCCTGGGACAGAAAGGGCTGCTGTCTCTGCCACTCAGGAGAAAAAAGGGCCCCTGGGTGTTCCAGGCTCAGCCTGGCATGGGGGAAGGCATTTTGTAAGGGCTGCCTGTGAGCCCAGCCCAGTCCCAAGGCCTTCTGCCCTCCTCACAGCCAGTCCTGCCTGGGGAGCCTGTGGCTGGTCCCCTGCTGGACTCTGATTCGCTTTGTCAGACGGAGTTCCCAGCACCAGCCTTGTCTGCCCCGGTGCACTTGTGCAATCGGAACCTTCCTACTGCAAGACAGGTCCCCAGACCAGCCGCGCCAACATCACCTGGTTACAAAGGGAGAGTCGCAGGCCCCACTTTGGACTTCCCGAGTCAGTCTGCATTTTAACAAGATCCACAGTTGGCTGGTTTGTGTGCACATCAAAGTCTGAGAAACGCTGTGCTCGAAGACTTTGGATGCCGCAGGGACAGCTGGAAACCTCGTGTGAGCGTCTTACGTGCCCTGCCTTCACAGTGCTTTAAAACAGTGCTTCTCAAACTATCTCAGGTGAAGGACAACTTGTTTTTCTTCATTCGTTTAGGGACCAGTGAGCATGACCTGTCTGTGCACGTCTGAGAACATCCGAACTGATCTATACCCTGTTTGTTCAAAGAGGCAAGTTCACAGATCACATGCTTGGATGTTGTGGTAGTGCCAGATTACTAGACACGTTTTTAAATCCTTCCTTCCTTTCTTTTTCTGCACTTGTCTTGCCAAGGACCCACAACTAACAGTAGGTGATCTGTGGACATGCTTTTAGTGGCCCTGGTCTAGAGCCCTGTCTTTGGGGTCAGATAGATTCAGGTTTGAATCCTGGCACTGTCAGTTACTTGCTGTGTGTTTTTGGGCAGCTGTTTAACCTCTCTGAGCCTTAATTTTGCCATCTCTAAATTGGAGGTAATAATGCTTCTGCCTTTTAGAGTTGGGGTGAGGGTGAAATGAGATAAGCGTGGGCGAAGCACAGGGCCCAGCACACAGAATTTGGGTGTGATAATACTGGGTGTCAAATGTTGGCAGCCGCATCACTGTTATTGTTTGCTGTCTTGGAGCATCTGGAAGTGAGGACAATGGCCTCTGTTAAGGGACAGCCTTGTTTTTAGACAGACAGTGGCCTTTAAAACTGTAGCAAATTAGTTTGGAATGGAAACTTTCTTCCCCCTGCTAATTTCTGATAGTTTGGAATTGCTGGTGATGGATTTCCCTCGATGTGGATCCCAGCAAAACCCAGGATCAGAATTGGGACAGTGTTGGAACTTGTTTCTAAGTGATGGAAAGAAGTAATAAACACTGTGTAGGAAATCCTTTAATCCCACAGGACCTGACTGTTAACCCTTTCCCTCCCCATCTCCCCAGTGTGTATCTTGGCTACTGTCTCCCAAGCAGGCTGGGTGGATTTTCAGTGCCAGGTTTCCTTTAATTCTCAAACTGCCAGTACATCCCATTCTGGAGAAATTCAGGCTGCCCTCTTGGCTGTTTCTTGAGAGCAAGGAGGTGAAGTGAAAAGTACAGGACTCAAGTCAGAAGATCTATGTTCTAGAATCAACGTAACGAGGCATTGAAGTGTTACCTCAATGGCCGTTGGTTCTTACCCTTTTTTATGGTCCAGGGCGCCTTTGATCATCTAAAGAGAACTTTGACATCCCTCCCCACCCTGAAAAGTGCATGCACACACGAACACTAAATTGTGCATTTGATTTCTGGTGGGTCCATGGACCTCACAGAAACCTCGCAGACCCTTGGCTAAGAACCTTGTGCCACGATGTAAGCTCAGTGAGGCTTGTTTCTACTGCCCAGTGAATGTCTGAGTGGCCCTAGGGTAGAATAGGGGTTAAATGCACAGGCTTTGGAGTCAGGGTGCTGGGGTTTGAATTCTTCCTCTACTACTTGTTGGCTTGTTGGCTGCCTTTATCACAGAGCAACAGACAGTTGAACCGTGGGTGAACGTGAGGCTGTCTCTGGGTGGGTGGGGGCAGGCCCCTGGGCATACCTCTGGGAAAGTCGGGTGGTCGGGAGCTTTGCAGCAAGGCTCCTAGGAGCCCTCTAGACCTAGCTGCTCCCGTTCAGTAATTTCCATGTGCTGGTTTTGGCTCCAGGCACTGAGAGCCCTGCCTCCCGAGCTTCCCCGAAACTAGAAACACCCAGCCCAGAGGGTGTGGGCAGGAGGGAAGCCTCAGCGAAGAGCAGAGAAGCAGACTTTTTTTCTTGCCTTAATTAACTCTGGCTTTTTTGCTCCCAGGGCTTTTGGGCTTTCTGCATCCCCGGCAATTAGCGGGAGTGTTAACTGGGGTCAGGGCAGGGCAGGGCTTGGGTAGGGGGGGACTCCCCGGGACAGTGGCGGGGAGGAGGAAGTGCCTCTCAGGTGCCCCAGTGAGAACTTCACTGCCTGCTGCCCCAGCCCTCGGACCCTTGCTGCCCCCTTTTAGCAGAGCTGCCCAGAAAGCCATTGTCACCCTCTGTTGCAGCCCCACACTCTGTCCCTGCCGGTCTGTGAGAATGACCAGGAGTTAAAGGATTCCAAACATTGGCCCCCACCGGGCCCTTAATTGCATTAACGCACAAAGTGGCCCGGCTGCCTTGGCTCCAAG